>CM060885.1:20177500-21407500 GCA_030762935.1 Hymenopus coronatus
AGAGAATATATTGCATTCCACCCAAAAATTCGATACCGATATTTCACCGGAAATTCATGTTTTGAGTCCCACTAAATTCAAATCAAAGTATTTCCAGAAAAAAGGCCATTGTGTGTGCATGTGTGGATCTGTGTGTCTGTGGATAGCATAGCTCAAAAACGAAAATACCGTCGAATACCAAACTTGGTATTTAAGTTTCGTTTCTGACAAGGATGCGACATGAAGATTTTCAAGAAAATTACTCCACTCCCAACTGCCCTTTAAATGGAACTTTTTTCGAAAATTTTTATTTTCACAAAAATGGCTCTAACGATTTTAATTAAAATATCGTATATTAAGGATATTTACCTGACAAATAAAATGTATATCTTGAATTTCCTGGGAATAGCCTCTGAAGACTACTTTATTCTGGATGAATTTTACAACATTTTGCATAACTGCTAAACTGAGCAAAAACTTAGGACACAAAAATGTAGAGCACGTTAAAACACACAATTTATCTTATATATTTTTTTCGTAGAGTTGATCGTTTCTGAGATATTCCTTTTTTTTTTTGTTTTGTTTTTTTGTTTGTTTCAGCTTTGAAAAACCTATACTTTTTCTCATACAGGAATTTGTGAACTCCTGTCCATAAAAACAATGGAACTTCAGTCACATAGCAACCAGCTTTTGACTATCACTTTAACCTATGGTACTCCCTTATTTCGCTTCTACTTACAAGGAAGCAAGTAATAAGACTATATCTGCTATTTTTTTCTCGGTTAGCATGAAGTAAATAGAAGCATAAGCTTTCAAACAATCTTTTGTTGCAGAGATGTGGAGAAAGTCATGTGAATGGAACACATCAGATTTTCTTCTGTCTAATTATTGTTAAAAGATAAATATTACCATGATAATTGTAACTTTATAGCAGTAAGGATAACATTGTGATGCTTTATGATTTGCGGTTATTCTCAAAGTTTTACATGACATCTTTGGCAAGATGTAACGTTTTCCTTTAGTCCCCAATGCATTGCGGTATTGGTAATTGCTGAGAAATTTGTTTTAGCATAGCCAGCAGTTAGGATTGTGGCTGACGGATGTTAATGCATGGCAGGAGAGATATGTGGCATTTAAAGTTGTTATAACGGGTGGCCCACTTGCCCCGTTTTTAAGCGTGAGCAGATATTCCTTCGTGTGATATAACAGTTGCAGGTCTTAATGGGGCTATTTCAAACAAATGCTCATATAAACCGTATAAATTTGTCAGAATGAAAAACACTTCAAAAGTAATATAGAGAAAAAATGTATTTTTGTGTCAATATCTCAATTATAAGATACTTTAATAAACAACGTTAGCAACATTTATATAGAAAAAAAATGTAATGCAATGTTCTCTATAAGAGGCAGTACGGAATGAGAGTTTTTCGCCAAAATATTGGTAGGTATTGAAAACGTAAAAGACGGGCTTAAATACGAAGTTTCATATTCGCCCAATCTTCTGTTTCAGTTATACAGTCGACACACGCACATACAAATACATTCACGCACACATACACAAAAGCTTTCCTAAAACGCTATATATCTATGCAATTTTATTATTTGGTATTTTCAAAAATCAGAGAATATAAGAGCAATTAAAGCAGTATGCTTCTATGTTACAGAGATATTCCTAATGCTTTTAGGTGCTTAGTAAATGCTATACTACTATACATACACTAAATATTATATAATTTTATTATTTTACTATTTTAAAAAAATCTTATCTGTTCATTTACATGAAATTCTCTACATCTCTGCAAAAAATTTATATTAAAAAGATTACGCTTCTATTTACTTCATGCTAATCGAGAGAAAATCAGCAGAAATAGTCTTATTACTTGTTTCCTTGTAAGTAGAACCGAAATAAGCGAGTGCCATAGATGAAAGTGATAGTCAAAAGCTGGTTGCTATGTGACTGAAATTTCTTTGTTTGTACGGACAGGAGCTGACAAATTCCTGTATGAGAAAAGTGTGTTTTTTAAAGGTGAAGCCAAAAACAAGGAATATCTAAAAAACGGTTTACCAGTTATGCAAAATTCGGTAAAAATCATCCAGAATAAAGAGGTCTTTAGAGGCTATTCCATGAAAATTCAGGATACACCTTTTATTTTTTATGTAAAGAGATTTTAATCAAAATCGTTAGAGCCATTTTTGAGAAAATACAAAATTTCGAAAAATGTTCCATGTAAAGGGTAGTTTGGGGTGAAAGGATTTTCTTGAAAATCTTTGTGTCGCATCCTTGAAAGATACAATTTTGGTAATTTCGTTTTTGAGCTATGCTGTTCACACACGCACACGGACTTTTTTTCCAAAAATGCTTGTTTTGGATTCAGGGAGACCCAAGACATGTATTTCCGGTGAAATCTCAGTATCGAATTTTTGGGTACAATACAATATCTTCTCTATATACTATGTACATAGTGCGTGTAGAGAAAGTAAAAATCAGAAGAGAAGAAGATATAAGAGCAATTAAAGCACTATGTTTGTATTAATTTCTCTAGCCCCATATGTACAATGTATATAGGAATAGAAAAGGTATAGAAATGCACCCAAAATTCGATACCGAGATTTCACCGGAAATATATGTTTTGGGCTCCCCTGAGTCCGAAAAAACCATTTTTTAAAAACGTCTGTGTGTGTATGTCTGTGGACAGCATAGCCCCAAAACAAAAAGACCGTTAAATATCAAACTTGGTATTTAGATTTAGTATCTTCCAAGAATGCGACACGAAAATTTAAAAAAAAAATACCCCACCACAAACTACCCTTTACATAGAAAACATTTCCAAAATTTTTATTTTTTTAAAAATGGCTCTAACGATTTTGATTAAAATCCCGTATATTAAAGTTATTTATGTCCGAAATAAAATGTATATCTCGAATTTTTTGGGAATAGCCTCTGAAGACCTCTTTATTCTGGGTGAATTTTGCTGAATTTTGCTTAACTGCTAAACCGTAAGCGATAGAAAAAAAATGTACCTCATGAGAAAACACACAATTTTTGTCCTGTACGTTTTTGTTGTGGAGGTAACCGCTTTCGAGATATTCCTTGTTATTGGTTTCAATTGTGAAGTACTTAAACTTTTCTCACACAGGAAGTGTCTGGTTTTCTTTTGTTCTACTCCTGGCCATGCAAAGAAGTGATTTGCAATGACAATCGCTTAACGATAGATTTTAAAACATTTGACAATCACTTTAGCATAGTGCATTCCCTTATTCCCTTCTACTTACAAGGAACTAAGTAATAACATTCTGCTAACATTTATCTTGTATAACATTGTGTACAAAGAAGAATAATCTTCTGTAGGAGTTTTGTAGAGCAGCTAGAGAAAGTCATGTGAGTGTAACACATCAGAATTTTTTTCAGAGATATTCCTAAAGCTTTTAGACGCCTGCACTACTGTCTGTCGTTTTAACGCAAGGGAAATACTTATCTCGGGAACATATTCCGAACCGGGATCGAAACGAAGTCCTGTAAATGACAACTAGACACGCTACCGCTTTCACCACGGTGATGCACTATTAAAAGTCTTGTGGTCGTTTTTCTGTCTTAATTACAGTTTCCCCAGTGCTCCGCACCGCCATTCCTGCTTATTGGCATTCACTTATTCATTTCTACAATGAAAAAAAATCTGATGTGTTCCTTTCACATGACTTTCTCTATATTTCTGCAACAAATTATTATTAAAAAGCTTATACTTCATTTACTTCATGATAATCGAGAAAACTTTAGCAGAAATAATTTTATTATTTGCTTATTGTAATTAAAAGCGGAATAAGGGAGTACCATAGATAAAAGTGACAATCAAAAGCTGTTTGCTATGTGCCTGAAGTTTCTTTGTTTGTATGGACAGGAGTTGACAAATTCCTGTATGAAAAATGTGTAAGTTTTTTAAAGGTGAAACTAAAAACAAGGAATAAATGAAAAACGATCAACTCCACGAAAAAAATGTCCATCTCTTACAGGTTAGCAGTTGTGCAAAATTCCGTAAAATTCATCCAGAATAAAGTAATCTTCAGAGGCTATTCCCAGAAAACTCAAGATATACCTACATATTATTTGTCAGGTAAATATCTTTAATATACGATATTTTAATCAAAATAATTAGAGCCATTTTTCAGAAAATCAAAATTTTTGAAAACGGTTCCATGTAAAGGGTAGTAGGGGTGGGGTATTTTTTTTGAAAATGTTCGTGTCGCATTCTTGGAAGGTACCAAACCTAAATACCAAGTTTGGTTTTTAACCGATTTTACGTTTCTGAGCTATGATGCCCACAGACACACACGCACACATAATACACACACACAGACACACACACGGCCATGTTTCTAAAAATGCTTTTTTTGAATTCAGGGGTTCTCAAAACATGTTTCCAGTGAAATCTCGGTATCTAATTTTTTGGTGCATTACTATACCTTCTCTATACACTATATACATAGGACGTGTAGAGAAAGTAATTATATGACGTAAATTATGTGTTTTAACGATATCTGCATATTATGTGTAGTAAGTGCTTTTCTATTTCTTACGGTTTGCCAGTTATGTAAAACTCAGCAAAATTCATTCAGAATGAAAAGCTCTTCAGAGGCTATTCCCAGAAAATTCTAAATGTGCTTCTTGTCATGTAAATATATTTGATATACGGTATTTTAGTAACGTCGTTAAAGCCAGTCTTAGAAAATAAAACTTTTCTAAAATTCTTCCATGTAAATGGAAGTTGATGGGGGCATTTTCCTCAAAATGATCGTGTCGCACACTTGGAAGATACTAAAGTATACCAAGTTTGGTATTTACCTATTTTTCGTTTTTGAGCTATCGTGCTCACAGACGCACGAACATACAGACAAACCTTTTCTTCTAAAATGCCTTTTTTTTTTGGACACAGGGGACCTTAAAACGTGTATTTCCGGTGACATCTTGGTATCGAATTTATTTACGTACCATGTACCTGCTGTAGAGAAAGTACTAAACAGAGTATAAACGTATACATTTATTTGTATAGGGCCGAGTTTTGTTTTCCTGAATCTCTCTTCTGACAGTCAAACCCATTACGCAAACTTTCAGTGTCCGTGACCTTATTACAAAACTGAAGGTGAAGGTTCTAAACTAAATTGGTAAGAATCACGTAAGACCAGTGAAATCAACTCTGAAAACAGTTTTTGCAGCCCATTATTAAACTGCTGGAAGATACGAAGAAGGGCGCCAATATATTACAGACATTAATAACTAATAAACATGCAATAGCAAATATCACAGGTATGTCTTTTCTTAAACAGTTATTTCAAGTGTTTAATATGATCAGGTTTATAATGCTTGTACTGAAAATCTGATGTGTTCCATTCACGTGACTTTCTCTACATCTCTGCTACAAATTGTTGTTAAAAAGCTTATGCTTCCATTTAGCAGAAATAGTCTTATTACTTGCTTCCTTGTAAGTAAAAGCGAAATAAGGGAGTAGCATAGGTTAAAGTGATGGTCAAAAGCTGGTTGCTATGTGACTGAAGTTCCATTGTTTGTATGGACAGGAGTTGACAAATTCCTGTATGAGAAAAGTATGCTTTTTAAAGTTGAAACCAATAAATAACAAGGAATATCTCAAAAACGATTAACTCCACGAAAAAAAGGTACATAACATAAATTGTGTGTTTTAATGTGCTCTACATTTTTGTGTGGTAAGTTTTTGTCTATCTCTTACGATTTAGCAGTTATACAAAATTCCGTAAAATTCATCCAGACTTCAAAGGCTATTCCCATAAAATTCAAAATATACATTTCATTTGTCATGTAAATATATTTAATATAAGATATTTTAATCAAAATCGTTAGAGCCATTTTTGAGAAAATCATAATTTTCGAAATTTTTTCCATGTAAAGGATATTTGGTGTTGGGAGAGTTTTCTTGAAAATCTTCGTGTCGCATCCTTGGAAAATAACAAACTTAAATGCAAGTTTGGTATTTAAGTCTTTTCGTTTTTGAGCTATGTTGTCCACAGACACACACACACGGAACTTTTTCCAAAAATGTTTTTTTTTTGTTTAAGGCGGGACCCAAAACATGAATTTCCGGTGAAATCTCGGTATCGAATTTTTGGGTGGAATGCAATACCTCCTCTATACACTATATACATAGTACGTGTAGATAAAGTAATAAATTCCATTTAAGGGGTCTTTCGAGATAAGAGGATTTTCTTGAAAATCTTTTCCAGTTGTTCTTGAACGAAGTCCGAGTGAACTATGAAATTGGATATTTGTCTGTCTTTATACTCATTTTTCTACTTCGTACAGAGCACGTAAATTCAACCCAAATTTCGAGACTGAGATTTCATTGGAAATACACGTTTTAGGACCCGATAACCTAAAATGGCATTTTAGAAATATGTACGCGCGCGTACATGGTGTGTGTGTGTGTGTGCGTGTGTGTGTATATGAGTGTTTGTTGTGTCGTGTGTCTGTGAATGCGATAATCAAAAAGCGAAAAGTCCGCTAAATACCAAACTTGGTATTTAAGTTGAATATCTCCCAAAGATAAGACATGTATATTTTCAAGAAAATCCCCCCCCCAGCAGAAACTACCATTTACAAGGAAAAATTTCCGGATATTTTTATTTTCTCAAATATGGTTCTAAAGGTTTTGTATAAATATCATTGTTAAAGATACTTACATGACTAAAACAAAGACCAGTTTAGCCAGCTATTAGGTCAGTTTTTAATGTTAATTCAATTGTTAAAAGGATAAACAGTAAAAAAAATGTTATATAATGTAATCTAATATGGTTTAATCGAATCTATCTAATACCAAAGCGTTAGAAGTGCAGAAGCTCGTTGGAGTGTAATACACACTTTCTATTTTATTTTGCATATTTAGACCATCCTGGCTTATATTCTTTACATTTCATGCACAGCTCTTCCTACCGACTGAGATTGAGGGGATATGTATCCACAACCCTTCTTCTCTTCTGGGAAAACAAACCAACGTGCTTCTTAAACGTTCAGGAGAATATAACTCCCTTCTTATTGCCCCTTAAAGTTGGCTAGTGAGATGGGTTTTGAAATGTGCACATAAACTATGAGGAAAAGTAATCTCGGGAAGTTGTTGAGGCAGTTTGGGATTAGGGAGCTCACCAGTAACCCCTCCTCTGCCCAAACAAATCTGAAGCAGATGCCCTTAGGTATTGATTTGGAGCGTAGCCTCGCTAATTGTTCATCAGAACGCAATCTGTGCGCTAATTGGCGCTTTAGGACCCCACCTAACTAAAGCTCGTGGCAGCGGAAATAAGCAAAACAAATTTATTTCCTTGCACATATTGTACTTTCAATTTTATTATTAATTATTTTATTGATCTTTATACTTTAATAAATTGTTTATACCATGAAGAAACTCGAGTTTAATGTGCCTATTTTTACTTTCTCTACATGTATAGAGAAGGTATTATACTCCACCCAAAAATTATATACCAAGATTTCACCGGATATATATGCTTTAGGGTCTCCTGTATCTAAAAAACGGATTTTCACAAAAAAAGTTCCAAGTGCGTGTCTGTGTGTCTGTGAACACCATAACTCAAAAACGAAAAGTCGGTAAAATACCAAACTTGGTATTTAAGTTTAGCATCTTCCAAGAATGCGACATGAAGATTTTGAGAAAAATCCCCCCACCCCAAACTACCCTTTACATGGAACTTTTTTTCGAAAAATGTTATTTCTCAAAAATGGCTCTAACGATTTTTATTAAAATATCGTATATTAAAGATATTTACATGACAAATAAAATGTATATCTTGAATTTTCTGGGAATAGTCTCTGAACAGTACTTTATTCTGGACGAATTTTACGGAATTTTGCATAACTGCTAAACCGTAAGAGATGGAAAAAAAACTTACCGTACAAAAAAATGTAGAGCACTTTAAAACACACGATTTATGTTCTATGAATTTTTTCATGGATTTTATCGTTTTTGAGATATTCTTTTTTTTTTTTTGGTGTCAGCTTTAAAAAATTATACTTTTCTCACACAGGACTTTTTCAACTCCTGTCCATACAAACAAAGGAACTTCAGTCACATTGCAACCACCTTTTGACTATCACTTTAACCTATGGTACTCTCTTATTTCGCTTCTACTTACAAGGAAACAAGTAATAACACTATTTCTGCTATTTTTTTTTTCTCGATTAGAATGAAGTAAATGGAAGGATAAGCTTTTTTATAATAATTTGTTGCAGAGATGTAGAGAAAGTCATGTGAATGAAACACATAAGATTTTTACACAAACGTAGAATCATCAATGACGTAAAACCATAGTTAATTGAATATATATTGTTTATTTATACTTAAAGAGCTCTAGAAGAAAACTACATTCTTTATCATTTCTATATCAACTCCCTCATTCTCGCATTCCAAACTAACTGCTCACTTCAAATATCTTTCTGACTGCCATAATCGAGAAACTCACTCACCACACTCTTTCCTTCTTGCTATGCCTGCTAATCATACATCCTTCTATTCATCATCATTTACAATAGATTTAGCTCGTCTTTGGAATTCCCTCCCTGAAGACGTAAGGGATTGCCGGTACGTTATACTGTTCAAACAGAAAATGAGGGTATACATTTGTAATCAAAACCTAATTTGCTACTGTATTAATATGATAAATACATCACGACTTTCATTTATTGTTATTAATATTTTATGTGCTGGCAAATAATATGCATTTCAATTGTAATATGAGTTTCAACCTACATGAATATTCCACTTAAAATAATTTTGTTTACAGTTTTTTAATTTCTCTACACGTACTATGTACATAGTGTATAGAGAAGGTGTTGAATTCCACTCAAACATTTGATACCGAGATTTCACAGGAAATACATGTTTTGGGTCCCCCTGAATCCCATTTTTGGAAAAAGGTTTGTGTGTGTGCGTGTGTGTATGTGTGTTTCTGTGGACAGCATAGCTCAAAAACGAAAGGACCGTTAAATACCAAACTTGCCATTTAAGTTTGGTATCTTCCAAGGATGTGACACGAAGGTTTTCAAGAAATCCCCCACCCCAAACTACCGTTTATACGAAAAAAAAAAAAAAAATTCGAAAATTATGATTTTCTCAAAAATGGTTCTAGCTGTTTTGATTAAAATCTTCTATATTTAAGATATTTACGTGGCAAATAAAATGTATATCTTGAATTTTCTGGGAATAGCCTCTAAGGACCTCTTTATTTTGGATAATTTTGTTGCATTTTGCATAACCGGTAAACCTTAAGAGATAGACAAAAACTTACTGCAAAAAAAATGCAGATCACAATAAAACACATAATTTATGTCATATACATTTTTTTCGTGGAGTTGGTCGTTTCTGAGATATTCCTTGTTGTTGGTTTCAGCTTTAAAAGCTTATACTTTTCTCATACAGGAATTTGTTAACTCCTGACAATACAAACAAAGGAACTTCAGTCACATCGCAACCAGCTTCTGACTATTACTTCAATCCTTATTGCGCTTCTACTTGCATGGAGGCAAGTAATTGCACTATTTCTGTTATTTTTTCGATTGGCATGAAGTAAATAGAAGCATAAGCTTTTTAACAATAACTTGTTGCAGAGACGTAGAGAAAGTCATGTAAATGAAACACATAAGATTATTTTCTTTTTATTTCAGTATGCTTGTTGCACCTTTTTCTATATGTTTTCATTAAGCTGTATAGAATTGTATTTTTGTTCTTTATTCGTTTATTCATTACATCATTGTATATTGAATTTAATGCATGCCTAGTATAGTGGAAGAGAAGGCCTTATATCCCTAACTCCAACCATGATAAATAAATAAATACATAAAATGTTATCTTTTCTTTAAGTGAGATTTTGTCTGGAATCAAAATTTTTGTGTTGATGAGAGTAGTTATTAATTTCCCTACAGTTTGCACTTACCGAATTCCATATCGAGATTTCACCGGGAAAAGGCGTCTCGAGATCTCCTGAGACAAAGAGTGCAGTTTTATGTGTGTGTGTGTGTATGTGTGTGTAAGTGTGTAAGTGTGTGTGTTTGAAAGAGAGAATCAGCAGGAATCCTTGGGTAATCTGCAGGAACTCATGCGAGAAATCGCAGTATTCCTTCTGCTAAGCTCAGGTGAGTGGTTGAGAAACTTTTGCGTGTTTGGGAGCATGTAAATAAGATACGGATTTTGTGCGCATTCGCCGGCAACACTTCCGCGGCTTCTCTCGGTTCTCCCGCGCAGTAGAGTGTAGCCGCGAGAACGGTTACCTTATAATTTACCTACTACGTTACGCTTCCCGTATGCAGCACCTGGCACCCCTCTCTATAATTTACAAGCGTGTTCCTAAGGGTCAGAAGTCTGTCAGGGAGCCAATGGCACGCATTCATAGAATGAAGAACCTGGAACGAGTAGTGAAGAATTGGCTATCGCTTTAGTTTAGTGTATTCCCTAATTTCCGATTTACCTACAAGGAAATATGTAATTAAATCAAGTATTTCTGGGAATGCTTGATTATGCAGCATGAAATATGTAGAAGAATACGATTGTAAGAGTAGTTTGCTGCAAAATAGGCACATAAGGTCATGTGAATTCAACTCTTGATACGTTTATTCGTAGTGCCTCAAAATTATATTTAGGTGCAATCTCATAATCTATGGGAGGTGGGGGTGAATATAATGCATATTGATACCATTCGACAGGGAAAGTAAAAGTCCTCTTGTTCAGTTCAAGTGACACAACACATATTTCCGGTGAAATATTCATATAAACATTTTGAATGGAATATTTAGAATATCTACTTCCTCTATACACAATAGCTAGGTGACAGAGAAATAAAAGGAATTTGAACTCACATTCATGCGGTTTTCTCTACCCTTTGCAGTTTCGTATACCTATACTTATTTTATACTGTTCCTATAAAAAGTAATTATTTTAATGAATAATAATTTATAATAATAAAGAAATAATTTAAAATTAAGGAATGACGGTTGTTCTTTTACACTAGTGTTATGTTGGAATATTAATTCAGGGTTGAAAAATGCAGCCTCGCGGACGGAGAGCTCTCCCTGCCGATGCTCTTATTTCTTGCATAGGTTGATAAAGTTGCGTGCGCGTTCAGGTACACATTTTTACTTTCTCTACACGTATTACATACATAGTGTACAGAGAAGATATTGTATTCCATCCAAAAATTCGATACCGAGATTTCACCGGAAATATGTTTTAGGGTGTCCTGTATTAAAAAAAAGCATTTTTGGAAAAAGGTCAGTGTGCGTGTGTCTGTGTGTATGTGTCGGTGTGCTTGTCTGTGGACAGCATAGTTCAAAAATAAAAAGGCCATTAAATGCCAAACTTGGTATTTAAGTTTGGTATCTTCCAAGAATGCAACAAGAAGATTTTTGAGAAAATCCTCCCACTCCAAACTACCCTTTATGTGAAACTTTTTTCAAAAATGCTGATATTCTCAAAAATGCCCTAACGAGCTTTATTAAAATATCGTATATTAAAGACATTTACATGACAAATAAAATGTATATCTTGAATTTTCTGGGTATAGTCTCTGAAGAGTACTTTATTCTGGACGAATTTTACGGAATTTTGCATAACTGCTAAACCGTAAGAGATGGAAAAAAAACTTACCGTACAAAAAATGTAGAGCACTTTAAAACACACAATTTATGTTCTATGCATTTTTCATGGATTTTATCGTTTTTGAGATATTCCTTTTTTTTTTTTTTTTTTTTGGGTATCAGCTTTAAAAAATTATACTTTTCTCACACAGGACTTTGTCAACTCCTGTCCATACAAACAAAGGAACTTCAGTCACATTGCAACCACCTTTTGACTATCACTTTAACCTATGGTACTCTCTTATTTCGCTTCTACTTACAAGGAAACAAGTAATAACACTATTTCTGCTAATTTTTTCTCGATTTGCATGAAACAAAAAGAAACCTAAGCTTTTTAACAATATTTCGTTGCAGAGATGTAGAGAAAAGCTTGTGAATGGAACACATGAGATATTTTTCCTATAACTACTTTAGATTCCATGGAACCTATTCGGCAAAAAGAGCTGCGCACCGTGCTTGGAATTCCAGTCATGGTATTGAATTTTTCCAGCTTGCTTCGGCCTACCAATATGGATTCGACTGCGCGCACAATACAGAAAACAAAACACAACTGTTCGCATATCGTAACTTTGTTCTTTGTTTGCTAATGAACCTCATGAGTTGGGAAAAGAATCGACTAAGTGGATTTTTAGATGCCATGCGAATGTTCAACCTGGGAAGACTTAGAGATGAACACTGATTATTTGAAAACCATTAATGCGACTAAACAGAAAACTGTTAGTCATACGTTATTTTCTTAAAGTAAATTTCGTCTATCTCTTATCTTTTCATCAATTAAACAATGTTGTACGAAATCCATTAAGAATGAAAATGGCTTCAGAGATTATTCAACAATTCAAGACATTCGTTTTATTAGTCGACTTACACTCCCCCTGTTTAGGATGACACCCCCGTGGGATTTACAAGCAAATGCCTAGGGGTTAGAATCCTGTCGGGGAGCCAACGACACAAAATCGCAGAATGGAGAACCTGGAACGAGTGGTCTGTCCGCAGCCAGGCAAGTGGATGATATGAAATGCAAGCGAAATGATGAGCAATTAGGTGAATGAATGGCGGGGGAAACCGGAATAGCCAGAGAAAACCCTCCCAGATGCCACTTCGTGCACCAAATCCCACAAACGGTCGCCTAGGTGGGAGGCGAGCGGCCTAATCACAGAGCCACGGCATTTAATTAATGGCAGTAACCTTAATTTAGAAAATTAAACACAATAACAAAAGTTCCAGCACTGCCTCTGCACCGAGTGGTCAGCGTTCTGGCTTTTCACCCGAGGAACCCGAATTCCATTCCCGGTTGGGGCGGGAAATTTTTCTTTAACCATAATCCTTCCTTATCCCGCACAGAATCTGAAAATATGCATGTGAGAATGCACGTTTGTATTTAATAATACCGAAAAACTAGTGTTAACAAAGCATGCAGTTTAGCGAAAAAACACCAGCAGCTCTTTTTTAAGTAAAGCCCCCGATGAACATAGAAATTGAATGGGGTTATATAATGAAAAAAATCGTATATGTTCCATTTACATGACTTTCTCTATATCTCTGTAACAAATTATTGTTAATAAGCTTATTCTTTTATTTATTTCATGCTAATCAAAAAAATTTTTTTGATGTGTACACTCACATGACTTTCTCTAGCCGTTCTAAAAACTTCTTACACAAGACTATTCTTCTTTCTGCACCTTGTTAATCGAGGTATTCAGCATAATGTTCGTATTACTTAGTTCCTTATAAGTAGGAAGAAAATAAGGGAATACACTAGGCTAAATCGATAGTCAAATGTTTTAAAAGCTGTCGTTATGCGATTGTCATTACAAATCGCTTCTTTTCTTGGCCAGGAGTAGAACAAAAGAAAAACGGACACTCCCGTCTGAGAAAAGTATAAGTACTTCACAACTGAAACTAATAACAATGAATGCCTCGAAAACGGTAAGTTCCACGAAAAAAATGTATATGATGTAAATTGTGAATTTTAACAAGGCCTACATTTTTTGTATAGTAAGTTTTTATCTATCTCTTACGGTTTATTAGTTATGCCAAATTAAGCAAAATTCATCCAGAATAAACAGGTCTTTAGAAGCTATTCCCAGAAAATTCAAGATATATATTTTATTTTATTTCTTTAATATACGATATTTTAATCAAAATCGTTAGAGCCATTTTTAAGAAAATCAAAATTTTCGAAAAATGTTCCATGTAAAGGGTAGTTTGGGGTGATTGGATTTTTCTCAAAATCTTCGTCTCGCATCCCTGGAAGATACTGAACTTAAATACCAAGTTTGGTATTTTAGCTACTTTTCGTTTTTGAGTTATCGTGTTCACAGACACACGGACACACACACACACACGCGGACCTTTTTCTGGAAATGCTTTTTTCGGATTCAGGGGGTCCTAAAACATGTATTTCCGGTGAAATCTCGACATCGAATCTTTGGGTGGAATGCAATACTTCTCTATCCTTATGTATATTGTACATACGGGGCTAGAGAAAGTAAAAATAGCAGAAATAGTCTTATTTCTTGCCTTATTGTAAGTAGAAGTGAAATAAAAGAGTACCATAGGTTAAAGTGAAAGCCAAAAGCTGGTTGCTATGTGACTTAAGTTCGTTTGTTTGTATGGACACGAGTTGGCAAATTCCTGAATGAGAAAAATATGTTTTTCAAAGCTGAAACCAAAAACAAGGAATATCTCAAAAACGATCAACTCCACGACAAAAATGTATATAACATACATTGTGTGTTTTAACCTGCTCTACATTTTTTTGTGTATTACGTTTCTGTCCATCTCTTACGGTTTAGTAGTTATGCCAAATTCATCAAGAATAAAGTAGTCTTCAGAGGCTATTCCCAGAACATTTATGATATACATTTTATTTGTCAGGCAAATACCTTTAATGTACGATATTTTAATCAAAATCGTTAGAGCCATTTTTTAGAAAATCAAAATTTTCCCAAAAAAGTTCCATGTAAAGGGTAGTTGGGATTGAGGGGATTTTCTTGAAAATCTTCTTGCCGCATCCTTGGAAGATACCAAGTTTGGTTTTTAACAGATTTATCATTTTTGAGCTATGCTGCCCACAATCACACACACACACACACACACACACACACACACACGGACGTTTTCTAAAAATGCTTTTTTTGGATTCAGGAGATCTCAAAACATGTATTTCCGGTGAAATCTCGGTATCGAATTTTTGGGTGCATTACAATACCTTCTCTTTACACTATGTATAGAGAAAGTAAAAAATCTGATATGTTCTATTCACATGACTTTCTCTACATCTTTGTAACAAATTATTGTTAAAAAGCTTATGTTTCTATTTAGTTCATGCTAAACGAGGTAAACATTAGCAGGAATTGTCCTTATTACTTGCTCCCATGTAAGTAGAAGGGCAAAAATATGTGTTCCATTCACATGATGTCCTCAAGCTGTTCGGCAAACATGCCTTTTATTCATAAAGATTAATCTGTT
This sequence comes from Hymenopus coronatus, assembly GCA_030762935.1. Lineage (NCBI taxonomy): Eukaryota > Metazoa > Arthropoda > Insecta > Mantodea > Hymenopodidae > Hymenopus > Hymenopus coronatus. Next base: position 20,192,610 of record CM060885.1, read on the forward strand.
ATCTACCTCATGCTAATCAAGATAAACATAAGCAGAATTAGTCTTATTACTAGCTTCCTTGTAAGTAGAAGGGAAATAAGAAAATACACACATACACAAAAAGACACATGGACATTTTTCTAAAATCTCAGAACATGCATTTCCGGTGAAATCTCGGTATAGAAATTTCGGGGGCAATACAATACCTTAGACCGCCTGGGTAGTGTGGTGGTAGCGTGTCTACCTCACATTCTAAAGGTCGTGTGTTCGAATCTCGCTGCGGGTGAGTTCCCCGGATAAGGCTTATTTCGGGGGTTTTATCTAATCCTGAAAAGACGAATGTCAAGCAACTTTATGCTCCATGGACCTCAAGATCAATTGAGCATAATTTCAACCAGGTTAAAGGATGTTAAACTTAAAAAAAAAAAGTAAAAAATCTTATGTGTTTCATTCACGTGACTTTCTCTCCGTCTCTGTTACAAATTATTATTAATAATATTATTATTATTACAAATCGTATTCTTCTATGTACTTCATGCTAATCGAGATAAAATTAGCAGAAATGGCGTTATTAGTTATTTCCTTGTAAGTAAAAGGGAGATAAAGAAGCACCATAGGCTAAAGCGACAGCCAAATATTTTAAAAGCTGGTTGCTATGTGATTGAAATTCCCTTTGTTTGTATAGCTAGGAGTTAACAAATTCCCGTATGAGAAAAGTATAAGTATTTTAAATCTGAAACTAATTAAAAAAGAAGTATATTATATAAATTATGTGTTTTAACGAGATCTACATATTTTGTATAGTAAGGCTTTGGCTATCTTTTAGGGTTTACAGTTGTGCAAAATTCAACAAAATTAATCCAGAATAAAGAAGTCTTTAGAGTTATTCCCAGAAAATTCCAGATATACACCTTTCTTGCCATGTACATATCTTTAATATACGACATTTTAATCAAAATCATTACGACTATTTTAGAGAAAATCAAATTTTCAAAAAATTTTCCATGTAAGAGGTAGTAGTGGATGGGGGATTTTCTGTAACTTTCTTGAGTTGCATCCTTGGGAAATACTGAACTTAAATTCCAAGTATGGTATGGTATTTTTCATTTTTGAGCTATTCTGTCCACAGACAAAGACATATGCACATACACACATTGACCTTTTTCTAATTTTTTTTGTATTCAGGGGGTTTTAAAATATGTATTTCCGGTGAAATTTCGATATCGAATTTTTGGGTGCAATACAATACCTTCTCTATATATTAGTACATAGTACGTGTAGAGAAAGTAAATATGATTACAAGGTTACAGTGGGGAGATTTTCTTAAAACATTTGCTAGTTGCATCCTAGGAAGGTGCTGAACTTAACATCAAATGTGGTAAACTAAGAACTGAAGCTTTCCTGGCGACGTATTGAAGCAAATCTTCTCGGGCTTCTAGCCAGGTAAAAACTTGGCTTGATACCAACGTTTCGAAGAAGTGCATCTTCCTCGTCTTCAGGGTGAACCTGGTTAGAAGCCCGAGAAGATTTTGAATCAAATGTGGTATTTACCCAATTTTGAATGTTGGTTAATGTTTATATACACACACACAAGCGCGCACTTACGCGCTGTTTATAAAGTTTACAATTATAAATATTGCAACATTTATGGAAAATTTAGTGAAATCATGTTTTGATCATCAGAATATTTACGTAACCACAAAAAAATTAAAATATTATAGTGAAGCCACGTTTTAGAATTCAAAATATTTAAATTGACGCGTCACATGGAAAGCGGAGATTTCTGCCCCAGCACCCAAATATCATCAATTGTGTGCAAGTGTATCTATGAATTGCGGTTATGTGTTATTTGTAAACTTTCCAAGGCTTTATTTTTTGAGATTGTTCACTTTCGGCCCTTTCGGACACAAAATAAAATTCTGTACCTCTACGCTCGTTCCCGATTTTTAAAGCAAAGCAGGAGATATCTAAGCAATCCTTAATGTGTTTTCTGAACCGAATATATGCTACACTAATTTCCCATTAGGCGAAATACCTCCATTTCTGACTTGATGTCCTTTACACCTTACCCGCACCCTTTAGATTGTCACCTATAATAGTACTTTCGTAAACGTCATCCTGCCTTAACATAAGCAATCACCTAATGATATTACTGACTAATAACCATAATTGGATAGGTAGAGTCACACTGAAAAATTCAGTGCTATAGCACGGGATTTGAACCACGGATCTGCCGGTCTCTAGCCGGTTACTCTACCACTGAGCTACCATAGCAATATACCGGTATACCATTGAATTTCTCAACTGACTCGCATCTTTCCCGGTAAACCACAAGGTGATCTCAATTATTTTGAGATGACAACCCCTATGGCGACTTACAATGTTGTAAGTACTTCAAGTCCCAGGATTCATAGTATAGTCAACTATTATGATCACACGTGAGTCAGTTGAGAAATGCAATGTTATGCCGGCATGTTGCCATGGTAGCTCAGTGAAAGAGCAACCGGCTAGAGACCGCGAGATCCGTGGTTCATATCACGTCTATAGCACTGAATTTTTCAGTTTGACTCTACCTATCCAACTCCTGTCCTAGGCACGGTTTCCGTGAGAAACAATTACCTACATTTATCACAATTGTCCATAAAGGTTGGCTGTACTATGAATCCTGGGACTTAAAGTACTTACAACATTGTAAGTCGTCATTGAGGTTGTCATCTCAAAATAATTGAGATCACCTTGTGGTTTACCGGGAAACTTTGAAATCAGTTGATAAATTCAATGATATACCGGTATGGTAGCTCAGTGGTAGAGCAACCGGCTAGAGACCGGGAGATCCGGCGTTCAAATCCCGGCTATGGCATTGAATGTTTTTTCAATCTGATTCTACCTATCCAATTCCTGGTTTGTGTGAAAAAATATGTGTTAAATTCACATGACATTCTCTAAATTCAATTATTGTTAAAATGCTTATACCTCTATTTACTTCATGGTAATTGAGAAAAATTAGAAAAAAATAGCCTTATCATTTGCTACCTTGTAAGTAGAAGCGAAATAAGGGAGTGCAATAGGTTAAAGTGATAGTCAAAAGCTGGTTGCTATGTGACTGAAGTTTCTTTGTTTATATGGACAGGAGTTGACAAATTTCTATGTGTGAAAAGTACAAGTTTTTAAAGATGAAACCAAAAACCAAGGAATACCTCAAAAACGATCAATTCCACGAAACAAATTTGTATAACAGAAATTGTGTGTTTTAATGTGCTATACATTTTTTGTTGAGTAAGTTTTTGTCCATCTCTTACGCTTTAGCAGTTATGCAAAATTTCGTAAAATTCATCCAGAATAAAGTAGTCTTCAGAGACTATTCCCAGAAAATTCAAGGTATACATATTATTTGTCAGGTAAATATCTTTAATATAAGATATTTTAATCAGAATCGTTAGAGCCGTTTTTGGGAAAATAAAAATTTTCGAAAAAAGTTCCGTGTAAAGGGTAGTTGGGGTGGGTGGATTTTCTTGAAAATCTTTGGTATCTTTAAAATATTTGGTATAATCTTTTCGTTTTTGAGCTGTGCTGTCCTCAGACGCAAACACACACACATGGACCTTTTTCCAAAAACATTTTTTTGGGATTCAGGGGGACCCAAATCATGTATTTCCGGTGAAATCTCGGTATCGAACTTTTCGGCGCATTACAATACCTTCTCTATACACAGAGTACTATATACGTGTAGAGAAAGTGAAAAACAATTAAAGTAATAACCATAACGTTCGATGTGGAAAGCTGGTATTGACATTTGGCAGGAAAGATTGGATGTTTTTATCAGCCATGCAGAATGAATGGGGGCAAGCAGGCAGGCAGGCGCGGGATCCCCAGCGACGTGGACGTGGTGTTGTCTGAATCAATATCCCTCCCATGGCACACGGCCAGCAACAGTGTACCATATCCGCAATACACTTCATTTCGAACCAACTTTCCACAGATGTGTCACACAGCAAATTAAATTTCCTGTAGAACAAAAACATTTCATTAAAACATGCCGGGAGCCACGGAAATGGAGAGATTTTTACCTGAAACATGTGTGATTTCAGTTTTTCCTATTGCAGCAGAAATAATCCTATTAGTTTCTCATTCACTCACATTTAATATTATTTCATTTTTCTCTGCAAAGCCTTGAGAGTTCACAGATCTAAAAACTGGGGCACCGTTAGATCTTGTAATTATAATTTGAACTTCACTTTAGCAGTAATCGATTCTGCGTTTTTCGCAGATATAAGTTAGGCACTATCTTTGTCCACTAATATTTTGTCGGTTATATTTTTTTTCTCATTAGTAAGTTACATTTTCTGGCCTCATGTGCTCATTTGTACGTAATGCTTATGCTATGTTGTTGTTTTACGTTCTCTACACGTACTATGTACATGGTGTATAGAGAAGATATTGTAATGCATCCAAAAATTCGATACCGACCTTTCACCGGAAATACATGTTTTGGATCCCCCTGAATTAAAAAAAAAAGTATTTTTAGAAAAATGTTCGTGTGTGTGTCTGTGAACAGCATAACTCAAAAACGAAAAGACCGTTAAATACCAAACTTGGTATTTAAATTTGGTATCTCACAAGGATGCGATACGAAGATTTTCAAGAAAATCCCCCCACCCCAAACTACCCTTTACATGAAACAAATTTCGAAAAATTTGACTGTCTCAAAAATAGCTCTAACGATTTTGATTAAAATATCGTATATTAAAGATATTTACCTGACTAATATAATGTATATCTTGCATTTTCTGGGAATATCCTCTTAAGGCTACTTCATTCTGGATGAATTTTTACGGAATTTTGCATAACTGTTAAACCGTAAGAGATGGACAAAAACTTTCCACACGAAAAATGTAGAGTATGTTAAATCACACAATTTATGTTAAATACATTTTTTTTTCATGGAGTTGATCGTTTTTGAGATATTCCTTGTTTTTTGTTTCAGCTTTGAAAAACTCAAACACTTCTCATACAGGAATTTGTCAACTCCTGTCCATACAAAGAAACTTCAGTCACATAGCAACCAGCTTTTGACAATCACTTTAACTTATTGTACTCTCTCATTTCGCTTTTACTTACAAGGAAGCAAATAATAAGACTATTTCTGCTAATTTTTTCGTAATTAGCATGAAGTAAATAGAAGCATAAGGTTTTTAATAATAATTTCTTACGGAGATGTAGAGAAAGTAATGTGAATGGAACACATAAGATTTTTTTTAGTTTAACGTTCTTTAACCTGATAGATTATATTGCATAATAAATAAGTGAAATGGGTGAAATGGTGGTCAAATAAACTGGGGTCCATAGAGCTTAGAGTTACCTACTTGATATTCGTCTTCTCAGAATAAGGAAAAACCTTAACCGGGTAACTCACCGAAACCGAAATTCGAACTCGATACCTCTTATGTGTGAGGCAGACACGCTACCACTACACTACAGAGGCAGCTCAAACAATTTATTTCAATGTAGCCCCCTTTTAGGAATATACACTTATCTCTAATCTCTCCAAAACTCTCCCAAAATAGGAATTATCAGGCTCTGCAAAATATGCGTCTGTCCCGACGATGACCTCATTATTTGACCTAAATCTTGTTTCCATGAGCCATATCTTCATGTTTGGGAACAAGAAGAGCTCAAAGGGAGCCAGGTTGGGCGAATACGGGGTGTTCCGCAGCAATTCATAACACAATTCTTACAATTCGACGACGGAAAATTCGGATGAATGTACCGATGCGTGTCGGGGTCAAACAGAACTTTCTCCTTCCCCAAATAGAATCTGTCCCCTTCAACTTCTTGTAGCGTCGGGCCAATAATGCACTGCAATACTGTCCGGGAATCGCTTTTCGTTTTTCTAAGAACTCAATGAGGTGTCAGCCTTTGCATCCTAAAAACATCGTCGCTTCACTTTGGAGCAGGTTTGCCGGGGGCCACGTCGTGGCCGAGTGGTTAGACCACTTGCCTCTCACCCAGGTAGTCTGGATTCCAACCCTGGCGACCTCATGTGGGATTTATTTATTTATTTATTTATCCTGGTTGGAGTTAAGGCCTTCTCTTCCACTCTACCAGGCAGTACATTAAATTCAACACTGCAATGATACAATGAATAAAAGGAATAAAGAACAAAAATACAATTCTACACAACTTAATAAAAACATATACAAAAAGTTGTAACAAATATACTGAAATGAAAAGAAAGAAACTGTAAACAAAATTATTTTAAGTGAAATATTCTTGTTGGTGGAAACACATATTAATGATGTTTACAATTGAAATACATATTATTTGCCAGCACATACAATATTAGTAACAATAAATGAAATTAGTGATGTATTTATTATATTGATACAGCAGCAGATTAGGTTTGATTACAACTATGTGCACTAATTTTCTGTTTGAACAGTGTAACGTGCCGGCAGTCCCTTACGTCTTTAGAAGAGCTAAATCTATTGTAAATGACGATGAATAGAAGGTTGCATGATGAGCAGGTATAGCAAGAAGGAAAGAGTGTCGTGAGCGAGTTTCTCGATTATGACAGTCAAAAAGATATTTGAAGCGAACTTTGCGGTGGACAAAGCGGCGTATGTATCATCAGTGTCATTGGTGCCATATGTAGTAAAAGCGGGCGTTAAAAACGATTCACCGGAAGCAGCCTAATGCTTTGATTGTTGCTCTGGCGGAAAAAGGGAGAACTAGAATCACCAGAGGCGTCTCCGTAGGCTGCCATCTCAGAATCGAGAAGAATTGCTCTACGAGCAAGTATCTGCGCCATCTGTTCGAACCAAACGATACTGCACAATCCCTACGCCCACTGAAACATGAAAAGAGATGTGAAATAGAGAGTGTGAGAAAAGAAACTAGTGGTAGAATAAAAACCGTAGGATTTGCCTTGACAACCAGGATAAACAACTAAATCGAGTGGCCGGTCTCAGAAATCGAACCTAGGACTATGGAATATGAACCTCACACATTACCGTACACACATTTCGCTCGGTAATAAAGGCTACACTTGTGTTTTCAATTACCCTTACTTTTAAAATTATTAATGCTTATTCCAATATGTTCAATAATAATATAATTTCCTTTCAGCTCAGTGGGCCACACAAGCCGTTCTTCATTAAAGTTAGTTTATCCCAGAGAGCGCCAATGTCAAACGGTTTGCCTAAGCAGACTGTAAAGGGAATTCCATAGGACAGCTAGGCGGTCTTGTAAATATGAAACACCAGGGCTTTAAAACAAACACTAACCGTGGCTCAGTCGGTGAAGATCCTGTGTGTTATGTAAGGTGTCCCTGATTCCATTGTCGCTGGACTCGACAAAGTCTTTCTTTAATCAAGCACGTTTCACGACTTCCTCAGGTGGTGTTAGAATGGGTGTGTGTGTTTATCAGTTACTTAATAAACAATTTCCCATAAATAGGAATTCGGATTGGCGCTGGGTAAAAATATGAGCACCCATGTTCGGTCATATAATTACGTAACACTTAATCTACAATCAGTACAACTACATGGCTCCAATTGGTTTTACAAGCTTAACACGATTAAACAAAGCACTATTATATATATTTGTGTGTGTCTGTGTGATAGGCTAGAAACAAATTATATCCTACTAATGTATGGTTCATGATCAACATGTTCAAATATACGTCCGCCGTGGTGTATGCTTTGACGTAAGCGCCTCTCATTATCAGCATGGGCATGCCTTAAAATGTTTCATGATATTGAAGAACAGATATTATTTACTCTTTTTTTTTATAATACATGGGTTTTTTGGTTCACTTTCTCATTATTGGCTCTTATATATCCCTGTATGGAAAAAATCCAGAGCAAAATCTCGCTAACTACGAATACAAACAACCACCATGACCTATACAAATCTTCCCCAGACTTGGATAGGACATGGAGGACCTGTGGCATGGCCTGCTCGACCACAGGTGTTAACCACCCTTGATGTTTACTTATAAGGTATATGAAACGCATTGTATATAGTGAGTCTGTTCCTAATGCTCAGAACGTGTGCAACAGAGTGTGCACGTAGCCTGTGACGATAGTCGGACACAGCCCAGAACACTCGAATGAGAGACACAATCCATAATTCAGTGTGTGAATGCGTGCGCTGCATTCCATGGAGTCCACTTTGAACAACCAATGTGAAAGATGGGATTAGGGTCATATACTGTCCTTCAGGACCCTTTGATGTTCATTCTTCAGTGTCAGCTACCGTGGAAAATGTGCATTTCCGAATGTAAGGTTATATGAACTATTGTGCACAATTTGTAGTCACAAATCACCCCTTGAAGTATGTCGTTGGATCAACTCACTCTTTATACTAGGGTCAGCTGATAAGTTCTGGGCCTCACATAGATAGGGTGCCACTAGGCTCGTTGGACGGTACCATCGTATAGTTTAACTTCAGACTAGCTTGTATCCATATTACAGGTCAATAGCTTCTTTCATTTTCGAATGCCAGCATTTTAAACAGGACAACTTTAGAGTTTTCACGAAAATGGAGCATTTGGAAAAACGAGCAGTGTTAAATACTAATATTTGAAAGGCTTAACACCTAAAGAAATCAAGTAGGAAATGGACAGTACGAACATTGAAAGACTTTGCCCCTTCATATTCAATGATTAAAAGAGAGGTTGTACAGTTTAAAATGGGACGTACGAGCACTAGTGATGAGCCTCCATCTGGACGCCCTGTAGAAGTGACAACTCCAGACATCATTGAAAAAATGCATCGTTTAGTACTGGAAGAGCGCAGATTAAAGTTGTTTGAGATAGCAGAGACTGTAAACACATCAAAAGAATGTGCAAGTAATATTTTAAGTAAAGTTTTGGGCTTTCACAAGGTCTGTGCAAGATGGGTGCCGCGTTTGTTCACACCTGATCAAAAGTTGCAAAGAAAAACTGTTTCTGTTAAGAATATGGAGCTCCCAGTGAAGTTTGGAGACGGCTTATTACCATGGATGAAACTTGGATACATCACTACACTCCAGAAAGTATATTATAGTCAAAACAGTGGATTGCGCCAGGTGAACCAACTCCAAAAAAGGCAAAGTCAATTTTATGAGCTAACAAGGTTATGGCGAGTGTTTTCTGGGATGCACAGGGAATTATTTTATTGATTACTTGAAAAAGGGTAAAAGTATCACTGGTGACTACTACGCAAGCTTACTGCAACGTTTGAGGGATGAGGTGAAAGAAAAATACCTCATTTTCAACAACAACAAAAATCGTGTTTCATCGCCAGATCTAACATCCAGTGACTACCACCTGTTCCCAAACCTCAAACAATTTCTTGGAGGACGAAGAATTCACAGCAACGAGGAAGTCATTGATGCGGATAACAGCTATTTTGAGGACCTTGAAAAGTCGCACTACAGAGATGGTTTGATTAAATTAGAACACTGATATGACAAATTTATTAGCCTTTCTGGAAATTATGTTGAGAAATAAAGCGATTTTTTTAAATGCTGTTTTCATTGAGAGGCCCGGGACTTATCAGCCAACTCTCGTAATAGAATTTGTTGGACAATATCTCTTCTATACTTAGCTTTATTAATTTAAATTCATTCAATAAACCCTTATAATGAACGTGTGCTTAGAATGCTGGAATATTGATATGCTTAAACTACAAATATTTAGAACTTTCTTCTGAACCTTCTCTATCTATTTTGATGAATAGGTAAACATATACAATATATTTTACTTATACGTCATGTATTCCCTACCAAAGTAAAATGAATGTTTGGTAATAATTACCTAATATCTTTTAATTCTCTCAATAAACATCCAATCTATATAAATGCATGCTTAATGATTTGGTCTGTTTGGTCATCAAACACCAGATTCTCGCTTACTTAGACTTCATGTTCAATGTGAGACTACTTAAGACTTAAATGTATTGTGTCCATGTGTATACTGACCTACTGGATACATTACATTGCATATTATACAGCACTTATTAATATTGAAAAGCAAGCAGCATCTTTACTGTTCATAATTTTCGCATTAACACTCTCATATAACTTAGGCACGAGAGCTGTCCCAGAAGTACCCGATCCAACAAAGAAAACACAACATTTTGGGGGGGAAAAACATCGTCTCCTTTCAACTCGATACACTTTTCCCAGCGATGTTCAATTGCTTCGATATCCTGTTTATAGTGAGACCTTTCTAGGGCTGTAAAATAGCCATCAACTGCAGACTCCGCCTCTTCATTGTTTGCAAATCTTCTACCACCAAGCCATTTCTTCAAGTTTGTAAGTAGAAATTAATCAGAGGGGTCTAAATCTGGCGAATAGAGTGCATGAGGAAGTAATTTCAAATTTAACTCATTGACTTTGGCCATGGTGATTATGGACGTGTGAACTAGTGCATTGTCTTGATGAAACAAAACTTTCTTTTTCGCTAAATGCGGCCGTTTTTTCTAGATTTCATCACTCAAACGCAGTAATAAGTTTGCATAATATTCGCCATTGATTAATTTTCCTTTTTTGAGATAATCAATGAAAATTAATCCGCGTGCGTCACGGAAAACAGACGCCGATTCTCCCCTTCCAATCCACTGTTTTGATTGTTCCTTCGTCTCAGGTGTGAAGAATGGACCTAAGATTCATCCATTGTTATGAAACGATGCAAAAACTCATCCTTATTGCAGTGAAATATTGCCAAACATTCGACTGAAACATCCTCCCATTGAGGACAAATGTGGCACCCACATTGCACACAACTTTTTCATATCCAAATTTTGAGTCAGTATGCATGCACAGAACTTTTTGAAATGCCTGCTAGATCTGCTAGTTCGCGCACTTTCAGTCGAGGGTCATCCAATACCATTGTGTGGATTTTCTTTACAATTTCTGGACTGGTAACCTAATTTGGTCGACCACTGCGATGCTCGTCTTGGCAGCTCGTACGATCGCGCTTAAAATCATATACCCAATATTTCACTGTTGTAAACGAAGGCGTAGACTACCCCAAAGTATAATTTAGCTCAGTTTTAATATTAATTGGACTAAGACCTTTCAAATTAAAGTATTGTATCACATAACGATGAGCAGTTTTATTTGTGTTCACAAATTCGCTGAGAGCATTCACTAATGATGACTGCCAAACAAATGTTAAATAATGTAAAATCATCAAGCTTCAAACTTAAGCTATCTAAGATTGGTGCTTTCTACCATTTTTTGCTGTTTGAAACAACAACCGCTATCAATATGTCAGATCGAGTACTTCTGGGATAACCTTCGTACATGCGCGCAAATTGCAATACACTTCAATATTTTTAAATCGTCTACAAGTACGAGTAACACACATTCCGAATATTTTCCACAGTTACATCATTAATAAATAACAGAAAGAATAACGGGCCCAAATTTTAATCTTATAGCAGGCTGGAAAATATGTTTTAGCATAGTACAACAACAATTATCATGTATAACAACTCCTTCCTGTTCACTAAATATGAAATAAATTAACATTGAATCTAAAATTAAAGTGAAGATCATAATTATCTAATGTAGATAACAAGAGACCTTGAATAATACTATCAAAAACATAAGAGACGTACATTTAAATTGTATCTACACACATTGTTGTGGTGCATTCTCAAAAAAAATTTGTAAAATTTATCATTTTAGATTTTAAGAAAAAAGTTGTCGTTTGTTAGATGTGTACTTTTAACACCAGTGTAAATATTACGTAGATATACAATTTCTTCAAATATTTTAGCCGGATTAGATATAATGGATATTGGTCTGTAATTTTCAATTGTGGTAGAATATTTTACTTTCTCTACACGTACTATGTACATGGTGTATAAAAATGTATGTAATGTACCCAAAAATTCCATATCGAGATTTCACTGGAAATACATGTTTTGGGAAAAGGTATGTGAGTCTTTGGGCAGCATAGCTCAAAAACGAAAAGACCGTTAAATACCAGACTTGGTATTTAAGTTCAGTATCTCCCAACAATGCAACATGAAAATTTTCAGGAAAATACCCCCACCCTCAACTACCCTTTAAATGAGACGTTTTTCGAAAATTTTGATTTTCTTAAAAATGTCTCTAACGATTTTGATTAAAATATCGTATATTAAAGATATTTACATGACAAATAAAATGTATATCTTGAATTTTCTGGCTTCTGAAGACTACTTTATTCTGGATGAATTTTACGGAATTTTGCATAACTGTTAAACCGTAAGAGATGGACAAAAACTTACCCCACAAAAATTTAGAGCACATTAAAGCACACTATTTATGTGATATACATTTTTAGTGGAATTGATCGTTTTTGAGATATCCCTTGTTTTTTGTTTCAGTTTTGAAAAATTTATACTTTTCTCATACATGAATTTGTCAACTTCTGTCCATACAAAGTCACATAGCAACCAGCTTTTGACTATCACTTTAACCTATGGTACTCCCTAATTTCACTTCTGTTTACAAGTAAGCAAGTAATAAGTTTATTTTTGCTATTTTTTTTTTTCGATTAGCATTAAATAAAAAGAGTATAAGCTTTGTAACAATAATTTTTGCAGAGATGTAGAGAAAGTCATATGAATGGAAGACATCAGATTAATTTTTCAAAATTGTAAACTTCTTATTCAGTTGTCGTTTCCTGGGAAATATTTGTTTCATAATAATCAAACTAAACAAAAGCTGGGGATGTTTTAATATTTCCGTACAGCATATAAATACAATAAATGGTGTTGTCTGTACTACCCGATTTTCATTTACCTCTTATACTTGTTAGATACATCATATAAGGTAAAAATTTGATTTGTTACATTCACATGACTTTCTCTACATCTCTGTAACAAATTATTGTGAAAAAGCTTATTATTCTATCTGCTTCATGCTAATGATTTTATTACTTGCTTTCCATTAAGTATAAGGGTAATAAGGGAACACATTAGGCTAAAGCGATTGTAAAATATTTTAAAAGCTGTTGCTATGTGATTGAAATTCGTTTATTTGTATGGCCAAGAGTTGATACATTCCGTATAACTATTTTAAATCTGAAACCAACAGCAAGGAATATCGCAGAAACGGTTAGCTCTACAAAAAAACAACATATTATGTGTTTTAATAAGATCTACATTTTTGGTGCTGTAAGTTTTTGTCTATCTCTTACGGTTTACAAAATTCAGCAAAATATATCCAGAATGAGAAGGTCTTTAAAGGTAATATCCAGAAAATTCAATATATACATCTTGTTTGCCATCTAAATATATTTAATATACGATATTTTAATCAAACACGTTAGAGCAACTTTTTTATAAAATCAACATTTTTGAAAGTTTTTCCATGCACAATGTAGTTTAGGTTTGGGAGGATTTTCTTGAAAATCTTGGTGTAGCATCCTTGAAAGATACTAAACATAAATACCAACTTTGGTATTTAACGGTCTTTTCGTTTTTGAGCTTCGTTTTGTGTTTCATTCACATGGCTTTCTCTACATCTCTGTAACAAATTATTATTACTAAGTCTATTCTTCTATCTACTTCATGCTAATCGTGATAAATCTAAGCAGAAACGGTCTTATTAGTTAGATCCTTATAAGTAGAAAGGACTTTGGGGAATACACTAGGCTAAATCAACAGTCAATGCTTTAAAATGTGTTTTATATGGGATTGAATTCCGTTTATTTGCGTGGCACAGAGTTGACAAGCTCTCGTATGAGAAGAGTATTTCAAAACTGAAGCCAATAACAAGGAATATCTCGGAAACGGTCAATTTTGCAACAAACATATATTATGTGTGCTTTAATGAGAGCTACATTTTTTTTTTTTTTTTTTTTTTTTTTTTTGTGCAGCAAGTTTTTGGGTATCTTTTTCAGTTTACCAGTTATGCAAAATTCAGCAAAATTCATCCGGAATGAATAGGTCTTGAGAAGCTGTTCCCAGAAAATTTGAGCTCTACATTTTATTGGTGATGTAAATACTTTAATATATGGCATTTTAATCAAAATCGTTAGAGCCATAAAAAAATCGAATTTTTTTTCCGTGTAAAGGGTAGTTTGGGGTGGAGAGATTATCTTTAAAATCTTCATGTCGCATTCTTGGAAGGTACTGAGCTCAAATACCAAGCAGACAAACTGACACACACCCGGACATTTTTCTTTCTTTTCTTTTTTTTTTTTTTTTTTTTTTTTTTGATTCAGGGTGTCTCAATACATATATTTCTGGTGAAATCTCGGTATCGAATTTTTGGGTGCAATACAATGCCTTCTCTATACGCTATGTACATAGTAAAAAGCAAGCGGATAGCGCAAGTGTATGGTGATAATGCAATGAACGAGTCTTCATTAGGAAATGGCGGATAATTTAGAGTAACCAAGGAAGTATGCACAACAAAGATTCGAGTGGAAGTTCATCAATCGTATAGGGGAGTTGAAAGTAAAGGTTGATAAAAGAATTCAGAAAAACCGGTGTTTTATTGGACACCATACGTGACTTTTTGGGTGAAAAAGTGTCCTACCTCAAAGAGGCAGTACATCTTGGTTCAGATCTTTGGCGGTAGAAGAATATAACGCCGCATTGAAAAACTAGCACCGCGTGACAATAAATACCTTGATAGCAATGGCGATTACGTTGGGAAATAGAGTAAGGTTCTGTAACTTTGTGAATAAAGTTTTGTGTTGATATCCTTCGTTATTACTTAGTTATGCCAAATCGTCTGTTACTTTCTGGATGGCCACCGTGGCTATGCAGCATTTGAAGTGAATACATATATGAGGAAGAAATCAATGTTGTTTGTACACTTGGTACACCTTGTAATGCCTCTTAGGAAGGCAACATTTCTTCTTTCGATATTCAGTCTCCTTCGTATGGAGGACTTTATGGAATACTGCATCATAACAGTTTAACAATTACCATATTGCAATTTCTGTAGAGCGGAATAGGAAGTGAAAATCGAAAAGACATGTAATAACTGATAGGCAGCTAAATAGACGGACACAGAGAAGAGGGCAGGGAACATCTCTTATTATGTATATAGTGTATTCGATACCAAAATATTACAGGAAATATATGTCTTAGGGTCCCTGTACACATAAAGTCATTTTCAGAAAAAACATTTTCCGTGTGTGCATCCATGTGTTCGTGTGTCTGTGAACACAATAACTCAAAAACGAAAATTCGGTAAAATACCAAACTTAATATTCAAGTTCAGTATCTTCTGGGAATGCGACACGAAGATTTTGAAAAAAAATCCCCCCACCCAAAACTAACCTTTACATAGAAAACGAATTCGAAAATGTTGATATTCTCAAAAATGGCTCTAATGATTTCGATTAAAATACCGTATATTAAGGACTTCTATATGGAAAATAAAGTGTATATCTTAAATTTTCTGGGAATATCCTCTAAAGACCTCTTTATTCTGAATGATTTCTGCTGAATTTTGCTTAACTGGTAAACCGTAAGAGATAGACAAAAACTTACTTCACAGTAAATCTAGATCACGTTAAAACACACAATTTATGTCATATACGTTTTTTTCGTCGCATTGTCCAATTCTGAGATATTCCTTGTTATTTGTTTCAGATGTAATATACTTAAACTTTTCTCACACAGAAAGCTGTAAAACTCCTGACCCTGCATAGAAACGGATTTCAACCACATGACAACCGGCTTTTAAAACATTTGACTATCGTTTTAACATAGTGCATTCCACTATTTTCCTTCTACTTACAAGGAAGCAAGTAATTAAGACAATTTCTGTTATCTCGAATATTATAAAGTAGATAGAAGAATATGTTTTTAACGATAATTTGTTACAGTGATTTAGAGAAAGTAATGTGACTGGAACATGTAACATTTTTTTTATTCCCTTCTTATATTTTGTGAAATGGTCTCTTAGGAAAAGCACGTATATTGAGTTTCCGCCACAGTAATGTTCAGTTGTAAGGAATAAGCCGGTTGGTACATTACAGGTTTCCCACTTAGCTTCAAACAGTTTAGCCAAGTTACCGCATAGGCTCGAGCAATAGCGTGACTACACCATTTACAACCAAAATATGCGAGATTATTACTATTATTAAAATTATTATTATTATTATTATTATTATTATTATTATTATTATCATCATCATCATCATCACTTTACCTACACGTACTATGTATAGAGAAACTATTGTATTGCACGCAAAATTTCACCGGAAATACATGTTTTGGGTCCCCCTGAATTAAAAAAAAAAGCATTTTTGGAAAAAGCTCCGTGTGTATTTGTGTGTCTGTCTGTCAGTCTGACTGTCTGTCTGTTTGAGTATCTGTGGACAGCATAGCACAAAAACGAAAATACCGTTAAATACTAAACTTGGTATATAAGTTTGATATATTCCAAGAATGCGACACGAAGATTTTCAAGAAAATTCTCCCACCCCCAACCACCTTTACATGGAAAAAATATTCGAAAATTTTGGTCTTGTCAAAACGGCCTCTAACGATTTTGATTAAAATATCGTATATTAAAGATATTTTACCTGATAAAGAAAACGTATATCTTGAATTTTCTGGGAATAGCCTCTGGAGATTACATTATTCTGGATGAATTTTACGGATTTTTGCAGAATTGCTAAACCGTAAGAGATAGACAAAACCTTACCACACAAAAAATGTAGAGCACTTTAAAACACACGATTTATCTCATATATATTTTTTTCGTGGAGTTGGTCGTTTTTGAGATATTCATTGTTTTTAGTTTTAGTTTTGAAAAACGTATACTTTTCTCATGCAGGAATTTGTCAACTCTTGTCCATACAAACAAAGGAAGTTCAGTCACATAGCAACCAGCTTTTAGCTAACACTTTAACCTATGGTACTTCCTTATTTCGCTTCCACTTGCAAGGAAGCAAGTAATAAGACTATTTCTGCTACTTTTTTTCTCGATTAGCATGAAGTAAATAGAAGTATGAGCATTTTAACAATAATTTGTTGGAGAGATGTAGAGAAAGTCATGTGAGTGGAACACGTCATACTATTATTATTATTATTATTATTATTATTATATTGCTGCTGTTAATGGTCACAGCATAAAACATAGAAAAAAGAAAAAAATCTGATATGTTCCATTCACATGGCTTTCTCTGCCTTGTAACAAATTATTGTTAATAGGTTTATTCTTCTATCTGCTTCATGCTAATCGAGATAAACACCAGCAGAAATGGTCTTATTACTTGGTTCCTTATAAGTAGAAAGGAAATGGGGACACACTAGGCTAAACCGACAGTCAAATATTTTAAAATGTGGTTGCTATGGTATTGAAACCCAACTCTTTACATGGTAAGGCGTTGACAAGTTCCCGTATGAGAAAAGTATTAAGTATTTTAAAACTGAAGTAAATAAGAAGCAATATCTTAGTAACTGCCAACTCCAGGTAAAAATTGTATATAACATAAATTGTGTATTTTAACAAGCTCTACATTTTTGTACAGTAATTTTTTGTCTATCTCTTACGGTCTACCAGTTACGCAAAATTCGGCAAAATTCATTCAGAATAAAGCGGTCTTCAGAGGCTATTCCCAGAAAATTCAAGATACACCTTTAAATTTCCATATAAATATCTTTAATATACGGCATTTTAATCAAAATCGTTAGAGCCATTTTTGACAATATTAAAGTGTTGGTAATTTTTCCATGTAAAGGGTAGTTTGGGGTGGGGGGATTTTCCTCAAAATCTTCGTGTGGCATCCCTGGAAGATACTAAACTTAAATCCCAAGCTTTGTACTTTACTGACTTTTGTATTTGAGTTATTGCGTTCACAGACACACGGACCTTTTTTGGATACAGGGGACCCTAAAAGATGTATTTCCGGTGAAATCTCGGTATCGAGTTTTGATTGGAATGCAATATCTTCTTTATACACCATGTACATTGTACGTGAAGAGAAAGTAAAAAGGCTACCAAATCTGCCATATACCACAATTTCACGTTACGACTTTTTTACGAAAAAAAAATATCTTACAATCACATCTTTTTTCCATCTTTCATCAACAAACTATTCTTAAAAATATGAATTATTCTATCTGCTTTACAGTAATTGAGATAAATATTTGTAGAAATGCATTTATTGCACTTGTCCTTGTATATGTAACAGGAGTAGATGGAAATCACTGGGCTAAAGCGATAGTCAAATCGTTTAAAAGCTGATTGAAAGTCCGCGCCCTTTCCTTGACCAATAAAAAGAAAAACGAATAACTACTTCTCATAAAAGAACACTGTATTAAATATGGAAACGAATAACAAGAAAAAATCTCGGCAATAGTTAAAAGCACAATAAATATACTGACATACATTCTGTGTGTTAATGAGGTCTACATTTTTATGTACTAACTTTTTGTCCACGTCTTATGGTTTACCACTTATGCAAAAATTATACAGAGTGAAGAGAACCCCAGAGGCTATTCCTAGAAAAAAATTGAGACTGCGTTTTATATGTTATGGAAATACCTTAAACATATGGCTTAAACAAAATCGTTGGAGCCATTTTTAATAAAATAAAAATGTTTCCAAATATTTTCCGAAGTAAACAGTACTTTCAGGTGAGGGCATTTTTCTTTTGAATCTTCGTGTCGCATCCCTGAAAGCTGCTGTACCTAAATATCAAGTTTGGTTTTTAAACGACTTTTCGTTTTTTAATTACGATGCACACAGGGAAACACGGCGCGCACACACACACACACGTATATTTTTCTATAAATACTTTTTTCAGTACACGGAACCCCAAAACATATACTAGGGTCGGCTGATTACTCCCGGGCCTTTCAATGAAAATAGCACTTAATTTTTTTTTTTTTTTTTTGCTTTATTTCTCAACATAATCTCTAGAAAGGCTAATACGTTTGTCGTATTGGAGATCTAGTTTAATTAAATCATATCTGTAGTGCGATTTGTCAAGTTCCTCAAAATAGCTGTTTACCGCATCAATGACCTCGTTGCTGTGAAATCTTCGTCCTCCAAGAAATTTTTTGAGGTTTGGGAACAGGTGGTAGTCACTGGTGCTAGATCTGGCGAATAGAGTGGATGTTCAAGCAATTCCAATTTTAATTCGCACATTTTCCCCGTTGCAATGGCTGAACGATGGACCGGAGCATTGTCGTGATGAAACAAGATGTTTATTTTTTGCCAAATGGGGTCTTTTTATTTTCACTTCATCATTCGAACGTTGCATTAAGCGTGCATAGTAGTTACCACTGATACTTTTACCCTTTTCCAAGTAATAAATAAAAATAATTCCCTGTGCATACCGAAAAACACTCGCCATAACTTTGTTAGCTGACAAAGTTGACTTTTCCTTTTTACTTTCTCTATACGTACTACGTACATAGTGTATAGAGAATGTATTGCACTTCACCAAAAAATTCGATACCGAGATTTCACCGGAAATATATGTTTTAGGGTCCCCTGTATCCAAGAAAAGTATTTTCAGAAAAAGGTCCGTATGTGTCCGTGTGTCCGTGTGTCTGTGAACACGATAACTCAAAATCGAAAAGCCGGTAAAATACCAAACTTGGTATTTAAGTTTAGCATCTTCCAGGGATGCGACACGTAGATGCCCTCTGTTTTACGAGAATAATCATGTATTATATTTCATATTGAATGCACAATAACATGAAAAACTTATTTGGGAATTATACCCTTTATTGTATACTGCATCCAAATTGATATATAATAAATTATTACTTGCATATAAAAGCGGGGCCTAAATTTGGGAAATTTGGTGTTCAAGCTGTAGAATTTTCATAAATGCAAAATTAATAGACTTCTTCAAATGTTGAGGTTCTCTAAGTAATATGAGAGCAATGAATCCAATTTTTACAGTGGATACAATATAGAATAAAGTAGAGTATGTGTGTATATTTATGAAATAATAGTTTCCAAAGTTGGGTCAAAGTAACCCATTAAGAGCCAAATTAACTTCATTTTAGGGTAAAGGCTGTGATACTGTATTATGGTAACACTTGCAGGTTATAATTTATCAGATAAGAATGATCTTGAATGAGGGTTGAATGCAAATTTCAAATTTGAAAGTTAATTTTAGCAAAAGGTGTCCAGAATTAATACCACTATTGTATATAGCTTTAAGTAACTATTAATTATATTGAGTATAATAATCAACAAATGTTGGATACCTGTATATATCATACTAGCTGCCCGCCCCGGCTTCGCACCGGTGGTGTACCTAATGAAAAAACTGAGAGAAATTCTTCCATTTACAATACCAGGCAATGAAATAAAATTAGAATTAAATAATTGGACAATACTTTATTGTAATGCCTTGTAATGTATAATTTTTCTTCCGGTGAGAAAATTAATAGCGTCGAAATAAATAAGTACTTACTCTAGGTGTTCGTCGCCAGGAAAGCTTCTTTGCTTCTTTATTTTAAACGATAGGAGTAAGGAAAAGACAGTTAATACTTAAAAACGTACTTGAATTTCACTGCTGGGTTGCGTCATTGTCTCGTTAAACTGGCGCATTACCTTAACATTGAATGAGGAGGAAAAATACTATTACCGCCATCTAGCAGCAAATAAATAAGTACCTACTCTAGGTGTTTCTCGCTTCATTGCTTCATTATTTTAAACGATAGGCGTAAGGAAAAGACAGTAAATACATGCATTTTAAATTCACTGCTGCGTTGTGTCATTGTCTCGATAAACTTGATGCGTTACCTTGATATTGAAAGGGGAGATAAAATATAGCGGAACTACGGCCAATTACCAACAAATAGCCGTGGCATCACTGCCATCTGCCGGCTACTATCTAAATGTGTTCCCTTGGCACTGTTATTATTCATACTATGAGACGTCAAAAATTTCCCGTACTATTTTTAAATATTTTCTTTTCCACAAACCTTGTGACAATAACAAACAGAACAAAAATAGAATTGTTCAATTTGGTGCAGTCGTTCGGAAGTGATGCGCGTACATACATTGTGGCGATTCATTTATATATAGATTAGGGATTCATTAGGTTTGGAGCTATCATAGAATTTAGTTCAATCGAATGCATCTCTTTATTCGTGAAGAAGATCTAAGTTAATCATATACTTAATAAGCAGCCATTAATCACACATCTAAATAAATCGAGAATATAAATGTATGAATTTGAATAGAAGTAAACATGAGCAGATTTAAACAAGAAGAGCAGAAATAATGAAGAAGATAACGGCAAATAACATTGGAAAACTAGGCAAGGGAATGGGCAGGAGCACAATCTAAAGAGATGTAACAATAAGTGAAAACAAGAGAAATGAGAATGTTTGAAAACAGAAGAGCAAGCCCCCTATTGAGCTGAGGAAAGCCATTCAGAAGGGAAGTGTCTCTTTACACGACGTACCCTTTGTTCAACAATCGTCATCCATCTCTCCTCGTTGCTTCCTTTACAGCTCCGCGCATCGCCCCTTATCACTGGTGTGAATTGTTCTTTCCGCTTTCATATTGTTCTTTGCGCAAACAATCGCTTTTAATAGTCGAGAAAACACGAAAACATAGGTGCATACATTACCTCTAGTAGCCATACGGGGCGCAGATCAATTTCATTTACAGAGCCATTTATGGACTCAGTGCCAGTGCCAATCAGCTGCAGCTACTGGAAACAAAGAACAAATCTGATGTGTTCCATTGACTTTCCATGACTTTCTCTACATCTTTGCTACAAATTACTGTTAGAAAGCTTATGCTTCCATTTACTTCATGATAATCGAGAAAAAAAATTACCAGAAATAGTCTTAATACTTGCTTCCTTGTAAGTAGAACGTCATAGGTTAAACAAAAGCTGGTTGTTAAGTGACTGATGTTCCTTTGTTTGTATGGACAGGAGATGACAAATTCCTGTAAGAGAAAAGTATAAGTTTTTCAAAGCTGAAACCAAAAACAAGGAATATCTAAAAAACGGTCAACCGCACGAAAAAATCTATATAACATAAATTGTGTGTTTTAACGTTCTCTGCATTTTTGTGTGGTAAGTTCTTGTCCAT
This sequence comes from Hymenopus coronatus, assembly GCA_030762935.1. NCBI lineage: Eukaryota > Metazoa > Arthropoda > Insecta > Mantodea > Hymenopodidae > Hymenopus > Hymenopus coronatus. Next base: position 20,214,617 of record CM060885.1, read on the forward strand.
CTCTTACGGTTTAGCAGTTATGCAATTTTCCGTGAAATTCATCCTTTTAATCAAAATCGTTAGAGCCATTTTTGAGAAAACCAAATTTTCTTAAAAAGTTCCATGTAAAGGGTAGTTTGGGGTGGGGGGAATGTTCTTTAAAATCTTTGTGTCGCATCCTTGGAAGACACCAAACTTAAATACCACACACACACACACGGAGCTTTTTTTAAAAATGCTGTTTTTGGATTCATGGGGACCTAAAACATGTATTTCCGGTGAATTTTCGGTATCGAATTTTTGGGTGCACTACAATACCTTCTCTATACACTAGGTATGTACATAGTTCGTGTAGAGAAAGTAAAAATGCCCTTATGGATTCAGGAGCCTTGAAAATATAATTTCGGTGAATTTTCAAAATCGAATTTTCGGTTGGGATAGAATACCTTTGCTAGCTATTGTGCGTACTGGAAATGCAACATATGGGGCAAAACTGGATTTACTAATCTTGATATCTAAGTGAACACATAAGAAAACATAAGAGTAACACAAGACGTACCAGTAATGTGGTGTGTCACAATTGCTTAGGGAGAAGAAACCTTTCTACTCTACTTACTATAAGAATACGGAAAAACATAAACAAGTTGAAAAGAACAAATACAACCTAGCAAGAATAATAGGCTGTATTATGTTTCGTGATACAATTTAACTGGATCTACCTAGACACAATGAATTTATGGTTTCATAAAATCCTGGTATTTTTCGTGGGGTATTTGATTTTGTGAACGACTTGAATAGTGTCGGAAAGGACACAATAATTCCAATCATTAATTCCATTAGTGTACGTCAGAAGCCATCTGTTGCTGGAGAATGTGTTGTAAGTTCGCGATACAATTAGAAATGAGATTAGTAGGGCAAATTACCTTATAGTAATAGTGGATTACGTAACATACGTTTCAGATTATGCTCAGTAGTTATAGTTTTCAGCTGCGAAATAGGTCGTGTGCCATATGAAAGATTTTTTTTAATAAAAGCTGTTATAATTCTGATGCAATGTCTTCATGCATTCTTAAGGACTACAGTGTGCTCTCGTATAAAAGAAAGTCGTAAACGATGATGGTGCGTCTGTTGTGAGTGGTGAAACAAATGGGACCCAAGCAAAGATAAAAAGTGAATGTCCAATTACACACTAGAGTTGGCTGATAAGTTCCGGGCCTCTCAATGAAAACATCATTTATTTTGTTTTTCTTTATATCTCAACATAATCTCCAGAAAAGCTAATACATTTGTCATTTTCAAATTTAATTAAACCATTTCTTTAGTGCGATTTATCAAGGTCCTCAAAATAGCTGTTTACCGCTTCAATGACCTCGTTGCTGTGAAATCTTCATCCTCCAACAAATTTTTTAGATTTGGGAACAGGTGGTAGTCACTGGGTGCTAGATCTGGCGAATAGGGTGGATGTTCAAGAAATTCGAACTTTAATTCGCACATTTTTTCCATTGCAATGACTGAACAATGGGCCGGAGCATTGTCGTGATGAAACTTTTTTTGCCAAATGAGGTGTTTTTCCTTTCACTCGTTGCTCAAACGTTGCAGTAAGCTTGTGTAGTAGTCACCAGTGATTCTTTTACCCGTTTCCAAGTAATCAATAAAAATAAATCCCTGTGCATCCCAGAAAATACTTGCCATAACCTTATTAGCTCACAAAGTGGACTTCGCCTTTTTTGGAGTTGGTTCACCTGGCGCAATCTACTGTTTTGACTGTGATTTTCTTTCTGGAGTGTAGTGATGTATCCAAGTTTCATCCATGGTAATAAGCCTTCTCAAAAATTCACTGGGATTTTTACGGTAGAGCTCCATATTCTTATCAGAACAGTTTTTCTTTGCAACTTTTGATCAGTGTCAACAAACGCGGCACCCATCTTTCACAGACCTTGTGAATGCCAAAAACATTACTTAAAATATTTCCTGCACGTTATTTTGATTATTTACAGACCCTGCTATCTCAAACAACTTTAATATGCGGTCTTACAGTACTAAACGATGATTTTTTTTTCAATGATCTCTGGAGTTGTCACTTCTGCAGGGCGTCCAGAGGGAGGCTCAACACTAGTACTCGTACATCCCATTTTAAACTCTGCAACATACCTTTTAATCAATGAATATGAAAGGGCAGAGTCTTTAAATGTACTGTCTATTTCCTTCATGATTTCTTTAGGCATTAAGCCTTTCAAATGGAAGTATTTAATCATTGGTCGTTTTTCCAAATGGTTCATTTTCGTGAAAACTCTAAAGTTGTCGTGTTTAAAATGCTGTCATTCGAAAACTAAACAAGCTATTGACCTGTATCTATGAGGACAAGCTAGTCTAGAGTTAAACTATACGATGCTACTGTTTGTGTGAGCCCCGGGACTTATCAGGCGACCCTCGTATATTGCTAATACGCGCCAATTAAATCTGGCTATGGAATCTGCAGATTCCAAAATTCCAATACACGGGTACTTTTCTGCACTTTTTCAGGTATTACTGCGCTTTTCTTCAAAATTCCAAAATGAATAGCTGCACTTAAAGTAAAACTTACTAAAAGTGTACTTACTACTGGTGCTTCAACTCGATGGAATTTTAAATGAACAATCAACACCATGTACGCGCATAAAGACCCGCTAAGTGAATGTTTCTTAGAACTAGAAAGATCTCTTTCCTTAAAAACCAGCATCAAGAGGAAACAGGCCTAAGTTTGTAAGACGTTTGGCTTTTGTTCTTTCATGGAATTAAGAGCCACGCGTAAATTTTGAATAAACTGTTACGGCTACACAGATTGCTCCACTGAAAGCTATAAATAAGCTTCAGGTAGGTACAAATATGAATATGGAACAAAGATGCGGAAATAAACGTACATTGAACACCAGTAGAATAAGCGAGGATAAGGAAGTTTGTGATCGTATCATCCAGGAGACCCGCAGTCTAATCCAGAATTTTAATCACCATTTTATAGAGAAACTGGCCCAAAGCGAGAACTTTACTCAATATTCATAAACATATCTTGACGATGTGCTTGATGCCCTGGTTAGTATTTCAGATAAAAGTCGGCTGAAAACTGAGCTCACTGTCTTAAACAAAAGACGTATTTTAATTTACCAAATTGCACTTTATCGGATGAGTTGGAAGAAGCCTTTCGGGAACTGACAAAGCTCCTGACAAACGAGCAACTACATCTGTGATAAAGCAGAACCGGGAAGATGTTTTTTAACTCTTCGACAGTGGCGAAACGTCATAATAATTCCTGAGTAAGCTGAGCCTACATTATAGGAACATATATAGTTATTATTTCAAACGTTTTGTAACACACATGATGATAATGATGGTGATGATGATGATAATAATAATAATTCTACTACTACAACAATAGCAACTTTAATTGATTGCTTACATTAAGATTAATTTCATCCCAACATCCCAAAGCGTTCGGGTAGGTGTTTTCTGCAACTGTTAAGCTAGGTTTTCTTGTAAATCAGTTCTAAGCGTCTGCTTTTCATTTCTTAGGTTTGTTTTTCTTTTACATTTATTCGGGACAGCTCTGAACTTACCCTGCCTACCCTGACGCTTCGCCCCTGCTCTTCAACTGATTAAACGCTAAGAAGTCCAATGGCTGAAGATCGTCTTTCTGCTCAAGAAGAAATTAATTTGAGGCAAAGACGGTTGCAACAACAGGGTGATCGACATGTTTTCCAAGCTTAAAGATCGGCAGACGGATTTCATTTTTCGTCAGTAATTAAGTGAGTTTTAATTATTTCATCAACTCGTTTTTCATGTTGCATGAATGTTGCGAACTGACGGCAGCCATGATATATTAAGAATTATTAGCCACTGATTCACAAATATTAATTGACACTTATTCAAACTTGAACCACAACTTTGAAATGAATTTCCGTTCTACAAAGGTCGAATGTGCTCCGGCCATTTCGATTAACTATCTTAGGCATAACAGTCATACGGGTAACGAAATTTGTTGAGAAAATACCACAGATCTACAGTTGTACATAGATTTATATTCTATAGATAACTCAACGAAACGCTAAAAACAATAATGCAGATACTGAGCAGTATGGTTCAGGCGGTAACCTCTGTGACCCGTATTCCAGAGGTCCCGTGTTCAAACCCAAACTGAGTTTTTTCATGGTTTCCCTTAGTCTAAAACAGCAGTAAAACTGAAATAATGCGACTGCGCTGCCATCTATCCACATATAGTTAAAGCAGTTAGACTGAATGGACGTAACGCCATCTGCTTGTCGCGGAGCAAACTGTCATGGTACAAGAGAATGTAGCCTTGAAAGATTATTTGGTACGGTTTGATGTCTGGCCATCTGACCATGTATGATGAAAGCAGTCATACTTTGGCATTCTATGGACATTGCTTGGAACGAAGCGAAAGTGGTATGGTACGAGGATAGTCCTGAAAGGCTACTGTCAACCACATGCCGTCAACGAGGTATCTTACAGTACAGTTCCTTCATGCTATGACCTAGAAGTTAAAGGGAATTAAAATAAAATAAGTTTAAAAACATGCAGATACCCTCAATTAAAATGTGTATATACGAGTATATATTGCTTGAGAGGAATAAAATAATAACAACTATGCCGAAAGAGCCGAAATAAAGCTTTAATTAACACAACGAAGAAAACAGCTACGCTTGCACATTTAAATGCTCGAACTGACTCCAAATTGTGAAATACTTCATGGAGCATACGCCTCACAGAAACCTGTGTAGCACAGGAGTTGGATGAGTAGTCAGACCGAAAACAATTCAATTATCACAATTATTGTCCATAATAGTTGGCTATAAAATGAATCCTCGGTGTTGTACTTAGGACATTATACGTAAGTCGCCATTGGCGTTTGTCATCTCAAAATAATTTGAGAACATCTTGTGGTTTACCGGGAAACATGCGAGTCAGTTGAGAAATTCAATGCTCTACCGGCATGTTGCTATGGTAGTTCAGAGGTAGAGCAACCGGCTAGAGACCGCGAGATCTGTGATTCAAATCCCGGCTGTGGCATTGAATTTTTCAGTCTGACTAACGAAATAAAAACAATTCACCCGTTTCACTGTAGCAAACGATAATTATGACTACATGACAGTTTCTATTGTTGCCTTCGACACTACGATTTACTTGATTGCATTAAATAGTGTATTAAATTTCGTCCGTATTAAATATGAAGTAAACTTTATTTGCAATAGAAATTTTATATATAATTAATAATTTTATATGTTATTAGTATTTCATCCAAAACTTCGTCCTCATTTACAATAAAAACTGGGAGAGGGGGCTACTGTTCAAAATCTAGCTTCCTCTCCCAGTACATTTTTACTTTCTCTTTACGTATTATGTACATAGTGTATAGAGGAAGTATTGTATTCCACCCAAAAATTCGATACCGAGATTTCACCGTAAATACATGTTTTAGAACTCCCTGAATCCAAAAGAAAGCATTTTTAGAAAAAGGCCCGTATGTATGTGTATGTATGTGTGTGTGTGTGTGTGTGTGTGTGTGTGTGTGTGTGTGTGTGTGTGTGTGTGTGTGTGTCTTTGGACAGCATAGCTCAAAAACGAAAAGACCGTTAAATACTAAACTTGGTATTTAGGTTTGATATCTTCCAAGGATGCGACACGAAGATTTTCAAGAAAATCCCCCCACCCCCAACTACCCTTTACATGGAAAAATTTTCAAAAATTTTGATTTTCAAAAAAATGGCTCTAACGATTTTGATTAAAATCCCGTATATTAAAGATATTTACATACCAAGTAAAATGTATATCTTGAATTTTCTGGGAATAGCCTCTGAAGAGCTTTTTATTCCGGATGAATTTTGTTAAATGTTGCTTAACTGCTAAGCGGTAAGAGATACACAAAAATTTACTGTACAGAAAACGTTGATCTGATCAAAACACACAATATATGTCCTTTACATTTTTGTTATGGAGGTAACCGCTTCCGAAATATTCCTTGTTTTTGGTTACATTTGTGAGTACTTACACTTTTCTCAGACAGGAAGAGTCCGTTTTTCTTTTGTTCTACTCCTGGCCAAGCAGAGAAGCGATTTGCAATGACAATCGAATAGCGACAAATTTTATAACATTTGAGTATCGGTTTAGCCTAGTGTATTCCCTTATTTTCTTTCTAATTATAAGGAACTAAGTAGTAAGAACATTCTGCTAATGGTTATCTCGATTAGCAAGGTGCAGAAAGAAGAATAATCTTATGTAAGAAGTTTGTAGAAGAGCTAGAGAAAGTCATGTAAGTGTAACACATCAGATTTTTTTAATCTCATTTTTATGGCCATTAAGTGAGGAAAATCACATTAAAAATATCAAGCCCGTTAAAGCACATCCAAAAATAGCGCGTTCCATGACTTCATTACTATCCTTTGAAATAAAAAAAAAATCTGATGTGTTCCATTCACATGACTTTCTCTACATCGCTGCAAAAAATTGTTAAAAAACTTATGTTTCTATTTCCTTCAAGCTAATAGAGAAAAAATTAACAGAAATAGTCTTACATTCTTCCTTGTATATAGAAGCGAAAAAAGGGAGTACCATAGGTTCAAGTGATAGTCAAAAGCTGGTTGCTATGTGACTGGAGTTCCTTTGTATGGACAGGAGATAACAAATTCCTGTATGAGAAAAGTTTAAGTTTTTCAATGCTGAAAACAAAAAAAGGGATATCTCAAAAATGATCAACTCCAAGAAAAAATGTATATAACATAAATTGTGTTTTAATGTGCTCTACATTTTTTGTGCGGTAAGTTTTTGTACATCTCTTACAGTTCAGCAGTTATGCAAAATTCCGTAAAATTCATCCAGTATAAAGTAGTCTTCAGAGGCTATTCCCAGAAAATTAAAGATATACATTTTATTTGTCTGGTAAATATCTTTAATATACGACATTTTTAATCAAAATTGTTAGAGCCATTTTTGAGAAAATCAAAATTTTCGAAAAAAAGTTCCATGTAAAGGGTAGTTGGGGGTAGGGTGATTTTTTTGAAAATCTTCGTGTCGTATCCTTGTTTGGAATTTAACGGTCTTTTCGTTTTTGAGCTATGCTGTCCACAGAAACACACACACGTACCTTTTTCCAAAAATGCTTTTTTTTTGGATTCAGGGTAACCCAAAACATGTATTTTCAATGAAATCTCGATATCGAATTTTTGGGCGGAATGCAATACCTTCTCTATACACTATGTACATAGTTCGTATAGAGAAAGTAAAAAAAAAAAAAAGAATGACAAAATGCTTTTGCTAGCTGAGATATGCAACAACCTCATCTCCGACGCACAAAAGTTTCCGTTATAGCAAAGTATCATTGTAACACTCCATTTCTTTTATTTATAAGAGATATAAAATCTATTGCGCTTGCTTAAATCCAAGTGATCATCTGCTAACTGATCCAAAACTGTAACTAGTAAAGTGGTGTATGATTGCGTCCTGCTCCCAGACGAAGTCAAATCACACATAGTAACTGAATTTGTAATTTTAAATGGAATATTTTTTGAAGATTTTTGAAATAGTTGACAGATTATAGATGTTCTTTTTTCTCTAAGGGGAATAGCCCTTTAGAGAAACGGCTATAATCTATCAACTATTTAAAAAATCCCAGCTATAATAGCAGGTATGTAGCCACTAATAGCCTAAGGGGGTCTTTAGAGGAGAATCTATACACTTTTACGTAGACCCCTACGTGTTCCGTACCTTTTTGCTATAAAAGCTCCATAATTAATAATATATTTATTTAAATGTTGTGTTATAAAATGTATTTCCCAGCAAAACAAGTTCGCTTTATTTTGTAAGTGTGATTTCATGTGCATAGTTAAAGAAATAATTAGCATTGCATTTTCGCAAAATAAGGACTAAATAAATAATTCGCAGACTATTCCAAGTAAAGGCTTTACAATTCCATAGTAAAAGAATTAAGAGTTGATGCCATTAAAGGAGAAACGTTATCAAAGCTCACCTTTTTTTTTTTTTTAATTTATTTATTCATTTTGTTAATTACAAAAGGTATAAGTTATATTATAAATACAATACATCAGTTCACAGTTTTTTTATATATAATTATGAACAATGTTGTCTGTGCGTTTAAATTAAACATGTGCAGGAAGATGGTAACAAAATGAGAAGGTTCTGTAATCGCTATAGAATGAGTAAGGCAAAAACTGTTGCCGACTGCAGTGAAAGACGCCTATGTTTTTGCAGATCTCTTGCTGCTCTAAGATGACGTAAACCGTCGACGCTGGGATGCGTTTCAGAGCCTAGAGCGAGCCACACCTGTGCGAAGCGGTCGGTAGTACTTCGAGTCTCTAGTTGTAGTAATGTGCAAGCATAATCGTTGGGATTTTGCGAAGGAGCAAGACGGTGCAATTGCGAAACAACCCAGTGCCAGATCTGTCGTGCTGTTGTGCAGGTAACAAAATGATGGCGTAGAGTATCCCGCACACCGCAAATGTTGCATGTGAGAGTTCTCACCATGTTGTATCGGAATTTTTTATCCTCTGTAGCCACAACATCATTGATGACCAAATATGCGCATGTAGTCCACTCCGTAGATATGTTGCGCAAATGGATGTTCCGACATGCCTGACACCAGGGTCTGTTGGGCATCCTATCCACCACATGAATTGGTGCAAGCAGGCGCTGTAGGAAAAGCTTGTAGAGCGCAGTTGATAGTCCTCTAGGTTGCTGAGGTAGGACATCGACATCAATGCCATCCAAAACATGGAGTGCTCTCTTAAAACCCGCAGGAACAGCCTGAACTGGAGTTCCAAGAGAATTCTTGAAGGGTTCCCAAAATGCTATTTCTTGTTCCTCTCCATATCCCCTAGTGGCAAGTATAAGAGATTTAACAAGAAGCGCTTTACTCTTAGGTCCCACTGCAATTAAACCTAAGCCGCCTTCGTTACGTTTTCGCCACAATTGGGTTTTAGCTACACGAAAGGGCTATGCTCTCCATAGATAGTATCCAATAAGTCGCTCAATTCGGGAGACGTGTTTTTCAGGCATTGGTAGTATCTGCGCCATATACTATATTTTTGCCAAAACAAACTGATTGATGTGCCACACTTTCTATAGAAGGTTCAAGTTCCGACCAAGATGTGCAGTGGTATTCAGCCGAATCAAATTTATTTTGTGATCCCAGTTGCGAGCAATCATCGATGTAAACGGCTTGAAGAAGATGATGCCGAGAATCTTGACACTATATTGTATCGCGATATCGAGAAATGTGTGATCAGTCGGCCACGATCCAAGAGGGAGCAGTTGCGACTTCGCGGTGTTCATTTTGGCATTAGAAGCTGCCTCATAAAGTGTGATGGCGGTATGTACCAAGGGTAAGGCCTCACGCCTACGGATGAGCAGCGTGACGTCATCAGCATAAGCTCTGGCACAAAATAATCGAGCTGGAGTGACAGTCCCAGTCATCTTAGCCTGAAGCCTTGGGAAAGAACCGACTGCTTCAACTTTCAACTGCGTGCCATCTGACAAATCCATTGAATCCTTACTCAGGGCTACTTACTCGGCAAATGTTAAAGGTGCCACTGGTATGTTTTCATTTTCAGATGACAGTTTGCAGTCTGCAAGGAACTGTGAATAAAATGTTCATGTCTCCTAGTGCTTTGTCGTATTAAATTAAAATGAAGTCGCTGCATTAATTTGATGTTATATGTTACATTTATTAGATCCACTAAAGTGTTAGTATAGCGACCATTGCTTACTATATATCAATTAATGACTGATCCCTTAAAAGATATTATTTAGTAGGCAATGTCCACTAAAGCAAAACATCTGCCTATATCTGATCCGTTAGAAGTGTCTTCCATTTCTATGAACATCATAATCTCTTTAATAATTTATTAGGAGACTTCAACGCATCTCATGTAAATATCCAAAACAGAAGAAGAAGAAGAAGAAGAAGAAGAAGAAAGAGGAGGAGGTGAAAAGTGACAGTCCTTTTCACATAACGCACACTTCACGGTTTTCCACTCTCATGAAGTTCATTGTCTACTTTAAGAAATTCGGAACAAAGGCACTACCGTTGAATAAGACAGAAGAAAGTTTGCAATTGTGATTTGTCCGTAAAGACGTCTTTCAGGCTTCCAGCCTCCTCTCGAGCTGTGCCACAAATCCTTTTGACTTTGCCCGTCATCACTGAAGTAGTCATAGCAACGATTCCCTAGAGAGCGCGTCTGCATATCTTTAGAATTCCTCATACGGTGTCTCAAAAGTGGCAGTTCCATGGACGGGAACCAGTTCAATATATACCTTCATTTGCCGCCAAAGCGGTTTGTCGTCGCAAGCCAAAGAAACATATTATAACGGAGTTTGTGGGATGCTTACCTTGAATATCGTTGGTTTAACCAGTATCGATGAAGAGCATGCTTCCAGCAGCTATTCAAGCAAGCATTTCGGCTCTTCTTTGAGCTTCGTGTTTCCCAGCTAAAATACTATTTTTGGGACGCTTTCAGTTTTTCCAAAAAATGCATGAACTGTTTTCATTTCTACAACAAAGTAATATCAATTAAAGTGCTGACATATAACTTACAATAACCAACGCTTTACTTGGCTTTCACGACCAAATCCTCGCTCCCTTTGTACTTTTCTGTAAGCTGATGAACAAGTTTTTTGTTGCATCAATCATTTCTTAGTTCGAGAGTCTCGTGTTACGCATAATTTAGGATAAACTTTAAAGACTCCATTTGGTACTATTGTTAACTATAATTCCTCAAGTTAGGTTAACAATTATGGTAGCACTGCTTTGATTTAGTTCCGGAAAGAAATACTACTTACGTACGTTTGTAACGTGGCCTTCCCTCCTTCCTTTTCTCCCGCCCTTCCTTCCTTCATACTACATATACAAAGCCGCAACCACATAACAGGAAACTTTATGCAGCTATCCATGCATGACATATGGTAGCTGGCTATCCTCAAACACAGCCCAGACACGCTAGATATAGTATCAGTGCACTATTTTCGATTCCTCGAGATTCGAATTTTAAGGTTAGTTTTAGGAACGAAGGGAAGCTCAAGTTGAAACTAAAAGAGAAACTGCAATGCCATTTAATTTGAACTAGATACATTATAATTTGCAGTGCAATGAATGCGATGTTATTAAAGTTAGTGCTTGTTTCTGGGTCGTTAATAAACATGTGTAAACAGTTAACTGTATAAAACGCCTGTTACTGTGTTTATTTTGCAATCAAAATTGTTAAAATGTTTCTCTTAATAGGAAAACTTCAGGTAATTTCCTAAACATTACCCCATCGAAAGTTTTAAATAGTAATGCGCGGCAATGAGTTCCAAATTTATTAACCAATCACAGCTTTGAGTCAAAAGAACTTGCGTCGGCACACGTGTCCATTATGTAGTGTAATAATGGATGCCAACAATCAGCTATGACGTGCACGTGCTTCAGCCGTGCACACACGGCGATTACGGTCGCAGGGTTTAGACACAGTACATAGTTGCCGAATTTTTTTAAATAAAATATCACTATAGGTACTTGAAATACACTTAATTTTATAATTACATATTTAATAGCAATTCCCTTCCTCAATGTGCGGATAGCACGTCTGCCTCATATTCAAGAATTCCTAAGTTCGCATCTCATTGTGAATCAACCGGATACGTTCTCTCTCTCTCTCTCTCTCTCTCTCTCTCTCTCTCTCTCTCTCTCTCTCTCTCTTTTCTTTTCGCGGTTCTTCCCTTCCCCTGAGAGGACGAGTAACTTACCGCTCCATGGACACGGGGCTTATTTGAGCAGCATTTCACGAGTTGTAATAATCGTCCGATAGGACCCAAAAGGTTAAATTAAAAAATCTGATTGTTCCATTCACATGACTTTCTCTACATCTCTGAAACAAATTAATGTTAAAAAGCTTATACTTCTATTTACTTCATGCTGATTGAGAAAAAATTAGCAGAAATAGTCTTATTACTTGTTTCCTTGTAAGTAGAAGCGAAATAAGGGAGTAGCATAAGTTAAAATGATAGTCAAAAACTGGTTGCTATGTGACTGAAAAATGTAAATGGCGTGTTATTTATGGACGCTCTTTAATTGCTGGGTTCTCAGCGTCCCATTCTATACTGGGCGTGAAAGACCACTTAATTTTGCTCTGAGGCCTCACTATCAGGCTTGAGGTTCTTTCATGTACCCACGGCTTTACTTCCCTTCCGAAGGAAGCCATACTAAGGATTTTACGCCCGAAAAAATCCATCGTCCTCCGCCGGGTTTGAACCCGCGACCTTGGCTACATGAAGTCAGCATGGTAACCATTACACCACGCACTACTATGTGACTGAAGTTCCTTTGTTTGTAGGGCAGGAGTTGACAAATTCCTGTACGAGAAAAGTATAAGTTTTTTAAAGCTGAAACCAATAACAAGGAATATCTCCACGAAAAAAAATGTATATAACATAAATTGTGTGTTTTAATGTGCTCTACATTTTTTGAGTGGTAAGTTTTTGTCCATCTCTTACGGTTTAGCAGTTACGCAAAATTCCGTAAAATTGACCCAATCTTCAGAGGCTATTCCCAGAAAATTCAAGATAAACATTTTATTTGTCAGGTAAATATCTTTAATATACGATATTTTAATCAAAATCGCTAGAGCCATTTTTAAGAAAATCAAAATTTTCGAAAAAATTCCATGCAAAGGGTAGTTGGGGTGGGGGGTTTTCTTGAAAATCTTCGTGTCGCATCCTTAGAAGATACCAATCTTAAATACCAAGTTTGGTATTTAACAGTCTTTTCGTTTTTGAGCTATGCTGTCCACAGACAGACACACACATACACACACGCACACACGGACCTTTTTCTGCAAATGCTTTTTTTGGATTCAGGGGCACCCAAAACATCTATTTCCGGTGAAATCTCGGTATCGAATTTTTGGGTGCAATGCAATACCGCCTCTATGTACTATGCCCATAATACGTGTAGAGAAAGTAAAATGTGATATTTCGGTCTTTTAAGTTCCCTTTTAAACCTCACTTTGGGAAAATTTCTAAAATGTCACGTTGCCTATTCGCTAAGTAGGAGAAAACATATTTACGTATATAGTTTAAAGCAACAGTAATTGCATATTATAACCACCTATGCATATAGGTTAGAAAAATTACAACTTAGGTAACTAGAGGAGCCAGAAATGAAGTCACCAGTGTAGAGATATTAAAAAAGATGACAAGAGGAAGGGAATTGCTATTAAAGATGTAATTATAAAATTAAGCTTGCTTCGTAAGTCATAGCTGATTGTTGGCATCCATTGTTACACTACGTAGTGGACACGTGTGCCGGCGCAAGTTCTTTTGACTCAAAGCTGTGATTGTTATACACGTGTTGTCGGACGGATCTTTGACGTCGAAGTCCTGGCATTGTTACATCTGAGCAGGTCTGTGACACCCGCGGTGATCGGCACGTGAGACTGCTTCTAGAAGTTTCCAGTGACCGAGACATATTAAAAGGGGAAAGAAGCATGACCAGAGTTCAGTTCTAACTGGGAATACTTAGCGTGCAGTAGTGTGAGTTTCGATGGGAAACTCGTAGCGAGCAGTAGTGGTCGTTGCAGGGAATGTCGAAAGCAAACGATACGGCAGAATTGTTAAGAAAGCATTGCGAGCAGATTCTGGTTGTATCAGTTTGTGAAAGAAATGAATATTTGGAGAAAAGAGGGCTTTTGTTACAATACTTACTCATAATTTCATGGGACACTCATACATGAAGTGGATGTGGATCCTTCACTCATTCAATAAAATAACAGCATGCGTTTCATGTTAAAATTTGCGTGATTCAATCATAGTAATATGAACTAATAGTTCAAAATACTTAGAAGATAATTCAGTAGGTGCTATTGTCTATTTTAGAAATCTTATTTCAAAAACCTTCAATTTATCACCTTCTATACCTGTATTTAATGCTGAAATAGTTTCCACTTAACAAGCTATTCTTTATGTTATTCAGAATTTTCTAAAGAATTGTCTTTTGGCTTTAGAATCACTAAATTCAGTTTATTATTATCGCAACTGTAACTAGCACTAATTAAAAGTACTTAATATAAAATACCATTCAGTACCAAAACAGGAAAGTACAGAGAATGTTTGAAAACACGAAATGGTGCTACCGTATAGCCTAGTATCCTGGAGTACTCACATCAGTTGATTTAATTCACTGGAAATTATGCTGTTACTGATTTGTATTAAAAGAAGAATAAATCCATCAATTTAAGCCCATTCCGTCTCTTCCATGTGGGTCACAAATATGGATGCAAACCTTAATATTTCAAGTGTAGGACTGCATTAACCATTACAGGTCACACAATAAAAGCTCTTATATATTCTTCACTTAGGCCTACTTTGATAAAAACTGCACCTAGTTATAATATACACTTTGAAACTTAAGTTTTGTCAATTCATATGTATTTTGGTACTGCCAAAAAAGTATAATTGTAATACAATTGTTTTGTGTCGAAAATAGAATATCAGGCATATTTTGGAGAAAAGCCAATTTTGAACCAGAGACTGACGTCCACTAATCTTTGCTGGTAGCGTAAATAATAATAATAATAATAATAATATTAATAATAAGGTTTTTTTCGGGGTTTTCTGAGAAGACGAATGTCGAGTAACTTTAAGCTCCATGGATTCCGATATAATTTGAACATCATCTCAACAATTTCATTCATCGTCTGATAGGACCAATCAGGTTAAAGAACGTTAAACTACAAAAAAAATAAAAGAAAAACTGTGTGCCTGAACAGCGCAATTCAAGAATGAAAAGTCAGTTAAAATGCCTAAATTGACATTTAAATTCAGTATCTTCCAAAGATGTGACATGAAGATTTTTTCAAAAAAATCCCCCACTGCAAACTTCCTTTTCCATAGAAGAGCTTTACTTTCTCTATACGTACTATGTACATAGTGTAAAGAGAAGGTATTGTATTCCACCCAAGAATTCGATACCGAGATTTCGCTAGAAATACATGTTTTGGCTCTCCCTAAATCCAAAAAAAGCATTTCTGGAGAAAGGTGTGTGTGTGTGTGTGTGTGTGTGTTTTTTTTTTTGTGTGTGTGTGTGTGTGTGCACGT
Source organism: Hymenopus coronatus (assembly GCA_030762935.1). Classification (NCBI taxonomy): domain Eukaryota; kingdom Metazoa; phylum Arthropoda; class Insecta; order Mantodea; family Hymenopodidae; genus Hymenopus; species Hymenopus coronatus. The sequence goes on from CM060885.1 coordinate 20,229,728, forward strand.
GCATGCATGGATAGCATAGACCATTAAATATCAAACTTGGTATTTAAGTTTGGTGTCTTCCAAGGATGTGACACAAAGATTTTCAAGAAAATCACCCCTAAAGATTGTTAGGTTCATAGAAAATAGAGAATTCCATTTTCCATAAATTTTTGGTTTGGAAATAAGTTTTGTACTTTCATAGACTGTGCAATACAATTACAATACTGTATGTACATATAACTGCACATAGTATAGTTTGCTACAGAAATTATAAGCCCATCTCCATTTTATTAGCACTCCTGCTGACATACATGCCTAATCTGTTGGATTTAGTTAATTTTAAGGCATTATTTCAAATACATTATTTCTGTTTCAGGCAGCAGCCAAATATTGTGATGGTGGACATTAGTGAGTATGGAAAACATCTCAAACATAAAAATAGATTATTTTGTAATTACAATTCTCTTACTCTCTAGTTTCTTATCTTATCATTTAATGTAGGTATATTTTAAAAAAGTCCAGCTTCCATATTGCTTTTAATATTAGCCATTAAATTTTATTCAGTGTGTTCTTGTATGGCATTTACAATTTTAGAGAAGTAACTATTTTCAATGAGATTTCCTTGTTATTCTAATGTTTTTTGGTTTATTCTCTTTCTTCCCACTTTTTTCCTTTTTTTCTTTCCTCCCCTTTTATTTCTTATTTTGCATATTAAGTAAAGTAAGAAAAACACTGAGTACACAAAAGATACATAAATAGAAACTATTGGCAAGAATAAAAAGTTATTAGATAACAAATTTTAATGTTAAACCTTTATATTTGTCTTCTTCTTCTTCTTCTTCTTCTTCTTCTTCTTCTTCTTCTTATTATTATTATTATTATTATTATTATTATTATTATTATTATTATTAAATATTATTATATATAATAATTTAGTATCTCATATGTGTATGAGCATGGATGAACATATGCATGATTGGTGTTATCACATTGTGTTTGCTTTTACTTTAGACTAACTGTATATGAGGGCCATATAAGTATAAACTGAAAAAAGTATTAAAGCTATTTTCATTCTCGAAATGTTAATATGCATTTTAAAGTTGTAATATCTTAAAAAATACTAAAATTTTCACTACATATGTATATGGTGTCCTAATGTTGGTTTTAAATACCTAATAAATACTTATGCTTTACATATTAATAGCTTAAAAATAAAAGTAATGCTTTAAAGCGAGTGCTTGATCTTAATTCATATTAAAAAAAAGTTTTACTTTTTGAGTAAAATTAAATAAAATTGCAATTATGAAAGTCAAGAAACTTCAAGAAGTCAGCCTGATATATCTGACTGTACCTGTAATGTCATCTTTGTTATGTAAACCTTTTATTAATCAATCAGGAATGTATTAGGTCAAAGGATTATGAATTCACTAGAAATGGACAATAGTTCTAATTGTATATGCTGATACCTAGTTTGATAATTTGTTTGTTATAGTATGTATTGTTTTGGTTTTCATGTTTTTTTATAACGTTTAATGCCCTCTTTTACTACTTGTGGCATGCAGGTGATGACACTGATGATACAAGCAATGCGATGACAAAGGAAAACCCACGCCTGCACTGCTTTGTCCACCACACGTTTGGGTACAAACCTGGGCCATCTAGGTGAGAGGTGCGTAATCTAACCACCTGGCCCCAGCACAGCCTTTATATACAATGTTGAGCGCTTGCAAGTGGAGCGCTGATGATTTGCAGTAGGTTTTTTTTCATTTATTTATTTATTTATGGATGCTCTTTAACTGCTGTGGTTCTCAGTGTCCCATTCTATACTGGGCATGAAAGACAGCTTAATTTTGCTCAGAGGCCTCTCTATCAGACTTGAGGTTCTTTTACATGCCATAAATCTATGACATGGGACCAACTTCCCTTCTGAAGGAAGCCATACTAAAGATTTTTACGCCCGACAAAATGCATTGTCCTCCGCCAGGTTTGAACCTGTGGCCTTGGGTATATGAAGTTAGCATGGTAACCATTACAACACAGAGGGTGACATTTTGCAGTGTGATTGCAACAATTAGGGGATGATCATAAACATCAACAAATGAAAACATAGGCATTTTATAGCAATGATGAGCAATGAGGATATAAAAGTAATGAATTAAAAAACTAAAATATATTAATTATCAAGGTATAACCTTTAAAATTAATGGCAGATGAATGAACACACAGTTATAGTGTTATAAACTCTAGGTGAAAATATTGGAGGCATGCCAGATCCTCCTGTTACTATTATGGAGATGAGTAATGTTATATTTGGACCAGTGATGTTCGAACATTTACAAATATTTAGCAGGAAATAAATGCTGTATATAATAACAGAATAAAACCATTGCTAAGTTTAGGTATCTAAAAATCAATGGGTTGTGCTACTTCTGTAATTTTTTAATTCATTGTAATGACATTTTTACCAGCATTTTTAGCAATAATGTGAAACGTTATACAAAATTTCAAATTTTATGTTTATGAATTAAAATGAAGAACAAACAATAGTTTTCAAAGACATTATTGAGTCATTTTTTGAAGCTCTAAATGGGTATTTTGGAATCTTTTGCCTATCAATAGGTATAAGTGTGTTTGAATTGTGGTTATTGGTTGGTTTTTTGCATATGATGTTGCAAATAACTTTTTAAATCAGAGCCAAATTAGCATACAATTCTAAGAACTGCTATTCTTATCAAGTGTAAACGTTAAATGCTAATATTCTGTATTATTTTCTAGAAGAAATATTTCTAATATAAAGCAATAATTACAACAACAAAACACCTTACACAACACAATTATGGGAAATCATGTTTAAGGTGGAACTTGACTATTCTAAAAGTTAGATCTCTATGAGATGTTTCATCTTTCTTATTATTTAATGTTATTCTTTTAGTTTAAACATTTAATTTTTGTTTGTTTGTGTGTTTGTGCAGCAGCTTCCTGTTTTCTTTGAAGTTTATTTTATAGTGCAAGTCTGTTGTCATAATCTCAAGAAAACAGAGGCTCTGCTAAGCACTAAGACTAAGATCAAATCTAACCTGGCTAAGCTAGTTTAAACTCAGATCATGTAAGATTTTAAAGGTCAAATAGACCTCATATTTACATTTAATTTCTTTGCAGTTATTTAAAAGAACTGAGATTAGAGACACAATTCTATGAAACTTGGCATTCCTATAGTTCATCTCACTGGGAGTATTATGGAGGCAAAATCTGAAAATGTGAAAATTCAATTTTTGACTTAAACTCAATAGCCTATCACCAAAGATGCAGATGTAATTGGTAAAGTACAATGTAACTGGAATTTCGAAGACAAAAGTAGTAACAAATTGACACTGAACAAAGTGAGTCTGTCCTTTATGCAGAGAAACAGAAAATTGGCCAAGTAACATAGAATGAGTTTTTTTTTTTCTTTTTTTTCAATAGCTTAATGTCCTTTAACCTGGTTGGCCATATTGGACAATGAATGAAATTGGTGAAATGATGCTCAAATGATCTCAGGGTCCATGGAGCTCAAAGTTACTCGACATTCATTTTCTCAGGATAAGGGAAAACCCTGAAATAAAACATTATCCAGGTAACTCACCTAAGCGAGATTTGAACTCATGACCTGTTGAATATGGGGCAGACACACTACCGCCACATTACCCAGGTGGGCATTGAGCGTTGCATGCCTAGATAAAACACCTGAGCAGAGAGAGAGAGAGAGAGACAGGAGGAGACCTATGTTGTGTTTAGTATTCTGTAGATACATTAATTTTTCTTCTTTTTATATATCTGTAAAATAATTGCATGTACAGTAAAGACACCAATGCAAGGAATAATTTTGATGGGAATACGTAATGATTAAATAGACATCTAGATACTAGATACAAGTATTTTTGGCTTATAGATAAGATTTAAATAAAGAAAAATTAGCTTTGCTTTAGTGGCAACAAATTTCATTCAAATTACTCCTTTTGTGACCAAATTTAAGCAGGAAGATACATTTCATTTAAGTTACATTTTAATTTTCTTGCTTGTTGATTTGTTTGTTTGCTGCTTGTTTTATAAAATACGTAAAATAAACAAATAATAATGAATAAAGTCATGCCAATTGAAATTGATAGCAATGATTATCTAACAAATAGGTATTGGTTAATGTTAATGCTTATTTTTCATTAATTAATTAAATTACATAGTGTGCATGAATGAGTATAACAGGGGTGGCACAGGGCCACTCCTTAGCCAAGTGGTTAGACCACTCACCTCTCCCAAGCAACTGCATGTGAGATTTGTGGTAGATAAAGTTAAGCAGGGGAGGGTTTTCTCCAGGCTCTCTGGTTTCCCCCACCATTGCATTCCACCGGTGCTCCATCTTCATTCCATGTATCACCAGTGTCATTGCCTGTGGTGCCACATGTAGTAAAAGCGGGCATTAAACACTACCAAAAAAAAAAAGGGATGGCACACTGCCCTGCACCGTGACTTATGCAAATCAATTGCACATCCCCAGTGTTATTATCATTGATTCAGATGTGATGTTCATAATGAACTGAATCAGACTCTGTACTGATGTTTGAAAGATCTACTAGTTTTGTAAACTATCTTCTAAAAATCTGATGTGTTCTTTTCAAATGACTTTCTCTACAAATTATTGTTAAAAAGCTTATTCTTCTATCTACATCATGCTAATCGAGATAAACATTAGCAGAAATTGTCTTTATTACTTGTCCCTTTTAACTAGAAGGAAAAAAATCTAATGTGTTCCATTCACATGATGTCCTCTAGCTGTAAAGCTAACAAACCTTTTATTCAAAAGATTAATCTGTTATCAACATCATACTAATCAAGATAAATATAAGCAGAATTACTCTTATTACTAGGTTCCTTATAAGTAGAAGGGAAATAAGAAAATGCACAGGCTAAAGTGATGGTCTCGTCCTTTAAAAGCTGGTCGCTATGTGAAACAATTGATATTCCAATCTGTTTGCATGTCAGGAGTAAACAAATGAGAAATGAGAAGAAATATGTTTTCCTATTTGAGAAAAGTTTAAGTGAAACCAATAATCTGGAATATCTCGAAAACAGTTAACCCTACAAAAAAAATCTGAAGTGTTACACTCACATGACTTTCTCTAGCTGCTCTATAACCTTCTTACAAAAGATTATTCTTCTTTCTACACAATGCTAATCGAGATAAGCCTTAATGGAATGTTCTTATTACTTAGTTCTATATAGGTAGGAGGTTACTAAGGGAATGCAATAGGCTAAACTGATAGTCAAATGTTTTAAATCTGTTGTTATGCGATTGTCATAGCAAATCGCTTCTTTGCTTGGCCAGGAGTAGAACAAAAGAAAAAAGACACACTTCCTGTCTGAAAAAAGTATAAGCACTTTACAATTGAAACCAATAACATGGAATATCTCAGAAACAGTTACCTCCATAACAAAAACATAAAAGACACAAACTGTGTGCTTTGACAAGATCTGTGTTTTTTGTGTAGTAAGATTTTGTCTATCTCTTACAGTTTAGCAGTTAAGCAAAATTGGTCAAAATACATCAAAAATAAAGAGGTCTTCAAAGGCTATCCCCAGAAAATTCAAGATATATATTTTATTTGGGATGTAAATAGCTTTATATGGGATTTTAATCAAAATCGTTAGAGCCATTTTTAACAAAATCAAAATTTTTGAAAATATTTACATGCAAAGGATAGTTTGCAGTGGGGAGATTTTCTTGAAAATCTTTGTGTTGCATCCTTGGAAGATACTAAACCTAAATACCAGGTTTCCAGGTTTGGTATTTAACAGTCTTTTCATTTTTGAGCTATGCTGCACACACACACACACACACACACACACACACACACACACATACACACACACAAAAACACACACATGAACCTTTTTCTAAAAATACTTATTTCAGACTCAGGGAACCCTAAACATATATTTACAGTGAAATCTCGACATCAAATTTTTGGGTGGAATACAATACTTTCTCTATACACTATGTACATAGTACATGTGGGCTAGAGAAAGTAAAAATATATATGACATAAATTTTGAATTTAATGAGATCTATATTTGTTGTGTAGTAAGTTTTTGTATATCCCTTATGGTTTCCCAGTTATACAAAAGTCATCCATAATGAAGAGGTCTTCAGAGGCTATTCCCAGTAAATTCAAGATATACATTTTGTTTGTCATAAAAATATCTTAAACATAAGGTATTTTAATCAAAATTGTTAGAGCCATTTTTGAAAAAATCAAAATTTTCAAAAAGTGTTCTATGTAAAGGTAGTTTGGGTGGGGGAATTTTCTTGAAAATCTTTGTTTTGCATCCCTAGAAGATACTGAACTTAAATATCAAATTCTGAACTTAAATGTTCGTTTTTGAGTTGTACTGCACACAGACACACGCACATACATAGACACACAATGCTTTTTTTTTGTATTCAGGGGGTCTCAAAATATGTATTTATGGTGAAATCTCAGTATCAAATTTTTTACTGCAATACAATTCCTTATGTACATAGAACATAGTAAAAAACACATCAAGTAAAAAACTCTTGATGTGTTTCATTCACATGACTTTCGCTACATCTCTGTAACAAATTATTGTTAATACGCTTAATCTTCTATCATGTCAATCGAGATAAACATTCATAGAAATGGTCTTATCACTTAGCTCCTTATAAGTAGAAGGGAAATAAGGGAGTACACTAGGCCTAAACCAACAGTCAAATGTTTCAAAATGTGTTTACTATGGGATAGAAATCCACTTCTTTGCATGGCCAGTAGTTGACAAGTTCCCATGTGAGAAAGGTATAAGTATTTTAAAACTGCAGCCAATAACAAGAAATATCTCAAAAATGGTCAACTCATGAAGAAAATGTATATAAACTCTACATTTTTGTAAAATAAGAACTGAAGCTTTCCTGGCGACGTGTTAATTCAAAATCTTCTCGGGCTTCTAGCCCGAGAAGATTTTGAATTCTACATTTTTGGTTAACTAAGATTTTGTCTATGCCTTACGGTTTACCAATTATGCAAACTTCCTCAAAATTCATCCAGAACAAAAATGTCTTAGGAGGCTATTCCCAGAAAAATTCAAGATATACATTTTACTTGTCGCATTTGTTGATGCCTGATCAAAAGTTGCAAAGAAAAACTGTTTCTGTTAAGAATGTGGAGTTCTACCGTAAAAGTCCCAGTGAATTTTTGAGATGGCTTATTACCATGGATGAAATTTGGATACATCACTAGACTCCAGAAAATAAATCACAGTCAAAACAGTGGATTGTGCCAGGTGAACCAACTCCAAAGAAGGCAAGTCAATTTTTTCAGCTAACAAAGTTATGGCAAGTGTTTTCTGGGATGCACAGGGAATTATCTGTATTGTTTACTTGGTAAAGGGTAAAAGTATCACTAGTGAGTACTACACAAGCTTACTGCAACATTTGAGGGATGAGATGAAAAGAAAAAGGCCTCATTTGGCAAAAAAAAAGAAAATCTTGTTTCATCATGTCAATGCTCCGGCCCATTGTTCAGTCATTGCAATGGGAAAAATGTGTGAATTAAAGATGGAATTGCTTGAACATCAGCCCTAATCACCAGATCTAGCACTTAGCAACTACCACCTGTTCTCAAACCTCAAAAAATTTCTTGGAGAGTGAAGATTTCACAGCAACAAGGAGGTCATTGATGCAGCAAACAGCTATTTTGATGACCTTGATAAATCGCATTACAGAGATAATTTAATTAAATTAGAACACTGATATGACAAATGTATTAGCCTTTTTGGAGATTATGTTGAGAAATAAAGCAAAAACAACATTTTTTTTTAATGCTGTTTTCATTGAGAGGCCTGAGACTTATCAGCTGACCCTAGTATATATTCTGTTCCACATTTACATAGTATCCACCTTCTTGCCACTGCCTACAAAGGTATGAATGTTGTTTCTAGCTTTCAGTGGATCAATCTGTGTGCCTATAACTGTTTATACAAAATTTCCATATGGATAATTTCATGAATAATTATATCTCTGTAATTTCAAGAAATTCAATTAACAAGTCTTTATACTCATACACAGTGTTGATTGTTTTTAATTTAAAATTCTGTCAAATTGTACAACCTTTTAGCAACAATTTCTTCAAGTGGCGCTACTCATTGAGGAGATTTGTTGAAAAACACTTGAATGACTATCAAAGTGACGAAGAATACTGTTGTATTAGAATTTTGCATGCTGCACTTCCATAAAAATATTTAACTGGCATGTATTAACATGTATGTAATGCACAATTGGATATTGATGATTTATCTTTGACGGACACCACTTGTTTCACCATTCATTACAAATACACCATCATAATTTTGTGTGATTAAATTATTAGAAATTTTTTTTATAACTGTCCTTAAGAATACATGTAAATATTGCATCAGAATTTTGGCCCTGTATTTAAAAAAATAAACAGAAAAACCAGAATTTTTCATATGGCACACCATCTATTTTGTGCCTGAGTGTGTTCTGAAACATCTGTGTATCATCTGCCTCTACTGCAAGATATTCTTCTGTTTTACCTTAATGGACATAAACCGGGCAACTATGTTGTAGAAAAACTGAAAACTAAGTATTCAAGTTATAGTTCTTTTAAAATTGGTGTGCCCTCAGTATTATTTGAGGTAGTCTATACACCGGAATTCTGGCCTAGTGGTTTTTTATTAGTAAATTTTACTTTCCAAAGAATTCTTTAAACTATAGGTTGTCAAAGAAAAGTGACAACATAAATATTGGTGATATAAAATCTAATAACCCAAAGAATAAAAAAAAAAATTAAATTTTAAAATACTGTATTGGAATGTACAGAGCATGTTGAATAAAATGTACAGTCTAATTGGCATTGTTAATGCTTACGATGCAGATATAATTTGTGCTGCTGAACATTGGCTTTGTGACAAAGAACTGTTTTTGTTAAAAATGTCTGGATTTTACTTGGCAAGTTATTTCTGCAGACCATGGTGGTTCAGTAAAACATGTGGATGCATCCAGCCAACTAATTGACATAACTAACCTTGTTGTTCAAGAAGCTTGTTGTGTTTTTATTAAAAGTGTTAACCTTTTATGTGTTACCTTTTATAACCACCTAGTAAGTTCATGATGTTTTATCTCACTTTTATATTTATTACAGTTAGTATTTAGCCTCAAAATGAGTATCAATATTGTTATTAGCGGTGATTGTAACATCAATTTAAATATAAAAAGTAATGAGTTAACTGATTTAATTAGTGTGTTTGAATGTTTTGCTTATTTTACTTTGATTACTTTGAATACAAGAATTACTCGACTGTGCCAGGTACTTATTTGGATAATGTCTTTACTTCCATACACCTCGACAAATGTTCTGTGGAAGTTATTCCTTGTATATTTTCTGACCATGACCAATACTATTCTCAGCTAATATTGATCATGATAGCAATAATTTGCCAAGGAAATTAATAATGGTAAGGGACACCAATAATTGTGACGTAAAATATTTTGTATATTTACTCATGAATACTAATTGGATCTATTAATATAATATAGTTAATTATGTTAATATTTTTACATATTTTTAAACAGTTTTTATGAGGCTTTCAACGTGGCCTTTCCCTTCATTACTTTTAGACCCAAACTGCATAACAAATGTAACAATAAAAAGTGGTACAACGAGAACTCCAAATTTTAAAAGAAAAATGTATGATGTTTTATGTTCTTTATTTTTATTTTTATATGCACGAATATAAAAGTAGATATATTGATTTGAAAAAGAAATACCACCTTCCCTTAAAGTTGATTAAAATGAACTGCTATTCTGTTTTCACTAAGAACTCTAATAATATATAAAAATCCTCCTGATTGGTGATATCTGAGCATTTAAATTCTAATTCTAAGTCTGCTATATCCCCAACTAATCTAAATTGTGAAGGATTTAATTCTTTCTTTATTGATAAGGTCAATCATATTGTGAATAGTATACCAATAGTAATGAATCAATGTCCTTTTTAAACAAGTTGCCAAAGCCTAAGTGTAATTTTGATTTTTTAGAACTTAGTGTTGATGATGCTTACTGTGGCATTATGAATCTGAATCATAGTACATGCATGGATGTATATGGGATTAATTAAAACATTCTTAAATTAGCTGCTCCATTAACTTATGTTTTTAATAGTTGTCTTATAACTGGTCATTTTCCAGATGCTATTAAATTTTCCAAAGCAATATCAGTGTTTAAGAAATGAGATAAATCTTGTTATGTAAACTATAAACCTATTAATATAATTCCAATAATAGGCAAGGTATTTTAAGCACTATTATGTAAACAAATTGTTACTTATTTTGACACCAACCTGTAGTTTAATAAAAACCAATTTGGTTTTAGCCATGGCATGGGTACAATAAAGGCTGTTACAAGCTTTCTGAAACAATGCTATGAAAATATTAACAATGGTAATATTGTGTCAAGCAATTGATCTTTCTAGAGCCTTTGACACTATCTCACCTAATATTCTCTTACAGAAACTTAAATTTTATGGTTTTCAGAATAATAGCATTCAAATTTTAAGGTCTTATTTTAGCAATAGGAATCAGGCAACTTATTTTAATGGAATTTTATCTGAGTTCAAATCTGTAAATTATGGAGTTCCTCAAGGGTCAATTTTGGGACCTGTAATTTTTATTGTTTATATTAATGATAATCCTGTCTCAATCTGTGACAAAAGTTTACTCCTTATCTTTATGCAGATGATCTAGCAATTACTTTCTATGACAAAGCTGAACACATATTAAGACCTAAACTATATGTGATAACATAAGTTGTCAACATTTGGTGTAACGCCAATAATTTGAACATAAACACTGGAAAAATTACTGATATTCAGTATAAATTTAACATTGGTCGCTATGGAAACTCCATAACATTTTTAGGTACTCATATTGATTCAGACCTTGGATGGTCAACACATACTAACCACATTTTAAAAAAAATCACAACAGCAAATTTTTGCTGAGAATCTTAAGCCATAGTGTTACTAAGGACGTGCTGATGATGGTGTATGTATTATGCTCATATTTATTCACATGCTAATTAATGTTTGCTTCTTTGTGGGAATCACACCTTGGCAACAAAGATCTTTGTATTACAAAAAAGGACTATCAAATTAATTAGTGGAATTCATCCAAAAGAATATTATAAACAACCTTTTATTGATTTAGGCATCTTAACTTTGCCATTGATGTACGTGCTGAACTGTCTCTCGTATGTAAAGCAAAATTTTAGCAGTTTTACAGTTTGTTGGAATATTCATAATTATACGACACAAAACTGTTGTAATTTATATATAAACAAATTTAAGCATATGAAAATTCAGAATAGCTTTATAGTTGTTTATTAAACTTTATAACATTTTACTTCAAAGATTAAGAGAGATCCTTATTTCTACTTTCAAAAGGCTAATCCATTATATTCTGTGAATGATTTTTATAATTTGGCTTAATAACTTTTAAATTATGACATTGCTATATTGTAATAGTTTTTGGCAATAAATGCTGTCTATTAATCTTATCTTAAATTACATCTTGGCTAACTTCCAAGATGCACACTGACAGTTCATTTTCTAAATGTGGTGTGTGACTTATCTACAAACAAATTATTGGAATTATTGTGCTCTTTCACAGCACTATCCAACTCACAAAGTCATTTAGTCCATGAAAAATGCCAGGATTTTCTGATTCCTCAGTTCCATTCTGTCCATGTAGAACTTTTTCAAAAGCACCACAAAATCTGTCACAGCCTATTATTCTTAGAGGATGTATCTACTCTCTTCAACTTGTTTGTTATGCTTTTCAGTATTCTCATGGTTAGCCTGTCTTAACATAGTTGAGATGTTTTGTTACCCAAGGTATGGAGATTTGCATATTATTGATATGACTTGTGGTGCTCTCAGGTTTTTTTTAGCCAAAATTAATAACTCCAGTTTCGGCCCACAGGTCTGTATTTCCAGTATGTACAATAAATAGCAGAACTATTATATTCCACTCAAAACTTTAATGCAGAGATTTTACTGAAAATATAAGTTTTGAGGCTCCTTGAATCCAAAAAAAGAAGCATTTTTTAAAAAAAGGTCTGTCCAAAATGACTAATAATTTGGATTAATGTACCATAAGCTTAAGATATTTTCATAGCAAATGAATAATATATTTTAAATTTTCTGGGAATAACCTTTGAAGTCCTCTTCAGTCTGAATGACTTCTGCACACTGGTAAACTATAAGAGAAAGACAAAATCTACTGCACAAGAAAGGTATATTTCATCAAAGCACACAATTTAAGTCAAATGCATTTTTGAGCAGTTACCATTTGCAAAATATTTGCTGTTATTGTTTTAAATTTTCCAATGCTGATACTCTTTTCAAATGGGAAGGCATAACTTGTTTATATTTTTATTTTCCCCACACTAGTCACGCAAGGGAAACAGAAAGTTACCACATATGGCCATCATTTTTGTATAGTGTATTCCTTTATTCCCATTGTGTATACAAGGAAATATGTAATAAAACCATATCAGCTAATGTTTACAGTCACCGCAATGGAAATCTTTACATGGTAATAAAAACAACAAACACTGATTTTACATGGTTTTATGTTTAACTTCTATGTACAATTAGCACTTGGTCATATTTCCCTTAACTTGTGTCACTTTCATGAGTCTCCTAGGCATTGAGTCTAGTATATTTTCAAAATAGTTTTTGTCCATTTCCACCCATATCTTCTTTAACACTCCTGCAGCTCCTTCATACTTGATAGTTGCAGCTCTTCTACTTTATCTTTCATTTGATCACAAGCATTTTCAATTGGTTTTAGGTCAGGAAAGTTACCAGGCTAGTTAAACACAGGTATATTATTGTCTTTTAGGAACTTCTGAAATATCTTTGTTCTATGAGCAGGGGCACCATCATGCATAAAGCACTGACATTGATGAATTGGCCAAAATGTGACCAAATACTATAGCAACACTTCTAAATAATTACTTCCTGTCATTGCTATGTTCTTAGTACAAGCCACCTCTACCATAATTACCACTAAAAGTACACTTTCTGGATGTTTAACATTTTGACGGTAAACTTTGGATCATACCATGACACATTTTTTGACTTTATCACCTTTTTGGACTTTCCTCTCACCAATTTGAAAATGCTTTCATCAGAAAATATTGATTTGTGCCAGCCCTCTGACGTCCAGTGCTGATATGTTTTGCAGAAATTTACTCTTTTCTTCATCATAGCTTCAGTTAGAAGAGGCTCTTGGTAGTACACTGAATTGGTAAACCTAGGTCTTTTTGAAGCCAATGCTAAATGGTCCAGATTGCAACACTGTTGAGGAGGTCTGAATGATTCTTCTTTAATCTGGCTGCTGTAATCCATGGATTAGCCATCGCTTCACATTTTAGAAGGTCGTCAGTCCTTGGTGAAGTCTTTCTTTTACCACCTGAGTCTGTTTTTTGATTTGGTATAGTGCCACATGGCACAGGTGCTGCTGCTTTTTTAGATTATAAATAACTTGTCTTGAAACCTTTAGATCAGCAGCTGCACAAATTACGGAGGTACCTACCTCTAACAGAGTTAAAGTGCAAGTCTTCTTCTCAGAAGTGAGCTTTTTGCATCCCATTTTGTGAATTAGAACCTTCAAAAACAGCATTCAGATTAAAAATCGGACGAAAACAACACACAGCAAACAAACCACTGTACAGCAAATACCAGAGGCAGACTGAGACCTGAACTGCTAATGTAAGCAAGTTGCTGCTGTGCACTAGAGAATCAAGTGATTTGTAGCTTCACCCACCTTTTTTGTATAGTGGTGAGAAAAGAGCACATTGTCTATGTAAAGATTTTCCTTGTGTTTAAAATGTAAAGCTTTCTATTAAGGCCACTGTATTGTGATTCACATGAAGTACATGCATGAATAATATTTTGTAACAATAGCATGATGCAGAATATTAGTTAGGGATAGTCAAGTGAATGTAACACATCCAGTTTTTTTATATATATTTACTATACTAGAAAATGTCAATATAACATAAGATTTTAGAGAATAATTAAACACAGATGGTAGTGATAAACCCTTCTGGAATTTTCTTATTGTGAATTTGACCATCCTTTATATTAATAGACCTGTGTTAAAATACCCACTTCCAAATCTTCAGAAGGCTGTGCCAAAATAAATGCCTCACTAATTTTTTCTTGCCTTCATTTATATGCCTCCTTTAATATCTAATTCATATTAGCATCTTTGCCCCTGAAACTATTCCTATTGAACAATCAAGTGAGCTTGATTACTATTCTGTTAATCTTTCAGTTTATTTGCACTTGGTTTTCTCTATAAAAATTAAAGTTGCATACATATTTACACTGCCATACACACTTCCAGAATTTAGAAGAATGGGGAATAATCCTGTGTAAAGAAAAATTCTCACCTCCTATGGAGAATTGAACCTGCAACCTCTGGATTTTACACGCTAACCATCACACCATAGCGTACTGTGCTATTGTTGCAGACTGGGCTGTACACTTGCCAACCCTAAGTCCGACATTACCTTCATGTGTTAGAGAGAGAAAGAAAAGGGCTGTGGCACATTCACAGTCAATAAATTCTTCCGTGTGAGGGCTGAGCACCGGGCAAAACTGGTTGCATAGTTTAAGGTGCTACTAAGTGATGTTGACTGCATTATTGAGGAAGCCAGATACGTTAAGAATTTATTTGACAAGTTGATTAATTACACTAAATAACACTTACTTGGGATTTTTGCTGGATCATGTTTCGAAGGACTAGTTTCCTTCTTTTTCCACAGGACATTGACAGTGAAAATAAAGGAAACTAGTCCTTCGAAACCTGTTCCGGCAAACATCCCAAGTAAGTGTTATTTAGTGTAATTAATCAACTTGTCAAATAAAAGAATATAACAGCACTGTTTACAAACTTCCATAAAAAGAAAAGTGATGTTAAGAATTATTAGCACACAATTTTACACCATATCTATGAAACAAAATCTGATGTGTTTCATTCATATGAAATACATGACCATGATACTAGATGCAAACTTGACTTACATTATACCAGCTACAATGTAAAATCTGTAAATAAAGACCCCTATATAATAGGATTACACATGTATAATCGACTCCCTGCATATGTAAAAAATGAAAATGCTGTTAAATTTTAACAATGTCTTAAGATATATTTACTGAACAATCCTGTGTATGATGTCTATGAATTTTTAAAATAATTTATGTAGACTATATTAATACTTTGTTAAACCAAACATCCTGTATATATTAATGTATTTTTATAATTTATGTAGACTAAGTTTATTTAATGCTAATTTTGTGTAATGTAAACTGACAATGCTCAATACTCGAAAAGAGTCTATAGGCTGCTAATAAATTACAATTACTTTCTCTACATCACTGTAACAAATTATTGATAAAAAGCTTATTCTTCTATCTACCTCATCCTAATTGAGATAAAATTAACAGAAATTGTCTTATTTCTTGCTTCCTTGTAAGTAGAAAGGAAATAAAGGAGTATAATAGGTTAAAGTGGCAGGCAAATCTTTTAAAAGCTAGTTGTTATGATTGAAATTACTTTATTGACAAATTGCCAGGAGTTGACAAATTCCCATATGAGAAAAATATAAGTACTTTAAAGCTGAAACTAATAATAAGGAATATCTCAGAAATAGCAGCTCTACAAAAAAAAAAAATAAATAAATAAATAAATAAATGAATAAAATAAAAAACAGATGAATAAATAATGTCTTAATTATATCTACATTTTTGCATATTAAGGTTTTGTCTATTAAATTTTGTTGAGATGGAGTCAGCTTAACACTCAAAAGTTTTCACTCACCATACAATAAGTGCAGAAACAAGTTTTCATAGGTTATTGCACATCGTCAACTGCTGTTGACTGGCCTGAGTATCCGGTAATGGTAAAGGTTTGGCTAGGGAAAGTTTCACCTGGTGGCATGGAATCATTTTGAATAAAAGTTTGTGTTGTTTAGAATCTCAAAGTTCATGATTCAACCTTCATTCTTCTTAATAAGGATCCTTCCAAAACTCCAACTCCTTTAAATGTTTTGTGGTCTTTAAGAGTTTGATGTATTTACTGATGTTATGGTTGGTTGTCCAAAATATCTGTCTCTATCTAATGTTCCTACAGTATTCTTTTTTCTAATCTTTAAACATCTCTTAGTTTTTCCTATGTAGATCTTGTCACACTCTAAACATTTAATCTTATATACCCCTGGTTTTTCATTTGCCTGTGGTTTGTCCAGTTTGTTGGATTTAATTAAGATTTTTATAGAAAATCTATTCTGAAGAGCCAAGATGATTTTATGTTTTTTTGAAAATCTTTTGAACTTATGCATAGCAATGGGAAGGAAAGTAAACATCTTGAGTTGCATGTCCTGTTTCTTATTTTTGAGTGTTTGATTTCTTTCAAGTGTTTTTGTTTTTTGAACTATGAGATTCCAAACAACATAAACTTTTATTCAAAATGGTTCCAGTCTTCACCATCAAAGGATACACCACCAACCAAGCCATTGCCATTTCTGGATACTCAAGCCAGTTGACAACAGTTGATAATGTAGGCAAAAGTCTACAAAAACAAGTTCCTGCATTAATTGTATGGTGAGTGAAAACTTTTGAGTGTTCAGTCAACTCCATCTCAACAAAATGTGTTGCCCTCTGTGGTGTAATGGTTACGATGCTAGCTTCATATACCCAAGGTTGTGGGTTCAAACCTGGTGGAGGACAATAGATTTTTTTGGGTGTAAAAATCCTTAGCATAGCTTCCTTTGAAAGGGAAGTAAAATCATTGGTCCTGTGTCATAATTTACGGCACGTAAAAGAACCTCAAGCTTGATAGAGAGGCCTCTGAGCAAAATTAAGCAGTCTTTCATGTCCAGTATAGAATGGGATGCTGAGAATCACAGCAGTTAAAGAGCATCCATAAATAAAGTACCATTTTTTTTTTCAACAAAATGTAATCTTAAATTTGTTTTCACTATATTTCCTTTTTCATTAAATTTTTGTCTGATTATTCAGTTATGCAAAATTCATCAAAATTGATCCAGAATAAAGAGATCTTCAGAGGCTATTCTTAGAAATTTCAAGATGTACATTTTATTTGTCTGGTAACTATCTACAATGTACAATATTTTAATCAAAATCATTAGAGCCATTTTTGAGCAAATCAAAATTTTCAAAAAATGTTCTATGTAACTTAAATATCAAATTTGGTATTTAATGGACGTTTCATTTTTGTGCTATGCTATCTACATACACCACACGCCACATGCCCCACGCTCCACAAGCCATGCTGTGACCCAGTGGGCCGCACCGTAGCCGAGTGGTTAGACCACTTGCCTCTCACCTAGACGGCCAGGATTCGATCCCAAGTGACCGCATGTGAGATTTGTGCTGGACAGAGCAGCGCTGGCGCGGGTTTACTCCGGGTACTCTGGTTTCCCCCACCATCGCATTCCACCGGTGCTCCATTATCATTCATGTATCACCAGTGTCACCGCCTGCAGTGCCAAAAGTAGTTAAAGTGGGCGTTAAACACTACCCAAAAAAAAAATGCTGTGACCCACAACACCGCGACCCGCCACACCATGACCTGCCACACCACGCTACAACATGACACAACACTCACACACACCTGACCTTTTTCTGAAAATTATTGCTTTTGGATTCAGAGGTCTTAAAACATGTGTTTCCGGTGAAATCTCGGTATCAAATTTTTGGTTGGAATACAATACCTTCTCAATACACTGTGTGAATAGTATTGTAGAGAAAGTAATTTAATTAGTGGGATACAGCCTTGTTGTTCTTAAGAGCTTGGGGTTGATCTTGATTAGCATGATATAGGCAGAAGAATAATCATTTGCAGAACAGGTAGAGAAATTCATATAAATGGAACATATCAGATATTTTTAAAGATATGACTCATTGTAACCTCCTGAATTCTGTTTGTGCCTGCAAGATAATGTATAATGATTTCTGCAAATGCTTGTTTCAAATAATAGGAAGTAAATAGAAAAATCTGATGTGTTCCATTCACATGACTTTCTCTACAACTCTGCAACAAATTATTGTTAAAAAGCTTATGCTTCTATTTACTTCATGCTAATTGAAAAAAAATTAGCAGAAATAGTCTTATTTCTTTCTTCCTCGTAAGTAGAAGGCTAAATTGATAATCAAAAGCTGGTGCTATGTGACTGATGTTCCTTTGTTTGTATAGACAGGAGTTGACGTATTCCTGTATGAGAAAAGTAAGTTTTTCAAAGCTGAAACCAATAACAAGGAATATCTCAAAAACAATCTACTCCATGAAACAGATGTATATAACATAAATTGTGTGTTTAAGTGTGTTTAAACAAGCTCTACATTTTTTGAGTGGTAAGTATTTTTTCATCTCTTATGGTTTAGCAGATATTCAAATTCCATCAAATTCATCCAAAATAAAGTAATATTCAGAGGCTATTCCCAAAAAATTCAAGATACACATTTTATTTGCCAGGTAAATATCTTTAACATATAATATTTTAATAAAAATCATTAGAGCCATTTTTGAGAAAATCAAAACTTCCGAAAAAAAAAATCCATGTAAAGGGTAGTTTGGGGTAGGGGGATTTTTCTCAAAATCTTTGTGTCGTATCCCTGGAAGATACTGAACTTAAATACTAAGTTTGGTATTTCACCCACTTTTCGTTCACAGACACACGGACACACACACACACACACACACACACACACACACGCACGCACACACAGATCTTTTTCTGAAGATGCTATTTTTGGATATAGGGGACCCCTAAAACATATATTTCTGGTGAAATCTCGGTATCAAATTTTTGGGTGGAGTGCAATACCTTCTCTATACATTATGTATAAATATGTGTAGAGAAAGTAAAAATATGCTTTTGTAGGAATAATTTGCAGAAGAAACATACAAATAAATATTGGAGGTTAAAAAACTTTCATGAATGTAGCACATCAGATTGTATTTCTTACTTACCAACTCTCTATGGCATCCATTATTTGTTATTGTGTCTCAGTGTTCCTAGTCGCCCTCCGTGGTGTAATGGTTACCATGTTAACTTCATATACCCAAGGTCATGGGTTCAAACCTGGTGTAGCACGATGTATTTTTTTCGGGTGTAAAAATTCTTAGCATGGCTTCCTTCGGAAAGGAAGTAAAGCTGTGGGTCCCGTGTCGTAGATTTACAGCACATAAAAGAACCTCAAGCCTGATAAAAGAGGCCTCTGAGCAAAATTAAGCGATCTTTCACGCCCAATATAGAATGGGACGCTGAGAACCAAAGCAGTTAAAGAGTGTCCATAAATAACAGGCCATTTCATTTCAGTGTTCCTGTAAGCATTCTTTATTTTTCATCAGCATGTCGGCACGTCTGTCAATCAAGCTATTTATTATCGTCTGTTTTGTAATGCATAGTTGTCCAATATGTGAACATTTTATAATTTGGAATTTATCTGGAATGAGCTCATCACATTCACTTTATGTATTTCTCCTAAACAAAATATTTTGCCCAAAACTTTAATTCCAAAAATGTTCTCTATGCTAGGTACTGATGCTGCAGAGAAAATTTCATCTCACCAAGAGTGCTCAAATTTATCTCTGATCATATTCCAGAAAGATGGGGTTTGTTTAGGTTTGTTATGTTGTTCGTAACTTTAAGTAAGCTAACCTTTTCGTATCAAAACTAGAGATGGTCTGTGCATTAAAAAGTGGGCAAATGGCAGCAAGCTTTAGTAAAGAAAGATAACTGAATTTTAAAAGATTAGGTACTATTAAACTACACAATAATTATCATGCAAGATTCCCCTAAATCTTATAAAACTTCTAGTCTGTGAGAGCAGCAAAATTATTCTTGATGTTCCCCAAAAAATGGCAGTGTCCTTATAAATTCACACATTTCTGCTGGAGATGGAAGCATAAGCCTGATTTGTATTATACTATTTCTAGTGACAGATTTGTTTTCAAACATGTAAAACTTCTTTCCACTGACACTCTTGTGGACGGGATTGTTAAAATTAAAGCAAATAACTATTATGATTGGTCCTCCGGGCAGAATATACACTCTATTAGCATACAAAAGCTTATTCTTCAAATGATAAACTCATAAACTTTTTTAAAAATATTTGTTGATAGCAATGCTATAAATTTTCGAGAGCTGAAGAAAGAAAATGTTTAGAACACTTTTCAAATGTTGTGATATCTACAAGACAAAGAAATTTTAAACTGTCACAATCTTACTTTCATTTCCATGAAAATGAAATCCAAAATTTTGAAAAGCAAATTCTTGAAATTTTTGGCTTCGTCAGGATGCCATATTCTCTTATTTAGGTCATACCTTTGCCCTTCTCAAAAAGTTTCAAAAATAGTCATTTCATTTATTGCTAATTAAATCACATGTCATCTTAAAGTTTAAATTAGAAGCAATGTTCAGTGACCCCATTAGTAAAATTTCAGAAAGAATGTTTGCAAAAGAAAATACATTGTTAAACACTACAGCCTGAAGAGTGTATTCATTATTATTCATTCTATTAAACAATTCTTTACTAGGCATGATTAATTTGTTTGTGTAACTAATTGTCATCAATAATAATCTCAAACTTTTTTTTAAATTTTTTTGCAATCTTCTGCAATTATTGTGAGTAGTTTCAAGCTAGAACACTACAAAGTTTTTTCTAAGGTGGGAATATGCCTAGCTAAAAATTAATATACCGAATATATTCTTTTCAATGAATGGAGGACAAATTAAGGAAACCTCTGGTACTTAAAAAAATTATGAGACATTTAGAAATGCTATCTACATTTTGTTGCAGCACTAGGTTTAGACAGCGGCAGCAGTGCACTAAAGCATAGAGCTAATTGTCTTTCATTTTTTTCTGGAGAACATTTAGATAAACTGTTCATTACAATTATGTCATCATAATATCAAACCACTAATTTTCCTCAGACAAAATTCCATCCATCTCAGAGTTTCTTCAGCACTAACAGAGTAGAACCCTAAAAACACTCAGCAACTTTTTTTTTCCTTCCAAGTTCACATTTCTTATTATGTTTGAACATTGTAATACTGCAGTTATATTTGTGTTATCATAAACTTCAGTAGCAAAAAAATTAGTGTTGTGTGATTTCTGTATGTATTCAGATATGTAGTTTAGAACTTCATCTTGAATTGTCTTGGAGTTCCCATTGAAAACACTATTAATTTTCAAATAGTGATTTTGAATTTTGAATGGACTTCTGATATTAATAAAGCAAACAATTCTTTGAAATTTTCACAATTTATTGAAGTCACACTTTCATAGGCTATATTAAACCAATTGTTTACTTAAATACAGCACAGTATCCATAACCAATTGGAAAATATTCTATTCAAATAATAATTTTCACTGAATTCCCTGTAGGTTATCAGAAATGGTTTTACCATTCTTTAAATGTATTTAAATTTATTAAATAGATATTTTAAATTATTCATGAAATTTATTAAAAGCATATATTTTAAAATTCTAATAACATAACTATTATACACTATCATTATTATTAATATCAATAATAATAATAATAATAATAATAATAATAATAATAATAATAGTAGTAGTAATAATAATAATACATTAAAAACATAGAAAGCATAAAAAATGTTATATAATTTATGTATTACAGCAGGTACAATATTTCCTAAAATTATATAAAATTATTTCCAGTAGTACAAGGGTCAATCAGTAACTAATGCACCCAAAAATTCCATACCGAGATTTCATCGAAAATACATGTTTTGGGTCCCCCTGAATCCAAAAAAAACATTTTTGAAAAAAGGTCCATGTGTGTGTGTGTGTGTGTCTGTGGACAGCATAGCTCAAAAACGAAAAGACCGTTAAATACCAAACTTGGTATTTAAGTTCTTTATCTTCCAGGGATGCGACACGAAGATTTTCAAGAAAATTGCTCCACCCCCAACTACCCTTTACATGGAGTTTTTTTGAAAATTTTGATTTTCTTAAAAATGGCCCTAACGATTTTGATTAAAATGTCAAATATTAAAAATATTTACCTGACAAATAAAATATATATCTTGAACTTTCTGGGAATAGCCTTTGAAGACTACTTTATTCTGGGTGAATTTTACGGAATTTTGCATAACTGCTAAACTGTAAGAGATGGACAAAAGCTTAAAACTCAAAAAATGTAGAGCACATTAAAACACACAATTTATGTCATGTATATTTTTTTCGTGGAGTTGATCGTTTTTGACATATTCCTTGTTTTTGGTTTCAGCTTTGAAAAAATTATACTTTTCTCATGCAAATTGCTGTCCTACAAATGAAAGAACTTGTCACATAGCAACCACCTTATGGTTATCAGTTTAGCCTATAGTACCTACTCCCTTATTTCCCATCTACTTACAAGGAAGCAAGTAATATGACTATTTTTTTTTGATTAAAATGAAGTAAATAGAAGCATAATTATTTTAACAATAATTTGTTGCAGAGATGTAGGGAAAGTCATGTGAATGGAACACTTTTTTTCTCCTTAACTAACTTAGCGATGTGAACAATTGAATTTGGCATAATTCCTCAAACCTTCTTCTCTAATCCACTGCAGTAGCAACTTCAAAAGCCAACATGTGGCAGAATTGCTGCCTTTTGCAAAATGGCTGACATCAATGTGCCTATTAGACAGTGTTCCATAATTGAATTCTTGCATGAGGAAAGTGAAACCCCCATTCCCATTTATGAAAGGTTGAAAAATGTGTATGGTGATGCAACAATGGATGTCAGCACTGTTAGAAGATGGTTCTGTTGCTGTAATGAAGCAGAATGACATACACTCTTGGCTGATGAAAATCGGAGCAGTAGACTGCAGTGACTCCACCCAACATTGAGCAAGTGGATGAGATCATTCGTACTGACCACCAGGTAACAGCAGATGAATTGTGTTGCATTATGTCCCTCAGTAAAGGCAGTGTGATGACAATTATTCAACAACTGGGGTACTCGAAAGTTTGTTAACGGTGGGTACCAAGAATGTTAACCGACAAGAAAAACAATAGCCACTCAACTCTTGCGGCGCTTCAATTTGGAAGTAGAGGAGTTACTGGAAAACATTGTGACTGGAGACGAAACATGGGTTAATTTTTTTGAATCTGAATGAGAAAAACAGTCAATGGAATGGCTTCGCACAACCTCATCGAAGAAGAAAAAACTCAAAACTGTGCCATTGGCAAGGGCAGTGATGGCGATAGTGTTTTGGGATGTACAGGGTGTGATTCTGGTTGAATCTTTGAAGCAGGGATGCACAATAAATTCTGTCCAAATACGTCAGAACCCTCAAAAACTTAAAGCACGTCTTCGGCGAGTTCACCCAACAAAAACCATGGTGGATGTTCTTCTATTGCATGACAATGCAAAACCACACACCAGTCATCACACCACTGAAGAGATTGTGAAAATTGGATGAGAAGTCTTACCTCATCCCCCATACAGCCCTGACCTAGCACCATCAGACTAACATCTGTTTGGGCCACTAAAGGAAGCTCATCGTGGGATTCACTTTGAAGATGCAAAGGCCATGAAAACACATTTGCTTCAATGGCTGCAGAAGCAAGACCATGTATTTTACCACACTGAAATACATGCCCTTGTTAAAAGATAGACCAAAACTGTAGAAAAGGATGGAGATTACATTGAAAAGTGACAATTTAATCCTCAATGTTGTGGCTTTCATGCTGTGTAATCAAAGTTTAATTTTCTTACAAATTAAAAGAGAAAAAAAAATAAGAGGCATTAGTTTATTGACTTATCCTTGTATTACTGTAAATGTAATAGAGCATATTGTTAAATAAACTAATAAAGAAGGAACTATTCTTTAAAAAAAGTGAGCAATTGCGTTTTGCATTTCAGATGTTGGGCAGAATTTTTGTGCTTTTTAGTGCTTGCATTATGTGTCTAAAATTTGACAACCTTTCCTTATTTCAGACATTATGATTATTATTAGAAAGTAAACAAGGCTAACAGAACAATTTTCTTTTCTAAATTGAAGCTATTACACAACATTGGGAATTTAGAAAACCAAAATCTTTTAAATTTAACATTGTAGTACTTTCCTCCCTTACCCCTTTACACAAAAACTTAATGTTGTGTTAGTCCTTCCAACTGTTAAAGCAGTTCTTTCTTATCTTTGTCCATCCATTTGGAGAATAGTGTCTCAAATGTTACAAAATATGCCATTAATTAGGTGTATTTTGCAAACAAATGATAACACCCACTAGCCCCTTATAACAAACACAAGAAGAAAATTAAACATGACACTGTAATTCCTCTTTAAGAGAGTACAAAAAAATTAGTTGAGATTAGAGTGAAAAAATATTTGTACACTGAGACTATTCTAGCACTTCCAGGTTTAAAATCACAGGGAGAAAAAATGTTTGATGTCATGTTGTCATAGCAACCAGTAACTCGGAGGTCACTGTTTCTTCATTCTAGTAGGTTTGATTTGGTTATTGTCAACCAAGGTAATCAGAGTAATTCATAGTATTGTCAAGAATACAAACATTGAAAATATACATAACTGATAAATAAATTAAATACATAAAAGTAATGTATAAATTAATAATATAGAAAATATTTAATATTTTAAAGACGTTAAAGTTTTTAAAATAATAATATAATAAATCAACATAATTCTAGGAATTTAGTGAGTAAAAGATGCGCTTTGATAGGCAGAGTGATTAGAGAGGGATAGAACACATGAGCACTCTACATCCACCCTTTTGTTCTCCCTTCGCTTGGTCTAAAGTTATTGGAGCAGACACAAAGACTGATAATTTTAAAATAATATTAATTTTATGTTTCTTTAACTTTAATTATAAAGAACATGAAGAGCCCCTTCCATTTCTTCATCCCAAAAGCTGCTACTGACAAAAGTTAGCGCACATCCCAAAATAATGTAATAAAAACTCTGTGTTATTTCTCCAACAAACAACCCTTTATTTCTTCTTCTGATTACAAATAATATCATCTGTTCACAAATACCTGTATTTCTTTAATACTTCCACAGCGATTCTGTATATAGTTTTATTTCAACGTTACTTGAGGCAGCTGCTACAAATTTCCTTTCAAAACTCGCTCAACTGCTGCTCACCATGCATGCTCAGTTGAAACTGAAGTCTCTGCAGGTTTTGTTCCCCTTTTTATACCTTCAATGACGTGGCAGGAAACTTCCAGAAGTGGTCAAACGTGCAAATGATGCAGGTGTCACAAACTCACTCAGGTGAAACAATGCTTGGTTTCAATGTCAAAGAACTTGCTAACATGTGTCCACTAACAGGTGTAACAATGGATGGCAACAATCAGCTATGACTCACGAAGCATCTGGCAATTACGGCCACAGTGTGTAGTCATAATAATCACTGACAAAAGCAAAGTGACCTCTTTCCTTGATTGTTAGAATACATCTTTAGAAATGGTTCAACAGAGCAGTTGCCAATTTGTAAATACACTAATAAAAAGACTCTGTTTAAATATAGTTGAAGATTAAATCAGTCTTTCCTTGCTTCTTTCTTTGTTTTTTTCTTTCCTTAATTCTTTATTTATTTTCTTTCTTTCTTTGTTTACCTCTTTATTCTATTTCTTCCTTTCTGTAAAATCATCATAAACATACAATTTATATTTAGAATTTTAGGTCAATTTTTAAGGCATGTGTTAATAAATTTTACTTACAAACCTGTGGACCTTCAAGATTTGTTACCTGAAATATTTCTAGAATCTCAGTTAGAAGTAAACAAACATATAATAAGCTCTAAAGGACTGCCAACCTCTACCAAACTATAAAGTTCTCCAAAAAGATAGGAAGGTACAGTGTTTTTAGATTGTTCACTATCTAGTCATTTATTTACAATTAATTTCTTGGATGTTAAGACATTTGATTCTTTTTAAAAATGTTTTGCATTGTAGGATATTTAACAATAGCTAAAAATAAAACTTGTCCATTTTCATACATGTTGCTTAAAAATTTTAGCACAAAGAAAAATTACTAGTAAATAGTTCTGGGAATATAATCATGAAATGGGAATAACCTGAAACTATGAAATCTATGGATGGTACATTGAGCAAGGAGTACTGGAAAAGCTATCTACTTATAAAAACTACGAGATAGTCTAATGAACTTTGAACTAAGTTCAGCAAG
The DNA here is from genome assembly GCA_030762935.1 of Hymenopus coronatus. Classification (NCBI taxonomy): domain Eukaryota; kingdom Metazoa; phylum Arthropoda; class Insecta; order Mantodea; family Hymenopodidae; genus Hymenopus; species Hymenopus coronatus. The sequence continues at coordinate 20,256,042 of CM060885.1, forward strand.
TTCTGACAAAGGCCCCTTGGAAAAATTATTCAACCAGATGAAAGGAAGCTGTGATTAAGAGCAAAAGCTTGTAAAATATGTTGTATTAAAACATATGGTAGCTCAGTGAAACCAGGAGTGTATTAGCTCATTCATGTTCCTCACTGTAAAGCGTTTAACTCACCTTCTTACCCTCCCTAACCACTCACATGGCCCAAAACATACAAGGTAATACCTGGGATCAGATTCCTGCTGAGGAGCAGGTGGACTATGAATCAGATAGAGTATCCTGAAGTGGGGAATCAACTGAACACTGGATATGAATATGAGGAAGTATTTGATATGAAATGTAGGCAAAATAGATAATAGGAAAGGTGAAGATGGGGCAATTGGTGGAATGAATGGCAGGAGTATTCTAAGAAAACCTGCCCACATGCTGCTTTATCCATCACAAATCCTACATGTGATGACATGGAATTGAAACCTGACCAACTAGGTGGGAGACAAATGGTCTAGCCACATTACCATGGCACTGCCTATACATATTCTTAGAAGATAAATATTATAGTTTGATTAAATTGTACTACATATATTCTAAATATTTTCATTGAATGTTTATATTTTATTATCATATGGATATAAATAGTAGCATATAATGATTTTCATATCAGGCTTTAGTTTAAAAATAAAATCAATCTAATTCAATTTTTACTACACATTCATATTTCAAGAAGGAGTATATTCCTCATAAATTCAGTAGTTTACAAACCTCTTAATAGAAAGCTTAAAAATATTAAAAATTCTTAAAAATTAAATATCATTCAAATAAAAAAAAGTTTAAAAGTTGTTATACAATAACAAAATATAATTTTTATTGGTTAACTATTAGCTTTCATTTTTAGTATCTTCTTAACTTAATTTTCTAAATTTAGGAACCCTCAAAAGATTTTAGTAGCCTATACCAAGTGTTAAATTTATTCTACATTTACCATGACAGAATTTGAATTGAAATTGACATTATTGTTAGAGAGAGAATCTTTATTGTAGCTGAATAGTTCTGAGGACCTGCTGAAGGGGGTGCAAAGTGATAGTGGACAGAGAGAGAGAGAGAGAGAGAGAGAGAGAGAGAGAGAGAGAGAGAGGCATGGCTAAATCAGCGCCTTTAGCATTCTGAAAGTGAGTGACTCCTATGCATTATGAGGGTCACTATGAAAGTTTTGAGATCCATGTAAACTAAGGTGATCAATTTAAACAGATTGCACCATTGGATAGCCACATTCTTTGCAAGTGTAAACATGTATCAGTTTGCATCCTCTGTCTCCCCTCACGGTCTACACCGCGAGGTTAACAACCTCTAGTTTGGCATCAGTTGCTTGTCAGTATGGAGGTAGAAAGAGAACACTTTTGTGCAATGATTTTATATGATTTTAAAATGGGTTTAAATGAGACCCAAAGACTTGAGCACTTACAGCAGGCTTTTAGGGACCTTGCTCCATCCCATGCCACAGTTTTTCAGTGGTTTCAAGTATTTAAAAGAGGCCAAGCTTCATTAAAGGCTGAGGTTATGAGTGGTCGTCCATATATGGCAGTGACTGAAGAAAACGCAGGTGCTGTGTAAAGAATGGTCTGCGAAAACAATAATGTGACATTAAGGAAATGGAGGCAAGTATGCAGACTGGATTGCCATCAATTTTGAAAATTGACATTGTCACTGGTGATGAAACTTGGATTTACCAGTTTGACCCTGAGACTAAGCACCAGTCAGCTATGTGGATCTTTCCGGATGACGATCTTCCAATGAAAGTGAAGCGGCTGCGCAGCATTGGGAAGAAAATGGTGGCCACTTTCTTCTCTAAATCTCATCATGTGGCTGCCATTCCACTTGTGGAATAAAAGACAGTTACTGTGTACTGGTACACAATAGTTTGCTTATCAGAAGTTTTTGAGAAACTTTGTGAATTGCGGCCAAGAACAGGATTGCAAGGAATCCTGCTCCACCACAACAATGCCTCTGCGCACACAGCCAATACAACACTCCAGTTTCTGGAGACCACAGAGGTGAAGTTGATGACTCATCCCCCCTACAGTTCAGATTTAGCTCCATGTGACTTCTTTTTGTTCCCCAAAGTGAAAAATTGCCTGCATTGAATGAAGTTTTCAAGTCCTGAAGAAGCTGTTGCAGCATTCCAAAGTGAACTTTTACACCTACATGAAAATGAGTGGCAGGAGTGCTTTCAAAAGCAGTTTGAGAGAATGAGAAAGTGCATCCATCGTGGTGGTGAATACTTTTAAAAACTCCAGCAGTCAAAGTGATTTTATCCAGTTTAGTTTTTTTGTATCACAAAACTTTCATAGTAACCCTTGTATCAAGAATATATCAGTGCTTTTTGTGTTCTGAATGTAAATTAGAGCTACTGAGGTTGTAGCAGTGCCTCTCGATGGCTGAACGCAAGCTGTTCTACAAATGGGTGTGACAGCAAGTCTGAGGGCTGCTATTTGACCTGTATGACTGTTTGTTTCCTCTGTCTTTCTGTTTGTATAGTTAATTATTATATCACTGTACCTATAAATCATTATTACAAAGCATTGTATGATAACTGGAAAAATTCAGGGAAAGCGCTAAGAAATTTAGCATCATAATGAAACATTCCTTTAATAATCCAAATACCAGATCGAAAATAGCTTTTGATCATGAAAATATAATGCACGGAGATGCACTTCATTTCACTGCAATGAAACTGACAGCATGCACATGGTTCCGTTGTATGCCACATCTGTTAGTTATGAAATTTCATTAACATCTGCTTGGTAATGCTCTAGTAGACATTAGTTTTGTCTTGGATGCTAGATTAAGCCCTGGAAGAGCCTGCTGACTAGCACTTACATGGCATATTAGTTCTTTAACATCTCATAGGCATAGTTTTATGTTGGCCACTAGAACGAGTTCTAGAAGGGCCTGGTGACTAGCACTTATGTTATTATTTCAAATTCTGTTATGGTAAATTCAAATAAATTTGATCACTCAGTATATTTCATTTTAGTAAGGTCACTAATCGATGATTTCCTACCAATGATATAAGAAATTAAATGTTTAAATACTTGAATATTTAACAGATAGGTAGGTAATATGAGTAAGCACATAAGCAAATAGCAAACAAGAAATATTGAGACACAATGATCAACTAATGTTTTACTTACAAGTTAATTTTTGAGAAGACTAATATTAAATTTAATCCCTCCAATATTATTATTATTCTTGAAATAATTTTTGAATAATTAAATGGCATGTTTGCAATGATATTCTATGTATGCGCTTTGTCTATCTCTTTTTTATCTATCATGTTGTATACCTATGTTTTCAACCTGGAAAGCTAGGAGAGATATAAAACAGCAGATGTTTGAACATAATCACTTGGCCATGGTTTCTACATTTTCTTCATTTGAGTTTTTCACTTTGGCAAGTTTGCTCTTTTATGTTGTTTGTTTCACTTTTGAAAGGCTAATGCTGGATGCAATTTCTTCTCTCCTAATGTTGCTATGTTAATTTTATTTTGTTAGACTTTTCTGTTCTTCATAAATATATTATACTTTGCCATTGCTTATATGTGACTAATGCTATGAATGTTATTAATCTGTATTTATGTAGATGGTGATTCATTGGATACTATGCTTTTGCATCGTCTGACTTTATAGACCACTGGTTCTTAGTAATGTAAATATTAAAAGTAATCATAAAGTTCAAACTCTACATTAACATCTATTCAGAATCTTGTATAAATTTATTTACTTAAATTTCACATTAATAATTAAAGAGAAAATTATAATTTGTATTGTTTTATTGAATCTCTTTAGTTATCACAATGCTCTCATCAGCACTGTGTTCCTGTCAACATCATCGCTGTTGTCATTGTTGTTCCAGCATTGGGTCTAATGCCTCTTTGCAGATTCTTATGGACCAGATGCACCACAATAGAGGTCAGCATAATTCTGATACTTCGTGAAAGTATGGTCAACATTATGCACGGGTGCCAGCTACTAAGCATCACAGGACAACAAAAATTCTGCCAACAAATCTGGATGCATTAAGCATAAGGTCTGTTATGGATCCTTGCAGATCAAATGAAGCATAATTGATATAATGGAAATGTGCTACTTCTGTGTGATTGAAAAGTGCTTACTACTTAGCAGGATGATTTTCTTCATATCTATTCACATTTTAAGTAATCCTTTGTTCTTGAACCTCTATTTACAATTCATTTTGTATTACCAATAGGTCCAACAGCTTTAGTTACAAGCAAAATGTTAATAAGGTCCATGTGCATTGCAAGGATCCCTAACTACTAATATTCTAATGTTATAGTTCATGCTATTACTATACTAAACTCAAATAAGTCTTAAAATCAATGAACAATCAATGAAATTATAACAAGCATGCTCTCATTTTATGGCTTGTATTATGCAGATATTTGTTACCAATATGAGGCTAATTTTTGTTACAGAAATGGCTTTCTCCTTTATAAACATTGAAAAAGTTTGTCTTTCTGAATAAACTATAAGTTTGTAATGTTTAGAAATAGGCATTGTAAAGAAATGGTAATTACATGATGCTTAGAATCCAATCAGAATGCTCTGCATGTTTAAAGTACTAGTAGACAGTTCTATCTTACATTTATTTTTTATGCCCACATTTTATGAGCATATTTATTTATAGCGACTGTTTCAATTCTAAACTTACTGTGGACTAGTCAAACTGTGAGAAACACACCTATTGCCTTTCCTTCTTTGTGGATAGTTAATGCTATTGGTATAGATTTTTATTTTTTTTTATTGTTCTATATGTTTGCCAAAGTTATCACTTTGATGAATAGGTATATAAGACCTTGAACTAGAGTTTATTACTGCCAGAAATCATTTAAAGCTGCTTTGATAGAAAAGTTCAAGGAATAGAATATGGGCATTGTGGTTAAAGATATAAAACTTCAATGCATGTAGGTTATCCTAAAAATGATTACCTGTTTAAAATAATTCACCTCAAGATTAAAAAATACAAACATCCTTGCTTCAGATTTAATGAATGAACTCTCTAAAATAAAATGCAATTATTATATAACACGGTTTGAGCCTAAGCTATAGAAATTTAATTACATTTCTGTCATTCTGTACTAACCTTTACAGAAATACAGTGGATATGCATTGAAGTCCCTAATAATTTTAACAAATATATATTCAAAAGGCACAGATATGGAGAACACAGACCGTTAGAGCCTCTCTAATTTATTTTTACTGCACATTTCCAATGATTTGATTTCTTACATTCAATAAACATCTTCTAACAGCTGTTACTTAAAAATGCTTATCACTGTCAACTATTTATTTCTCCATATATTATTAAACTATTAAAATAAGTAAAGTTCCGGTTCATTATTGAATTTAAACTTATTGCTTTAGTGAAAGGTCTGAAACAGAAATGAATTTGATTTAGTTTGACAGCCAGTTCTTCTATGTGTATGTTCCATTTCAAATGCTCATTAATTTCTATAACAAGACATTTTGTAGAAAGTTTATATCACATAACTTCATTTCTAGCTTTATTTTTTGCTCATATGGGTTTGGTTGTTGTCTGTTAAAGGATAAGATAATTACAGATTTTTCAGTGTTGATGAGCAATTTATTTTGTTTGAAATAAAATGTTAGTTGTGCAATTTTTGTGTTAGTACTGGGTTGCTATATATCAGCTTCTTCTTTGTTATTGTTTTTTATATTTATATTGTGCCATCAGCAAGCAGAGTAGTGGAAAGATGATTAGGGAAGCAGATAAACCATTTATACAGCCTGTAAATTACACTGAGTGATTATAACATCTTATAGGTTCCTTGGATTAGTTCAAAGTTTAAATGTCACAGCTTCGAAAGTTTCTTAGGCATGTTTTTATGTAACATTGAAAATTATATAATTTTGAGATTAGAAACATCAAGGCTCTAATATGTGATGCCCACAACCTCACCTCAGAGGGTATTCTTGGCAAGCATATGCTCTGAAAACAAACATGTGTCTCCTTGTGCTTTCAGGTACCTGTCCTAGCTTTCAGGTAAAGGGGCAAAGGGCAGTTACTTACTAGACTGCCTTTCACTCTGGCATTTTTAGGTTGGTTTAGAATGTGAAGCACACATGTAACCACAAGTATATTATTTTGATTATCTTAACCATGTTTTAATTATCATAATAGAAAACTATCTCATAGCTTACTGTAAATATCAGCAAGAACTTGCTGTTAAATATATAAAGGTCTCATTTTCAGTATTATGAGTTAGAGTTAGTAAAATGAACTTCTTTCACCACAAAAGGTATTTATTTTTATTTAACTTTATGTGCAATTCTTTGGTAGTATACTGATAGTATTCTTGCCTCTGTTATCTTTATCAATTCCTTGCCTCTATCCTCAAGATCACTTATGTTAAATCACTTCTAAAAGGTAGAATTAGTGGCTTAAGTATCCCAGCATATTTTCCAAGTCATTTCCTTTCATTTATTGACTGTTAGGGTAACATTTTATGTTGGAAGAATAAGCAAATCATATAAGGTAAAAAACATTCTTTATGGGTCTTTGGTATAAGGAATCCCCATGTTGATATGTTTATGAGAACACTGCTAAAGCTTACAACTCTGTGCTTCCCAGCTTTTATGCCTGCGTTACCTCTGATAATGTGGGGAGGGCTGCAGCTTTGTTCCTGGATAACTATCTAATACATGCTCACCCAGAGGCATTTTGTTGATATACCTTTATTGGCATTGAAAATCATATTTTCATGTCAGAATTTGAGGAGTAAAGTCCACATTTTCATTTAGTGTTATTTTGAAACACTCTGTATACAGCAGAAGTAATAGGAGCCCAAGGATGGAGCTAAATGTGATGTTCTTCATTTGATTTTCTGTTTTAACCTCAGTATTTACAATAATTATGATACTGTTGCCAACATGGTTTCTATTTTTAATGGATACTCAATATGAAATTGTTAATTTAAATAATCTGAGCCCCTCTTTTTTTCTTAAATAAAGATTTCCTATTTAGTATCATCTATTTGGGCAGAATAGATGAATTTAAAATTCTAACTCAATGGGAAATTTATAAAATGAATCATGTTATGAAATTTCATATAAATATGTACAAAGGTAGCATAAATTAGACCGGCTTTTTATGTTGAAATAATCTATTCCAGACATGCTACCGGCCTTTTATCTCCATATAAGAATAGAAATACTGTGAACTAGCTAAATTGTGGGTGATCAATATCATTGCAATAGGTAGCAATGGTTCCCAGACATCTGTGACTGCTTTGGAGACATAGGTTAACATGTTATTAAATTATGAACATTTGTCTGCAAAAACTTATCTTTTAATGACTTTACTGGAGTCTTGCATTTACATGTTTCAAATATATTTTCAGTTGTTCCCCACCAAAGGAATGTTGCACTCTTGGCTGTTGCTACATGTACATTCCGGGATACCGACCACCTGTTGTGCCTCCAACAACCAACGTCTTCAGCATTGTTTTCTGGAACCACTGGTACTTCTGGTAGGCCTGGCCTTCCATTGTTTTATTTTAGTTAAACAATAGATTTCTAGGCTCATGATTTTATTACTTTTATTTCAACAACATAATTGCAAAACAAAATGAATTTCAGTGAAAGCACTCCACTTATGGTTTTCAATTCATTTCATACTTACTTGGTGAATAACTTAGTCTGATATTACTTTGCAGACATATACAGATTATTTTCATGCTAAAAAACCTATTTGTCTAGGTGATATTCTGTCTGTCTTTTTTACTACTTTCATAGATACACATTTTAAAAATATAATACCTGTCAATAAAATATCTATCATTGAGTTAATAAGTATTTTATCATAAATGTTGCACAATGAAATAATACATTATACGAGGGGCATACTGTAAGTCACGAGCAACCCATTGTAAAAATTTAAATTTCAACAATGTAATGAAACGAATTGCAGGATCGTAATCTACAGACTTTAAGCCACATGTTGACATATTGTGATGTCATTAGCTTCTATCATGTGACCACAGACAGTGTTTGAAAAATGGCTGCATTGATGTTTCGTTTCGACAGCGTGCTGTCATTGAATTCCTTGTGAAAGAAGGAAAATCTGCTCCTGAAATTCATCTCAGACTTCAACGTGTGTATGAAGGTGTCTGCATGGGTGCCAGCAGTGTTAGATGATGGGTGAAACATTTCAAAGATGGAAACACGAGTCTGCAAAATGCGCCTCATAGCGGGCGTCCTTGAACTGCCTCTACAGAACGCAACAAGGAAAGAGTTGATGAGCTCATTACAGGAGATAGGCGTTTCACTGTGAATGAAATTGCTGCGAAACTTGGAATAGGACATAGTGCAGTGCAAGAAATGATCCACAGCTTGGGTTATCGAAAGGTCTGTGCCCGTTGGGTCCCCCATTTATTGACTGAAGACCACAAACTTCAGAGAAGAACCATTGCACAAAACCTTCTTCAGAGATTTCATAATGAAGGTGATGAATTTTTGACGTGTATTGTGACTGGAGATGAGAACTGGTTCCATCACTATGAGCCAGAAACGAAACGTCAAAGTATAGAATGGCACCACTTGAACTCACCATCGAAGAAGAAAGCGAAGACAGTGCAGTCTGTAGGAAAAGTTATGGGAAGTATCTTTTGGGATGCACAAGGTTGCGTTCTGGTTGACTTTCTTGAACCTGGACAAACCATAAATTCTGCCCGCTACATCAAGACACTTCTGAAGCTCCGTCGGGCTTTGCGTGATAAACGCCCTGGAAAGAGGATCATCCTTCAACAGGATAATGCGCATCCGCATACTGCCCATGCCACTATGGAGAAGATCAGGGCATTAGGGTGGGAAACTCTTCCACATCCTCCCTACAGTCCCGACTTGGCACCCTCCAACTACCATCTTTTCGGTTCTGTGAAGGAGCAGATGCGTGGCCAATGCTACAAGACGCTGGAGGATATTCGGAAAGCAGTGCGTCAGGGTCTGCGGGCAGCTGGAACGGAGTTCTATCACAAGGGCATTTTCAAACTTGTAGAACAATGGGAAAAATGTGTGCAAAACAATGGAGACTATGTCGAAAAGTGAAAGAAAGTCTGTAGATTATGATGTATTTGGTTTGGCTTAAAAATAAATATTAAGATTGTAAAACAGTGTTGCTCATGACTTTCAGTATCCCCCTCGTATTAAGAAAAATAGGGAGATTCCTTCAGTGTTTGACAATGTGAACTTGTTGTGTTGTTATGTATAATTTGTAGCTGAAGAAAACTTGTTATAATTTTAAAACTGTTCAGTACAATCTAAGTGTATAATTATGCTTTCCTTAAGTACATGGATCATTGATCTTATTATACATTTGTGAAATGGAGGTCACATTTTGCTTTATTATTCTATAACAAACTTCATAATTATATTGATCAAAAAGTTTTAATCTGTTTTTTCTCTTCTGTCAAATAATCTCAAGGTCATGTTGAGAAAAAATCTGTTTATTTTACAGCCAATATACATAAGTTTGCTTTGTAATGATACAAAAATACAATTGCTATAGTTTCATTAACTAAAAGTACTTGCAACATTTGAAAAGAAAAATTGTGTACAGGTCACCTTCTGTGACTTAAGTAAGGCATTTGACTGTGTAGCCCACACCTATCTACTTTCCAAATTAATTACTTATGGAGTAAAGATCCCTATTGAACTTCTCACATTTATTTTATAAATTGGAAGCAGGTGGTTTGTATAGTAAACAAGCAATAAAAAATAGCTGAGAAAGAATTGATCCACAGAGATCAATTCTTGGTTCTTTATTTTGTCTTTATTTTTTTTAAATAATGGTCAATGATCTTCCATTCTTTGCAATCTCACACTCTATTCTATATGTTGACATAGTACCCTTTTAATATGAGTAAAGATTTTAAGTTACAAGCTTAAATCTACAAACTGACCCAAGCTTATACGTGTTCAGAGCTAAGGTACCTACTTAATAAGGACATAAGACACCATATGAGTTTAATTGCAGGGAGATCGCGAAAGCTAATAACCCTGATAAAGTAAAAGGCTTAGGTGCTGTAAAAGATAGTAAATTATCCTGAGCTATACAAATTGATCATATAATATTCCAACTCTCAGGGTTTAAACTTATGATTAGAAATTTGAAAATGCATGTGCCTAAGTTGTATATTTTGCTTTTTTCCATAGCATTATATCTTATGGAGTTTGCTTTGGTGTAACTGTTGTCATGTTTCTAATATACTTTTATTTCACAAGAATAATTAAAATAATAAATTCAAATAAGTAGCTGTGTTATTTTATATAAAAAGCTAATCATCAGAATTACTAAATAGATAAGATATATTATACTCCTATAATGCTGATCATGCCAACACATTGATATGCCATATTGCAGATTGACTACAACTCAGAAGAGTTTTGAAGCACTTGGTTTTAAAATGTATAAGCTATTTTAGACTTGTGAGTTAGGACAATGTGCTGTAGCAACTTCTAAACATAAACTATATGACTGGCTTGTTACTACCCCTTTTTATTCTCTACAAGAATAGAGACTTTGAAACATAAGTACCTACTTTGTTTTACTATTGTTTTTCTTAGTTGTATTATATACTAGGATTTTGATATAGTTATGAACTTTTAACCTGTATTACTTTGTATAATATTGTATCTTCAGTTATGTATACACTCTGTATTTGTAAATGTAATATTATTTGTAATTAATTCATTGTATCACTGTGATGCTGTCTATTGCTTTTGTGCTCAATGACAATATTATAATAATAATAATAATAATAATAATAATAATAATAATAATAATAATAACAATAACAATAACAATAACAATAATAATAATAATAATAATAATAATAATAATAATAATAATAATGATGATGATGATGATGATGATGATGATGATGATGATGATGATGATGATGATGATGATGATGATGATGATAACAACAATAATAATTAAAGAGACATTTCTAAGGACTTTACATAGTCCCTCATGGGCTCATTCGTGATGAAAAAAAAAAAATAAAAATAATAATAATAATAATAATAATAATAATAATAATAATATATTTATTATTAGGTATTATTATTTCCAGAAAATTCTTGATATAATTTCATTTGTCAATAAAATGCCTTTAATATTTTAATCGAGATCATAGGCACTCATTTTTGAGAAAATTGAACATTTTGAAAAAAAATTATTTTTATGGGGTTGTTTGGGATGAGAAATTTTTTGTAAATCTTTGTTACATCTTTGGCAGTTACTGAACCTAAAGCTTGGTATTTAACTTTTTTTTTTTTTTTTTTGAGTTATGCTGTTCACAGATGAATAGATTCATAGCAAACACACACAACCTTTTTCTAAAAATGCTTTTTGGATTCAGGGAGTCTTAAAACATGTATTTCTGGTGAAAACCAGTAACAAATTTAGAAGTGGAATGCAATACTTTCTCTTTTTACTGTATACAGTAGAGAAAGTAATAAACATTTTTGATTATGTGTAATTTTCTTTATCCACTGTAATCTATTTTCAGATCTATTATATAAATTGTTTTTACAAAAATGCATTTTTCTGCTTCTTATTAATAATGATAAATGTTTTCTAGAGTGGAATAAATATACATTTTCCAATAGCAACATAGAAGCTTGCCTACAGGACCCAAGTATGATAGACAAGTATAAAATTAATATTTCCAGAAAAAAAAAATTAAAACTGATGTCATATAGAAAGCACATATTGAAATGTCTGCTCTTTATTTGGTGGAATTATACTTTTTACTCCTGAGACAAATGACAGATATTCTTGTTCTTTTGTTTGCTGACTTGTAGATATCGACATAGAATCAACTGAAAATCTAAGCTATGTTGCCTCCTTATATAAAATCAACTTGATAACAGTTTCCCTTCCAGTCATCATCATTATTATTATTATTATTATTATTATTATTGATTAGTTACTTCACTGAAGAGCCCCATTAAGTTTTAATTGAGAAGAATCACATGCTAAAATGGAGAACTCGCTGGAATCAGTCCCTGAGCACGAGGAAATTTAGGGTATATCAATAAAGCACACATCTGCCTCTGTGGTCAAGTGGTCAGTGAGCTGACTTCTCACACGGTCCCAGGTTCAATTCCCGGACCTCCTTCTTTACTGGAATTATTCCCTATCCCCCACAGAGTGTGTAAAGAACCTATAGACAAGTTGTTTCTAATGCAGAGCCTCCGATGTGACCTTAGAAGTTAAACAGGACTAAATGGAAAAAAAAAAAAAAAAAAAAAAACACACACACACACAATTTTTTTTATTATTTGTGTCTGTGTGTGTTCATGTGTGTGTGTGTGTGTGTTTTCATGCGTTTGCATGTGTGATATAGGGAAAAATTTCATATTTTGTTCATGTCTTGGCACTTGATCTCAGCTACTCTTGTGCTGTGTTTGATGTTGCTAGCTATCATCATAGCTTTATGATTTGTTTGGGTCGAACTTGGAGAGAGGAGACTCCACAACTTTGATGAACATCAAGGCAGCAGTTGTTCTGATGAGCAAGAAAGATGTTTAAGACGTGACAACAATGCTCACCTGTGCAATTCCCATTTCATCTTAATAGATAAGTTTTCAATTGCATTTAAAGACCATTTCAGAGCCATTTTCTTTTCAGAGACATAATCTTTGAATTTCCTAATTATATCTCCCTAATTAAAACAAAACCTGTTAGCTATATTCCTAATCCCTTTCTTACCAAAATTAATATGACTTTGTGCTATTTGGTTAGTCATCTCCTTAGTGTGGTAGTAGCGCAGCTACTTGCCAAGCGGGAGACCTGGTTTCAATTCCCAGGACCGGCATGGGGATTTTTCCCCCTCTGCTCCAGAGTGCACTCAGCCTTGTGAGGTCCCTGGGGGATCAATTGCTGGAGAAGTAGTGGCTTCAGGTCGAGAGGACTGCGTTAACCGGCCAGGAGGGATTCGAAGAGCTGATCCCGTCTCACTCTCCAATACTGCCCCTCATCCATGATGCTTGTTTTAGGCCGAGATGGGGGACACAGCAGCTGAGTGGTGGGCCTTGGCCCCTGATGGGCTGTTGTGCAGGAATTTAATTAATTTTAATATAAACTGTACTATTTGGTTACTGATTTGGAGGCATTTCAGCATATTGTCCATTCAAAAATCTGTTCTTTAATGCATCTAACAGTTTCTGTGAAGGGCAGATGGATTTATTGGAATATAAAGTTTATTGGAAGTTTTATGAAGCTCTATCCCTTGCAAGTTAAGACTTGCACTTTGGATAGTTTTCTCAATATGGACTTGGAGTTTCAGTTCTGTCTGGTAGTCGCCCTCCATGGTGTAATGGTTACTATGCTAACTTCTTATACCCAAGGTTGCGGGGTCAAACCCGGTGGAGAATGATGGATTTTTTCAGATGTAAAATCCTTAGCATGGCTTCCTTCAGAAGGGAAGTAAAGCCATTGGTCCTGTGTCATAGGTTTACAGCATATAAAAGAACCTCAAGCCTGATAGAGAGGCCTCTAAGCAAAATTAAGTGGCCTCTCACACCCAATTTAGAATGGGACACTGAGAACCACAGTAGGTAAAGAGCATCCATAAATAACATGCCATTTACATTCACATTTACATTTTTTCTGTCTGGTAACATATTATTGGTATGCTTTATTTTCTAATCAGACTCATATTGTAGGTCATAATCTCTCTCCCTTACAGATTGATACTTAGCTCCAAAACTTGGGGGTCATCAGCCATAAGTTACAAATTCAAAAGGTTTTCATAGATGCAATGTTCGTTTTCATCCTAGATGAATCTTGAAAGCAAAGTACCAGTGTTTCAAAGTTCTGAACTGTGGTGTACTATCCAAAATCTTGATGCAAACTAAGCTATGTTCAAAATTCTATCAAGTGTTAGCAGCTGAACTTTTAGCATCACAACACATGTCTGAAGTTTGTTGGGTGAGACATGGTAGAGCACATATCTTATCTAAGATACTCCTGAACTTATTCACTTCACTCATGGTATTTACAGTATCATTCACTGACCATTTTGATTGCAACAATGGTAATTAGGGAAGTTATCCATCTTTACAGCACTGCTATGGATACCCAACATGACTGCACCTCTATTACAAGACACTGGTACTAACTGATTTTTAAATATTCTTTTGTTAATCGCAAAAACTTCAAGTGCCTAGGTAGTGAATTAAATATTTTAACAGCTGTCACATTATCTAGTTCAACCATATCAATAAAAATATTTACAGTGAGTAGAAAGTTCACATTCTACAATGAACACGCAAAAATACCTAATCAAGTTTGATTTATGGATCAATAAAAAAATCTTGAACTCTTGCCAATAAATACACTTTTCATTCACCTCTAATATGTTTAACAATGTTAATACATCATTAGTAACAAAAAATGTGCATCCTATATTAATTCCATTCACTTCTTGCAAATTAATTTTTTCTTAAAAAATGTTAAGTAATGTTTTCCTTTTAGACTCTTTGTAGTTTACCTATACAAAACATTTTAGCCGTCCTTAAATTAACTAAGAAAAAAATTGGTTGTAATCAGTTTCGACCTGATAGTAAGATATATGAGGGTCAGTCAATAAGTAACGCCTCCTATTTTTTTCTCCTGAACTAAGTAAGTTATGTAAACAATTTAAGTTTTGCACAATTCCTCAAACCTTCTTCTCCACTCCACTGCAATAGCAGCTTCATATGCCTACCAGTGGCAGCACTGCTTCCTGTTGGAAAATGGCTGACATTGATGTTCGTATTAGACAACATTCTGACTTTGAATTCTTGAATGTGGAAGGTGAAACGCCCATTTGCATTCCTGAAAGGCTCACAAAGGTGAATGGTGCCACAGCAGTGGTTAGAAGATGGGTTCATCATTGTAATGAAGATGAAGGGCCAACATGTTGACTGATGAACAGCGGAGTGGTAGACCGGTGACTGCAGTGACTCTACGCAACATTGAGCGAGTGGATGAGATCATTCAAGCTGACCAGCGAATAACAATGGATACGTCTCTCAGTAAAGGCAACATAATGAAAATTATTCAAGAACTGGGGTACTCAAAAGTGTGTACACAGTGGTTACCCCGAATATTAACTGAGCAGAATAAAGAGACACGATAAAACAATAGCCTCGGAACATTTGCAGTGCTTCAATTTGAAGGATAGGATTCACTTTCCAGATACAGAGGCCGTGAAAAAATCTGTTCATCAATGACTTCAGAAGCAAGACTGTGCATTTTACCATACAGGAAACCAAGCCCGTGTTAAAAGGTGGACTAAAACTGTGGAAAAGGATGGAGATTACACTGAAAAGTGACAATTTAATCCTCTGGGTTGTGGCTTTCATGCTGTATAATTAAAGTTTAATTTTTTTGCAAATCAAAAGAGAAAAAAAATAGAAGGCATTAGTTATTGACTGACCCTTGCATAAATATTGTTACATAGTTTAAATTAAGTAAGAAGCAAATTGATAGTAATCAGTTTTGCATAAAAGAATTTAAATCATGACCAAGTAAAACTGCACATATTAATATACTTATAAATAAAATGTTTAGCAGTGTCTTCTTTTCATGAGACAATGGCTTCATGCATATATTCTCCAATAGTTCCTTCTTGGCATCTATTTTCAGTTTTTGTAAGCTATATAACAAGCATTTCCCTTGTGATTAAAAATATTTTCCTGCAGTGACATAAGCTGCTATTTGTAGGATTTACCGAATTTTTTTTTTTCATAATTTGCCCATACCTTTGATATTTTCATTTATCAATCCAAGATTTTCAATATTTTTCGTACTTCTAATCAGAGTTTTTTGTTTCAAAAGAAGAGCCACTTTTTTACAAATATAATTTTTACTTTCTCTACACGTACCATGTACATAGTGTATAGAGAAGGTATTGCACTCCACCAAAAAATTTGACACCGAGATTTCACCGGAAATATATGTTTTAGGATCCCCTGTATCCAAAAAAAGTATTTTCAGAAAAAGGTCCATGTGTATGTCTCCGTGTGTCAGTGTGTCTGTGAACATGATAACTCAAAAACAAAAAGTTGCTAAAATACCAAACTTGGTATTTAAGTTCAGTATTCTTCCAGGGATGCGACACAAAGATTTTGAGAAAAATCCCCCCACCCCAAACTACCCTTTACAAGGAACTTTTTTCAAAAATTTTGATTTTCTCAAAAATGGCTCTAACGATTTTGATTAACATATTGTATATTAAAGATATTTACCTATCAAATAAAATGTATATTTTGAATTTTCTGGGAATAGCCTCTGAAGACTACTTTATTCTGAGTGAATTTTACGGAATTTTGCATAACTGCTAAACCTAAGAGATAGAAAAAAACGTACCACACAAAAAATGTAGAGCATGTTAAAACACAGAATTTATGTTATATACATTATTTTCGAGGAGTTGATTGTTTTTTAGGTATTCCTTGTTTTTTGTTTCAGCTTTAAAAACATTACTTTTCTCATACAGGAGTATCTCAACTCCTGTCCATACAAATAAAGGAACTTCAGTCACATAGCAACCAACTTTTGTCTATCTCTTTAACCTATGGTACTCCCTTATTTCGCTTCTATTTACAAGGAA
Source organism: Hymenopus coronatus (assembly GCA_030762935.1). NCBI lineage: Eukaryota > Metazoa > Arthropoda > Insecta > Mantodea > Hymenopodidae > Hymenopus > Hymenopus coronatus. Next base: position 20,272,733 of record CM060885.1, read on the forward strand.
GCAAGTAATAAGACTATTTCTGCTAATTTTTACTCGATTAGCATGAAGTAAATAGATGCACAAGCTTTTTAACAATAATTTCTTGCAGAGAAGTAGAGACAGTCATGTGAATGGAACACATCAGATTTTATTCATCACTTTTACTTACTCTACACCTACTATGTACATAGTGTATAAAGAAGTTATTGTATTGCACGAAAAAATTTGAAACCAAGATTTCACTGAAAATAAATGTTTTGAGTCTCCCTGAATCCAAAAAAAGCATTTTTGGAAAAAGGTCCATGTGTGTGTTTGATTGTGGACAGGATAGCTCAAAAACGAAAAGACTGTTAAATACCAAACTTGGTATTTAATTTTAGTATCTTCCAAGGATGCAACACAAAGATTGTCATGAAATTTCCCTCACCCTAAACTACCCTTTATATGGAAAAATATTTCAAAATGTTGATTTTCCCAAAAATGGCTCTAAATATTTTGATTAAAATATTTTATATTATAGATATTTACCTGACAAATAAAATGCATATCTTGAATTTCTGGGAATAGTCTCTGAAGACTACTTTATTCTGGATCAATTTTACAGAATTTTGTTTAACTGCTAAACCGTAAGAGATTGACAAAAAGCTTACCACATAAAAAATGTAGAGCACACTAAAACACACAATTTATGTTATAATACACATTTTTTTTCGTGGAGATGATCATTTTTGAGATATTCCTTGTTATTGAATTCAGCTTTAAAAAACATACTTTTCTCATACAGGAATTTGTCAACTCCTGTCCATACAAACAAAGGAACTTCAGTCACATAGCAATCAACTTTTGACTATCACTTTAACCTATGGTACTCCCTTATTTTACTCCTACTTACAAGGAAGCAAGTAATAAGACTATTTCTGGTAATTTTTTCTCCATTAGCATAACGTAAATAGAAGCATAAGCTTTTTAACAATAATTTATTGCAGAGCTGTAGAGAAAGGCATGTAATTGGAACACATCAGGTTTTTTTAAGTGATTTCCATTTGTTCTTTCTCCTGATGTTATGGAATTTCAATGGCAGAATATAAGAGTGAGTTTTATTGACGGATGCAGTCTCAGCATCCCATTCTACATTTGGTGTAAAAGCCCGCTTAATTTTGCTCATAGGCCTCTTTATCAGTTTTAGGTTCTTTTACAAGCCATAAACCTATGACTTGGGACTAACATTTTTACTTCCCTTCTGAAGGAAGCCATATTAAGGATTTTTATGCCCGAAAAAGATTACTGCACTCCACCAGCACACAAAGCTCTGTCACTTCAGCTTACTATATCTGACCTATACCTACAATGAAATGTATAATATAAGCATTTCTGCAAACTTTTATCCCAATTAATATGAAGAAGATAGCAAAATAGCTTAAGCAAGAAAGTTTGTAGAAGTATAAAAATAAAAAGTGGCTAGATAAAGTAAGGTAAATTGACACATTAAATTTTTAAATTTTGACTACTATTTCCTTGATATAAGTTTGAAGAGCTTAGTGCAGCAACATGCTATGACATTAAAAGCTAATTCATAGGTACAGATGAGGTAAGGTCTAAACATAAACTCTTCGTCAAAAGAAAAAAATCTAATGTGTTAGATTCACATGACTTTATCTGTTATGCAAACAAACTATTCTTACAAAAGATTATTCTTTTATCTGTTTGACACTAATTGAGATGAACATTAATAAAAATGGTCTTATTACTTATTTCCTTGTAAGTAGAAAGGAAATAAGGGAATACAATAGTCTAAAGCGACAGTCAAAACTTTACAAAACTATGTAATTGACTTTGAAATTCAGTATGGCCAGGAGTAAAACAGAAGAGATATGCAACAAATATTTAAATTCATTTGGGTTAACTGACATGATTTCTCATTTATTTATTTTTTTGCCAGTTAAGTGAAGTAACATGCCACATGATGACAATCTATAGCACATTTCATTGATTTTCTTCTTTGTTAATAAGTTAAATTTTGAGGAATTCTGAAATCACACTTCGAGTTAAGTAGGAATATAACTATTTTACGCACATTATTATTTTATTATGTATTGTTATTGTTAAAGTTTTTATAGCTTATTAATAAAATATCCCATTTTGTTCATTATAGTTAGCGGGGCAACACATAAAATTAGTGTCTGCTGTTACTGTGTTGATCCCGTATTGCAAATTTGGCCTGTTCCCCATTTTTCGTAAATGTAGATCTCATTAAAAGACACAATTTTTATATAGATTATTTTATAGAGTTTAACAATTTTCAAAGAAATCTTTACATCAATATCGTCTTACAGACAGAACAATAGACTATGTAATTGCTGCATGCTTTTAAAATATACACAGAAGCAAATATACTATTGAATTGTAATTTTATGATAATATAGACTTTTGTATAGCTAGATCTTGCTAAAACCTTCATCATTTTATCCTGAAGAATGATTCCTTGAATGCAGCATAACCTAATACGTTTACACACATAATAGCTAAAAATGAGTGTCACTATTCCGGCTCATTTTTAACTATTATACTTGAACTACTTCACTTGTCTCAAACTTCTGAGTTATTTAACATTTACATATGTTTCCCTACCACACTATATTTAGTCCTAATATTATACAATGAATGGTATTGTTTAATTGTATGTTAGGTTTGTTTCTATGTGCATTCTAAGTTGACATAACATAAGAACTCTACCCTCAGGGGAACTGTGTAAAGTAGCCCATTTAAAATAAAAATATCAGTGGAGGAAAACAATCTTTCTGCTCAATTTTTTAACTGGACTTCAAACACATTTATAAAGATATTAACCTGTCTGTCTGCTTGTCTGTATAGCCAACTCTTTTTGCTCTTAGAGCAAACAACAGAATACTAAAATATATATTAGATTTTTATATTCTTTATACAGGTACTAAAACCATTATTTGAAATGTGAAATGCTGCAGGTGCTTGCTTGTGGTACTCCTGCTTTCTTGTGTTGGTGGCTGCAGTCTGTGGCGTCGCTGGCGCTGCTGCTGTTGCTGCTGGAGACAAGGTGACCCTGGAGGGGGTTCATGTGATGATGATGTCAGCTCTGAACCTGAATCTGTTGGTTCCTGCTACCCACCTCCACACTATAGTCGCTGCTCCTCCTTCCATCATGCACCACCACCTTATACAGAGGTAACAATGTTCTTCATTATTATCGCAGCCATTATTTTTAATTTAATTTGATAATTGTCTCACTATTACTACTCAGAATTCCAAGTTAAAGACTTAGTTTTTATATGGTGAATGATTATCATAAGGGAAAGTTAATTCAATATTGTGGAGTGAGAGAAAAAAATCACCAAAACTTGTGATATAAAGCTGACTAGGATGACATTTATTTTTATAAATTTCTGAAGCTCATTCATTCTATTTTGTAAAAAATTGCTTTAGATGTTTTTGTTATTATTATTATTATTATTATTATTATTATTATTATCATTATTAACAATTATTATTAATTATTATTTATTAATTTAATTATCATAATCATCAAAATTATAGCCACTGCCACCCCTAATAAGGCAGGACGTTCCATGTAAATAGGACTATGAAGGGCAAACCTAAGCTGATAGATCAATTGACATATGAGAGCTATTTTTTTTTCAACCTCCAATCACTCTGCTACATGACCAGATAAGAATAAGAGGTGAATCTGCTCATTATACTACTACAGAACTACTCCACCATAATGTCTCTCAAAGCCAAGTTCAGTACATCAGTTAGAGCTGAGCACAGGCACTTCAACATAGTTGGCATCATTGATTTTCCCAATAAGTGAAAGTTGCAAAGCATTATTAATTTTCTACACGCAGAAGAGTATAGTACAGCAGAAATTCACTGCAAAATGTGCCATATTTATGGTGCAAACTGATGAGTGAGGGTGCTGTGCATGAATGGTGTAGGAAATTTAAAAAAGTCCAAAACTGATGTTCATGATGAAGATGGATAAGAGCACAAATCTTCACTAGTGAAACCTTTTTATCTTTTGTAAAGAGAGGAAGTTCAAAGTGGAACAACACATACTGTGAGCAAATAGCTGGATACCCTAAGATTATTGGTAGAGAAAGGTATAAATGAGACTATTTTCCTCCTTTACAATAACTTGTTGCTATGACTTATTATGTAAACAGTTAAATGTTATTCTTACCAGAAAGTTAATAAAAGTGGCCATCTTTTTTTAAATTGCCATAGTAGATGGAGACAAACAATAATCACTTACATCTATTTTTGGGAACGTGCCCCCCCCCTGACCCATTACAAATTGTTTGTTCTAGTTCATTCTACTCTCCAGTTTCAAGTTTTATTTGTTTGTAGACATCAAATGTAACTTGGGTAACTGGTTTGCAGTAATTCCTAGATAAATCTTAACAGTGTATAATGTTATTGATTTTCATTCATTTATATGCCTCCTTTAACATCTAGATGATATCAGCAGCTTCTCCTTTTGGAACAACATGTAACATTTGATGTAACACTTGGTTAGGTGGTGGGAACCCCTCTCCCCTTGATAAAACAAATATAGGAATTAATAGAAAATCTAATGATAATTCCAAAGATATTTTTGCTAATTAAACGTTTCTGCAATCATTACTCTTGACCTGCAAGTCTTCTAGGACAGTTATTTTAGTATCCACAGATATTAAGACTTCTTATATTGAAAAATACAGGGTACATGAACTTTATATATGTGTTAATAATGTTTTAACGTAAAAAACAGTTGCACAAGTATAGTAATGGAAGAGATATAATGCATGTTAAAAATTATTAAATATCTGAGCTTCTTGTAAAAATACCTTTCCACATTTTAGTGAAATGTCCTTTGAATAACTTAGCTTCTCCATATATGGCCATATTAAATAATTACAATGAGAGAATTTTCTTTTGGTATTGCCTAACAAATAACACAGTTATATGGAGTGAAAAATCACAACTTATTGTACATTACAATATGCTGCTAGTGATTTTTCTGTTGCTGATAAATAAAAGTTTATTTTTTAAATTTGCAATAAATAATCACTGTTCATTACTTTTGTATTTAACCTAAAGTTAATGCAAAATTATGGCATTTTCAACACATAACAGCACTAATAAAAGGCTTAATTTGCATATAGTTCTCAGCAGTTTTAGTTAAATCTACAGAGTGGAGACTTGACAAAGAAGAAATTTTATTTGAAAATCATTGGTTGAAATAGAACCATTGTGAATTTTTGTTGAAGGTGACATCAAAGCCCGACCTTTATCCACTGGTCATCAGTTTTGGAGATAATGGAAAAGGAGGAAATGGAAACTACTTGATGGTTCAGTATTTCCGTAATTACATTGTTCGGCCTGTTGGTAAGTCTATAACTTATCTGTAAGCGCATTCAGCAACCACTATATTCATAATTTCATTATTTAGGTGCTTTTATAATATTCTCTTTTTACTACTACCTTTTTTTTTTGTTTTCTCATTTTTACTTTCACTACTATGTATTGCATTCCACCCAAAAATTTGATGCTGAAATTTTACCAGCAATATATATTTTGAATTCCCCTGAATACAAAAGGGAATTTTAGAAAAAGATCTATATGTGTGTACGAGGTCTGTTCAAAAAGTATCATGAATTTAGTGTTTTTCCAAAAAGTATTTATTTATTCATGAATATCAATTTTGTCCCCTTCAAAGTAATCCCTACCAGATAATTATATACTTGTGCCAACGTTTTTTCCAATCCATGAAGCACTTTAAAAAATTGTTTATTGTAATCTTGTTCAGCTCCTCCTTCGATGCCATCTTTATCTCCTCAATCGTGGCGTAGCGTTGTCCTTACATGGGCCTCTTCAGTTTTGGGAACAACAAAAAGTCACAGGGGACAGGTCTGGGAAGTACAGTGGCTGCGGCATCATAAGTGTGTTGTTTTTGGCCAAAAATTTGCGCACAAGCAACGATGTGTGAACAGGAGCATTATAGTGGTGTAAAAGCCAATTTTTGATCTTCCACAAATCCAGGCATTTCTGGCAGATTGCTTCATGCAAATTGCACATAATTTTCAGGTAATATTCGTTATTGACCATTCTACTCTGTGGCAAGAACTCATGATGCACCATGCTCCTGCAATCGAAGAAAACTGTAAGCAAATCCTTCACATTCAACCGAACTTGGCGCGCTTTTCTCGATCTTGGCTCGTGTGGCAGCATCCATTGGGATGATTGAGCTTTCGTTTCCACGTCATAACCATAAATCCATGATTCGTCACCAGTTATATCCCTCTGGAGAAAATTTGGGTCGTCGTGGAAAGAGTTCAACAGCTCCTCAACAACGTTAATGCGATGGTGTTTTTAATCAAAATTGAGCAACTTTGGTACGAATTTTGCGGCAACCCGTCTCATGCCCAAATCTTTGGTAAAAATCGAATGGCAAGAGCCAATCGATATGTTTAGGTCCTCAGCAACTTCTCTAACAGTGATTCGACAATTGGTCGATACTATTTTCTTCACTTCTTCAATGTTTTCGTCTGTTGTTGACGCTCTTCATTGTTCACATCTTCTCGACCCTCTGAGAACATTTGTATCCCCGATAAATGTTGTTTTGGTCCAAGGTTGCTTCATCATATGTCACAGTCAACATTTGGAATGCATCGGCGCACTTAATTCTGTTTTTACACAATATTTTATACAGATTCTTTGTTCCATTTTTTTGGAGTAGGCAAAAATCGAAGATGAGCCAAAACATGTCCAAGCAAAATAGCTGTCAACTACAAACTGAACATTCAAAATGCGTGCGTGCGAGATCTGGTAGGCTCGTGATGAGCCTATGTGTTGTTGCTGTGTAAAGGTTTAACCACAGGAATGAGGTGAGGTTTTATTTTTGAGGTTTCGAGTGTTGGAAGAAGGTAGCGCTAGATAGGTTCCTCGAGCGGTTGCATTTTTCAGGGACTGCATCCTTTCCTCTGCTCCGTTGGTGTTTAATTTTGAAAATTATTTATATTGGTTAATTTTGATAGACCACTCCCAAATGGGAGGGGAGTACTTAGTTCAGCTATTTCGCTGTTGGCTGGTTTGAAGCCGTTGTTACCGGGGGTGCCCGCAAGCCATGCAGGGAACCCGAGACTGCCTCTTTCGGCGTTGAGTGGGTAAGTACTCCCCCCAGCGATCTGACATATGGGTTCTCATGTTCGCCCAATCTGGCGTAGAATTTCTGAGCCCGGCGCGTAATGACATCTTCCATATATGGGAGGGCCGAAACTTCATGAAGTAGGCTCAAAGGGAAACATCGATATACAGAATAAATGGACCGGAGTCCTCTATTCTGTACCCGCTGTAACCAGAGAAGCCAAGAGTCTGCTGCCATACCCCACACTTCGCAGCGGGGGGGGGGGACTGCGAGCTCCTTGAAAAGACGTAACTTTAAGTGAACCGGCATTTGGGAGGCCGAAGTTCCCCGCACATGTTCACGAAAAGTTGGGCCCTTATCAAGAGTGACGCCCAGGTATTTTATGGAATTTCCCCACTCTATCATCTGGCCCTGATAGGAAAAGTTGGGTACCTGGTCTATTGCGGGGCGTTTTCTGGAGAACAGAACAGCATAACTTTTGCTCGGGTTAACGGACATCCGCCACTGTCTGCAACAGTCCTGGTCGAGAGGGAGGTGTCTCTGTATGGATTGAAGGTTCTGCGTATGTTCCTGTCAGTGCGGTAGAGCAGGACGTCATCAGCAAACTGGGCCATGTTGACGCACTGCACTGTAGGGAAGTCTGCCATAAAGAGGCTAAACAAGGTGGGTGATAATACAGAGCCTTCGGGGACTCCGCCTCGTAGGGGTTTTGGTGTAGATGTTTGCCCCGCTACCGCTACTACGAAGGTGCGTTGATGTAGAAAGCTGTGTATGTAGGCCAATCTGGATGAGTTTAAACAGGAGTCCCTCATGCCAGGTGGTTGAGAAGGCTTTCTCGAGAGGTAGCGGTCAACTTCCTCATGAACGCGGGCAATAAAGAGTACGTCCTGGGAGGTCCTATTAGAACATTCAAAATGGCCGAGCTTGTCAGCATACATAAGTGAGGGACATGAGTACCAACATAACGCCACAAAACAACTGCAAATCGAATATACGTAGGCCGCGGAAATTCAAAGATGCGATACTTTCTGAACAGATTTCGTATGTGTGTGCGGGCCGGATTTAGGTATTTTGCCGCCCCTAGGCAGTCCTAAAATGTTTCGCCCCCAATTTGCCCCAAACAATATAGGCAGCTATTATACAGTAATTGTGAGTTTAAATTCGTTTTAAATGAAAGTTACAATTCAGAAAAAAAAAATAATTATTTGGAATAAAAATACATGCATCTTACTTATAAAGTATAAAATTTTCCTTTATACTTTCTTCATTGATGACGTCATTGAAGTCGATCTGACAAAGCACATTAGACTCAATGCAAAGAATTGACATAACGTTAAATTTCTCTTGGTGTGTTGTTGAACGAAGATAATTTTTAACTCTCCTCAGTACTGAAAATGAACTCTCTGCCGAACAATTTGTTATAGGTGTACACAGAAGTATACATAGCACTACACCAATATTAGGATAAACATTCAAGAGGCCTTTCTTCTGGAAAGTTTTGTATAGACACAGCAATGATATTTCTTCATCTATATTGTCCTCACTCATATAGCATCAAAGGTGAATGTATTGTAAACTTCATCTTCTATGTCATTCGAGTAAGTCACTCTTAAAGTTTGAGCCCATTTGAAAATTTGTTTTGTGTCTAACTCACAAGAGAAAAATAAAAATTAGCAAACAATCCTTCATATGCACCATATCTATGTTTCAGTTCTTGACACAGCTGTCAATAATAACATTGAAAATATTTATTCTGCAATTGTCTCTGCCAGAAAATGCAAAATTTTCTCTTTGTTCCCCATGTCGCAACTTATGTCTACATATCCTGGTGCTGTCGTAATTTATGTAGCTTCACCACACAGGTTCATAACTTTTCCCTCGTAAAGATCAAGCATACCTCTTTTGTATTCAAAATATGTTACTGAAGAATTGTAAAGATAGATGACAACTTCTAATTAAGCCTCAACAGATTGTAACGTTTTGCTCACACTGTTATACCTTTGTTAAATATCATTTCACAATGATGCAGTAAACCATGTCCCCAAATGTTGGAGTGAATCATGAAGTCCTGTACTTCAGAATGAGTAAGTGGTTTCTCGCTGTTGACAATTTAATCCTCAATGCTGAGTAATCAAAGTTTAATTTTCTTACAAATTAAAAGAAAAAATAAATCAGAGGCATTAGTTATTGACTGAACCTCGTGTGAAGCTAATAAAAGTTTATTGTAATTTGTTATTAAATATTGATGTATCCAGCACATAGCTTTATTCTGAAATAGGAATGTTGAATGTCTTATCCAAACTTAATTATGATTTAGGTACATTTAATCATATATTGAATGTAGAACTAACCTTAGGTGAGAAAAGTAATTATTTATTGTATAATTGACACTGCAATAGTTTTATATTAGCCTTATATGAAGTGTATGTTACTGTGCACTTTTTACATAGGGGACTTAAAACAAAAGTTTAGTCAAGGAAGGGGAGTGGAGATTGGAAGCACCCCTTTCTATAAATAAAAAAAAAAAAAAAAAAAGCAAGCAAAATTTAACTTTAATTTCAGGTGCTGCACCTTAATGTATGAATTTAATTTTTTTTTATTTAAGTTATTCAACTCAAGAATAATGCATATTTAGTATTTGATTTTATATGAATTGTTTAAAAATGGTTCATATTCTCAACCACCATCCCCTCTTAATATTTTTCTGGCAATGATACTGACACAAAAAGTTAAATTGTTGAAGAAGGCGGCCGCGGTTGTAGTAGCTTCAAGTGTTTCCTCTATTTCTGACGCGGTATCGAGAAATAATTGCTCAAATGGTGATTTTTTAAATACTAAACAGCTTTATAATAATAGTATTAGCAGCACAAATGAAGATAGACTAATTATGCAAAAAACAGATACAGTGGCGAAGGAATGTGCTGCAGGAAACTCCGCGAACAGATAGCGTCGCTTCATAAAGTAATGCAGTTAATAAGCAAAGATCTCCAGGATTCTAGGGATATAAATATCCAGCTACGTGAGGAGATCAGTTCCTTGAAGCTACAAAATGATATCAACGAGAAAAGTGCAGTAGATAAAACCACTTCACCGGAAAACAATGAAAAAGATCTCGTGGCAACAGGAGCGGAATGGAGACGCGCAAACAGAAAGAAAACGTATCCAGTAAGCGAACAAATCTACATAGCAAGGAAATCCGCCTGCAAAATCGCTTCCAGGCACTACAGGGTGTAAATGAAAACAATGAACTATTAACGGAATTACCGACATGCAGTGACGATAACATTTTCGACGAGAGATATGAATTCAAATACGAAAGAAATAAGGCCATTGTTTTAGGAGATTCAATGGTAAGGCACGCAAGTAATCACCTCGATGAAGACATAAAGGTGTACTGTTATCCTGGGGCTCAACTTCAACATATTAGAAATCATCTAGTGAAAAATACCAACGATCCTGACGTCGTGGTTATCCACGCGGGAACCAACAACATCAATACGGCAAGCACACCAGAAGACATCATGCATGAACTCACCGAAGTTGTGTCCGTCGGCAAAGAATTGTTTCCAAGGGCCAAATTCTGCATTACCGGGATTATACGTCGTCGGGACGAGGATCTGCGTTACATCGATGAAATCAACTCTACATTCGACTGAGTCTGTAAACTTTATGATTGTACATTTGTTGAGAGTAATGCATGGTTAGGCGATATGGATTTAGGTAGGGATGGGCTTCACTTGAACAGGAAAGGAGTAGCAAAGTTTGCTAATCTCTTAAACAGGGTAATAGACCTTCTCATTCCAAAAAACTAGTCAAGTGGGATAGCGGTAGAACAAATTGTGAAACTTAGCTTCTAATATAAGTTCAAATATAGATAGTAAATATGTAAAAAAAAAAAAAAAACAGATATACTCAAATAAATCAGAACCAACCAGCCAGGGTAAATATAATTGGAAAGAGAGTAGTCTGACAATTCATCTTTACATGTACTACATCAAAATATTCAAAGTATAAAAAATAAATTACTCAATCTAGAAGTGCTACTAAGCAGTGACTGGAAGCATATTGATGTAATTTGTATAACAGAGCATTGGTTAAATAGTTGTGAGCTTAAAGAACTTAGAATACCAAACTTTAACATTGTACATGGTTATCGTAGAACTACTAAAAAGAATGGTGGTTCTCTGATTATGGCTAGAAATACATTGTCTGCAAAACCAATAACGAAGCATGAAAGTCTGAATGTTGATAAGCATTTTGAGGCTAGTGTCATAGAAATCCTTAACAAATTAGTTATCATCTGTATGTATCGTAATCCAACAAGTGACATAACTACTTTTTTAGAAAAACTGGACTCTGTACTATTTGAACTGTATAAGACTAGTAAAAATGTTATGATCTTAGGTGATATGAACATTGATATTCTAACCAACAGTAATGATAAGGCAAAATTTATAACACTCCTGAATACGTATGGATTGAAACCAACAGTTGAGGTACGCACAAGAGTTGCCGAAACTTCAAGTAGTGCAATAGATCAAATAATAATAAACAATGATGTAAAAGATTATGAGGTTAATGTAATTAATACTTGTTTATCAGACCACTTTGCCCAGACCATATCATTGAAATGCAACCAGAGTCAAAAGATTGTAAATTCAAGCACTTTATTTAAAAAAAGTTCGTCAAATGCATAGGGAAAATCATGACTATTTTCATTATCTATTGAGCAAAGAGACATGGGAAGAAGTTTATTCAGGGGAATCAGTAGATGAAATATGTAATAAATTCATAAATATATATAATTACTATTATGAACTGGCATTTCTCATAGTTAAGCGAAAATTAATGATTGGGCCATCAAAATGGATAACTAAAGGTATAACAACTTCTAAAGAAAAACTGAGATTGCTGAGTGAACTTGTCAAAAAAGGTAATGTATCACAAAGTTTCAAAATATATTACAATAGATATAAAAGCATTTACAGATCTGTCATAAAATCTGCTAAATTAATGAATAATGATAAAAAGATTAGCATCTCAAAGAATAAACATAAGGCAATGTGGGATGTAATAAAACAGGAAACCAACCAGAAAAAACTATTTATAGGAAATATTCAATTAAAAATTAATGACCTTGCAATTAGTAATCCCAAAGAAATAGCTAATGTTTTTAATAACTACTTTGTGGAAATTACAAAGAAAATGCAGAAAACAAACTGTGCTAAAGGAATTGAGAACTTTCATGTGCCTACATATGACAATTCAATTTTTTTGGAACCAGCCACTGAAAATGAAGTATTGGCTATCATTAGTGAATTAAAAAATAAAATAACAGAGACATGGGATGGGAGCTCAAACGAAATTATTAAAAAATGTAGTATTTATGTAATAAAACCCCTTTGCTTTTTAATTAATAAATCGCTGGATAATGGTCAATTCCCAAAAGCTTTGAAGAAAGCTATAGTAAAACCTCTTTTTAAAAAAGGAGATGAATCTGAAACCAATAATTACAGACCAATAACGTTACTATCAGTTTTTTCAAAAATCATTGAAAAAGTCATGTATAGAAGGATGATTCAATTTTTTACTAAATTCAATATAATAAATTCTTGTCAGTTAGGTTTCCAGAAATTGAAAACAACTAGTTCTGCAATTATGAATTTTGTTGATAGTATTTATGATACATTGGATAAAGGTGAGCCAGGGGTGGGTTTTTTATTCTTGACTTGACTAAGGCATTTGATATGGTAGATCACAAAATTTTGCTAAATAAACTCCATAACTATGGAATAAGAGGTATTGCTTATAATTGGTTTAATACTTACCTAGAAAAGAGAGAACAAATAGTGCAAATCGATTATCTTGACACAAATTCAACACTCAAAAAGGAATTTTCAAGTAAAAGAAAGGTTTCAACTGGAGTACCCCAAGGATCAGTTCTGGGGCCCCTTTTATTTTTGATCTACATTAACGATCTGCCTCATTATATAAAAAGTGAATCTGATGTAAAAATTACTTTATTTGCTGATGATACAAGTATATTCATAAGTGGGAAGGACAGTATGAAGTTTGATTCAAACATATCAAGCACCATAAGTAAAGTTTCAAACGGGTTCAAAGTAAATAAACTAATAATCAATGAGGATAAAACTATAGCTGTCCAATTTCATAATAGAACCTTAAAGAATCAAGGACTGTCAAGCATTAAATTTGGATAAAAAATAATTCAACTAAACTCGAAAGCTAAATTTTTGGGTCTGTGGGTTGACCAATATCTCAGGTGGGACAAACATGTGGAGACATTGACAAATAAGTTAAGTAGAGTGTGCTTTATTCTCTACCAATTAAAGTCCCGTGTTTCTAGTGAGGTATTAAAAACTTGCTATTATGCTTATTTTCACTCACTGTTGTTATATGGAATAAAGCTATGGGGAAATTCTAGTTATAGTAATGCAATATTTAAATTGCAAAAGAGAGTGTTGAGAATCATGTTGGGCATTCCCCCTAGAGAAAGCTGTAGAGAGCATTTTAAGAAACTAAATATACTCACATTTCCAAGTCTGTACATAAAAGAAATGTTAATTCGTGTTTAAAAGTGGTTTGAGTAAATTAACTGCAAACTCGGATATATATGCGCACAATACTAGGAACAAAAACAAGCTGCACTTAAAGACCCATAGAACTAAACTTTTTCAGAAATCATTCAAATATAGTGGCATAAAATTATTCAATCAACTTCCTGATCCGTTAAAAGGTATTAAGTCTGTTACCAAGTTTAAAAAGGAAATTCACAAATTCCTAAATCTCAATCAATTCTATTCGGTGGAAGAATATATGAGATACAGTGATAAGACCTGAGAGTCTGTATTTTTGAGTATTCTGTTAGTAAAAATGTAATAGTGGAAAATTGTGATTAATTGAATTTATTACAGTAATACTATTGTGTAAACATTGATAGCTGTAAATATTTGTATGCTTAATTGTGATGTTTACTTCAGCTGTTGTATATAAAAGATTCTTGTAATATTGTCTCAAAATTAAGTTTAATAATTGTGAATTATTGTGTGGTCTAATTTTTATATAATTTGTATTTTTTCAAAGCAAAAAAGTTAATCGCTGTATGAAATTCATTGGTAACTACCTATTTATGTAAATTGTAAATATGTTTCTACTTAACTGTAAACACTGACTTATCCTTTATCATGTATATGATTTACAGGACTAATAAATTGAATTGAATTGAATTGAAATAAATTGCATCTTGAATGCTAAAGTTTCAGTCACTAGGAATAATGAACCTTATATTGAATTCTTTTGAATATCTCTTTATAGCACAAAGATAATATTTCCAATAATTTGTTACGCAATAAAGGTAGGAATCAGAATGTCTCACTGCATTAAATTTCTCAAAAAATAGGTATCTAAATAAAGCAGTCAGGTAAGATTATAAGAAAATATGAGTGCTCTGAAAGTATTTTTTATTAATAAAACTAATGACTAACGTAAATAGAGAAAGATTAATGGATCTTAAACTGGAATTGTAATTATATATAACATTAAGATTGATAAATAACTGAAATGTCTTTTGGTTTTTCAGGATCTCTCTCTGCTACAAGTACTGCAGATTCACTTAGCTCAAGCTTCTTATGCAATGCTACAAATGAGGTGGGTACGAAGATAAAGGTTAATTCAGCAATGTAGATACCTTCACAAAGTCTGGATGCATTTCTTATATCTGTTTTGTCCATTTTGAAGGCATTATTCAATTGACTGCTGGAATAAATTCCCATTTGTAACATCTTCAAAGAATATAAGCTTATCTAGATACAATGCAATATTTGAGTATTTTTTAGTTATCACTATTATTCTGTTTTATAATACAAAAAGAAAAGGAAAATTAAAATTTAATAATTTTAATCTACTGTAAATGCACCTTTTTGCACCTCTGAAGCACATTCTAATATTTTATCCCATAAAAAAATTATTATTATTTATTTGTTAATGACACTGTCAATTGCCAAGGCCACATCAGTGATACGAGTGTATTGGAATTTTATCCCACAGGAGTTCTTTACATGCTAGTAAATCTGTCATTTTCAAGCACACATAAAAACAAACCTGTGCCAGGTTTGAAGCCACAACATTGATAACAGAAGGCCAGCACCTATATGCTTTTTCTCCATGTATAACATATTAAGTCAAATGTCAAACTTCAAAGAATTAGATTTAAATTGGTAGTGATTTTTCTGTGCAGAAAAAAATCTATGATTCATGCAGCTAGTATTAAACAATTCAGCAGACTTATCTTTGCTTTTATAACTACAATGCAGTCCCTGAGCGACTGAACCGCCCTGCTGCTGTACTGTAATGGGTGAGGGCTGGTGTGCTCTCTGCCAGAATTATGCCTAAAGGACCGGCAGGTAACGTGTATGGAACCCTAACTACTGTGCTAATTTATATAAGGCTTACCTGAAATCACAATAAATGTTGAAATTGATGACCTGCAATGTGAATACATTCCCTATATCTCTGAAAACAGTTCTGGTTCACTTGAAGAAGTTCATCTTGACTGATTGCCTGTATTTCTCTCGTGATGTTGCCCTTCAATTCTTGTAATGTGTGCGAGTTGGAGGTGTACACTTTATTCTTTAATGTTCCTCATAAATAAAAATCACATGATGATAGGTCAGGGGAATGAGATGGTCACAATCCTCGACTAATTATTCTGTCACCATACACACTTACATATTCATGCATAGAATTTGCAGCAGTGTGTGCTCTAGCTGAGTCCTGCTGAAATTACCCACACAATCATTCATCTCTTGTAGTTGTGGAAAAAAATTATTTAAAATGGAATTTACATAAATGTGTGAATCAACTGTTGTGTTGAAAAATATGGGACCAATAATTCTTCTTGCACTTACTGCACACTAAACCCCAACTGTTGTAGTGTGGTGAGGAATTTCATGAATATATGGGGATTTTCCATAGCCCAGTATCTTTTGTTTTGGATAGAAACGTGATCTTGAAGATAAAACCACACTTCAGCAGTGAAGAACGTTAAAAGTGGGTTCACGTCACCATTATGAATGGACTGCAAAAACCAATTGCAATAATTAATTCTAGATACAGGATTTTGTGGTTGTAAAGCATGAACTACAGTTACTTGTATAGCTTAAGTTTCAGAAGTTTCGTTGCCCTAAACGCTGATATCTTGGAAATGGCAACCTCTTGTCCTATACGCCTCAATGATTCTTGCGGTGAGTGCCCTAACCGGGCTCCTACTTCATCAAGCTTCTCTTCTGATAGCACACTGCGTTTTTTAACATGTTTTGTGTTCTTAGACGATCCTGTATGCTTGACTTTATTGACAAGTTCATTGTCCTGCTAGGAATTCAAACAGCTGCATAACGAAGTTGAAATTCTCTACAGCACCCTCTTACAGAGGAGTATTTCACATACGTGTCATACAGAAAAATATGTTGTTTTAAAGTGTACTGAGCCATTAGTACTGGACAAATTATCACTAAGAGACAACACAATGTCACTCCTAACACGCACACAGACCTCTTTCCATCACTACAGATCCAACTCAACTGACACTATGGCAGCAGGCGCGCCACTCGTCACCGAGTCCAAGGCCACCATGAAACAGTCCAGTCACTCAGGAAACACACAGTATTTATATACTCTTTAGTGATGTTTTATTTAATTTTATGATTCTGTGATTACTCTTTCTCTTTGTTTCTCCTGCTCCCTTTCTCTCTTTGAACCTCTATTATATCCATTTTATCCTTTTAAGAGACCATGGGATATGTTCCTATTTGTGAAAATATGTTAATACAGATCATAGCTTTCAATCATATCCTGATTCCTTCATTTAGATATTTCTTCAGATGCACACAGTGCCATATCATTAATCACTATAAAACATGCCTTTAATTTCATACCTAATTTTAACGCAGACAAGAGTTTACTGAAATGTATTAAGATCAATTTATTGTTTTATTTCATATATTATTCTATATTATTATGTGGTAATTATAAGTGAAAAATTATATATATATAAAACAACACATTCTTTTTATCTTTTGCAAAATACTGCTTGAAACTACATTATTAGTAAAGTTTATCACAATTAGAAAATAAATCAACAAAATAAAGTATAAGGTGTTACTATTAAAGTACAAGATACATTAATGGAAAATATGTATTATACAACATTATATATCCAAAATTAATTATAAGCAATTACCAATTTAATGTAAAACATGATTTATTGAAATGAGTGTAGGATTTAGTCTTCTTTTCCATAGGAGGCGGTGCATCCCTTTTCCTGTTTATTCATTCATTGTGATAGTTCTCGGACATGTAACAGGCCCCATAAGAGTAATGTATTAGTGTTAAGTAGTTATTAAGTGCTACAGATTACAGAATTCACATAATTTTAAATCTTATCTATTCCATGGGACTTAAACCCATCTGTTGAGTAGAATTGATTATTAAGTAGGAATTTATAGATTTCATTTTTGAATTGTATTATGCAACTTTTGTTTTTCAAATGCATATATAGGAAGATGATTGTACAATTTAATTCCAGTATGTTTAAATGATTTCACAAAGAGACTGGTTTTATGAAAGCTCAGAAGCAGATTATTTTTATTTCTAGTATTATATGTATGTATCTCAGCATTGATTAATAAACTTGTTATATTTTTCTTAACATGAAGCAATAGTTCTTTTAAGTATAAACATGGTATAGCTAGAATATTTAATTTTTTAAAGTGCTCACAACAACTTTTTGTGTTGGATATCCCCCATAATTATTCTTATGGGCTTTTTTTGCAGTTTGAAAATTAAATTAGGTAGTGTTAATTAGTTACCCCACAATACAATCCCATGTGAAATCTGCGAGTGGAAATACACAAAATAGCAGATTCTTAGTGGAAACTACGAGGGCGGTCCAGAAAGTAACCTCCGTTTGGAAATAAAAATTAAACCAGTTGAGATATAAAAATTGTATTATTATATATGAAAAATACAACATTTTTTCTACTTTTCTACATAGTCTTCAAACAAATTCAAGCACTTGTCATACCTTTTAACATTCTTTGAAATACCCTCTGCATAAAACTCTGCCGCCTGTGAATGTAGCCAACCCGTCACAGCATGATGAAGCTCTTCGTCATTAACAATTAAAATTTAGTTGAGTCGATTTTGTAACACTACATCACTTACTTTTTTATTTCGGAAAACATGTTTCAGAAGCATGTGCTTCCATTGTCAATTCCTTTGGTCGACTGCTGGCATTGCTTGCTGTGGTGGTTGTCTCTGTCCCTGGTGGTGGTTTGATGAACCTCTGAATGAGTAGATCGCCTGGCGGGATTTCAAAATTGAAAACCCGGTTCTTGTTTTTCCATATATATATATATGTTTTCCCAAACTTTTAATTCTGTCTTCCTTGTGATGTTTATGAGGACTTTTGGGCTTATATTTATAGTGTGTTTCTCTTTCCAAAAAATGCCAAGCTACTGCAGATTTGTCTTCTTGTTTGAGTTTAATATTTCTGTGGTGTTCTTTTCCCCTGGTTTTTATATTTCTTTTTGTTTGGCCGATGTAGATTTTTTCACAGTCATTAAAGCTGAACTGATATATTCCTGGTTTGTTTTCTTGTGGGATATCATCTTTTAATTTAGAATTTAAAATGTTTTTTATAAAGTAATTGTTTTTTGGGGCTAGCAAATGGCTTCTGAAACATGTTTTCCGAAATAAAAAAGTAAGTGATGTAGTGTTACAAAATCGACTCAACTAAATTTTCATTGTTAAAACACATCACTGTCTCAAAGTCCACCATATATCAGGACTCTTCGTCATTGCCGAAACACTGAGTTGCAAGCCATTCTTTCGTATGGGAACAGATGAAAATTACTGGGAGCTAAGTCCGGGCTGTATGGGGGATGGTCAAAAACGTTCCATTTGAAACTGGCCAAAAGTTCATTTGTTCTTCGAGCTGTGTGCGGGCGAGCGTTGTCATACAGAAACACAACACCAGATGACAGAAAACCACGACTCTTGTTTTGGATTGCCCTTCTTAGTCTTTTCAACGTTTCACAGTAGGCATCATGCCACGTACCATAAATTCAACGAGTAAGATGCCCTTAGCATCCCAGAAAACCATAGCCATGACTTTCCTCGCAGACAAAGTTTGACGGGCTTTCTTTGGCTTGCTTGGAGAAGCGGCATGTCCCCATTGCATTGACTGCCATTTTGTGTTAACATTCACTTAGGCCACTCAAGTTTCATTGCCAGTAACAAGTTTGTTCAAAAAGGCTTCTCCTTCAGTGGCATACTGAGAAAGAAAGTCGATGGCGGAACTCATTCTCTTGGTTTTGTGGTTGTCAGTCAGCAGTTTTGGTACCCAAGGAGCACAAAATTTGCGATAGCGTAGGTGTTTGGACACTATCTCGTGCGCAAAAGACTCAGAGAAATTTTGGGAAAATGATCGGAAAGTTCCGTTATCGTGAACCGACAGTTCTCGCAAACTTTTCAATCCACTTTGACCACCAGGTCATCATTGACATGAGTAGGCTACCACTCCTGTATTCTTCATGAATGTTAGTTCTTCCATTTTTAAAAAATCGTACCCATTGACGGACAACACCTTCACTCATAATGTTATGACCATATACTGCATTCAATCCACGATGAATTTTGGCTGCTGAGTGATGTTTTGTCAAAAGAAATCTTATAACACCGCGCCCCTTACACTTGGCAGGATTTTATTGCGGCGCTCATGTTTTGAGGTTATGTCTCTCAAACGCGCGACAGTACAATGCTCTTCCTTAGACAGCTGGAAGCACACTGACCACTGTGCACACTGATGTGTAGAAAATGGTGCTACCCCCACTACTTCCTGCGCTAAGCACAAACGGCGGTTTCTTTCTGGATCACCCTCGTATTTTATTTAACTGATAAAGGAGAAAATTCTTTTACTGGGTTAAATGGCTAGCTTTTTAATCTGGTTATCCTAGTTTAGACTATTAACTAGTGAGTCAAAAAAGTATGAACTGGTTGCACGGTGTTTTGACTGTCCACGCTCGTTGCCATCTGTTGCTATCATAGAAAGGCACAGATGAAACCATACAACATTTTTAAAACAACTTTTAAAGGATTTATTTACCAACTTCATGAAAGAATATGCTGAAACTGGCCACCGTTGTCCATATTTTTGGCACCTCTTTAGGAAACTACCCATCACTCGCTGTAGTTCACCTTGAAAAATGCTGGCAATTTCCTAGCGGTTATTTTGTTTTAATTCTTCTTGTACACTTTATGTTTTAATTTACCTCAGAGATAGAAGTCACAGAGGGTTGGGTCAGGAGACAGAGGGGGCCAAAAATGTCTACTATAATTCTGTCGTGAAACACACTTTCAATTGTTCTCATCGAAAGATTGACTGTATGAACTGTTGTAGAGTCATACTCCCTGTCTGTTATTTCTGTAAAAAGGGGTCAAAATTGTACTTACTTATGTACAGGTGTCAACTGTTGACTCGAAAAAAATTGACCCTATAACTCTTTCTCCGCAATCCTTCTGCAAATCATACTTTCACTAGGTGAGCTGACTGAGTTAACACATATGTAGTAGAAAACATTTTGAGCCTTAATATACTTTGTGACTAAGTACAGGGCAAAATAATAAATAACTTGTAATAGCTGAACTACATCATATCACTGTCAACTCAATACTGTACTTCCAGAGCAGAGCAAAACTGCTTCATAAATGTGACCTTGTTTATTGTAGTAGTGCTGAATCATGTGTCCATTCACCCAATGTAAAACCACAGTGGAATCAGATCGGAGGTTTTTAGCTCACTTGTTACCAATCCATAGTCCCAAGACCTTTGTGTGGGTTACATTTTTGAGATTTAGATTCCAACTTTACATTGAAGTTCACTTGCATATTTTGTGATAGAAGTTCATTGTCACAGATTTATCTTCATTAAGCACTAGTTTGTTTGATTTAAAAACCAATTTACAAGTTCCTTACTAGTGCCTGAGATGCTTTAATTTAGGTCCTCCTTGCATTTCTCTTTAATGAAAATGCAAGTACCATCTACAAAAACCTACTTGATTGCTTTTTATTTATTGAGATAAATCATTGAGTAGATGGGACCTAAACTTGAGCCTGTGGGACTTCAGCTTGAAGTTTCCTTTTTTGAGATTACTTTTCATTAATACCTTTCCATCAGGATCCATATAGTCAATCTCTAATACTCAATCTCTTTCGATAAGATATAATTTAAACCAATTTAATGCAAAATCTCTGATGCCACTTTTGTGCAGTTTATTTAGTAGTATTTTGTGGTCTACCATGTCCAAATATGTTTGTGGGTGAGTCAATATAGCACTGGTCATCAAATCCCTCGATATAAATATTGTACTGCTCTCTGGAGTTTCCATTTTTTTGTCTTTATTTTCTTGTTTTTCTCCATACACCATTAAAACAGCACTAATACACTGTTTACATTTCTGAAACCAAAATGATAAACCTTCCAGAACTTTCAAAAGATTGAATGATATCTTTGTAGCGTTCAATATTAAATGCAGTAATTATCAAGGAACCTGCACAGATTAATGAAATAAAACAGATTTGTTGAAAGCATTTATACAATATATGCTTTGGAATGCAATAAAAACATTTATGTAATGCGTGCTTTGAAACATTATAACTGGATAACGATTTTAGCAGTGGAATAAAATAATCTGTAATAGTGCCAGGATATGAATAGCGATACTTTGATTTTATGTAGATATTATGTCGCTTTAAACACTTGAGCTACCATGGTCAAGAGATTTTGCTTCTGAAAATTTTATCTAATGCCTACATGTGACTACTGTGAGAACCATGAATTGCTAAATATTGTGTTCATATTGTAAAAGTATATACATAATGTGTAAGAAAAATTAATTATTTCAACAAAAACATATAGAGACATATAGACTAACATCTTAAAATAATCTAAGCAAGCTTTAGAGCTCATGTGCTTTTGGAGTCATATGGTACCATTGCACATGCTTAGAATTTCTGTTGAATCAGATGAACAATTACTGACAAACTTCAGCTTCTTGTGGTAAGGTTCTCAACAATCCTGGAATTTTTGATAGGGTATGAGGTTCATTTCTTTGTATGTGCAATCTCTGCAATCAAAAAATTCCTCTGGTAATCTTTGGTATTTTGTGCTTCGGATATTGTATTATTTCTCTAAGTCTTTTTCTATTTGCCTTTCATGCAAAGATAAAAATATAGAATTCACTTTCCTGACTAGTGCATAGTTCTTAATTTGTTTTACAAGATGTAAGCACTTGTTTTACTACAGATATAGTTGCTCATTTTTATTTCATTTGAAGTTCATTTGACACAATATTAATATTGTTTTGTTAATTGAAAACTGTGCCTACAATTGTAATGTACATAACACTGTGTTTTAGAACTTCATTTGAGGGTGTGGAGAAGTATACCCTTCAGGTGTTAAATGTAATTGTTATTGAAATGTTCTCCATTGCACCTAAAAGCAACATAGCACCTGCATGCTAATCGAACATTACTTTATTTTATTTGTCAGTACGAATAAATCATATTGACAGCAAAATATGAATGGCTCATTATAAAATGCAAAAAAGGAGACAACATAAAAACAAACGTATCTATGGAGGCTTGAACCCTCAACTCACTTTATAACTTAAGCTGAGCCCACACAATAACCATAGCACTAAATAATGTCACTATTTCTACCCTCTCCAAAATCCAGGTGTTCACGTCACAGTACACTGAGTTTTGATCAGTGGCGTGCTAACCCTAAATACATTTTATGTTGCAGCAAAGAATTTAGGTTCCCTATCTCATACTGTTTATTTTGTAACCCTTTCATCCTGCCAATTTGTATGGTCAAATTCTGGTACACCTGTGTATGTACAGTTCAACTTAATTAGATGGCAAAGAGGAGGATATAACAACAATTAAATCTATAATCATTACAGCGTGGTTGGTGGTTGGTTGCTAATGCTCAGCATATTGGAGTTCTTCCATTTGTCTTCTTGCTTCCCAGCAGCGCAATGAGAGATTTGTAGCTGTTAAATTTTGACATTTCATAAGATGAGCCATATTCATTGTAGAATCCTCTTCTCTACAAAGTACACAATTTGAAGTTGGAAGAATGTTTAATTTATGTAGATGGGCTGCCAAGCAATCATTCCTGTATGTAATCAAAACTGAGCAACAGCTTTTGATCTTGGACATTCAAGGAATTATTGTTGCATTGTTGAACAATGCAACAATATACTCTGTTGGTTTAAACTGTCATTTGTTTTTTGTTGGATGGTTTTCTGTGCTATTAGTTTTGATGAGTGAAACGATAATGATGAGTTTTTAGTTTGGTGGATCGTTGTGTCGTTTTTGCTAAGGCATCTGCCTTTTCATTACCAAGAACTCCACAGTGTAAGGGAATCCACTGTGAAACTATCAATTTGTGAAGAGATTGTAAAAGTTTAATTCTTTGGTAGATTTCAGCTGTTCTTATTGTTGTACATACACTGGTACAAATGGCTTGTAATGCAGTTTTTTTAATCACTAAAGATGACTGCTTTATTAAAGGTATTAATGTGGTAGAAAAGCTGTTTCAGTGCAGAATTGATTGCCTCAAGTTTACCATCGAAATGGGTTGTCGTTATTACATCATTGAACATCACATTTGATGTAAAAATTGTTTTTTGGATGAAAAATAAATGAAATGAAATGAATCACCATCTTATTGAGGTTGGAGACAAATATCAATATTTTAACAATTATCATATAGCAAGTTTTGAGTGTTTATGAGGAACTCTCTTGACTAGTTATTTTAAGGAATTTCTTTAAAATGTAAAGGTTTTTAAATGCATTAAGTTACAAGAAAGGGTACTTTATGTCATTAACACATTGGAGTCCAAGCCCGAGTATAACTCGGGCCATCAAAATGTTCATGAGACCCATGCCCGAGCATAGGTCAGGCAGGTATTTCTAATGCTTTTAATACTATTCCACAACCTTAACTTGGCCTTGGGCTATGCGGCAAAGAACATACATCAGCTATCGTTTAGTTGTCTGATTTGTGCTGCCATCTGACCTTGCTTTAGTCAACTATTAGGAATCTTAGAGGATTTAGTAATATTGGCTGCTCTCGGGTAGCCACGCCATTTTCTTTGAAGGTGGAGATCTGTTTGTTACGTTTGTACTCTTAAATGTTAAAATACTGCATTTTTCTCGATTTCTGTGAACTGAAGCTGAAATTTGGGATACAAATGAAGCAGTGGATAAATCTGATTCCGAGGGAGAATTTTTCGAACTTTGAATAAATGGAGTGTAAGCAGCTTTAAGCAGTTTTCTTTCAAACTCATGTTTGATACTTGTAAATTTAAAATAAAATATTAATACAGAAAAATATTTTTTTACTTGTTGAGAAATCCTTGAATGCCATACTTTTAGATTGTCCCAATACTTTTCAGCAGATTTAATTGATGTACTATAAATAATAATCCAAAGTAGGCATAAAAACCCCTGGGTTTCTTGGCACTTCAACTACTAAAGCACCTGGGCTTCAATATGTTATGGACATAAAATGTCAATTATGTCCTTAATGACATAAAGCACCCTTTCTTGTAGCTGAGACAAAGCTTTTGTGATGGGGTGTTCATCTTGCTTTACTTCTTTTGCAGGCAAACACAATAATTCCACCACCTTATTCCTGTGCAGGAAGTTTGGATGAGTTTCGTACCTCAACCCCTTTGTCCACAACAGTACCACCACCTTCGTTACTGTTACGATCTGTGTCATCCATAACAAGCTTCAACAATCATAATGTTCACTCAGTGGAGAACATAACACCATCTTCACCACCACAAAACATATCGCTGTTGCCAGCAGTGTCGCAGCCTTCCCGTTCACCTAGCTGTCTGTCTGCTGATGTGCAGCTTCCTCCGGGGCAGCAGAGCTTCATGTCTACAACTGCCTTATCCACAACGGGTTCAGATGTGAGCAGCTTAGCTGGCGTGGGTACACCAGGCTCTCCACCAAGAGCAACCAGTCCTACCCTAGAGATTAGAGAACTTCTAGACAAAATACAGCAGTTGCCATTTCAGCAATCCAATGCCATCACATCTGTTCATGAAGAGTGTTCAGAGCACTGTGTTTCTACATTCACCAACTGCCAGAGTAATGGCAGTGGCTCTACAAGGACAAAGAGGTACCGTCACAGAGGTAGTGGCAAAAGTTTGTACATGCCTCTGAAATTAGGAACAGTATGTTCAACAGGGACTACAAGACACCATAAGTGGTTGCCACGCTCGGCACCAACTACTCCTTCAACGCATTTTTCTCCCCCATTTCTTGCAGCTGCAGTTTCTCCTCCACAGTCTGCTTCTTTAACAGGCAGAAGACGTCAGTCTTCAGGAACTGTAAAAGAGGATGGAAGTCCTTTATTAGCAGAAAATGGTTCTGATGAAGAGCATGAACACAATGATGAAGCATGAAAGTTACACAGAAAGTTGAAAGGAAATAGTTTCCATCAATATTTATTTAAAATAATTTTCATTAAAGGAATTTATGTTGCATTACAGATGTAAAAATGTCATAGATTATGAAAGGATCTTTAACATAAGAAGCTTATAAGAAGCATAAGAAGCTTATATGTACATTATGTATGTATTATATTTGAATTAATCAGGAGTGTGTATGGTGTTCCTGTTAAGGATTTTTCTGAACATTTTATAATGAAAAAAGGTGCATTAGAAGACAAAGCAATTTTATGCTCCTATTAGGAAGTATTATAAGCCTGTAAAGTTACAGCATTTTTCTAGTAAATGAAGGCACTTTGATTAATGATTATTATACCAAAGCCCTCCAGCAGCTTTTTTGAAAATGAGTCTCCAAAGTATTGCATACGTATGACATAAATACAACATAGCTATTTTAATGTGAAATTCTCATCCATTTTCATGATTAACAGCATTTATGTAGTTTTTGAAATATTTAAAGAAAAATTAAAAAAGTGATTTTATAGGTACCGGGTAGAAGGGAAGATATTGAATTACTAATGTAAAACAATTACAGATCTCACTACTTTAAATACTTGTTGTAAAATATATTACTTTACATAGCCAATATCTGGTGGGCAAGGTATTGTAACCTTTTTAGAGTATAAAACAGAAATTCTGCTACATTGCAGAAGTTGCTGACCCAGTATGTCATGATAGCAGTTTCTAAACCATTTGGAGAACAAGTAAGCATACTTCACTGTCACTTTCAGTATGGCTTTAAAATCAAGATTATAAACAAACTCATTAACTCATTTTATTCATCCTTTAAATCAACATTTAAAGGGCTTGTCAAGTATACACATATATACATACATATTTACAACTTAATTTACCTAGTTGTATACTTAATTTATATTCTTCTAGGCTATAGATGCATTTTCTAATAAATATTTTTTTTAAAAATTTTAATATTCCTCTGTTATTTTTAATGATTTTTATTTCTTTAGGTAACTTATTAAATAGTTATTTTCCCATACCGTTTTCATTTTGATTATTTAAAGTACCCCTAAGAGTAGATGTAAAGTACTCATTATTCTTTCTTAAGCAATACTTATGAATATTATTTTTTGGCTCCTCTTTATCTAATACAATATTTTTTACACTTTCATATATATACACAGGCAGGGAACAGTTAAAATCTTATAATTGTTAAAAATTTGTCTACATGAATGCTGTTTATGTACTTTTTTTTTTACAAACTTAATACCTTTTTCATGTTTGTTTCTGTGATATTTACGCAAAGAGTAATTTCATATTTTATGTGTAATAAATGACAGCATAGTAGATCTGTTTAACTAGCTTGTTTCATTATATATACCTTTATTTTTATTTTTTACTGATATATGTTATGCAGGGTTTCCAATTTAGTTACTTATCAATTATCACTCCTAAATATTGCTATAATTTGTTTCCAATTATTCATGTATAGTGTTTCTTCAGTATCATTGAAATTTGGATCTTGCAATAATATATTGTTTTACTTAAAATCACAATATGCTGACATTTTTATCAACTCATCCCTCATTGGCATTTACACTGCTTTGTGATACATTAGTATTCAGTGAAGGAGTCTATTAGTTTATACAGGGAGATTCAAATATAAATGGTAAGTGAGCCAGAGTGCTGTGCAGGCAGATTCATGCGGATGGAGGAGTGGGGTGTGTTAAGAAGAGGAAGCCAGCTTGGTTAGCTGCTTTGATAGGTTTTGGCATCAATACAACCACAAGTGAACAAAGGTTCCTTTGCTTATTGCTCAATGCATTATTATAAGTTTTTAATCAATGAAGGGTTTAAACCCTTGGAGATTTTAACTTAATTGAAGGCACATTTTGGGAACTCTACTCTATCCCAGAATCAAGTTTTTACCCGTGCCAGAAATTTAAGGGCAGCTAAGAGGTTTTGCAAAATAAAGGTCAGGTCTCTTCTTCCCAACCAGAAAGGTTCTTACAACAAAGCTTTTTGATTGTAGAGGAATTTTAGTCATTGGATTTTCTTCACAATCGACATGATGTGAATGTGACTTACTATTGGCAATTGCTAAGTTCAGCAAAAGATTTCTACCAAAACAAAAGGTGCTGTACACCCATTAGAGATGCCATCATTGGAGGACATGCACCAGAAAACCCTTGAACAGCCTTCCTACAGTCCTGAATTGTCCCTCCACCCTGGACCATGTTTTTTTTTTTTTTGTACCCATGAAAGAATCGCTTGGAGGAAAGTGATTCAAAACTAATAGAGATGTTGAAAAACATGTGCACATTTGTTTAAAAATGCACCCTCAAACAAGGAATATTCAAGCTTCCAAACTGTCTGCAAAAATGTGTAGAGTATGGAGAAGATTATGTAGGGAAGTAGAGAAGGAGTCACTTGTGTATATGTTTAATCAATAGATATTTAAAAAAAATTACAGTTAATATTTGAGTCACCCTCATAACATGTGAAAATAGTGTAACTAAATTATTAGCTGTATAAATACACAAAGTCTCTAAATGGGAGCTTCTAATACGCGAGATAAAAATTAATTAATAAAACAAATAATTCACCTCTTTGATAAGTATTTCCACCAATAGCACAATAGCAAGCTTGCTTCACACCTATCTAACTAACTTTTTTTTGTACTCTGCAAAAGAATTTGAGTTAATTTTTGTAATTCAAAGATCACTTATTTTTACTCACTGGGACAGCTTTGGGAACACTTGTTCCCATTTTCAATCCTTAATTCCAACTAAATCTTGCTTCGTTGGTGTCACCGATGGTGGTGGTGATGTATCACTTGTGGAGGCATCTGTTGCTGGATCTATAAACTTCCATAGATATGGTAGTAAATCAAAATTCATGATATGGCTCTTTTTCATCATAAACCTTCTTCCAGACATCTAATTCTGTGGTTTTATATGCTGGTTTTAACAGTTTTATATTCAGTGTGATTTCATGTCCTGGTGTCCAAAAATGATAGGCAACTTGCTTGTATTTTGGGTTTCTCATGTGTTCCTTTAATCTGGTTTCCAAACTTCTCTTTGTCCTTCCTGTAAATACTAAATTATCGTCTGAGCATTTAATTTCATAAATTTCCGGTTTTGTTTTTTGCAGGGATAGGATCTTTTAAATTTTTGCACAGCAGTTTCTGAATGTTGTAGTTGTTTTTTGGATCTAAGGTGATGTTATACTTCCTGAAGATTTTCTGAAGTTTGTTGTGTGCCCAAGGATGATAGGTGAATTTTCTGAACTGAAATTGGTCAAGGAGGTTCTGTAGGGTGGTTGTGTGTGTTATGCGGTTCAGTTTTTAGTATTTATGTATTCTCTTGTCCGCTGCACTTTTTTGGAAGCCGTTGTTGGTAGCTATTTGGAGTATCTGTTGGTATTCAGTATTTTCCATGGGAATGTGTACTAATCTAGATGTTAAACTGTTCAGGACTGCATATTTGTGTGTTGTGGGGTTGTAACTATCAAACTTTAAGTAGTTCTTTGTATTTTCTATGTATTCCAAATGTCAGGATATACTTTTCTGTTCTTATTATTTTGATGTCTAAGAATGGTAGGGCTCCTTCCTGTTTGGGCTCTATAGTGAACTGAATAGATTTGTTTTGTAAGTTTGTTTTTACTCGTGTATTGTTATATATTTTCTCTGTAGCCAGAAAAATAAGTACTCTCAGAGTTTCAACGTTAGCAATTGGTACTTTGTAGTCCCTGTTTTTCGTATCTTCTAAGAAGAAAAGTCAAGGTGAATTCAGGTCTAGTGTTCTCATAGGACAGTTAATGGGCCAATAATGTCTTACCCACCTTAAAAGCTGTGGTTTGGCAGTCAGTGGTTTCAGAAGTTCTTGGGTTTGGTAACCTTTGGACAGCAAACCTTTGGTGGTTTAATCTGGTGGCAACTGCATCTTTCTGAGCAGTTTTGCCATAAATTAATGGTATCCGTGTACTCACAAATGGAGAAGTGTAGTATCTTTTGCATCTTTTATTTCCTGTTATTATCCTAGGTTCTGCTATCAGCTTTCCTGTGAATTTCAATATGTTTTACTGCAGTTATTCCAAGAGCAATTAAACTTACTGTGGAACTGACATAAAGCATTAGTGCACTTTGCAGTCAGTGATATTTAAGCAAGGCAGAGATATGATTATTGAAAGCTAAGGCATTCCATCACCATTACACTGTTCTTGTGTTGTTATTATTGCAGTTATTACTGATTTATTGCAAATAGGTGACATATCCTCTTTTTACTTTCTCTATATGTACTATGTACATGGTGCATAGAGAACATATTGCATTCCACCCAAAAATTTGATACCCAGATTTCACCGGAAATATATGTTTTAAGGTCTCCTGTATCACAAAAAAGCATTTTTAGAAAAAGGTCCATGTGTGTGTGTGTGTGTGCGTGCGTGCCTGTGAACACAATAACTCAAAAATGAAAAGTCTGTAAAATACTAAACTTGGTATTTAAGTTTAGTATCTTTCAGGAATGCGACACCATTTTGATAAAAATCCCCCCACCCAAACTACCCTTTACATGGAAAATTGTTTCGAAAATCTTGATTTTCTCAAAAATGGCTGTAACGATTTTTATAAAAATACCATATATTAAAGATATTTATATCTCAAATAAAATGTATATTTTGAATTTTCTGGGAATAGCCTCTGAAGACCTATTTATTCTGAATGAATTTTGTTGAACTTTGCATAACTAGTAAACCATAAGAGATAAAGAAACACTTATTGCACAAAAAATGTAGATTACGTTAAAACACACAATTTATATCATATACATTTTTTTCATGTAATGGACCATTTTTGAGACACTCCTTGTTGTTTCAGATTCAAAATACTTAAACTTTTCTCACACAGAAAATTATAAACTCCTGGCCATGCATAGAAATGGATTTCAAGCAAATGGCAACCAGCTTTTAATAGATTTGGCTATCATTTTAGCCTACTGTATTCCCTTATTTTCCTTCTACTTACAAGAAAGTAAGTGATTAAGAATATTTCTGCTAATGTTTATCTTGATTATCATAAAGTAGACAGAAGAATATGCTTTCTAACAATAATTTGACACATGTAGAGAAAGCCATGTGAATAAACACATGAGATTTTTCGCCATTATTTAGGTAAAGGATCACATGGAAACCAAAACTATTAGTCATCTATCAGGTACCTACGGACTGTTCGCAGTTTTACCAAAATTCTAGAGACATTATTTTCAATTATAGCAAAATTTGAAATTTATTTTCAAGGCATTGACTTACATTGATCTCTTTAGAGCTTTTCCAATAATCTAGAGCCACATTATTCCAGTTGGAGGCAAAGTTTGTAATCTCTTTTCAAAAAATTAATCATGTGTTTTCTGTAGGTACTGAATATGATCATAAAATATGTTACTCTTACCAAATAACATCTTGATTCATTCTTATTGAATAGGAATCTAATGTTGAATAAGAAGAAATATTGTTTTGCAAAAAACTGCTTATAAGGAGACAAGTTCCTGTTGTAACTTTTTACTTGTAATGCTTTGTGAATTATATATCTGAAGAAATGTAAGTTCCATCATTGAAGGTATAACAATTGTAATCTCAATGTACAAAGCTTAATAATTAGTTGAAATATGCATTTGTATGTTCAGAAGAACACAGTTCATTTGCTTTGCAGATGAACTTTTACACTTTCCTATAAAACTTGAAATATCCAAAGGGAAAGAGAATGCACCTTAGTTATCTGACGACATGACTGTTAATAATAGAAATATTTCGATACTTTTTTTGGAAAGCATGAAATGTTATTTACTCTCCACATACAAAGATAAATATTTTAAGTAGTATTGAGAAATTGTGGCAGCTAAGAGCTATTTAACTTTTATATCTTCTATCTGTTAAAATTTAATTATAATTCTAAATAGGAACACCAGATACATCTCTTGTAATGTTAAAATGACAGCAATGCATTAATTCATCAGATGCATCACCAAATGTTGAACAAGTAACTTTTTTAAATGGATAAATGATACTGAATGATAATGGTTCTTTGCAAAAATAAGCATTTATAGTTTTCAGAACTAACATATGTAGAGAAAAGTAATTTGTGATGATTAGTAAGGAAATGCTTTGTTAATGGTATTTATTGTATTTCTGTAAACTATTCACAATGACTTTTGTTAAGATCTAATATTGTTTCAAGATGATTGCTTTTACAAAGCACAGAATTGTGGTAGGTATAAGGTATAAGCTCATAAGGAAAACTCCAAGTTATTATGATTGCTTATATGCTTATTACACCTGATAAGTACAGAAAAACTTAATCTATTCTCTACCAGGAAGACAATCTAATAAGTATATATGTTATAACTTTATTGTTCCTGTACAGAAATGTGCTAAATATGTCAGCATTGTATTGTACAAGTACTGTTTCTAAGATGTCAAATATAAACAAATGAAATTATCAAA
The DNA here is from genome assembly GCA_030762935.1 of Hymenopus coronatus. NCBI lineage: Eukaryota > Metazoa > Arthropoda > Insecta > Mantodea > Hymenopodidae > Hymenopus > Hymenopus coronatus. The sequence continues at coordinate 20,304,941 of CM060885.1, forward strand.
GAACGGATCACCAAATAAAATGAACCCCTAAGGTAATAATGATAGTGATAAACTGCCACAATTATAAGTTGCTGCCATACATGTAGGATAAAATTTTTCTTTGCTAGAATTTACTTTTGGAGCTATTTAAAATGTAAGTGGATAGATATTTAAATGTGTGCTCAAGGTATATAACTTTCTGATTGTAAAAAGAAAAGCTTCTCTAATTAATGTACATTTTCAATTTGGCAAACTATACAGAAGTATGCAACACAGATTTTATAAATGTCAAACAGAAATCATGTGTATCATTGTGCATTATATTGGAATAATTTAATTTTAAACTGTGTAATTTCATAATTATAAGAACTATTTGTGATTTTAGACTTTAATTTACTCATCTCACAACAAAAGTTTCACCAGTTGGCTGCTGAACAAGTTATATGGATAGCAAATTTTGAGCTCAGTAAGAAAATTATTGTTGATAAACTATTTCATAATAGTAATAAACTAGAAACCATGGTATCAGTTTTGATGTTTTGTTCATCCTGAAATTGAAAAGCCTAATCATCACTTTTCACATTACATTCACAATTTTATACAACCAAAATTGAATATAACATTTTTTATTTTGATGTGCTCCTCTTAAATTCTTTATATAGAAGTTGTATAGGGTTTAAATGAATGTCATAATGGTAATATGTCTTTCGCACATGTGATTTTTGCGTTGTAATCTATGTGTGGGAAAGTATATAAATACAAATACTGTTAAGAATAATTGATAAACCAAAACTTCCATAAAAGTTTTGATCTTTGAAAATACTTTTTGAAGTAATAAGGTTTTGGAACTGTTTTGTAAGTATGACTGATTTTGTAATTCTTTGCTCTTCCCTTCTTTCTTATGCTTTTTTGATAACAGGACCAAGAGGAAATGCAAACCCATCTCACTAGATAGATACCTACATGTATTTGTGGGTGGCCTTACTTCACAGATATTTTTTCTTTCTGTAATACTCGCTTATAGTAGACAGAGCAAGCATTGCATTCCATCCAAAAATTTGATCCCAATGTTTTGCCAGAAACATAATTTTGAAGCTCCTTGAATTAAAAATAAAAATGTTGTGTGCACGGGGTGTGTGTGTGCGTGAATGGGGGAGGAGAGATATTATCTCAAACTGAAAATTTGGTTCAACACCAAACTTTCAAGGATACAAGATGGAGATTTTATATATTATGTAACACCCCCATCCTTACCATCTTTTACATGGAAAAACATTTTATTTTCTCAAAACTGGCTGTAATCATTTTGACTGAAACACATTTACATGACAAATAAAATGTATATCTTGAATTGCTTGTGGATAAATGTGAAACTCTTCATTCTGGACGGTATTTACATAAATGATAAACCATAAGAGATAGAAAAATGCTTACTACACAACAAAATAAACAGAGCTTATTAAAGGAGAGGATTTATGTCAATTAAATGTTATTGTGTTAATCATTTTCATTACATTCTTTGTTACTGGTTTGAATTTTCACACTTTATTATTAAACTGCAAATCACTTTTTTTTTCTGTTTTCTTATTTAGTTTTATTTTATTTTTTGTTTAGACAGTAGTTTATTCTACTTTTCTTACACTGAAATTAAAATGTATAGGTGTGTAATGAAGAATTAGTAAGAATTATATAGAATAATAGGCTTTTGCATTATCTCTTTTGTATAGATCATTTTTGTACAGATCATTAGATATAAGAACAAGTAAAGAAAGACATTTGTTTATTTATTTTTTTTCTTATTATATTTTACTGCTTATGGTCATTCAGAATACATTAGCCTGTTTATGATTTAAATAGAAATAAAAAATTAGCTAAATAAATGAATAAGACTCAAATAAATTCAATTTACTTTTAGCATCAAGTATTAGCATGTAAACATTTTACTTAAGAAGCTAGCTCAGCTACAACTTAAGCTGTGGCATACCTTAACCTTTGATTGCGTGAAGAGATTCCCATTGTCATAGATATTTACATTTTCTTGCTCCTTTCTTTAACCCCTTATCCATTTTCCCCTCCTTTCATAAAATTTCCCAGTTGTTTTCTCTATCCTTGCTTTTGTCAGCATTTTAGTTGCAGTTATTCTTGGTGTAGAACTTGAATAGGATATTTATTTCAGTCACTATCCAGTACAAAAATCTAATGTTTTACATCCACATAGTTTTCTCCAACCTCTATCATTTATTAGTGAACTTAGTGTATGAAAGCTTCTTTTTCTATCTTCTTTATTGTTCATCTATTTCAACTTCATTTCTCCTATACAGAAATAGCTATATTATACATTTCAGTATAATTACAAAGGGAATAGCAATAGTCAAATGAATAAGAATTGGATATCCAGACCTTAAAATTCTTTACTCTTTCCATAACATTTCGAGAAGCAACTAAATGCTTACAGGATTCAAGAGAGAGAGAGAGAGAAGCTAATGAACAAGTGAAACCATCAATAAAAATATTTTGAAAATTGCTTATGCCACAAAAAATTTGATCATTACATTTTCTTCTATCTCTTAACATCTACCACTTATACAAGATTATACAATTTCCCTGAAAATGAAAAGAGCTTCATAGAATATTACAAAATGTATTTTATTTGTCATGTAATTATCTTTGCTATAGGTATGGCATTTTAATCATATTTGTTAGCCACTTTGCAAAAATCACAAATTTAGAATAATGTTTCATGTAAAAGGTATTTGAGGGGATTTTCTTGAAAATCCTTGTGTCACACCTTTGTAAGATACAAAATTTCAGTATCAAGTTTTGTGTTTATCAGACTTTTCATTTCTTTGTTATGCTGTACGCATACACACACACGAGGCTGGGCTGTGGCCAAGTGGTTAGACCACTCGCCTCTCACCTAGACAGCCCAGGTTCGATCCCAAGCGACCGCATGTGAGATTTGTGGTGGACAAAGCAGCGCTGGGACAGGTTTTCTCCGGTTTCCCCCAACATCGCAATCCACCGGTGCTCCATCTTCCTTCATGTATCATCAGTGTCACTGCCTGCAGTGCCATAAGTAGTTAAAGCAGACAATAAACACTACCAAAAAAAAAAAAAAAACAAGAAAAAAACACACACACATTGGGCTATTTCTAAAAATCTGAAGTGTTACATTTATTTGACTTTCTCAGCTTTATAGCTTTATTAGCAGAAATATAAACTATTCTTACAAAAGCTTATGTTTCCATCTATTTCATATTAGTTGAGAAAACATTTTACAGATATGTTACATATTTTTATCGATATAAAGGGAATAATGATGATCAGATATTTAACAACTGTATATGCTATATGCTAGCCTTAAAATTAGTAACACTTTCCATGGACTTGTGAGAAAGATGTGAAGTCAATAGGAAAACTTAAAAAGAATGACTAATTATTAATTAGTTTGAACCATTAATACATTTTTGGAAATGGCAAATGCACAAAAAAGGTCATTTGGAACAAATTATGTGTTTTAAAAAAATATACATTTATTGTGCAATATGTTTTTGGCTACTGCTTTATGTTTACCAATTATACAATACACAAAATTCTTCTCCATAAAGAGGACTCCACACGCTATTCCAAAAAAAATTCAAGAGATATATTTTATTATTCATGAAAACACATTAACATGTGAATGAAAATTACTAAAAGCCATGTTTGAGAAAATAATAAATTTAAAAAAAATGTTCCATAAAAAGGGAAGTTGAGGACAGGTGATTTTTTTGAACATATTCAGATCACTCAAACAATAGTTGATATTAAATTTACTTTTCCTTTTTGAGTTATGCTGTTTACTACATACACATTCCCAAACAGACCTTTTCCTAAAAATTAAAGCCTCAAAATCTTGATACCAAAGTTTTTGTTGGAATACAATACTTCCCATACTTACTATCTGTAGTAGAGAAAGTATAATAAAATGACAAAATATTTGCACTTATCTTTCTCCATCTCTCCATTTAATTAAATAAGTGCAATAAAGCAAACTGAAACAAAGAAACATAAATAAAGAAACCAGATATGTAACTCCAAGAACTTCTAATACTGCTCTCAAGGCATCAGTTCTGCAATATCATGAAGTAAAAATTTACAATAATTAAGTGTTGTAAGTTCATTTTGTAATAGGTACTTCACAAAATAATTACACTATAAGGTTAGGTACTGTTTATGTCACTATATTTGCTAAACATTTAATATGCAAAACTAAACAAAAATTATACACCAAATTTTGCTTGTTTTATTATAATACAGTTGAACCTGATTTATGTGTATATCAAGGGAACGAGAGAAGATTACTTGTAACTCAGAATTACTTACAACTGAGATTTTGATAATGCACCATACATATTAAAAAAAAAAGGCAATATATTGGGCCAACATGTGCAAAATTTTATAAATAACATACATATGAAGAAAACTTTATTTTGAACTTGGTCCTGCTTTAAAGAAATCAGTTAATTTAGCTTGTTTCACTTTTCTTGCACTAAATGCATAAACCTCATTTTGCAAACTTATTAATGAATTTAGAGCTTTTTCACTACCACTTTTAGCACTGATGTAACGCCTACATACATTATTGCACTTAACACTTCACTCACCTAAGGTATTTCAAGATTTGAGTCGTTACTGTCGATGACTGTGCATAGCGGGGAGTAAGCAATTTTGGTTTTGGTTTTGTGTGGATTAAGCTCCACCTCTTTTATGAATTTCACTTTCTGATCTAGCGTATAACATTTCCTTTTTCTGTTCTCCATGGCTGATTAAAAGCAACTGACCACTGAAAGAGAAACCGCTGTTTAACAATAAACACCCAATGCCAAACATTTTTATTTTTACGTCTCATTTGTTGCTGCATTGTTGCGCTCTACCATTGTTTCCGAGGCCAAAAACTGCCCACACAGCTTGCATCTTTGTCAACAGAGATAAGGAAACTACCCTCGAGTTTCTTTTAAGATAGTGTATGTCATATGGTCATTATAATTACGTAAAACTCATGTTGTATTTCACTGAAATTTAATATGTATAACAGCAAATTACGTATATATGAGGTTCTGTTAACAGGTTTCTAAATTACATTTTGCCGGGACCTACGAAACTTTACATATAAATGCAAATTACTTACAACTGGGTTACATATAAAACAGATTCAACTGTATTTTAATCATATATAAATGAGAAAAAAGCTTGTGTTTTGCAGTTGCTAAGCTTATTGGAAAGATTGAGTCAAGTTGTGTCCTAACTTCTGCTTAGTTTATTTATTTTTTATTGTTTGTAACTATACTTCTGAATTTAGAGACCAGAGCTTTAAATAAAGTATATAATATACCTAAATGATAAATAGTGCTAAGTTGAAAAATAGCATCTTATTTATTGATTTAAATGAGATCGCCTAGGATATTTTCCTTCATTTTCAGAAAGCATTTGGCAAGCTAAAATGCAAAGGATATGTTAGGGAGAAATAATAATATGGTACATTATAAGAACTGATCCCTGTACTCAGTTCTAATGCATTTCTCTTTCATTAAAATATTGTCTTTTTATGTCATGTTAAAGTCTGATTCTACATGTTAGTTATCGATTTGTACTATGCTGTATTGTTTCATAGCAACTCCTAGAATGATATTTTTTAATGAATTAATGCAGAATGAAATGTACAGCATGAACATGCATTAAAATAAGAGTATATTACCCTTTTAAATTATCAAGATTCTGTGTTGTCTAATGCCCTCATTCCTTGTTATCAAGGATACGATTTTGGAGTAAATAAAAAGAAACACACAGTGAAAATATACAATTAGTTACTATGTACAAAACTAATTTTATCCAGCTATACTAAATCTGTCTACCTAATATAAATAACTTAAAGTGCTTTCGGCTTACGGCATTCAGTTGTAATTGAAGCAAATAGCATTGTTTCTATATTATATAACATAATACTCTGAATCTTTTGGTCTTAAAAACAAAATTTTATGATTATCATAATAAAAGAAGATTCACCACTGCAATCAAGTCATAATTTTCAATAGAAATTGGCAAATAATCTAGCCACATTCACACCAGGTGCAGCACACAAGACCTACCATCTAAGATGTGAATTCACTTGTACATATTAAGTGAATGAGATGGCTTAGACACACAAGAAAGAAAAATAAATAAATAAAAAGATAAGAAAAGGTGAAAAAAAAAGAGAGAGACATCTCTTTACATTAAGTGATCCTGAAGATCAGCAAGTTCTGCTAGATTTTCTAAATTGCAATTTTTGCATTCATAATGGTGATATTAAAATTCCCAGCAATGGAAGGACTGAACCAGCCGGGGTGGCTGTACAAAGAAAACTTAATTCCAGTAAGGAAATCTAAAGTAATGAATACATGTGGTGTTATAAAATAATGCAATGCATCCAAGAAGTCTGATACCCAAGCATAGAGATTGGATGTAGGCCTTATGTGGTGTATGCTTCAAATTCACAAGAACAGCTATGTTCCCATCAGTACATACATCATGCTATATTGTGTAAATGTTCAAAAACGTATTCTGAAACCCCTGAAGTGGCATATTAATATGCTAATTTTGCAGTGTGTGGAAAATATTGGTGTATTTTATTAATTAGTTGCAATTGTGACAATTTTTGTTATGTCAGTCTTACAATTCAGTGAAACCCATTTTAGATAACATAATAAAGCAATGCTTTGTATAATTGTTTTGTATAGTGTGAAGCTGTGTCCCTATTTACATATTAGAAGGCCAGAATTCAAATGTAACTAATTTTCCTCTTCAAATAATCCTAGTTTTGCCACCTTTTTATTATTTTATTTAAGATTTTTATTATCCTTCTTGAAAGTAGCTAATCGTTCCTGGAAGCTCTTTTTGGTATTTCATATTAAACTAATCTGTGATTCATCTCATAAAATTAACTTTGTGAAACTTAGAAAACTAAGAATAGTTATAGTTGTCAATAATGAAAAATTCTCTCAGAGAGAACAGTTGTACATATATAATTTTAACGCTGAAGGTGTTATATTCTGATACTTTAATTTAAACATCAATAAACTTGATTTTAGGAAAGCTGAAGAACAGATATTGTGAAGAAACATATGTCATTTAAGGAGATGTATTAGAAGTGTACACTCAAATTACACAATTGGGATATTAGCCCAGCTTGGAACAAATATTTATCATCAAGGTACTGTATCATTCATTCATTCCATATGTTAAAGTATGTTTCTTATATAGTGTTTCATTTACACTCATTTACATATTTGTGAAACTCATTGTATAATGTTACTTCATATATCTCAAGTTAGGACATTTAAATCTACAAGAAAGATTTTCTGAATGAATACCTATAAGCATTGGGATAACCCCTGAAGTTTTACTCCTGGAGGAAGCTTTAATTTTAGAATTTTAAATCCTAGGAGATAGGTAAGAAAAACATTTCTTTATTGTACATCTTAAATGTGATATTAAAATTCTGAAGTTCCATAAAAGAATATGACGACTCAACAAACTGTTAGAAAATATGACAGAAGTAAGCCCCTTCAAAAGAAACTGTTACAAGGCTTCTAAGGTAGTCTTATGAATGGAAGATCAGCTACTCAGTACAGCATTTTCAAGAACAATGAATTTTAAATAGAATTTTTTCAATTTAGTGACAGGCAATTAATTTTTGTGGCAGATAAGTTTTTGAGAGAAGAAGAAACTAAAAGGAATAATTATAGCTTACTGAACCAAGAAAGCATTTTCCTAGGGATGGGAATTTGAAAGAAGAATGATACTTAGTATAAAAAGGATCCTTGCTTAGTCTTAGATACTGGAACATGAATAAGTGCCACTTCCATTAAAATATTCCACTTCAAACACTCTGAAAATTGTTTTAATAGGAATGTAGATTTGTCTTTTGATGACAAGACCATACAGTTGCCTTTAAATATAATATACAGCATATAGCAAGCCATTTTGAGAACTTAGTGAATTGCAATAAATAAAACTACCATTGTATGGTGTTTTGTTATCTTGGGCTCAGAAAAACAATAATATTACAAAAGAATGCATATACAGTATGTAGATAAAAAATTACTTTACAAATGGTGCAGCATTAATAGAACAACATTAAAGAACAAATTGTTCCCTTATATTGCAAAAAGTTATGCTAGTTTTTAATACTTGCACACATTATGCAATGTATCTTCAGATTACAAAAATGTTTATTGAGCTAGAAGCTAATATAGATAGATACAATGATAAATACTAGTGGATATCATTATTAATATGTTGTTATAGCATACTGTAATATGTTTTTTATTATGATTAAATGGCAGTGAATACATGCAATACAATGATGCCTAATTTGTTTATTCTAAAATTTACATTCAACAACTTAAAATCTAAAATATTTGTTATGGGTATTCCTTTAACACTGAATTTCCAGTTTCTCCTCATATCACTGACACAGAGGACTCAGTGGATATTATTATGCCTGCAATCAGTGATGTAGCTATTATTATTAATTATTTTTTCTCCTGAGAGAGGTTACTAATGAATTTACGGAATAATAAAAGCAATAACTACAACACTTTGATCCTAAAATCCCAAAAAGCAGAATATGGAAAATGCAATTAATTAATATCAGAGCATAAAGATGACAATAACCACCCAAATGGAGCATGCTACATATAAGTTCTCTGACATACGAGTTCCAGGAATGGGTAATGCTAAGTAGGAAGAGAATACTGCATCTTCCTAACCTAATATAATCATTGTTTAGAAAATGAAAGGTGCTGTAGTTGTGTTTGCTGATAGAAAAGCGATGCAGTGAGTTTGTGATGAAACTGGTATTCCAAAATGAATGCCATTAGCATTATTGTTGAAATGAAAGTGGGATTTGGGACAGGTTTTCTCTGGGTTCTCTTCTTTCCCCAGCCATCACCTTTCACCGGTGCTCCATCTTCATTCCATGTATCATCATCGTCACCACCTGTGGTGCCAAAGTAGTAAAAGCAGGCATTAAACATCATAAAAACATATATCATTATATTACCTATTATTGTAGAAAAATTTGCTCCTTAATTCTTGGCTTCCTCAGAATTTGCGCCTATGATTGCCAGTGCTGGAGAAAAGCAAATTTATGGTTTAATGATAACTTATCTCGTCATTAATCCAACAAAAAGGTAATTATGAAGCTATAAAGAAGCAATTATGTGGTGGTAATGAAAGAATGTGCATCATTTTGCAAATTGAGCTTGTAGCATTAATTAAAAGTATAGGTATTTCTGCTAAAAAATTGTAATTTTTCTTCCATTCAGCATACAGCCAAAATATTTTAAAAACTAAAATTTCTAGCAGAAGCAGCATTAAAAGAATAACAATTTATAGTTTATTTTTCAATTGACACTAGGAGGATTTTATTGATATGGAATAGGTTTATTTATTGTATTATGGGAAGGATTAGCTATTTGAGTATCCACCTCTTGGAAAGAAAAGACAGAGATATGTTCAAATTAATGAAAATGAAATAATATTCCTATTTAAAAAGTTAAATCTGTGGAATTATAGCCACTATAGGTTTGGGCAGCCAACCTGACCAACCTCATGTCCACATAAGCATGGTAGAGGTGGATGATCATTTAATGTTACAGGGAGATGATACAGTAAGTACCATGCTTCCCACAGACTGAATGTTAACTCATTATGACAAATATATCCAATGTATTCTGCACATGGGTTGCAAAGCTCGCATCTAGATATAAACTGGAGCATCATACCCCAAGCTATTAAGGCACGGATTGCCCTCTGTAATTTAGGGGTAACATGCTAGCCTTTGGTTTCCAAGGGGCATGTTTGAACCCAACAGAGGGTGATAGATTTTTTTCCAGTATAAAACTCCTTAGCATGGCTTTCTTTGGAGAGAACTAATTGTTGGTTGGTATCTAATTTTGAGCAGTTGGCAGTGAAGCCATTTGCTTTCTTGCATTCCAGTATTTTGATGTTATATTATCATGTTGACTAAAGGTTAGGCAGCACAGTAGATGATTTCCATCCATATCTTCTTTAAGTGTAAAGAAAGGACACAGAGGAGATCTCACTATACCAATTCTGAATAAATGTTTATTGAGACAGTCATAGCTTGTTAGGAGTCTAAAAGTTGTTACAGAGGATTTTCTTGGTAATGTAGTGATTCTGAACATGTTATTATATAAATTTTCCCATGGTTTTCGTTTTGTTTGTAATATATTATCTTCTTTAATTTTGTTATTATATGTTGATATAATGATTCTTTTGACGGAGTGATAACTTATTGGATCAGATGAATTTGATGTAATTTTACTACCTTTCTTGGCTAGAAAGTCAGCTGTTTCATTACCCTGTATTCTGCAATGTGCTGGTATCCATTGAAGTATTAAATTTTGTAACTAATTGTAAATAGTTACTTGTTTCAAATGGAGAAAATAGCATTTATACTACTTTAATACCATACTGGCTGATGTTTCTTTCTCTTGCTAGTGGTTCATTTACACACTGAGTACATTTATTTTATATGATTCAAAACCTCATTGCTTCCCATTTTCCTACATTTCTCGCCACATATGCATATTTCAGCTATGAAGAGTTCTAAAAGTTGGTAGTTGGAGTGATTTGAGAGTTCCCTTAGATAAGGCTTTTAAAAACTTAATAAATTTCATTAGGTATATATTGAAATATGACCATTTTTCTGCTACTTGACCGAACTAGGAGGTGAGATGCGTTAATGATGCCCCAAATGCTGGAAAACCCTGTCACAGTCATTCTTTGCTGCCTTTTACTCTCTTGGTAGGTATCAGTTGTTCAGGGTTCAGGAGCAGATTCAGGATTTTTTTCTGGGAGGGGCACAAGGGTCAGGCAGGCAAAAAATGCACATATTTGGGATTAAAAAATAACATACAACAATAACTGTAAGAAAATATACTTGTAATTTTAATATAAAAATTACATTGGTATGCAAAATGTAACTTTTTGTCTGGGTTTTTTATTTTAATGTGTCATTATACCTAATTTGAATGTGCAGAATCAGAATATGAACTTAGTTTTTCTCTATCACATACAACATTTTTAGAATAAAAGTAATGGTAAAATTTGAATTTTTATACTCAGTTCTATCAAATTTATGCTATATTACTAAATAGAAGTTAATAAATCCATAACTGATGACACTACACTCTTCAGAATCAACTAATATTTCACATCATCACTTACATTTGAACATTATAGCAGTTCTTACATGCTGCCTTGAAATGAACACCTTTTAGAGAATCCTACATTTGATACATCTCTTTTCAGCGACCAGCAGTAGTCAGCATCATATTCACATTCCACTTTCCCTGGTAATGTCTTTCCATTTCCTTTATGTTGGTGAAATTTTTCATCCCACTCCTCACTGACACAGACAAGATTTTCTGAAAAAAGTCCAAATGAGAGTGTAGGGAATGTACTTTCACACTCATATTGCAGCCCAGCTTTCGAAAGTTCTCAAGCATATTTTCTACAATATTTTTGAAATTTGTATCCTTGTAATTTTCCAGAAAGTTTTTGATGACACTCTTAAAACGATCCATGCCGTTTTTCAGTATCTGTCATTGTTTCTTCCAATAAGGTATCAGAAATCAACTTCCTAATTTGTGGCCCAACAAATATTTCCTCTAACCTTTGCATCAGATATTCTAGGGAACTTCTTGCAGATATATTTTCAGCAGTTGCCATCCTTATTTAAAGCCTTCACATATTGCTTCATTAATTTTATGTGCAAATGTGGTAAAAGAACACTTTGGGGGTCCACAAGACACTCATGAATTACATTTTTTTATTCCTGGCATGAGATGTCTCTCTGCTTCTAATTGTTTCTTGTCCAGTTATCAGATCGGGCTCCACTATCCCATTTGCAAATAAAACATGGAATTTTAGTGTAACTGACCTAGCATGCCAATAACTTTTAAATCTCCACAGATAAAACCGAGAATAGAATTACTTCATGCAACATAAACTTCTTAGGAGTAATAAAAATATTTAAATACTTATTTGTAATAAAAATGGACACCACGCACATTTATATCTGCAGATTCTGTGATACCACATTTCATTCTCTACCGTAAGTTATTTAAATGTCATCCCTGTCTTGGTAGGCTATTTAAATCTCAAATCATTTAAACAGATGAAATAATAGAAGTTACAGGTCTTAGGCAAATATTGCTTTAGTATAATTGTTCTTCTCGTTTAGATAAACATGCATAATTTTATCAATTTTTAGCCCATTTTAACAATTTTATAGACGATTTCCTAATTACCTGAAGGAATACTATAATTTTGTCATCACTTCTGGTATGTTATGTCTCGATGCTGCGTTGGCTTGCATCCATCTGGAAAGTTTGTGACCAGACCACACCAGGACAGTTGGCAGGCTGAGGGCAGCCCGAGATGTGTTAGACGTGTCCCTGTTCTCGGAGAGAACTTAACCACGTACTGACGGGATTGTAGGGTTTGCAGGATGGCGGGTGAGAGCTGGGGTTGTGGAGTGACAGGAGGAGGCAAGTATTGCTCCTCAACGGTTGCCAATTATGGTGCAACGGCCCTTGTGCACCGCTGGTGTGATGTTTATTCAAAAATGTTTATTTTGAGGTTTTAATTTTGATATCCAGGCCACTCTTGAAGGATTGTAAGGAGCTTAGCCGTAGCAGCTGTTGGAGGTGCTCCTTCGTAACCGGGGATGCCCGCAAGCCATGCGGGGAAGCCAGTATCGCCTGAAGCGGCGGTTTGTGGGATTGTAATCCCCAAGAGACCTAACGAGGGCGCTCCAATGGAATGGTAACCCTTCGTTGAATTTTGTTGCCCGGCGCCTTATCTCGTCCTCCAGATATGGTAGACCAGAGGCTTCTTGCAGGAGTCTCGTAGGAAAGCCACGAGGCACAGAATAGATAGCCCAGAGGCATCTATTCTGTACCCGTTGAAGCAACAACAGACTGGAATCTGCCGCCATGCCCCAGATCTCACAGGCGTAGATTAGCAAGGAAACTATGAGAGTCAGTTAACTTAATGCATAGAAGCCGCGAATGTGCAATAATTGTGAAGTGCCTTTCCACTATATGGTAGGGATGCTAGTTTACGATGGAATTCACAAAACGGCGGGGATTAAAGAATCTTCTTGTGTGTGAAGTTATTAATTTCCCCTAATACTCATTAAAATATATTGCCAACATCGGAATTCTTTTTCAAATGTTCAAGTAATGTGGCGAATTAATTAGTTTACATCCAGAAAATAAGCAAATAGTGATGTTGGCGCCAGCTCTTCAGTTTCGTAAACACAACAAACAATAGGGAGTCGTGTAACAGGCGCAGCAGCAGAGATGTAGGCGCCTAATTTATTACCTTCTATATACTTACTATGTACATTGTGTATAGAGAAGGTATATTTATGCATCCAAAAATTCGATACGGAGATTTCACCGGAAATACATGTTTTGGGTCCCCTGAATCCAAAAAAAAAAAAAACATTTTTAGAAATAGGTCTGTGTGTGTGTCCATGTATCTGTGGACAGCATAGCTCAAAAACGAAAAGACCATTGAATACCAAACTTGGTATTTAAGTTTGGTATCTTCCAAGGATGCGACACGAAGATTTTAAAGAAAATCCCCCCACCCCAACTACCCTTTACATGGAACATTTTTCGAAAATTTAGATTTTTTTTAAAAATGGTTGTAACGATTTTGATTAAAATATCGTATATTAAAGATATTTACTTGACAAATAAAATGTATATCTCGAATTTTCTGGAACTAGCCTCTGAAGATTACTTTATTCTGGATGAATTTTGATAAATTTTGCATAACTGCTACCGTAAGAAATAGACAAGAACTTTCCACACAAAAATGTAAAGCACATTAAAACACACAATTTCTGTTATATACATTTTTCGTGCAGTTGATCGTTTTTGATATATTGCTTGCTTTTGGTTTCAGCCTTGAAAAACTTATGCCTTTCTCATACGAGAATTTGTCAACTCCTGTCCATACAAACAAAGGAACTTCAGTGACATAGCAACCAGCATTTGACTATCACTTTAACCTATGGTGCTCCCTTATTTCGCTTCTACTTACAAGGAATCAAGTAATAAGATATTTCTGCTAATTTTTTCTCGATTGGATGAAGTAAATATTAGCATAAGCTTTTTAACAATAATTTGTTGCAGAGATGTAGAGAAAATCATGTTTTTTTTGTTTTGTTTTTTTTTTTTTTGCTGTGTACTTCTCTTAGACATTATTTTATTTATCCGTAATTTGAATTGAGTATGAGGTAAATATTAAAATCTGAAGCGTAATTACGATGATCCATGGCAATTTATGTCCTTTATCTAAACATTCTTGTGATTTAATAGTGTTAAACACTATAAGCACACACAAAAACTGCTTTAACTTTGTTTCATCTTGATCAAATGTCTCTCATAAACGTAGCAAAGGACGTGTTGTATGCTATATACATATGTTTAAAAGCGACCGAGCGTGACAGCATTACATATTGATATTAACATTAAGGTATGTTCAACTATCTACATACGCATAGATGTTGTGTGTATTTCAAACTCTAGTTGTCATCTGCAGCGTCCGACATATTAGCGGAATTCAAGCGTTTACCTCCATATTCTTGTACGCAATACAATTACCTTACATCTTAAACTGAAACATTTGGACATATAATGATTCACATAAGCTCATAGTAATACACATAAGATTTTATTAGGTAATAGGTATATCGTAAATGAAGAGTGTGTCTTGCCAGCTCCATAGATGTATTGTATGAAATAGAGTCCTATATGTTTAAAAATAATACTCGCCTTAAGACATTGAGTGTAATCAGAAAACGCATATCTTTATCTATGCTGTGTGTAAACAGTAAATAATTTGTTTTTAAAATGCAGAAGGTGATAGACAGAGGAGAGTAGATAGTTATGGAACACCATTTTTGTTTACGTACATATATAGGCAGTAAGTGACATTATAAAATGACAAATTCTAAGAGTGAAATGTATAGTTATTACCCTTCCTTGTACACGAAAGGTATTTGCTTAAAATGTACAGACAAGGCCAAATTTATGTGAACGGTGGATACAGATAAAAATGGTTTATGAAACAGAGATTGGGTTATGAAATACTACAATTTGCATTACAGAAATCACATATTATGCGTCCTTATCACTTCCTGCATAGTCCTCATAGGCTCACATACATATTACAATGAATACATTGCACACAAATGTTGCCTCTTACATCGTCTGAAACCTTCATGCTACAAAATATGTATTCAACATTGTCTGCTGGTTGTGGTGGAGGATTCCTCATCTCATCGGCACTACTGTTTAACAATTCAACGGAATCACCTGAATCAGAGGAATTGCTAGTCTCATTCATTTTGAGATCCTGCCCTTAGTCTTTATCTTTGGTTGTTGTTGCTGCTTCGTTTTGAACGAAAGCACAGTTTCATACACCTTAATTATTTTCTCTCACGTACTATGTATAGCGTGTATAGAGCAGATATTGTAATGCACCCAAAAATTCAATACCAAGATTTCACGAGAAATGCACGTTTTGAGGGATCATGAATCCAAAAAATCATTTTTAGAAAAAGTTCCTTTTCTGTGTGTGTCTGTGGCCAGCTTAATTCAAAAAACGAAAAGACCGCTAAATACCAAACTTGGTATTTAAGTTTGGTATCTTCCAAGGATGCGATTCTAGAATTTTAAAGAAAATCCCCCATTCCAAACTACATTTTTCAAGGAACATTTTTCGAACATTTTGATTTTCTCAAAAATAACTCTAACACATTTTATTGAAATAACTTATGTATAGAATATTTTTATGCCAAACGAAATGTGCATCTTGAATTTTCTGGGAATAACCTCTGAAGACCTTTTTATTCTGGATGACTTTTATTTAACTGGAAAACCGTAAGAGATATACAAAAACTTACAACATAAAAATGTACATCTCTTTAACACACACAATTTATGGCATAAACATTATTATTATTATTATTATTATTATTATTATTATTATTATCATTATTATTTTTTTTATATATGTATATATTTTTTTTTTGTAGAGTTAACCGTTTTCGAGATATTCCGGAATATTCGTTTTAATTTAAGCTACTTAAACTTTTTTCAAACGGGAAGACATCGTTCTTCTCGTTTGTTACCCCTGACAAGCTAAGAGATTTTTCACATAGTGACTGGCTTTTAAAAGACCGTACTATCGCTTTAACCTGTGCATTTTCTTATTTCCCTTCTATTTACAATGAAGCTATTAATAAGACTAATATTGCTTATGTTTATCTTGATTAGCATGGCATAGATAACAGATTAATATTTTGAACAAAAGTCAGTTTACCGAACAGCTAGAGGACTTCATGTGAATGGAATACATTAGATTTTTTCCCTTCTACTTACTAGGAACCAAGTAATAAGGACAATTTCTGCTAATTTTTAGCTCGATTATCATGAAGTAGATAGAAGATTACGCTTTTTAACAATAATTTGTTACAGATATGTAGAGAAAGTCATGTGAATGGAACACGTAATTTTTATGTTTTACTTTTGAACGAATGTTCTTTGTTTTTCCTGTAGGGCGATGAAGTTAAGATCTGAGATGAATCCCACGTTGACGAAATGTTGCCTTAATATATATATATATATATATATATATATATATATATATTTTTTTTTTTTTTTTTTTTTTTTTTTTGTGGCGGCGGAGAGAGAGATATCGTAGGGAAAGACACGAGCTGGAGCAGTTGATGGACCTGGAAAAGCAGTAATCATTTTGATTAGAACTAGATTTTCCATTAATCATAGTACCGCAACAGTTATGCTGTCTATCATTTTAGTAGATAAATGAAATGGTAAAAACTAACCTGCTACTGGTTCAGCTGCAACGGCATACTGACCGCTGCACACTATTTGAAGGAGAATGGCATTACCAGCAATCCCATTTAGTTCAGCAGCAATGAAGTCACTCTCCTTGAAAAAGTTCCGTCGGGTGGAATTATTCCGTTGACTCTGAATCCGTTGACGGCTAGTTCCCCAGTGTTTACTCTGAAGTAAGATTTCCCAAATATCTCCACAATGTCATACAGCTCAAATTTCTTTCGGTGGTGCGAAGCCATTACCTAACTTCTTCGTTGTAATAACTCTTTAGTGGGTCCTTGAAGGTCTTAACTAAAGGCTGTATCTTATGAGTGCAATACAGGGCAAAGTAATGAAATGAACATGGTGTTTCCTCGCCAAACCTATTACATCAATGTTCCTGGTATGACTGTAATGCCTATCTAATACGAAGAAAATGAGTGTTTGCTCACTCGGATTGGTGTTCGAAATGAAGAGAGCTGGTTGAAGAGATTAGATTGAACCCAACCTGAATATTGGCAGGCACCAATAATTGCTCCAGGAGGTGGTCCTCTCAGCAGTTGGACATTCATATTAGTCCTGGGGAAGATTTGCATTAGAGGAACAAGTGTGCCTCCCGCAAACATGCATACGACGATAGACACCAGGGAACCTCTTTCAGCTGCAGTGATAGCTCCAACTTGCGTTTGCCTTTGAGTCCTATTGCTTGTCGGATCTTGGTTTGTACAACTTACATACCGTCTCATCCACATTAAAGACTCGATCGGCCTGAAACTTGTATTTGTAATACGACTCACCTAAATTTTTGAGAAAAATCACATTGATACTGTCTTTATTGAATCCTCTGGCTCGGCTCTAGGTTTCCGGATGGACAATAAATTGTTATGTCTTCTCAGAAGCCTCTTAATATAGTCCTTTCCAGCAATTCCAGCATTTGGCTCTATATAGCTTCTTACTGCCTACTGGTATGCCATTAGCCAAATTCTTTTTTGGTCAGACTATAGAAAATGGACTCCAGATAAAAATGAAGCTGTATAAATGTAATCATCATTAAAGCACAGTGATGTTTTGGATTTATGTATAAAACGGCACAAATTGAGCAGGGAACACGTATAATTAGTCTTTGGCAGGGAATATTTTCTAATAATTTCCGTTGCTTTATAGGTATACTGAACTGTTTGTAAAAGGAGGCAACAATAGTATATTATTGTGTACCATTCTGCACAAGCAAAGTGTCAAAAGTGACCGGAGTTTCTTTCCACATATTTCCTAACAATGAGGAGCTGCGTAAAAATGGTTGAAAATACACTATGACAGGAACCCGACCAAAATTCTTCTTGGCAACTTTCAAAGAAAAGTTTAGTTTGCAGTCTACATTTTCAGAACAGCTGTTTTAGCATTCCAACCAAAAACAGACAACTACTGCCAAATTCCGTTCTTTCAACCTTTCTTGGATATCATTCTTACAAACAAAATATCTGCGAAAACAATCTGAGAAAGAGAAGTAACTGCAATGCTTTCCCTCCACAGGACTCTAACGCCAGGGGCCTTCTACCCCTCCCGCAGTAGAATCTACAGTAGACGAAGCTCGTAATTCTACCCAAGGATCATATGTTTCTCAGGTTGACATTTAACATTGCAAATCTTGCACCTCCAAACAGGCGATGGTTAAAAAAAAAAAAAAAAAAAAACATTACTCCGGTACTGTAATGAGAAAAATAAAACTATTGCTCAGTTACGTGCGAGAAACAGAAAATCAAAAGAAAAAGTTCAATCAAAATTCAAGAAATCTATGTGAAAATATTTAAGCTCAATTGTTGGAGGAGAGTGAGTCGAACTACATGAAAGCGTTATTTTTGTTAGAACAGCTGAGGCCATTTAATAAATGAAAACTGCAATACAACGAGGAAATGATGAAAGTATGCGCTCGATGGCCAAAAACAGTCGCCCAAGGCTTATTAATTTGCAACACAAATGGGGTTACTGTATTTACCACACACACAAAAAAACTCTAAATAAATATCTTGGGGCGTCGTCAGGGCAAATGATCATGACAGATGTTATAGAGAGAGTTTGAAAGCTAAAATACAGTTGCTTTCCACTGATAACGAGAATGTTGGCTCTCTATCATCGATGTAATGTATATATATATATAACCAAAATTAATATACGACCGGAAATTGGACATATTTCATGGAAAAAATGAGTTTTCTAACGAACAAACAGAAAGCCAAAAGGAATTGGCAAATAGTTTTAGAGGGGTTTCAATAAGATATAGAATATCCGTAGCTTTTTTTTTTCTTTTTCTTTTTTTTTGTTTCTTTTTTTTTTTTTTTTTTTTTTTTTTTTTGCAGCAACCTTTCTGGTCTTCAACTACACGATTCAACGCTGCGGATAATTGCTGATGAGGAAGAAATTGGATTCCGAATTTTGAGGATTGTCACTGATTATTTGAGGGGAAATATAGCTATGTTTGAGAGACTGTGGTGGTCCTGTAGCATCGAAATTACAACCCACTTTGGACGAGAACCGCACATTATTTTTGAATTACGACCAGAGTCACATAATTAGGAATGTAAGATCCCAATTTTTTGACAAATGATTTAGATACGAGGGGGGAAAGCACTGGAAGACATGTCAGAACACTTTGCAAATGACAGAGGGATCTAATATTCTCACCTGTTCTTCATTTATCAAGGAAACTTGTATAGCCACCAAACTTAGAAAAATGAATGTAAAAAGCTAAGCGCTTGTTTTCGGATTTTGTCACGGCTGTTCCTGAATCCTGCAACCTTGTTGCTAGTAGATACTTTCAAGATAAAGTTAGCCTTTATGAAACTGTAGATTTTATGAATACAACGAGGAAATGGTTCGACATCCATGACGTGTGCAATGCCACACCAGACATTTTTCACGAAATCGTGACAAACGCCTTTTCTTTTCTATAAGTGACGACGGCTTGAGAGACTCACAGAAACTTCTCTGCCTTGTTTGAAAAGCACAGTCTACAGTTGCATGCAAAATTGGTTTCTCAAGGGATGACATTGAATTGTTGTTTAGTCATCTCAGGCAATTTGGAGGTTTCAATGACATGATAGACGCCTCGTACCTGGATGCATGCCATAGAGTTCACAGCGAAAACTGATAGTTTATAAGCTTTTCTGTATGCAAACAAATAAGTAGGCCCAAGCTGCAGTAATTCTGCTTCAGGAAAACTGATCCATATGGCAGAAAACTCAACGCAGATACCTGATGTAGTGATGTCAAATTCCGTGCTACAAATATTAGCTTGTCCTTTAAGTAGTAAGTACTTAAGTTAAGCTATTAATAAGTGATTTACGACTAGGGTAGCATTGTATAGGAAGCATATTAGAATGAGATGCTAAGTGAGAGAGCAAGGGGTGAAGAGGACTAACTAGTAACAGTTATTACCTAACAAAATTCAAATCCTTGTAATATCGCGATATTCATATAAATTATGAATATACGAGTAAAAGCCTCACTCTTATTTACTAGCTTACGCACTCCTTTGTGCACATCGCACTATAAGTTGCTATTTGCAACTCGTAGTATATTTAATGAAGGGAGATGAAGAATCTGTCATGATAACAATACTTTAATATTAATATTAATGTCCGGGTTGGCCTAGAAACCCTAATGTTGTAAATCCGGTCTCATTATTAGGCCTATAATGTTTATTTCATTTGTAAATGTAAAATGTTCACCTAGATATAGGCTATATTTTTCTTATTTTCTTTTAGTTCTTCACACAACAACAAAGAAGGCGGCTTCATTAGCTTTCGTATGCAGATATCTTGTACGGGTAGCCGAGGAAAATACATAATGCGAAAGCTGTTCGGAGAACTTGAGGACAGTGAATAACTACTCGCCATTGAATATGCTAATATAGAAGCAAGACCGCGGTAGCTTAAGAATCCGAAGCCTTCATTTGTGTCTCTAGTGCTAATACAGTTGAGGAGTTCTGTGTGAGTGCCATTCCATTATTGCCAAATAACAATATCAGAATAATTTTAGTTGAGAAGTGCAAAGGGACTAAAGTGTTCGAGCTGTAACAATGTTAAACTGTGCTCTCTGTTGCTGACTAAGCTACTGAACCCACCATTATATAATGTTGGAGGAAAAGGCGACAGATAAGTATAACCGTGATAAACAATTGAATTTCAAGCCGCACAGTAGAAAGGTTTTGAAGATTTGATCATACAGGTCAGCTTTTTATAGTGTTTAACGCCCGCTTTTACTACTGAGGCACCGCAGGCGAAGACACTAATGATACATGGAATGAAGATGCAACACCGGTGGAATGAGATGGCGGAGGAAACCGGAGTACCCGGAGAAAACCCATCCCATGCGCCGCTTTGCTTACCACAAATCTCACATGCGGTCACTTGGGATTGAACCCGGACAGCCTAGGTGAGAGGCGATGGTATAACCACTCGGCCACGGAGCGCCCATACAGGTCAGTACAGCATATGCTGTTGTCCAGGACAACGTGACTTAAACGTTATCTTTTTTTTTTTTTGAAAGCCTATCTATCTACACCATCTAACTACAATTTAATCAAGTACTTAAATTAAGAAATTGATGTTTTATTTGGCTTAACATACATATTTTTTCATAATAAATAGTCTAGTAATGATATAAATATGGTAAATTCAATATGTTTGGTCTGATTCTAATTCTTCTAGTATTAATTGCATAATTTTGACATTTAATCTCATTTAAACGCGTGTTAAAAGGACCAAGATAATACCTGACATCTAGCGGCAGCTGTGGAAGTATTACAGCTTGCCAATTTCTCTCGGCAAAAATCTCTGGTATAATAGCGTAGGCCTGGTATAATAGCGCGTGCTCAGCACACTTCGTCTCTGCTTCGATGGGGAAGAACAAGCAACGCCGAGCCGCAGCCTCTAGGAAGGCCACCTCCGCCGAGAGTATTGCCTCAACATCGACGGCGATACCCGAGGCAACTCCTGCCTTGAATGAATCGCCTCCGCCAGCCGCCGCTACCTCACTGACCGCTAGCAGCGCTTCACCTCGGCGATTGCAGCCGCAGTCGCCGACTGCGCAGAGCTCCACTTCCCGGTTCAGCGCCGTGGTTCGGGGAGTCCCTAGGGACCTTTCCACCCGGCTCTTCACCGCCGCAGCGAAGTCGCAGTGGCCCTCATGCATGAGGGCTACTCGCATAGTCAATGGCCGGGGACCAACACCACTGATGAGGGTCGAACTGCGGGATCGTGCGGATCTGGAGGCTGCCTTAGCGACTGGGTTGCCCTTGTTAGGGCAACTGCTTGTTGTTGAGGCGAGCCAAAGGGAACGACACAAGCCTTGCAGACGCTGCTGCGCCTACGGTCACACGGCCGATGCCTGTACCTCTCCGCCGCGGTGCCACTATTGTGGTGCCAACTCCGCCACCGCAGACTGTAGAGGTCATGATCTTCGTCACCGCCGCCGGTTCTGTGCCACCTGTCGTGGCACAGGTCACTTCACGGGACAATCCCAGTGCCCTCAATACCCGAGGCTTAGGAAGACACCTCCGCAGAACTACAACAACGACGCCACACCGCCTGAACCCTCAACTGACGCAGCGACGCGGGATGCTACTCAGGACCTCCACGCGGAGATCCTGAACGTCGGCGCCCGCTTAGCTGCGCTAGAAGAGGCATTCTCCAGCGTCATACACGAGAAGCTTCAGGAACTACAAGCTTCCACCACCACAGCAATCACAACATTGCAGTCTACAGCAGCTGATTTGTCAGCACGTGTAGAAGGCATCTCAGCACAGCTCAAACAGGTTCTCCTGCAGCAGGCTGCCTACTCCGCCGAGTTATTCAGATCAAATCGCCAGCAAAACAGCGCTCCTCCTCCTGCACAGGCTGAGGGGCACAGACACAACACTGAACTCCGGAACGCTCCTGTACAGCTCCGTTCGAACACCAGGGCAGCGGGGTCAAAGCTCGCACATGACTACATGAATCGTCAGATTCATATGTAAGTTCACCACCTAAAACTCCTGCAAAACCTTCACCTACATTCCTTCCCAATATCACCTTTAATTCCCTAGGCTGCAGTCAGGTTTCATGGCTGTAGCCTACAAATAACCTTTACCCGCTCCCGCACATAGTGCGGCAGCATCCCAAATTCCACATACTACCGCGGATGCAATTGCGGGACCGCGCAAAGCTTCGATGAAATACAGCAAACTACGTAATATAACGTGGAGGGGTTTTTTAGTGGGTATGCCGCAGCAGGGCGGAGAGTCCCACATATCCTCCCAGCCATTGCACTTCGGCTGGGGGTTGAATGCGTAATGCATTTTTCCCCTCCACGGTAAAAAAAAAAAAAAAAAAAAAAAAAAAATATATATATATAATAGCGTAGGCGACAGCTTGGGTACACCTGGACCGTCTAGCTTGTTGCGACGGTGCTGATCGGGGTGACCAAGCCTGAAATGGAAATCTATGGACTATTGCTGTGGTTCTCTGCGTCCCATTATATATTCGGCGTGAAAGACCACCAAATTTTGCTCAGAGACCCTTTTTATCAGGCTTAAGGTCCTTTTACGTGCCGTAAATCTACGATACAGCATCAACAGCTTTACTCCCCTTCCAAAGGAAGCCATCGTCCTCCGCTGGGTTAGCACCCGCGACTTTAGGTAATTCTGGTTAGGACCAGGCCTAAGTGAGGAGCAGTGTAACTACGCCTTGCGGACGTAATCGCCCAATGCGTGTGAACGGCTTGCTTCGTAAGGCATCGCCGAATGCTTGCATCCTTTGTTACACCTGCGTTAGCGGATATGTGTGCCAGTGAAACGTTCTTTGGACGTGGAGCTGTGATTGCTACAGCTGTGCTGTCAGAAGTTTCTTTGGTATCTAAGCCGGGCATTGTTACAACTGAGTGAGTCTGTGACACATGCGGTGGTTTGCACGTGGGACTGTCTCTGAAAATTTTCGGCCACGCGATCGACAGGTATAAAAAGAGGAAAAAAAAGCCCTGCCCAGAGTTCAGTTTCGACGAGAATTTTGTAGTGAGCAGTAGTAGTCACCTCTGCAGCGAACGCTGAAAAGAAAATATACGGCAGAATTGTTATGAAAGCATTGAAGTAAGAGTTACTTGTGAGCAGATTGTGATTGCAATTTATGGAAGAAATAAAAAAAAATACAGAAAAAGAGAGTTTTTGTTACAATACTTTATCATTTCCTAATTCATTGTTGAAGAAATAAATGCAAATACAAATATGCCTTAGAAAGTAAAGTAAAGAGTCAACTTAACTTAAAATTAATATCTTAAATTGATTGAAAGTTTAAAATATTCGCATTGACTCCCAGGTAGGATTGTACAATATTTATCAGTCTTTGATGTATTATCCGCTCATTAACAGTTCTGCACATTCAATTCAAATTAAGATTGATACTTTAATGATTAGATGAAGTGCGGAACATAGAATTATAGCTTTTTACTATTATCATTTGCCAACTTGTCTTCATTAATTAAAGGTTCCAGAGAGGAAACCCCTCGTGTCCGTGTAGTGGAGGAAATCTTGTGAATATTGTAATTGGAATATGTGGTATCCGTTACATTAATATTCCTGATATTGCAGCAAGATAATAATCATTGGGAATTATCAATAGGATTGGTGATATATTGACTATATTTTGTTCTGTATAAAGTTATAACGGAAATGAGAAATATCTTGCAACCTAGGGCGCACGTTCTCTGGTTCCATCTTTGGTGATAGGCGATAAAATTTTAAACATAAAAAGATAATATTATACGGTGTACGACTTAAGAAGGCAATGAGCTCAGCCAACACCTACGATGACTGCACTGATACCAAGTGTTTGAGCTAGGGCGGGGAAGATTGGAAGAGATAAATTGGAATGTAGTCATTCATCGCGTCCTAAATTGTCAAAATATAAGCTCACGCAGCAAACGATACTTTAACATAAAAATGTAATTGGAAATATTCATTTCTAATGCGCATTTACTGAACGCAACTATCTGAATTTCTGAAAGAGACTATTGTAGAGGAGTTGCTAGCTCGTCATCATTCTTTCTCATCAACATCATTTAGTTCGGAATTCGTTTCCTGCAGTTTTATAATGTAACGCCGGTGCATGAGACCGAGCAACTCCTGAAGGGATCGCTGCCTGGCCCATTGTAAAAATAGACCGAATAGACACAATAGCCGGGAAAGCAAAGGCCTTTCTCTCGAACCTTCTTTCTCCCCAGACCGAGAACATTCTTCTTCCAGAGTAATCTATTTGTAATGGACAAAACGTAATTTTATCCTGGAACCTTCGGAGGTTGATACGGACTATATAAACTGGGCATGTCTGGTCGGATATTGGGGAATTGTTTGGTGTTTTAAACCGTATCTGTTGTATGACGAATTCCCTCTGCTGGCTAGTACCGCGTTCTCTAATTTGTATCTCAGGGTGTGTTACACGTCCAGGAACTTGCAATGGCGTTAACGGTGGTCTTAGAGTTGAAAAACAACAAATTTGGTTCTTCGTTATTAACACTTCATTTATTTCTTACGAGTAACTTTCTAAACCTGCAGTCCGGGACAGAACAGAGCCACATATTTTTAATGGAATTGCGCGTCGCAGTCTTCACTATCAACTTTAATCCCGGTATCTCAAAATTTTATAAATCCCGCACGGACTCTCTGCACTTTTCGGCAAACCGGACCTCTGCGATCCCACTTCTAAATTTTGAATTGTATTTCCAGAATTTCAACCCCTAACAAACTTGCATTATTTCCCCAATATTTCAAATATTTCGATTTCATTGGTCCGGGCATATGCGAACATTAAGTTAAATTGCTGTATAGTGTTCCCACTTCTGTGTGGCCACGCCTCAGACCAAGCCGCCACACGTCTAAGCTGTGCAGATAGGTATGAGTTTCAGGAATTGAAGAATTGAGCGGAAGGCAAAAGGCGTGCAAGGTGCGCGAAATGCTTGGTTGAAATGGGAAAACAGTGAATTTTAAAACAGCTGTAATTACGAAATAAGGATACTTGAGTTGGAAATAATTGCGACAACACGTACTTAATACTCGTCAGCATTTATGCACGTGGATTAGACCTTGAATATCCTGTTGGGAGTTGAATAAATTCACTCTATTCACTAGTGAGAATTTCATCTCACAACTGAACAAAACAAACATAATATTATAATTAAACTTGAATATCGTATACTTGCATATTAAGTGTTTTACAAAACGGGATGTAAGCATCGCCGAAAGCATAATTTAACTTTAATTCTCTTTTTCGCAGTTTCTTCTCACTGATTCCATATATACATTCGCTTTTTACTTTCTCTACATGTACAGTGTACTAATTTAGCGTATAAAGGTATTGCATTCCACCCAAAAATTCGATATCAAGATTTCTCCAGAAATATAAATTTTAGGGCTCCCTGTATATTAAAAAAAATAATTTTTAAAGAAAAAGTCCGTCCATGTTGGTGTACGTCCATGAACACCATAATTCAAAAACGAAAAGTCGGTAAAAAGAAAGGAAAAACAAAACCTAACTTGGTATTTAAGCGTAGTACCTTCTAAGGGTGCGACACAGTGATTTTGAGGCAAATATCCCCAGCCCAAATTATCCTTTATGTGGAAAAATTTCGAAAATTTAGATTTTCTCAAAAATTGTTGTAACACTTTTTATTAAAATACCGTACATTAAAGATATGCTCATACAAAATAAAATGTATATCTTGAATTTTCTGGGAATAGCCTTGAAGACCTCTTTATTCTGGATGAAAGTTGCTAAATTTTGCTTAACTAGTAAGCCGCAAAAGAAATGAACAAAAACTTAATACACAAGAGATGTAAATTTCGATAGAACCACAATTTCTTTCTTATACACTTTTTTCGTGGAGTTGACCATTTTTAAGAAATTTCTTGCTATTGGTTTCTGTTATAAAATACATACGCATGCGGGAATGTCAACTCCTAGCCATGCAAAGAAACGCATTTTATATAAATGAAACTAGCTTTTAAAAGATTTGACTATCGTTTTAGCTTAGGTTCCTGCCTTATTTCCCTCCTACTTACAAGGAAGCAAATAATAAGAGCATGTCTGTAAATCTATTAGCAGGAAGAAAATAAAAGAATAAGCTTTTTAACAATAATTTGTTACAGAAATGAAGAGAAATTCACGTGAAAGGAACACACATTTGGATTTTTACTTTAATGCACAAAGTCGTCAACAAGAATTATAAACAGAAGTTGTCGAGAATGTCTCTGTAGTTAAGCGGTCAAAATGCCAGATTAAAAAATGCAAAATATACTGTGTTCGATTCTAAGCTGATGAAGGAATTCTTATACAATTATTGTGATTCCAAGAGCCTGGAAATGTGAATGCGATAGTGAATGTTAAGTTAATTGCGAAGTACCGTTAAAATGTATATTTCAACCACTAAGCAGTTGCTATAGGTCAAAGTGGTGATACGGCCATATTACCTAAGGCGGCATGTAAATAAAAACAAACATAAATAAGGCGCTTTAGCACAAAACACACACTAACACCCACCCACTCACACACACACACACACACACACATGCTATACTGGATTTTCAGTGACAGTGTGTACAGTATAAAAATAAAATAAATGGGAAATTAGCTACCTGTATTCCTCTTCAGTAAAATATATTCAAGACGTTAAGTTTTCCGCCTGCGGTGCCATAAGTAGTTAAAGCGGGCATTAAACACTACAACAAAAAAAAGACGTTAAGCAAACATTTGTGGAGGATAGAAAAGATAGGCATATTAATAATGTGCACCACAGAAGAAGATGATCCGTGCTTCTTGAAATAATTCATAAACAAATATAAGATTAGAAAAATATCTACTTAATGCAGTAAATTTCATACAAAAATAATTAAACTTTACTAAGAATACAGGGTTACTACAAAAGAAATAGACAACTTCAACTGCCTGTAAAACAAAAACTATTAGAGACAGCAACCTAATTATTTTGGAGGTATGTTGAGAAACTCTCAAAGTTTCGTTTGTTACTATTGGTAACGCTGTAGTGTTTTGTTTGTTGTTGCAGAAGCTGAAATGGCGGAAAATTCTGTGGAAAAGGCATATTGCGTGTTGGAATTTGCTAGAACGCAATCAGCAACTGTTGTCCAATGACATTTTAGAACACGTTACCACAAAAATGAAATGATGCGCTCACAAAAACCAGCATCGTCTTCATCATGTCGCAACATGTCGATGCAAAAGTCACGCCGTATGACCTTATCTTCTTTACTCAGAAACTGCAACATCTGTAATCTGTAAGGCATCACGTGCAGTCGCTTCCGCAAGATTTTCCATACAGTTTGCTGTGGAATTTGTAATTGCTTGCTTGCCCTAGATGTCGTTTTCTGTGGGCTTCTTATGTAGGCAGAACGAACACGTTCAACGTGTTCTTCCGAAACTCTTGGTCTTCCCGAGCTCTTCCCTTTGCACAAACATCCCGCTGTCTCGAATTTTCTATACCAGTCGTAGATTGACTGTATAGTCGGTGGCGTTTTGTGGTAACGTGTTCTAAAATGTCGTTGGACAACAGTTGCTGATTGCGTTCTAGCAAATTCCGGAACGCAATATGCCTTTTCCACAGGATTTTCCGCCATTTCAGCTTCTGCAACAACAAACAAAACACTACAGCGTTACCAATAGTAACAAACGAAACTTTGAGAGTTTCTCAACATAGCTCCAAAATAATTAGGTTGCTATCTCTAATAAGTTTTGTTTTACAGACAGTTGAAGTTGTCTATTTCTTTTGCAGTAACCCTGTATATGAAACACTCACCTATTGATTCATAAACAAAATTAATTTAGAGAGATATTGTTGGGCTATTTCCTGTGCACTGCTGTAACATTTTATCACCAAGTGCATTTTCTTAAAATATAGCTTTCGGGGTACTGATTTTCGGTCCTGTTTAACACCAATCTTTTGACATGGCTGGCAAAAGATCCTTTACAGATGCAATTTTACCATCCTTTATTAACTGCTTTATAATATTCTCACTACATACTGTTATGGTGTCTCTGGAATGTATTTGAAGGCCTCCGTTATTTTTTCTGTTCAAAAATGTCATTTCCTTTCCACCGGGTTCATTGACATAGAGGTATTGTTCACAAGTATCGCAAAATATTCGTTTTGCTCTTCGTTTTACTACGTGCCCAGTTATGTACGCCACCACATTCTCTGAGTACTCGCTAAGAGCGAGTGAGATGAAACAAAAACTGCTGTAAGCGTCTTCTGTAGTGTGTGGGTCATATTCTATAGTTAAACGTTTCATATTTCCAAAACACTGAGGGTCCTGGTTGTAGGTTCAGTACCTATAACATTAATTGCACTCCATGACAATAAATGGTATTTGCTCCTTTCAGTAACATTATCAGTTCCTTGTGTCTCACTTCATTTAAAACCAATAACTGTTTGTAAGCTACTTTAAACTGTAATGCATAGGGGTTGTTATTCCACGCAAGCATTGTGCGAATTTTGTTGAAAAAACAGTTTCACGCGGTCTTGGTTAAATTTATAAGTGACTAAATATTTTATTTTTATATTTTTATTTTATATTTTATTTTATTTGTATCTATTTCAACAATAACTATAAAAATAGTTCGCACACCTTTAGAGAGCGATAGAAAGACAATCACTCCAGTTTTTCGGGCCGCCTTATGAAGGTGTACATCATACTGAGTTTTTATCCTTAGCAAGTAAGTCTCTGCAAAATCTAGGAACTCAAAAGGTAGCATATTATTTTTTTGAGACAGAACAGACTTGTATTTTGACAAGTTTTTTTAATTAAAAAGTAAAACAATTTATCAAAAAAGAAGTAAAACTCTCCAGTTGCTTCAGAACCTTGAAATCCGTTTAGACCTAAGTCATTGCACAAGAACAAAAGGTTATTACCAAGAGAAGCCCTGAGAACTTGAACAGCCAATTTTACCTTCATGTTTTATTCAGAAAAATGTATGTGACGCCTTGTTAATTTCTTTGCTAGAACTAAACCTTCAGCTTCTTGAATATTCTCATGCAATTCAACAAATTTCCAATCTATTAATTTTCCTTTGTAATTTTTCAAAATTTTAAACTCATCAAATACGTCTCACATTCGTTTTTAACATGTGACATGCAGCCAACATAAATTGAACATTGTGTCCATCTACCTGCAAAGCTGGATCTAGTATTTCTGCCAAAAAGTTGCAGTCAAACTTAGCTGCAACTGAAATATTACAGTTTTAACCATCACATGTAATTGAAATTACAGTTAACATTAAACGATTTAATCTTTTAATTGCTTCCTCAAGGATACTCTTTTTATGTCTGCATTTACTCCATTAATTAAGCAATATGCAATTGGCATCTTCCACGAGTCATTCACTGCTACCACAATAAGCACCAGAACCTTTTAGGCCTCTTCTCTTTCTGATAATCATACTGTTTACCCTAAATTTACACCTAACAAAATCATTATCATTGCACTCAATCGATTTCTTGATTAATATGTAATCAAACATGAGCTCAACCCAAATTTGATGAGATGCATTATTGCGTTCTTCTAAAGCAAGAAAAGCCTCTTCCGCATAACCAGGATAGTGTCCTACTACATTATGCCACAAGTGTTTACAAGTGATAACGTTTTGTTCCAGCTCTTCCTGATATACTCGTATTTATATGCTGCTGGTGAGTAAAAGTGCATTGTATTTGCAAACGTTTTTTTTTTTTTTTTTGTTTGCAAAATGGAATATTCATACTTCTGTTACGCAGAAGCTGAAGATAACATATCTAGCACAATATGAGGAAAGTTGCCCTTTAAAACTGATATTGAATGCTCATTAACTATTTTTTTACAAGTCTAAAACTGTTTCTTTAGGTTTTTAAATTGAGCTTTCCTGTCTCATTTTTCTTTTTGAATGCGTAATTGTGACATTTTAAAGTTTCTACTTGTTCAGATTTTCTTTATAATTCCATCTCCACTAATGCATCTTTTTCTGGGACTGAGAAAGTAATTGTGCTCCTCTACAATCTGCTCAACATTTATTCCCCTATTAGAATTTTTATGTTTTTCTTTGTATTCTAAAAAGTTTGCCAAATCCCTTTTTAGCATCCTACGCGGTTGTGTTTCAGTTTGAAATTCAGATTTGAAAAACTAAGATAATCAAGATTTCGGGTAAATTTTAAATTAGGACAAATTATACTACTGAATTTAATATTTTAGCACTGACTTCTAATGCTAATGACCATTATACAAAATAGTTGAAAGATAGAAATTAGCGCTCTCATTACCTTTGCCAGATGGGAAGGATACTAAATATTGAAGGAACTGCGTCAGGGTTTAATATCATCTTTCGTTTATTCTCTTGGAAACTATTTTTCGGAAAATGCAATGTCCTATAGTGGTTATTGTTAAGGGAGCATAACAATTGGGAATTATAGTGATAAATATAGCCACTCTTAATGGGCGTTGCATTGTGAAATAACATAGTGATATACAACGGCCGAATTAACAATAATTATTAAAAACTACTTTATATGTTTTATTCTAGAAATGTATGTAAACATTTTAGTATCCATACACACGAAAAAACATCGAGCTTGTAACGAACTAACCTCACATTTATGTACGTTAGGGAGAACCTGTGAAGAGGCATTACCTGAATGTCAGTGTGACAAAGCTTTAGTTTTGGCCCGATGATGCAATTTTTCTCTAAACATGTTTAAATATATTAAAAGTAATGTTATAGCGCTGAACTCTGTTTTGTATGTCAAAGACCTAGTTTCGACGAAATGAATTAATACAGTCTCCGCTATTTTTCAGTATGCGGTCATTATCGCAAACGCTATCCGCCTTGATTTGGCGTTTTTTATTTATCGACGCTCGTTTACCCCAGTGTCCCATCGTATATTGGACGTGAAAGACCGCTTAATTTTGCTCAGAGACCCCTCTATCAGGCTTGAGGTTCTTTTACGTGCCGTAAATCTTCGACACGGGACCCGTGGCTTTATTTCCCTTCCGAAGGAAGCCATGCCAAGGATTTTTTCGCCCGAAAAAAATTGTTGACTTCCGCCAGGTTTGAACCCACGACCTTGGGTATATGAAGTTAGCACGCTACCTACTATACCATAGAGGGCGACTTACCCGCCTTGATATTGATTTTAAACCAAAGTATAAGAAATGTCTCGTATAACCAGTGGTCTACACAACTGATTGTTTTCGCTATTTCATTTCTAATGCATACATAAACCGTTTTTCACCTAATCTCAATAACTGAAATACAAGTTTTACTGGTAAGTGCTTGCTTTAAAAAATGTTTCAAACAGAAATAATTATAGCTGGTTAGTAGTAGTAATCTAAATGATAATTCTGTCAGAGATATAAAGCCACCTTAGTCATGATTGAATTACAGACTGGAATACAGCACTCAGCTTGAAATATACTGGTATTATATTTGCAAAGTATTTCAACTATCGCTCTGTAATAACTTTTAAAATAAATTAAAACTGTATAATAAAATAAATCAACTCTAAGAACACAAACAGAATGTAGGAAAGGCATGACAAAATGATTGTGTGATAATAAGCTTGAATTGTTAAGATTCCAGAGGTGCTTCGATTGGCATTCTGTGCTTGTCTTTATATACTTCCTCTGTCAATTCTACGGCCGCGCCGTGGCCGAGTGGTCAGACCACTCGCCTCTCATCTAAACGGCCCCAAGTGACCGCACGTGAGATTTTTGGTGGACAAAGCGGCGCGGAACGGGTTTTCTCCGGGTTGTACGGTTTACCCCACTATCTCATTCCACCAAAATACTACAAAAAAAAAAAAACCATCAATTCTACTACAAGCAATGCTTGGATATATTAAACACATCATCTAACATAACACCTACACACCATCCAATAAATAATAATAATTTATTGTAATTAAGTTGCATACAGGGGTAGCAATACTTTCGAAAAATTAACAGCGAATGTTTAAAATTCTTTACCTCTCTCTCATTTTGAAACGAAGATTTTTAGAAACATGTTTTCGAAGTAGTGAGAAATTAACTGACGTGTGATTACCAATAAACCAATAGCATCTAAAGTTTGAGATTGATTTTAATATCCTGACCGGCTTAAATATAATAATAATAATAATAATAATAATAATAATAATAATAATAATAATAATAATAATAATAATAATAATAATAATAATAATAATAATAATAATAATAATAATAATAATATAGGAAACAACTTGCATGCCTATTGCATTCATATCCTCTTACACCGTTGCTTAATCAGGGAGTTCGCTTGAATGCAATCCAACTATTTTTGACAGATCAATCTCTTCGGACCAACATACTTACTTATACGTGGAAAATTACTTTCAATCACATATGGAACCGATTAAGATATGCAGTGACAGAAAATTATTAGTTATTTGAGAAAAAATTTGATATTTGCAAATAGTGCCAAATACAGTCAAGTTTAGTTTAGTCTTAATTTTTTTTTTTTTTTTTTTGAAGCAAGAAGAAAATGTCATAATTGACAAGGAAAATATGCTCCCCTCTGAAAACGGGTGGGAATGAAATTCCTTCTCCAATAATGCCCTCCTTATCTTTCTTCATTAACTGTAATTGTGCAAACAGATGCATATTTGTCACATTTAGAAAGGTGTACAATGAAAATTGTAGTTATATATTGTAATTTTGTCCCAAAGAAATACTTTTCTGTACTATCAATGAGTTAAAAACATCAATAGTTGTGCACAGCATTATCAATAACACATGCTTTATTTAGTGTTATCGAAAAGAGCATGCTTGATTCTGTTTTCCCATCACTGTTGCGCTATTATAGCAACTAATAAAATCTATTCCTTTCTTTCAAAAACGAGTCTATATATAAGACAATGCCTGTGCCATTATTTGACTTTTGAAGAGATTGGGTCACCCTCTGTGGTGTAATGGTCCATCCAAGGTCACGGGTTCAAACCTAGAGGAGGACGATGGATTTTATCGGGTGTAAAAGTCCTTAGCATGGCTTTCTTTGAAAGGGAAGTAAAGTCGTTGGTCCTGTGTCGTATATTTACGCACGTAAAAGAACCTCAAGCCTGATAGAGAGGCATCTGAGCAATATTAACCGGTCTTTCACGCCCAGTTTAGAATGGAACGCTAAGAACCACAGCAGTTAAACAGAGTCGATAAATAAAAGGTGTTGCAATGTCCATTCATGTGTTTTGCTCCAGGTAGCACCATAAAAAACTACCAAATGAATATCTCATTTTCAAAATTTATAAATGAAATGAAAATGATAAATGCTTGGCAAAAGCCAAAATTAGGACACATTAATACAGGTAATAAATACTTTTGTAGAAAAATACTGGAACCATAGTATATCAACGAAAAAAGTTGGTTCGTGTGTATTTAATTTTCTGAATTTTATACTTCTAACATGAAGACTCTTCTCTCTTCCCAGGTTTGTGATATACAAGACGCATTCTGTACTCTGGTTTCAACTACCATAAATAAATATTGTTATTAATCTTTTGAATTTATTGTGGTTCTTTACAGATACATAAACACACACAGAATCAAGTCATAACACTTACTACTTTCTCTATACCTACTATGTACAAGTGCATAGAGAAGGTATTGCACTCCACCCAAAAGTTCGATACCGAGATTTCACCGGAAATATATGTTTTAAGGTTCCGTGTATCAAAAAAAAAAAAAAAAAAAAAAGCAAAAAAGGTGTATGTGTCCGTGTATCCGTGTCTGTGAACATGGAATTTAAGTTTAGTTTATTCCAGGGATGCGACACAAAGATTTTGAGAAAAATCCCCCCACCCTAAACAACTCTTTACATGGACTTTTTTTTCGAAGATGTTGATTTTCTAAAAAATGGCTCTAACGATTTTGATTAAAATATCATATATTAAGGATATTTACCTGACAAATAAAATTTATATCTTGAATTTTCTGGGAATAGCTTCTGAGGATTACTTTATTCTGGGCGAATTTTACGGAATTTTGTATAACTCCTAAACCGTAAGAGATGGGGGAGGGGGGGAACTTACCATACAAAAAATATACAGCACTTTGAAACACACAATTTATGTTATATGCATTTTTTCATGGAATTGATCGTTTTTGAGATATTTCTTGATTTTGGTTTCAGCTTTAAAAACTTATTCTTTTCTCCCACAGCACTCCTGCCCCTACAGACAAGGGAACTTCAGTCACATATCATCCAGCTTTTGACTATCGCTTTAACCTATGGTACTCTTTTATTTCGCTTCTACTTACACTGAAGCAAATAATAAGACTATTTCTTCTATTTTTCTCGATTAGCATGAAGTAAATAGAAGCATACGCTTTTTAACAATAATTTATTGCAGATATGTAGAGAAAGTCATGTGAATGGGACACATCAGATTTTTTTTTCTCACAAGAACACATCTTTTCTCCTTCTTGTTTCGTTGTAAGCCAAAATGATCTTCCTTTTCCTTTACAGCAATTATAAATAGACACATGTGTGTTGCCGTGCATTCATTCCAAGGCCGTGTAACGAATGTAAGTTTTAGCAATGCACATACCTATAACTCTTTCCGTTTCTTTCTATCATTGTTGCGATTGTTGGTCACGTCTCCAGCCAACATATTGTAAACTCCTTGACCTAAACCTTTTTGCATTAGAATGAACACAAGGTCTTCCAAATATATTAATAACACAAGTAAAACTATTCATTAATAACAATTCACACAAAAATGAGCAGTTAAATTATGTTTTAAGCTATTTAGCCAAATAAATTCAATGTGGCTTGTGGCCTTAATATGGTTACAGTATTCTTTCTAAAAAAAATGGAAGATAAAGTATAATTCTTCTCTAAAATAAATTTTCCTTACCAGATCACTCTAAATTATTTATATAAGACTGCAAATTTGTCAGCGTTCATTACTTAAGTAAAATTATAGCAGCTTAAGACAATTTCCTATATGAGCTGCAGGTTTGAGATGGAGTGACTATGAATAGAGATCCCGTTTTACGGAATTGCTTGTTCATTCGCAGAAATTAACATTTAAGCTTGCAAATATAGTAGATGGGTTTACCACAGAGAAGACTTCAGCCATACATAAAACAGGTTTGACACTTTTTTCTATATTTTAATCATATTGTAAGCCTTGTTCTGAGATATCATACAACACTATTAACAAGAGGGGAATGTATAGGTACTTTTTCATATATTATCGCTATATCACTACATAATCAAGGAACATTGTAATCCCACACTATGAAAATCCAACATTATGGTTAAACACAACATTTAATTTGAAACACGTCGTGCAACTTAAAAAAATTACACACAATAAAGAAATGGTGGTGATTTTGTAACTGCGACCAG
This sequence comes from Hymenopus coronatus, assembly GCA_030762935.1. NCBI lineage: Eukaryota > Metazoa > Arthropoda > Insecta > Mantodea > Hymenopodidae > Hymenopus > Hymenopus coronatus. The sequence goes on from CM060885.1 coordinate 20,341,314, forward strand.
TCAGTGCAATATGCAATTATAATCACTAAATTTACGATAATTGTACCTCGTGTTGTATCTATTCTTGGATAACTCCAACAATCGTGTAGGCTAGGTAACTCCGTAAGGCCCAAATAGCACATGATTGCCATAAGGTTAGTTAGGTTAGGATCTTTTCAAATTTGAAATTATCCGAGATACACGATACCTTTAAATCTGAAATTCCTGAATTTCACAATTTGGGAATAACATCTGTCGCACTAATGTAAATCTGAGTACACTATCCTTACGGGAGGGGCGAGTTTAGCGAAGGCTAAGCATAGAATTTAAAGGTATGGACTTATTAACCTTTCTTTAGGTCCCATGTTCTTGGATCCTGTAAAAGGAAATTGTATGTACATTTTGGAATCTTGGAAACAATGAGGGCCGTTTTCCTGAATCCCACTTTTTTTTAAGTGTTTTGAAAACTTAATCCACTTAGAACTATTTTGATGTCCCTTACTAAATTCTCGGCCATGTAAACATTGTGGTAATCTGTAGGCTAAATTTAGCTAAGGATTGTACAACTGCAATTTGTTCACAAATGCTACTTTTCCGTTTTAACAGTTCATCTGATAAATAAAGACAGAATCTTAATGTAAATAAGAACTACTTAACATCTGATTTACTTATAAAATTAATAGGTATGGTCAATGCAAATGTAGGAAGCTTGTATTTCGCTTGGTTTTACCTAAACTGTAGTAATGAAGCTCCTGCGTTACTGAACTAGTATAGGAACTCGACTCTCCTACAGTTTAAAATGTCCTCGAACACCCAACAAGACTTAAGCAAAAACTATTCATTCTGTATAATAAATCAATTTTATAGTATTGGCTCGATCACTTGCAGCACTAAAATTACTTACAAATCTACAAACAATTTCTTTCTAGAGGTGTGTCATAATGTGGTACTACAAAGCTTTAAGAATTGTTTTTGGTCTTTAAGGTTCAATAAAGCAATCGATTTATACCGACACACATAATAAACACTGACCTTACGTGCCTTATACTGTCTAAGGCTGGTTTAAAATGCATCTCCTTTGGTTTGCCGAAATATATTAATATTTGAATTTGATTTCCTCATTACCACAAGTTATGTATGGTTTTACAAAGCTATTTATCACTTAGACAGTAACGGGAATCTTAACTTACCATTTTCGGCGCATATTATTGATGAATTTACGTTCCATCTTACATAACCACGACTTATTAATCCTCGCTGCATTTTAAAACGGCATTGTTTTTTCGTCTGCTCCACCTCTATTGCCAAACGTAAAATCAGAGACCCGGCCTGGACCATGTCCCGTCTTCATTTTAACAACCCAACACAGTTTGAGTCTCCGATCATGTCCTGAAACCCATGACCCCAAGCCATGGCTTACGCCACGTTTTAGCAATCGGCCCAAGGAACATAATATTACATCTATTACTAACCGACTCTCCAAATTATTTCGTAGATAGGCTTAGAACCTACTAAGTCGTATATAGCTTCAGTGAAATCATGAAACGTCTCGCCTTTCAGTAAGGTTAGTGTTTACAGTTATGTGATTGTAACGACCTTTTTTTTTTTTGTAGTATTTAACGCCCGCTTTAACTACTTATAGCACTGCAGGCGGTTAGTAATGAACGAGTGATATATACAACTGACATGTTTTTTGAGGCATGCGAAGTTCCGAGTGTGTTGCGACATTCTTATGTATGTTATTACGTCATCATATCAGCGCTCGTGCAGTCTCGAGGCTGTATGGAGACCTGTCGCGTAACGGAATTAGCTCGAACCTGCTCGAGCTGCGGTACTTTAAGCCCAGCCCTACTATTTTCCATACTGGGTACCTGAATGTCACTAGCTTCGATATCCTGTCCTGTATTTCTAATCCTCATATACCTTATGCTAGTAAAAAATTCTCACATTTCTACATTTCCCTTCCTGGCTGTCTCTATACTTTCTATTTCTGGCTCATACCTTCCCTGATCAAAATTTTATATTCCGTCTATTATTTTATTATTCCTCAGTTTCATTAACATTGTTTTACACAAAACGTAGTATTATTTTAACCTTTTATATTGTCACCCTTCCAAAATATACTTACAACTACACATATTTTCTACACTTTATAATTGTCTAAGAGCTACCTGAAACAAAGATTCTAGATATATATTTTTTCCTCTTAAAATTTAAAGTTTTCTAAATGTGTAGTGATGCAGTTTGTAGAGGTGTTGGTATCCTGCACTTTCACTTAACTTGTTGAAGGGGAAGGGGGTTGTAGTTCAATATGTGGGAACTTCTGGGGGACTTTGTCTTCTCTCTTGTGTGAGGGGAGGAGTTTCCTGGTCCCGTCTTCCGTGTGCTGGTGGCTCCATCGCTCTTCGCTGTTTGCGGCGTCGTCGACCTCTACAGCCTCGTCGTCTGGATTGAAGTTCTGTGGTTTCCCATGAACGACGGTTGTCTTTCTGTCGTGCATCGGTTTGTGTCTGGTGTTCTGGAGATCATTCGCAGCCAAACACGTTGGACGCCATTTAATATGCGCTTGTCTTGTCGGATTTTGGAGATTCGTTTGATGTTTTAACCCCTACCTGTTATATGATGAATTCCCTTTGGAGGCTGCTTTCTCTATCTTGTCGTATCTCAGGGTGTGGCACACCTCCAGAAACCTGCAATGTCGTTAAATGTGGTCTCTCTTAAACTCGGTTCTTCCTTATTTGACACTTCATTTATTTCTTACCAGTAATATTCTAAACCTACAATCCGACACAGAACAGAGTCACATATTTTAACGGAATCGCGGTATCTCCTGAGCATGGGGGTATCCACTACTCGCTTTACATCCCGATATCTTTTTTTAGAAACCCCACGCGGACTGTAAACATCCGATTGCCTGCCCAGTCGAAATCACTTTCCAGAGTGTTCTCTGGACTTTTCTGCAGAATTAGATATCTTGCCAACTGCATCCTATATCCTAAATTTTGAGTTATATTTCCAGAATTTCAACCCCTTCTAAACTTACATTATATCCCCAATATTCCAAATATTTCGATTTCATTTGACTGGGCATTTCTCATCGCGTCTCCATGTTACCTTCACTCCCACGGATTTTCAAGACAAACCTAATGGTACGCACTTCCGATACTAATCTGTTCTAGAATGCAATAAGCCCATTTCTTAAGGCTGGATACACTCTTAAGCATTCATGCATTACATTTCCGTTAACTTCGCTCTGATTTTTCTATTATTTTGCGGAACATTGTTTGCCTTTATGCCCGCACCTGCCCTTTATATGTACTCTTTCTAACAACAAAGGAAGATAAGATGGGATCAGAAAAAAGAGCTACGATATAGGAAATGCCTAAAAATTGTTCAAGATGGACAGGGTGGGAAGTGAAATGACGAAAGTGAATTCCTCATTGGAGAAGGTATATATTGGGAATATAGCCGACCCGGACTCTGGTTAAGGTCAGTACGCAACTGAGACGACTAGCGTCGGGCAGGTTGCGGCCGTCTGGGGCTGTCGTGAGATGCTGTCCGCAACCTAGTCAACCGGGGGAAGGTAAACGAAGAAGACCTGGTGTGACGAGGGGAATGCCGGAGCCATTATCGCCATCTCTTTGCGTTACGCTGTGTGCCTTAGACAGAGAAGTCGAAGACAGCCTCATCGTGAACGATTCGATACGAGGGAAGCCGTTACAGACTCCAGTGGACACTGGTGCAACCGTGACCGTAATCCATCCTGACGTGGCTGTGAACTTGCATACTAGGTAACCGAATCAGTCTTATCAGATATGACAGTATCAGGCGAAACCTTGCCAGTGGAGACGGAGGTCTTGTTGGAGTTATCCCTGAGACGGAGCACCATACGGCTGTGAATATTCGTCGCGATTTTGGCTGAGAGGGTTGGGACTGGAAGCTCTCAGGGGCCACGATGCAACAGGAGGCAGGAGGATCTTACGAATCGGTGAAAGCGAATTGCGATCTGGAGTCCCAATGAGTATCCTGGAATCCACAGGCTGACCCCTAAGGAGGTTGTGATCATGTTAGGAGTTGCAGTGTCAGTGAAGGCGCGTATAGTGGACCAGCTATGAAGAGAACTCGCAAAAAGTCCGGAGGTGGGGAACCGTTACGACCGTCAATCCAGTAGGGAAAATTCCGGCTCGGAGTTTACATGTGTTCGTATTACCGAACCCAAACCTGAGGTCGTAGACCCAGGTTCCGATAATCATGGTAAGGACCATACCGTTTGGGCGAGGATCAACAAGGTAGTCGCACCCGTAGAGAAGCAGCCGGTTGTGTGCCAGAATCGTCTAGTCCACTTGGACAATGCTGTTTTGGACCACCAGCGCTGAGGAGGGGACAGTTTAATAGCGGCGCGTGGGACCGAGCGACCACTGTAGTGATCGCTGTAACGATAGAGCAAACGTACACAATAGGGAGCAAACAAAGGTATGTGGAGGCGTCACTGAAAGATCCCTGGAACCTTCCTTCTCCCCAGACCAAGAGCTTTCTTCTTCCAGAGTAATCTCTTTCTAATGGAAAAAAACGTAAATGCCCCGTAGTTTCTATGACTGGAACGTTCAAAGGCCAGTACGGACATTTAAGGGGACGAAAAGTGCCGAAGGAGAGAAGTGAACTGTGGAGGAGTGAAGTGTAGAAGAATGAACTTAAGTGAAGAGTGTAAAAAATCAATTTAGTGAGTAAGACGCTTGCTAAGAAAGTGACATGAACGCAACGACCCAGTTATTTGTCTACAAAAGGTGAAAGTGTTGTATTATGTGTAGTGTTCTAGCGACGAATAAAATGAATTTAACTTAAACTGTTGTTCTCATTTATTACAATAACTAAATTCTATACAGTTGTATCTCGAATCACTTCTTTATGAAAATCTTCTTTCTGCAGTTTTTCTCAGCGTGCAACACGACTAGCCCATTCTTGTTTTTTCACTCTGTCAAGTGTGACATCCGTAAAACGAAATGTGGTATTTTCTTTTGCGACCTCCCTTTTCCTCAACATAAATTAATTCTTTGTGGTTGTGTTGACAATGCTAAGGAGGTAAACGAATACTTTGGTGCTCTTTTGTTATGCTATTTGATCTAGCTAGTACTGTTTTACTTTCTCTAGCGCTTATGTGCATAACAATGTACATAGCTAGAGAGGGTGTTGTATTCCACTCAAAAATTTGTTGTGGAGATTTAACCATATATATGTTTTGTAAGTCCGAAAAACATTTTTAGAAAAAATGTCCACACGTGCGTGAATGTCCACGGAATCATGCAAAGCGAATAGAACCTTAATTGTTTCACATAACGGCTATCCCTTGGCGTTGCGTATTCCCTTCTATTTACAAGGAAGCAAATAATAAAAGCAATTCTGCTAATGTTTATGTCAATTAGTGTGATGAAGATAAATAATGTTTCGTAAGCCTAGTGTGTACATGGAACAGCTAGTTTGTGACTGGGATACATTCGATTTTTTTTCTTACGTTTTGTAATGATTTAATTTTGTTGTTGTTTTTGTTTGTTTGTTTGTTGTAGTAATTCAGCTATAGTTCTAGAAGGGTGGTATGCTATTTTATTATTTGTCAGCCAGTGTTGAATATGTAGTTTTATGGAATTAATAAAGGAGTTTTTTTTAAAGAGTCGAGAATAGTAGCTGATAATAATTGAATCCTCTTCTAAAAATTTGTTTACGAACCTTTCTGTTTAAGCATCTGCATTAATTTCAGAATTATAGTGAACATTTTTATTCCCTTATCTAGAACGGTAAACCCACTTGCTTTCGGGAATAAATCCTATTACTACAGAACGTGAATGACAAATTAAAGGTATGTTTTCTTTTCTTAGAGAAACTTCGAGTCTATCCCTTTCCGTCGAATCTTACCATATGTTTGGCTTGCAATGATTCTGTTTTACCCACATCTCAAGTTAAAAAATTGGGGCGCTTAACTCCGGATTCCTTAAAAAAAAAAAAAAAAAAAAAAAAAAAAAAAAAAAAAAAAAAAAAAAAAAAAAAAAAAAAAAAGTGTACTCTACCATTAACTATGTCACCTCTTTGCAGCAAGAATTTACTGTCCATCACCAGTTTCTTTTTCTTTTCTTTCTTTCTCTCTTTTTTGGTATCTGATACAGAAGTCTTTCAGAACTAATAGCATTGAAGTAGAGGGGCAGAGGAACCCATACAGTCTATTGCCCCCTCCCTCTCATAATATGAATCAGCACTTTATTAATGGTGTATTCCCAATTATCATACATTTTATATATTGTGGTAGAAGTACATCTTTTTCAAAATGATCTAAATTAGAAACGCTTTATTGCTTTTTTCATGCTATCCTGGAGATTCAAATAAAGGTTCTCCAATTTCTGCTAAGAGTTTTACCTGTTTTACTATTTCTGACTGTGAGATCATAGCTTTGTGAAAATGTTGTGTGAATATGTGCTTCCTAAGATGAAAATTCCTTAAAGAAAGTGTTAGGAGCGTAGTACTTTGCCCTTAGTGGCTACACCACTGGTAGCACGTTTTGAAAGTGACATTATTAACAGTTGAAAGAATATAAATGTAAAAACTTTATGTTTTTGTCACAATCACTCAATGCTTTGAACCGAACTTCAATGAACACGTGCGCGCTCTTCCGAACTTCAGTGCAGCGTATTGAATTAATTTATAACTTCAAACGTTAATTTAGCAGTTCAAACTGACTATTTGCAAAGTCTCAGTGGCTACTACTGACTGCAAAATAAAAATAATAATGAAACAGTAACAATAATAATAATAATAATAATAATAATAATAATAATAATAATAATAACAATAGTAGTAATAATAATAATAATAATAATAATAATAATAATAATAATAATAAAGAAATCACACATTGGTATGGTTGGTAGTTGAATCATACCGTAAATATAAACCAAAAAAAGCAATGTTTATTTAGAGAACGATAACTCGAGAAGCAACCAGCGTATGCCCTGTACATCCTTACTTCACCGGTAATGGAAACAAAAGCAACAGGTTGTACTGGCTGTGATTGGTTGCTGAACGTTTTACTGCTTTTCTCCATCACAAAAAAAAAAAAAAAAAACTCCTATTATATTGCCGAGCAAGTACAGAAATATCGCATTGCAATGTGTAATGTCTAAATAATATAGTATGAATGATTAAGGAACAAAATGTACTGATCATTTGCTCATTATTTCTTTATATAACAATGCATATGCGTGTGCAGTTCAACGGCTGCTTCTAGTCAACACTTAATGGCGGAACCACTTAATATCAGTGTAGTGAAACATAAGCAAGGAAGGAATTATTCCTCGGGTGCATATAATAAGGTATGTGAAAAATGTTCATTAAACAATGTCCTTAGCTTAACAGCAGACTTTACTGGCGTTTCCAAAACCAGCATAAAGTGTGCAAAGCTTTTAATTAGCAAAGATGCGACATTTTGTGTAAGTAGCTTTACAAATGGCAGCCGAAGATTAGTGAATGGTCACCCGCCATGCTCAGCAACCTTCCATTCAGAGCAGTGCTGTACCTCACCAAGGTACTCAACATGTGCCTCACCTTAGGTCACTTTCCGCGCGAGTGGAAGGTGGCACGGGTGGTGTGCATTTTGAAGCCTGGTAAGGACCCTGCACTTCCTTCAAGCTACCGCTCCATTAGCCTCCTACCCACCCTCTCGAAGGTCTTCGAGAGGTTAGTTCTACACCGCTTGTCGCCGCAGGTAGTCGACATTCAAGCCATCCCTCTCCATCAGTTTGGATTCCGTCCTGGGCACTCGACAACCCAACAGCTGCTGCGGGCGGTGGAGGCTGCCGCCCTGGGGTTCCAGGACGGGGCCTTCACGCCGGCGGTGTCTTTGGATGTTGAGAAGGCCTTCTCAACCACCTGGCACGAGGGTCTCCCTTTTAAACTCATCCAGATTGGCCTACACACAGTTAATCAACATCATACACAACTTCCTACACCAGCGCACCTTTGTAGTTGCAGTTGCGGGGCAAACATCTACACCTAAACCCCTACGAGGCGGAGTCCCAGAAGGCTCTGTACTATCACCCACCTTGTTTAGCCTTTATATGGCAGACTTCCCTGTGGTGCAGGGCGTCAACATGGCCCAGTTTGCTGATGACGTCCTGCTCTACCGCACCGACAGGAACATACGCAGAGCCTTCAACCCCATACAGAGACACCTCCGTCTCGTCCAGGACGGTGCAGACAGTGGCGGATGTCCGTTAACCCGGGCAAAAGTCATGCTGTTCTGTTCACCAGAAAATGCCCCGTAATAAACCAGATACCCAACTTTTCCTATCAGGGCCAAAGGATAGAGTGGGGGAATTCCATCAAATACTTGGGCGTCATTCTTGATAAGGGCCTAACTTTTCGTGAACACGTGCGGGGAACGTCGGACAGGGCGAAGGGGGCGATAGCCTCCCTTTACCCTGTGCTGGCCTCCCAGATGCCGGTTCACTTAAAGTTACGCCTTTTCAAGGCGCTTATAGTCCCCCTGATGCTCTATGCCTGCGAAGTGTGGGGTATGGCAGCAGACTCCTGGCTTCTCTGGTTACAGCGGGTGCAGAATAGAGGACTCCGGTCCATATATTCTGTATGTCGACGTTTCCCTTTGAGGCTACTACATGAAGCTTCGGCCCTCCCATATGTGGAAGCTGTTATTAGGCACTGGGCTCAAAAATTCTACGCCAGATTTGGCGAACATGAGAACGCTCTTGTCAGATCACTGGGGGAGTACTTACCCTCTGAACGCCGAAAAAGGCGGTTCCGGGTTCCCCGCATGGCTTGTGGGCACCCCCGGTAACAACGGCTTTAAACCAGACAATAGCTGAACAAAGCACTCCCCCTTCCATAGGGACAGGTCTATCAAAATTCACCACCATATTTAAATAAATAAAAATAAATAATAAAAAAAAAACACCAGCGGAGCAGAGGAAAGGATGCTGCTCCTGAAAATGCAACCGCTCGAGAAGCCTACCAGCGCTACCTCCTTAACACCAACACTCGAAACCTCAAATAAAACCATAACCATCACCTCATTCCTGTGGTTAAACCCTTACCAGGATAGGTACACAGCAACAACTACCAGGCTCACCACGAGCCTACCAGACACGCACGCACGCACACGTAGTGAATGTGTGTCACATATTGTTCGGGAAGAGCAAACAGAGGTTTGGAGGGAATTGTGGAAATGTTCGTTTGGCCGCTAATGTTATTATTAAGGTGGTGTTCCAGACAGTTCAATTGCAACTGCAACAAAGGAGTCATATTTTGAAGGAGAGTTCCAACTTCAGATTGGCTATTATGACACTATATTAAAGAAATGTGCAGTGTAGGCCTATAAATATGTGAATGCCAAAATTCGAAAAAAAAAACAAAAAAAAAACAACAATTTGGAATTATGTAGGTATGCAATACTTCAGCAAACTTTCAAAACAAAATGTCCGCATTTAAAAATTTGTGGGAGAATTTTTACATTTCATACTTAATATATTAGGACTCGTCTGCATGTTTTAATTGCGTTTTATTTATTACACATTTAAGGGAGTTACTCTTTATCTGTGAAGAGTGAAAGCAGGTAGCTATTTCTTTTCCTGCCAAACGTAGGTACGCGGTTTTACGGTACCCGAATCATCTTAGTACGATAGTGTGTACACCTGCATTCGTGGAAGAATATATTCTGATTTGTTTACAGTGCCGGTGAAGTAAGGATGGACAGATAATAGAGACATAGCCTTTGTACAGGTTATTTAAAAAGAATTGCCGCGCTCATCCTAGGCATATTGCAACGTTGGATTTGCTGTAGTAATTTTTGGGTACATGAAGTGACCAATCTTTACCCCCCCCCCCCAAAAGTAGTTAACGCTTTTCGCATATGATAGGCCAGTCACTGTATACGAACTTTTCTTAGAACCGCTTCATATGCCTTTTAAATCCGTACTAACTTTAAGCGAACGATGTGCATGACGAATATTTTAAATTGCACACTATTTTAGCTGCAATTATAACAAAATTAAGATAATCTAAGATGATCGTAGTTCAGCGCGTGTTATGTAATAATTTGGCATCAAAAAGCGAATGTAATATGACAATGTATACAATTATTAAAGCTAATGACATGTTTTATCACGAGTGCGAGGAAATTGTTAACTATCTAGTATTTCAGTTCTCAGATAAATAAAAACACATTGTCATATAGTAATATTTATGCTATACTATCTTTAGTTGGTTAATTAAATTTATTGTTGCGCTTTATGATAGATTTTTGTATTCAACTTAATCTTGTTTTAAATTATTTTGGTTGACAATTTATTCTTAGATATATTTTATAATTGTTATGATACTTCCACACTTATAAACGATGACTGTCTCTTACTATAAGCGCAAGGGCTCTTTGGGGCCTTGTTGAAATAAATAAATAAAAATAAAGTTATTTTAAAATTTAAAAATTTTATCGAAACATCTAATGAGGGAATGTGGAATTTATGTTAAGTGTGTGCTATATTGTTTTAACGTTATATTGGTTGAGGTAAATTCAAGATTGTACGTTGGGTGCCTTGTTTTGAGAATTGTTTCGGGAGGGGATGTGTGTTCAAAATGGCGGTAATGGGTAGTTGTTTTTGTTTCATAAATGTCGAAGTTTTGTTTTGTATATATTTTAGTGTGTGAAACTTACAAAAATAAACATAAAGAGGTATAATACACTGTAATTTTTTTCAGATTAAATTTTCTCGCAGTAGTCGTAGCTTTGGGAGCGTGCTTTAGGCGCAGGCTGTATTTGTTTACGTTTTTGTTACAGATGTCATAATAATTAAGATTCATAGTAGTCTCCAAGTGGCGAGTTGGGATGAATGACATAGAAATACAAGCTCAAGAATATCTGCGGCGCAGAGAATGGAGAAGGGCCGCAGAATTGTTTGATAAGCTGCTTGCACCAACTACAAGCAATGGTATACCAAGAGAGAGAGTAGTGGGCTATTTACTAGGACGTTCAGAATGTTGTATAGAGCTGGGTCAGCATGAAGCAGTGGTGACAGATTGCAGGAGGATTATAAAGCTATTAGCAGATGCAGATGGTGGCAGTAATAATGGTGCCAGAGCTCGGAGACGACTTGTCCATGCACTATTTTCTCTACGTCGATTTAGTGAAGCAGAAGCTGCTGCTAGAGAATGGCTGGTTTCAGGGGGTGGTGCAACAAATCAACCTGAAGCGCTAAAGGTGTTGGAACGTCTGAGAATTGCTTTACAAATGGCCAATGGACAGAAATGCACTCAGCCAAAATGTATGCCACAGCAGAGACTGAATGAAGAAGTGTTAAGTTTGGGATCACAATTAGAATCGTGGACTGGTTTAGCGGAATGTTCTAGACGGCAGAGGAAGCATCCTGTGGAACTTATTGATGATGTTTCACTGACAAGGGGGAATAATTTGACAGATATAGCATCACTTAGACGAACTCATCCTGTAGAACTGGAGAACAACATTGAACTTGCTAGTTTTCAACAGCAGGCTAACAGTGGTAAGTAGAGAAATAGAAGTTTACATTAATGATTTTTGTCATGATCATTTGTTAGTTTCATTGTATGGGAAAAATGCAGCCTAAGTTATCATTTTTGTTTATTTAACTACTTGTTATTAGCATCTTAAGGGAGTTATAACTGTATGCCTACACAAAATAAATGGCTACTAGTTATGCATAATGTCCTGGGAATAGATTTGCCCATTGTAGAATGTTTATGGATTCTTACACAATCCAGTGTTTTGAGTTGATTTCCATCAGTAAAGATGTTAAACAGATGATCAGATAAGTTATATATGTATTGTAGTGCAATAGGTAATTGCAGTAACATCAGTTCAAATACACATGTAAACTATAACCTATGATTAAATTTAGAATCCAAAATATGGCGATTCTGCACCATGGCTCTATTAATTCTGCTGTCTGCAAAACGGAAACTATGTTGGGATATCTATAGTAGGAAATTAAAGTGAAATGTGCAGATTGTGGTGAAAATACAAGTGATTTAAATTCAGTTAGTAAATAGAAGATGTGAAATTACCCTGATTTATGTGTAATTTGGCAGGTATTGAATTCATGGTTTTGCTGAATTTGAATTACACACTTTCTATTTATTAACCGATTTTAAATTATTTTCTGTGTTTTCATCACAATCTACACATTTCACTTTTATTTTCTACTATAGATATCCCGACATAGTTTCCGTTTAGCAGACGACAGAATGCTCGAGGTGTTACAGGTTTAATTTGGCTGGAATCAAATTTTAAATTGGATAGGTAGAGTCAGACTGAAAAATTCAATGCTATAGCCGGGATTTGAACCATGGATCTCCTGATCTCTAGCCAGTTGCTCTGCCACTGAGCTACCATGACAACATATTGCCATAGCATTGAATTTCTCAACTTACTCGCATGTTTCCTGGTAAACCACAAGGTAATCTCAAATTATTTTGAGATGACAACCCCAATGATTACCTACAATGTTGTAAGTACTTTAAGTTCCAGTATTCATAGTATGCCAACTATTATAGTCAGTTGGTATTGGTTTAATTGTTTTTTCACACAAGCCGTGTGTAGGACAGGAGTTGGATAAGTGATTTTAAATTACTTTCATTGCTTTCACCACAGTCCGCACATTTCACTTTCATTCCTATTATGGACATCCCAATGTAGTCCCTGTTTATCAGACTGCAGCATTAATACAGCTGTTGGCCAGAATTACCAGCAGTGCACTTTTGCATATAAAACAATGTTCTTAAAATAACCTAAGTGAACAAAAATGTAATATTACGTATCTCTAGATGTAAGTTACCTACTCCTTATTAGGTTTAGCATCCTTTAACCTGTTGGTCTTATTGGGTAATGAAAGAATGTCGGTGAAATGCAGTGGCATAGCGTGAAATAAAAAAATGGGAACGCTATAGCTTAAATGCCCTACTGGAAATAAAAGGTGGAGGTAGGCAGTTGCACATTTTATTCAATATTGCACCTATAAATTAGGTTTGAGTGACAATGAAAACCACAAATAACTATATTAATATAATGGTTATATTGAAAACAATAACACTCACCTAAACTGACTTAGACACCAAATCAATCCTTCGATTCTTCTTTGTTGCGAACATGTCAATTAACCTCAATAAAGGCATCAGAATACTGTTCTCCCAACAGCTGTTTTTCTACAGCTAAAATGCACATGTTGCACAAATGGTGATTGGTCATTGAGTTTCTTAAGTATGTTTTATTTCTCGTTAGTGTACTCATTGATCTCCCACTACTTGTTGTAGCAGGATATGTTACAACTAAACACAACAGCTTAGTCACCTCCTCATACACCAAGTCTGTCATTTATAACCAAATACTTCAGTACATTTTGTGGTGATAGATGCTTTTGATCATCTAATAAATATTGAAGAGCTGATTTTCAAGCTGGTCTGAATTAAAATAACTAGGATATTGCTTTATTAGTTAGGAAATTTTCGTCTGAGGAAATTCTTTCTTATGTTGCATGATTTATTTTTTCTTTCCCATTCAATAAATCTACAAATTCGAGCTGTGGAAAATCTTTAAATCTGGATTTCATTTGAAGAACTTGGCAGTCAATGATTTCATATGTCAACACTTTCAATCTAGCCTTTTGAGAGTCACCAAAACTTACATTTCTATTCAACTGGATACTATTTTGCACACTCTCTTCAATGAAAGCCTTGTATTCTTAGATTTTGTATATTTGTAATAGCGAGTTGTATTTCAGTATGGCAAGCATTTATATTAACCAGTGTCTTGAGAACATGTACTACAATTTTATTCACAAAGAAACCCAATTGATATTACCTCAACAGCACTTGGGATACAGAAACATGCTGGGGTACACGGCTGAATGCTAGCGTATGCATAATCGGTATGTGAGGGAATTGCAGAGTAGGCAGGTGGTTGGTCAGGGGTTTTTGTGGAGGTACTACTAGTCATATCACATACAGGCAGTGAAACATGGAGTCGTTTCAGTGTATGCTGCTGTTTTCCAGTGGAACGAATTGACTTGTAAATCTTGTGTTTGCTATTTTGGCTTATTACAGCTGATCAACAGTATGATCTGAAAAAAAAAATTGCTCCTAAGTGATTACATACTATAATTGTTGTTTAAAGCTGTTAGAAATCAAAATAAATATAAAACAATTAAACACACAAAAATAAGGGGAACGCTCAGTGTACTAATGTCCCCTAAAGTGATGCCCCTGGTGAAATGATTGTTAAATGTTCCAGGCCCATGGAGCTTGAAGTTTCTTGATATTCGTCTTCTCAGATAAGGGAAAATCCCCCAAAAAACCCATATCTGGTTACCTCACCCTAAGCGAGATTCGAAGTGAAGCAAACATGCTAGCTCCACATTACATAGGTGGTAGACTTAAGTGTAAAAAGAATATTTTTAAATAGATGCAGGGGTGTCGTCTAGTTCTCTTAACAAAATGACTAGCAAATCTAAATAGCATGGGTAATTATTATAGTGGATGAGTCTTACCAGTTGTGAAGTTAGTAAATTAAGGTTAAAGGGCCTCTTTAGTTCAGACAGAATTGTTACCGTTGTATTTAAAAAGCATTTCCTTTGACTGCCCTGTAATAATACATTTGAGTATGTAGAAAAAATTCACTGTAACTAAGAACAGATTTATGAATTTTTCTAAGCATAAGATGTATTTATGGTTAGTTTTAGCCATAGTTTTTTGGATTAAGTGTTTACTAGTTTCTGGGATTAGCACATTTTCGTGTCTTGTGTGGTAAACCCATGGCTCTCAGTGATTTGGAAGCTGTCATCTCTTGGTTAACTACCAAATTGTATGCGCCAATGTTGTGGCCAATGATATTCTAGGATTTGATCATGTGATAGGTCATTCAGTATTTGTTAGTTAACAGCTATGAATTGGAAAAGAAACCAATATGGTGATGATGTTGTAAACATCTGAAAATTAATGTGAGATGAATTATGTTCAGTGTATTGAGTTTTTATCAGAGCAAATTGTTGAGCTAAATATGTATATACAACTCTATTCTTGGCAGAGTATATGTGTAAGTGTAAGTATGAACTGAAGGAAAGCAGCTGTGGATTTTTAGAGTGGATGATTTATCAAAATATCAAGGCAAGCTAAAATTGAATGAACTTTGTGTTTTCTAAATGTTTTTAAGTGAGCTGCAGTGAATGACAGGGTCCTCTGGTTTCAAGATTTTGTCAAGGTTAGGTTTTGTGCATGTTTGTAAATGAACTGTGTAAAATTAGGGTTTCCGAAAACTATTTTTGAAGGTTTTTGTAAAAGCAATGCAAATTACAGGCTTTTGTGGGAGAGAGAGAAAAAAAAAGGGTCTAAAATCTGTTCTGTACTCATACTAAACTTTTGCGAATATTTTTATAACCACGAGTCAAGTTCAAGCTTAAGCTAATGTTAGCGGATAGTTCTTCATCTTCAACTCTTTTAAAAGACAAATCCCTTTATAACATTCTACAGTAAATGTTTAAATATGTCTCTTCGATGGTTCACAAAGTCCAAAACATGTATAAATTATATCCTTTAAGGTATTAACATTGAATTAAAATCTGAATCACTGAAAAAAATATATAATTTGATTGTCATCCATATTTAAAATCATCCCAATCAAGGGTATAGGCAAATCTTGCTGAGTGAAAGATAGAAATTGTAGTTGTATTCAGTTTGATATTGCTTTTAGTAGGTATGTACCGAATGAGTCAAAAACCTCGGAACCGGCTACACAATGTTTTCGCACATGCTGCTGTAAACAAGGTCACACTTCTGACGCAGTTTTGCTCTGCTCTGGAAGTGCAGTTTTGGGTTGTAGTTCAATTATTACGAGTAATGTATTATGTTGTTCTGTACTAGTCGCAAAGTAAATTAAGACTCAGCATATGTTTTCGAATGCACAGCTTGTATTTATTTATAATTTGTATGTGTTAACTTAGCTCGCCAAGTGAATTTATGATTACCAGAAAGACTTCTAGAAGTAAAAGTTCCAGACTGTACAGCAATCCATGAACTTAACAATAAATTTCAGGCCACAAGGAGTTTTCAGACTAAGAAGTCTAAAAGATGTACCAAAGAAGCATTAGACATCAGTCATTGATTGGAGAATTCTCCCTAAATGCTGCTTAGGGTCTTTCATATCAGGCAGGCATTTCTTATGGCTTTGTGTGAAGAGCTGCTAAATTGAAGTTAAAACCATATAAAATAACTGAGTGACATGCTCTTCAACCAGGTCATCTGTAATTTGGCTCACATTTTGTGAGTGTCTCTTAATGGTGCATAAATGGTGAAATAGATTCACATTTAATTTTTTTTAAGGACGAGGCTCGGTTCCACCATTATGGATATGTATGTATACAAAATAATCATTATTGGAGCTCTGAGAAACCTAATATTGTTAATGAAGTACCCCTTCATGGAGAAAAAATTGGTGAATGGTGCGCCATTAGCAGAGAAAGAGTTATAGGGCCTTTTATTTTACTTATTTATTTTTTTTTTTTAGTCAACAATTGCCATCTTGCATGCATGAATACAATTTTGCCCCCCTTTTTTTTTTTTTAAAGTATTTGCCTTTTTTTTTTGATGAGAACAATTGAAAGTGTCTTTTAGGACAGAATTATTGGTAGAGATTTGTGGCCCCCTCGGTCCTTATGGTTTCTGTCTCTGGGGTCACTTAAAACATAAAGTGAACAAGGCCAACCCAACACACCCTGGAAGAATTAAAACAAAATATCTGTCAGGAAATTGCCAGCATGTTTCAAGGTGAACTACGGCAAATAATGGATCGTTTCCTTAAGAGGTGCCAAAAATATAGAATGTCGGGAGTTTCAGATTTCCTTTCATAAAGTTGGTAGGTAAAGCCTTTAAAAGTAGTTTGCAAAATGTTGTATAGTTTCTATGATATCGGCAGACGGCAATGAGCGCTGATGTCGCAGACAAGCAAAATACTGTGCAGTTGGTGTGTACTTTTTTGTCTTGTTACTAATCAGTAGATTTTCAACAATCTTTGGTTACTAAGGTATGCTATAAAACTTAAAAATTACCTTGTAATAGTATAAATGCATATATTGTTAGTGTACAAATAGTGAATACATATTGTATAAATGTTGGTAACAGTACATATTTTACTACATAAGGACAGGTCATTAACATAATGCTACAAATTAATGCTTGCCTATGTTGCTAAAAGGATTGAAAATGGGATTTAAATACTTTAGAGCATTTGACTTAAGCCGCCTGCCTGAGCATTTTATTTAAGATTTCCCTCAGAATTTTGTATCAATATCAAATGCTGTTAGTGTTTTAGGCCCCTTAAGTTAATTTCTGTATCAGTTTAATTAATCCATTGATTATCATGTCTGGTCTAAACAAGATAAACTTAAAGAATAGAAAAGAAAAAATCTGATGCTTTCCATTCACATGACTTTCTCTACATCTCTACAATAAATTATTGTTAAAAAGCTTATTCTTCTATTTACTTAATGCTAATCAAGAAAAAATTAGCAGAAAGGATCGATCTTATTACTTGCTTCGTTGTAAGTAGAAGGTAAATAAAAGAGTACCACAGACTAAATCAATAGTCAAATCTTTTAAAAACTGGTTACTATGCATTTGAAGTATCTTTGTATGGACAGGAGTTGACAAATTTCCTTATGAGAAAAGTACCTAAGTATTTTAAAGTATAAAGTATAAATATTTTAAAGCTGAAACTAATAACAAGGGATATCTCTAAAACGGTCAACTCCATGAAAAAATTGTGTATTAACGAGGTCTACATTTTTTTGTTACCTAAGTTTTTGCTTATCTTTTACGGTATACCAGTTATTCAAAATTCTGCAAAATTCATCCAGAATAAACATTCTTCTGAGACTATTGCCAGAAAATTCAAGATATATTTTTTATTTGTCATGTAAATATCTTAAATCTAAGAGATTTTAATCAAAATCTCTACAGCCATTTTTGAGGAAATCTTTTTTAAATATTTACCATGTAAAGGATAGGGGGTGGGGGGATTTTCTTGAAAATCTTTGTGTCACATCCTTGGAAGATACTGAACTTATATACGAAGTTTGGTATTTAACAATCTTTTCGTTTTTAAGATATGCTGCACACATGAACATTTTTCTGAAAATGTTTTTTTTTTTTATTCAGGGCACCTCAAAACATGTATTTCCATTGAAATCTCAGCATCGAATTTTTTGGTGCAATACAATACCTTCTCTATACACTATGTGTATAGTATATATAGAGAAAGTGAAAAAACATGTTAGTTGGAATAAAACTTGTATGCAGCATGAGAGTCAGATTTACATGATACTCAAATTCTCTAGTGATTTAATTAAATTTTCTCTCACTTATTAGATGTAATTTATTTTATTATAAAACATTGCTAAATGTTATAGAATAATAGAGTTATCAGAATAATTACCAAATTCTGTTTGGAATTATTTCCCCAACTTGGCACTGTCAGGGAAATTCATTGAGTAAATATTGCTTCATAATGTATTCGGTTCACAAGGTATACCTTAAATGTGTGTATATTGCTTTCAAAAAGTGACATTGTTTCCATTTGCTGAGATCAAGTGTTACAGAAATTTCCAAATATTATCTGTCCATCCTTACTTCACTAGCGATGTAAACAAACCAGATGTATTCTTCTGTAAATGCAAGTTCACACACACAACATGGTGCTAGGCTGTGTTTGTCTGCTATACAATCATAAAACTGCAAACCTATGTTTTAGTAATTTGACAGGAAAAGTAATGGCTATCTACTTTTACTGTTCACAAATATAATTCCATGAAATGAATAACAATTAAAACACAATAAAACTGGTAAGCAAATTGTTATTCAGTACAAAAAATAATATGCTCCTGTAAAATTACAAAATGCACATATGCTGTTTTGGAAGTAATATACATTATTCCTACTGTGGCTTGTAAATTTTAGCATTCATATATGGTCAGCAAAACACTGCACATTTCCTTAAAATCCTGCCATAATGCAGTGACTTCAGCATCTGCAAATAGAAGTGGTCCATTCCTTCAAGATATGAGTCATTTGCTGCAGTTGCAGTTAAGCTGTCTGAATTATCACAGATTGATTGTTTAATCGGACAATGTCCATCGTTCCCTTCAAATCTCGCTTTGTTTGCTCTTCCTGAATAATTATGATACACATTCTTTGCATTTTTTGGCTGTCACTTGCTGAAAGCTGTTTGCACAAGATGACTCATTTCAACTAATTTAAAAGTTTTGCTGCTTTTGGAAACACCAGAAATTCTGCTGTTAAGGTGAAAATATTGTTTAATGTAAAAGTAGGCTCTTTTCACAAAATGTATTATATACTCTTATATACTCTATGCTCTTCTTGCCATATTTTAGAGATTCCTTACCATTTACTGTCTTTTTTACTGACAAAAAACAGCCAAATTGCACATGTATGTGCATTGTTGCATAAAGGGATAATGATTAAAGTTCAATAAATTTTGTTCCTTAACACATTGAAGCCCGGGCATTTTGGTAGTTGAAGTGCCAAGAAACCCAGGGTATTTACGCCTACTTTGAGCTATTATTTATAGTACATCAATTAAATCTGCTGATAAGTATTGGGACAATTTAGAAGTATGGCATACAAGGATTTCTCAACAAGTAATAAAATAGTCATAACTTCCATATTAAAATTTTATTTTAAATTTACAAGTATCAAATATGAGTTTGATAAAAACTGCGTAAAGCTGCTTACACTCCATTTATTCAAAGTTCGAAAAACTCCCTCTTGGAATCAGAATTTTCCACAGCTTCATTTGTATCCTGAATTTCAGCTTCAGTTCACAGAAATCAAGGAAAATGCAGCATTTTAACATTTAAGACCACAAACGTAACAAACAGATCACCATCTTCAAAGAAAATGGCGCGACTACCTTAGAGCAGCCAATATTACTAAATCTCCTAAAATCCTAATAGTTGACTAAAGTAAGGGCAGATGGCAGCACAAATCAGACAACTAAACGATAACTGATGTATGTTCTTTGCTGCATAGCCCAAGACTGAGCTAAGGTCGTGGAATTGAATTAAAAGCGTTAGAAATACCTACCTGAGCTATGCTTGGGCATGAGTCTCATGAACATTTCAATGGCCCGAGCTATACTCGGGCTTGGGCTCCAAAGTGTTAACCATTTATACAATATTATTTAGACAACATTGAATAGTCAAACATGATATTTCAGTAACCTCACATGCCATTTAAGAGGAACTATTTTGTGGTCGAGAAAAGTTGTCAAACATTTAGCAAACAATCAAATCAATTGCACCTGTTGCTTTTATTTACACTACTGTGAAGTAAGGATGCATAGAGAATAGATTTCATAACATTGGTTTCTGATGATAAAAGTTCCAAATAGCTAAGACAGTTTTTCTCCATTCACTTGATTGATAATCCTAGAAACATTTATACCTATGTAAGTGCAGCACAATCTGGGCAATGTTTTAGACATATTTTCCCTTCTGTTCAAATAATACCTTTGTTTCAATACATAACAAAACCGAAAATATTAAGGTTACCATGTATGCAATGAAGTCTTAAACACTGATGTGCAAATTCAATTCCAGGTTACACCTTTTACTGCAGGCTTAAACTTGGCATGGAGGTTTTACATTTTAAAGTAACAAAAATTGCTGAGTTGTTGTATTTGTGGAAGAATATACTTTAAATATATATACACACACATGCACACATAAAAAAATTAATTCCACAATAGTTACTTTATATTTAATTAATGTGCTGCAATCTTTGAGAATAACCTGTAGTTAATTGTTTTGAATTGAATATTTTCCTGTGATGATGATGATGATTATTATTATTATTATTATTATTATTATTATTATTATTATTATTATTATTATTATTATTATTATTATTATTATTATTGACAGCTCAGTAGCTTCCAATTTTGATATGATCTCACACATTGATTTGGGGTTTCCATTGTACCTCTTCACTATCATAAATAAAACACACAAAATTCTTCTGTGATTGTTCTAAACATACCATTTCGTTTAATTTTGTTCTATGTTTCAATTTTAAACTTGTAATCTTTTTAGCCATTTGTTTTTAAATAAAGTATTAGAATAAACAGGTGATTCTGGTGTAAAAGGAGCTAGCAATAGTTTTCACTCATTCAAATGCATTTATTAAGAAATTGTAGAGTGTGGTAAGAAATAATAGGGTATGGCTTTGAGGAAACTGGAGAGCTTTTTTTTTTTTAATCTTTCACTACAAACTATTTCCACAAAACTTATTTTTCTGTTTACTTCATGCTAATTGAGATAAACTTCAGCAGATATTGTTTCATTACAAGCTTTATTGTAAGCACAACTATGATAGACGAAACCAAATTGTCAATCAGATGTTCAAAGTGCAGTCGCTAAATGCTCTTTCCATGTTATTGAGGTAAACAACTGAATAGCAATAACATCTTAAAAACTGACAAAGTATTGAAAAAAATTAAACCAATAGTAATGGATATTCAGGAATTGGCCGATACTGCAAAAATATTATTTAAATAAATAGTATGTTCTAGAGATCTTCAGTTTTGTGAAGGTGATACTTTTTATCTATTTTTTTATGGTTGCTTTTTAAAAAAATTCCTAGAAAAAAGCCATCAGATTGGTGATGTAAATATCTTAACAAAATTATAATTTAATTAAAATCATTAATGTTTCCAAAGGATAGTCATGTTGGAGGAGGATTTTCTTGATAATCTTTGTGTCACTTCTTTTGTTAGATACTGAACTTAGATACGTGGTTTGGTATTTATCTAACACTTCATTTTTGAGTTATGTGTCTACAGACAGGTGTATGTTTTTTCTAAAAATGCTATTTTGTATTTGTCAGGGGCCTCAAAACATGTACGAAGTAGGTTCCAAAAGTTTCCAGCCTGACCTTAAAAGTGTGCGCAAAAGTTACAATGCATTGGGGAGGAGCTAGCGACATCTGTCAGGTTGTGCACACATGAATTTCAGCCTGCTATTGGCCACAGTTGAATGGTGGCTCTCATTAGAGTAAGACATTGTATGCTGTGTTATTAAAATAGATACAATCGAGCATCGGGCAGTGTTAAAGTTCCTGAGTAAAGAAAGGCTTGCATTAGTGGAAATCAAATTGCTTGGATGGTGTTTAGTGATGCTTCCCCTTCATATTCCACAGTGAAAGAATGGTCTAAACAGTTTCGTCTGGGTAGAGAGAGTATCGCTGACGATCCATGTATTAGTCAACCTGTTGAGGTGGTGACTGAGGAAGCCTTCACTTTTTGGAGCTGAAGTACTGAGTGACAGGCACCTTAAACTCAAGAAAATGTCGGCAAGATTGAAGTTATCTAAATTAACTGTTTTCCAGATTGTTCATGATCATTTTCACAAGAAAAAGATTGTGCAAGATAGGTACCCTGACTACTCTCTGCAATTCAAAAGGAGCAGCATATGATTTGTTGCACCAAGTGTTTGGAGCTTTGCTGTGCCAGCCAGAAAGAAGTACTGGAATCCTTGTTACAGGGGTTGAAAGTATGGTTCTTTATTATGATTCTCTGTCGTAAAGAGAATCTCTTGAAAAGCATAAATCAGGTGAAGCTCCACCAAGAAAGACAAAGGTCTCTCGGTCCACAAAAAAAAAAAATCATGGTGACAATCTTGTGGGATTCTAGAGGAATTCTCCTCATTGATTTCAAAGAAATGAATATCAGTTTTGCAGAAATTATGCAAATCCGTCAAACAAAAGAGGTAAAGAAGGTTATCACATGTGTTTGTCTTCTCCATGACAATGTGCCAGTACACACGGCAGAAATTGCGAAGACTGTAGTAAGGGAATGTGGCTTCAAAGAGATTACACCACTCACCCTACAGTCCAGATCTAGCCCCAAGTGGCTACTACCTCTTCTCCAAGCTGAAGAAAGATCTTCAGGGAAGGGAATTTGATGATTATGAAGTGAAAGCTGCTGTAATGGGACATTTTGTCATTAAAGAACCAGATTTCTTTTTGAGAGACATATAATTGTTAATCCACTAATGTGAGAAGTGCATTGGAATGAAGGGTGATCATGTTGAAAAATAACTCTTTATTTTATTTTTATAATGTGAAAAAGTAGTCAAGCCAGAAACTTTCGCAACCTGCCTTGTATTATCAGTGAAATTTCGGTATCAGATTTTTGACTGGAATGCAAAGCTTCTCTATCTGCTAGGTACATAGAAAGAAGAAGCATTCAAAGACCCTCAGATGGTAGTTGCATAAAGTTGTATATGCGCTGTGAAAATAAAATAATTTGGCATAACTGATGCAGAAAAACAACTTGCACCAAGCAAGGTGGCTCAAGCTCAGGAGGTTATGGGTTGGAATCCCATGCACTGGCCAATTTAATGGGGAATAGTTTATAGTTTCCCTTAATTATTGTTGTTTCAATAATTCATATGCTAAAGACTCACCCATAGAATAATGTTAGATGGGTAATGTGGGTGGATAATTTTTTGTGTCATTATTGGTATGCACAGCAATGCTGGGAGAAAAGATTAACAATTTACAGTTTTAAGTTATAAAAATCATCTACTTTGTAAAGAGGTTTGGATGTCCAAATAGCCTTGCTTGTCAGTCTAAATGTATTTACCGTAATATTTAAGATCAGATAAAGCACAATTGAAAATTTTCATTGGTAACTATCCAAAATTATTTTAGGGAAATGCATTTATTTTATTAAGGTTAATATTCACACAATTTCTAGCAGAATAATAATGTATTGGAGAACAAAATTTATAATTATAAAGTAGATAACTTAAGACATAGTTGGCAGTGTTAATTAGTCAAATTGAATAAAAAATTATGAAATGTGAGACCAGGATGATACATCACATAAAATTCTCCTGGCTTTCCTTCGTAATGAAAGTAACTTAAATGCTGAAGTATGTTAGCCTAGAGAATTGCTTCATAACTGGGGTAGCTGTGGATTTGAGCATAATATACTATTAGTAAGGATTCTATGTTTAGGTTTTATTTGAGAATTTTCAGATTAAAAAGCCCTTTACTAATTTTAGTAGACAGTTTAACCCGTCAGCCTTTGTGGTGTAATGGTCCATGCTAACTTCATATACCCAAGATAGCAGGTTCAAACCCGGCAGAGGACGATGGATTTTTTTGTGTGTAAAAATCCTTAGCATGGCTTCCTTCAGAAGGGAAGTAAAGCTTTTGGTTCCGTGTTGTAGATTTACAGCACATTAAAGAACCTCAAGCCTGATAATAAGAGGCCTCTGAGCTAAATTAAGCAGTCTTTCATGCCCAGTATACAATGGAATGCTGAGAACCACAGTAGTTAAAGAGCATCCATAAATAAAACTCCATTTCTCCAGTTTAAGCCAGATACAACAGGAATATTCAAAGCTTTGCTGATGTATTAATATAAGTAATGCGACTAACAGGGGGTCATGCTCAAATTGACCTGGCATTCTTTGTTGTGCAAATAGATGAAGTATAAAAATATTTGGATCGTGGCTTTCTCTCCCATAGTCCCATTTTAATAAGGAAAACTATTTTCAAATTAGACTGATTCACTAATAAATGTGATATTGGTGTTTAAAAAGTATTAAATGAACAGACTTACAAAAAGGTGCAATTTTTATCTCCAGTTTTCTTTCTTGGAGGTGCCCATCATTAGTGAAAAAAATGAATTGCGATAGGTTCTATCTTACTGATATGAAATCTTGTTTGTTAGTTATTTTTAGTGTGGATTTCTTCTTAGTATGGGAAAATTTAATTTTCAGCGCTTGGCATGGTACCAGTTGCTGATGGTTGAGTGGAAGACAGACCTAAAGTCACCTGTTTCAACTTAAAATGCTATACTTTTTTTTTTTTTCTCCAGCAAATAGGGACCCAATAGGAAAGAAAGCCAATACAAAGTATTTTTGTTTTTGGTGTATTTTCACTATAAAAAATCCTAGCTCAAACTGTAACTATGGCACTTTGTAAGAGAATAATGTAATTCAGCCGTTGCACAGGTATAGTAAGTAGGTAGGGAAAATATTGTATTCTACCCAAAAATTCAGTAAAGATTTCACTGAAAACTTAGGTTTTAAGGTCACCTGAATTAAAAAGAAAATGTTAGAAAATGGTTTGTGTTTGTGATTGGCATAATGCAAAAATCAAATAAGACCTTTGTTAAATACCAAACTTGACATTTAAGTTTAGTATTGTCCAAAGATGAGATACAAATATTTTCAAGAAAATCCCCCCCCACCCCAAACTACCCTTTATATAGAACTTTTCCAAAAAAAATTATTTCCTTAAAAATATAAATAATTTATATATATATATATATAAATGATCGTTAAATTATAAGGCCTCTTTTCACTGCACAAGAGAGCCAAGAGTCGTCAGAAAATTGGTGTCGGCTAAGGCACACTAAAGTATTATTTTAAGGGAAATGTAGACCTTCTGCTCACATATGGGCAGCGCAATTTGCAAAAATATTCCTGCTTACTCGTCTAAGCTTAGCAGCAGGAATCCTTGTGGTTTCTTGCCTGATGTTATCACTAAGTTTCTGCAGATTACACAGGGATTTCTGCTGCTGAGCTTAGGTGAATGAGCAAGACCTATAGCTTGTCCTGCCTGTTTGGGAAGTTAAGAACTCCAGAGCGCCTTTGCGAGCACCACTTTTCCGGTGACTCAGATCTCTCAGACCATGAGAGGGGTTACCTTATAATTAAATGATCCTATATATATATATATATATATATAAAATTGATTTGATAATTATATTATGAATAAAATACCAATATTAAAAATATTTTCATGACAAATGAAATGTATATCTTTGTACTATCTGGGAATAGCCTCTGAAGTTATCTTCATCCTAGGTGACTGTTGTATAACTGGTAAACTGTAAGAGATAGACAAAATTTTACTACACAAACATTTTAGATTTCTTTAAACCACACTTTTTATGTATTTATAATTTATTTTTTGTATAGAGTAAAGGATTTCTGGGTATTTCTTATTATTGGTTTAAATCTTTCAATACTTACACTTTTCTCAAAGAGGATGTACACTTTTTATGGATTAAATATAGTTTCTTTTTTTGTTTTTGAAAGAAATTTAATTACTGCAGATTTTGTAATAAGTTGTTTTTGTTTATAATTTTCTTATTTTTAGCAGTTATATACTAGCATTACATGACATATTGATAACAAATAAGTAACAATAAGATACTAATTGTAGATTAATATTATTACTTTCTCTACTGCATTTAGTAAGTAAGGTAAGTATTGTATTTCATCCAAAAATTGAGTACTGAAATTTCACTGGAAGTACACGTTTTTAAACTCTCTAAATCCAAAAAAGCATATTTATGAGGTTTGTGTATGTGTGTTAGAGATTGAAAATGTGCCGCTAAGTATGCTTGTTGCCCACATTACTGGCCGCTTGCAAAGCCTACTCACTCATCTCTTTTGACTCACCTAGATCTGGTTAGCGAGTATGGGATGCCCACTCCTTCAGTCTACAGCAGTGGGCAAGCGGAGACTTGTCAGGCAACCTTCACTGATTTTTAAGTTCTTGTAACTTTGGATTATGCAAGAAAGGAAATGTTAGAACAAACTAGAGTGATGAACTTTAGGTAGAATTTGGACAGTCCACAGGCAAGACATTTTGTATAGATTTATATCAGTTTTTATACACAATAAAAGTGATATTCTTGCCTTGTATCTAAATTTTAGCTTGTATCGTTATTTAAGCAATACTTTTTATGATTCTAAATTCTTTGTTCTAATAAAATGAGCATCATTCACATAAAAAAATCTGGTTTTACAGCAAATGAGTCTACAAATAGATCTATCATATTGTTTTCATATTGGCACTAATTAGTGTATTAAAATGTTTGTTTTTCATACTCTTCAAAACTGCTGTTCAAAATGTAATAATTGGAGTATTATTTCAAAAAAGTGTATGGCAATTTTCTATAATTAGCAGAATAATAATTTTGATTGAAAAATTGCGTCATATGGAACATTTTGAGTAAGGAAAAGCATTGGAAAAAGGTTTGCAAGAAAACAAGGTTTAAAGTTGGGTGTGTCTATTAATAAGTACGCACCTACTACCCATTTTTAGCTTCAGTTAATTGTTACTTTAAGTGCACTAAATGAGAAAACAACATATTTTCTTGTAATTTTATTATGGAAAACGTTTAATTTTTAACAA
Source organism: Hymenopus coronatus (assembly GCA_030762935.1). Lineage (NCBI taxonomy): Eukaryota > Metazoa > Arthropoda > Insecta > Mantodea > Hymenopodidae > Hymenopus > Hymenopus coronatus. The sequence continues at coordinate 20,368,605 of CM060885.1, forward strand.
TTTTGTTCAAATCTCAAGATGCATTACCTTAATGCAGGCTACTTTGCTATTTTATTTTCAAATTATACATTCTGGGTACTGATGAACATTTTAACTACCTAGTTCTAAAATGTTTCAAAATGAGATTAACTGCTTGTCAGCAGTCAATAGCTTAATAATAACAAGCATTTTAGAATCTAAAATATTATGTATACATATCGAAAAAATATGAAAATTACTTCAGTCATTTGATAAAGTAATGATTTTTAGGTCTCAACATGAATGCATAGATTATCCAAAAAGGTCCCTCTTTTATGAATAGAAATGAATCACTACTAAGTTCTACATATGAGACATGCCATTATATGAATTACATATTAATAGTCAACAAAACACCATTTAAATTGACTCAAGCTCAGCTGCCATAAACTATTTATATGTCCTATTTTAGTAATTAAATGAACTGTATAGGCAGAAAACAAAGGAAAATACAAAAATGGAAAGAACAAAACAAAAATAAACAAATCAAGTAATTAATAAACAAAAAATCATTCTGGTTTTACAGGCATGCTTATAGTTCTCAGAGTGTCTTATTCTGTAACGTTACAATTTGATAAATCTTTGTTGCTGTGAATAAGTAGCATATTGTTGACAATACTGGAATACAGTCTATTACAATGGTCTGTGAGTATTAAAGCAGCTGCACTGGAATTTTGTTTGCTGAATGCTGGAATGCTTTTCAAACAACTTTTACAAGAACAGGTAGAGCATATTCATGCATCTTCCAACATTCTAAGATACTTTTACTCTCTAAAGCAATGCCATCTTGAGCTGCAGGAAGTGACATATAGAGAAAAGCTTCTCTATGGTGAACTAGATCCCTAGGATTTGCAGCATTTTTTTTTTTTTTTTTTTTTTTTTTTTTTGAAATTTTAACTGCTTGGTATGTTTAGAAGGTCCAGGAGCAATACCAGTGGACTCTGGAAACAGATGTTTCTAAAATATGAAAACAAGAAGGAAGCTTTAACATTATTTTTAAAAAGCCACTGTTACATAAACTGAGATAAATTTAGCGCATAGAGCATCAATATATTTCATAACAATATTTCTGTCTTCTGAAGTCAAGGTCACAAGATGTTGATAAGCAGAACAAAGAAAGGTGACGATCTCGTTGAAAAATATGCTATTAAACTTTGTCATTTTCACTTGAAAAGAAGTGCCTTCCTTACTTTTCAGAGCTGCTATGGAATCTCTGATGCATGAGGGCTCAGATGGTCATCATGTATTTTGCAGCGCCAGAGAAGAACAAGTGCAGTGTTGCGTTTTGGATTGCTTAAAGGCCATCAGTAGCTTCTTTGAAAGGAGAAATATATTAGCTCTCCAAGAGTAGCCTGATTTATTTTCTCATTTCTGTGACGTTCCTTCCTTGGAAGTACCTTCTTGATCTTATCCATAGCTTCCTCAAATAAAGTAAGCATAGAAAGTAGAGAATTCCAGCATACCTGCCCTTTCTGACAGACAGTCATCAGACAATGAAGGTCTTTCAATAAAGGTGAAGCACGCAAGAACTGTTGGCAAGAAGATGATCTGTTCGTTTTACTTAGCAAGTATCCACATTGTGACGATTCTGATTGAGGGAATAAAGACTAAAACTGGCATGCCATAAATGTAACCACCACAAAATCACTGCCACTAGTGTTCAATGAACTGAAAAAAGCTTCCTAAGACTGGTCTGCATGGAATTTTGGTTGCACCACATTGCACAAAACACAACCGAATTTCTGCAGGATTCAGATATTTTTCCCATCCTCCCTACAGTCCAATTCTGGCCCTCACAGCTTTTTTCAATTTCCCAAAATGAAAGAAAAAAAATTGAGGTTGATTTGAGTCATCTGAAGCTGCAATAGCTGCTTATGAAGGGTATATTTGGATACTCTCCAAAGAAGAATGGCATTTGGCATTTGAAATCTGGTTTGAAAGGATGTGACAATGCATAGAATGCAATGAATAATATTTTAAAGAGATGCAATGATTAGAAATAAATTTTTAATATTTTATTGCATCCATTCTCAAAACTTTTGGTGTAGCTCTTGCATTGCCTATTGCCAATGGTGTTAACACATGTACAGCTGTTTTCATTGGATTTTGTTTCTTTTTTTATATATTGGAACACTTGCACATTCATACCCTCATTTATACTTCCAGACCCTGGGGAGGATAGGGAATAATCTTGGCTAGAGAAAAATTCCCTTTTCACAGCCAGGTATCAAACCCGGGAGGACTCCTGACACAACATGCAGGTGTTCTGCTGGCTAAACTATGGACCTAGCCCCCAACTGATTTATTAATATTTAGACTAAGGTAAATCTGTAAATTTTTTTTATTATCTGAGGTGAAAGCACTAAGCTCTTCAAGGAAACTAGGGAATTACTTCCATGTAAAATGGTGTGCTAGTGCCATGTGTGATCACACTCAAATTTGCTGTGGTATGGGAGTCAGCAGCATTGGAGACCTTAGATTGTTACAAACAGGAAATGCAGCACGATGGTAACCAAAGATGGAATGCAAATAATCTTGATTCTTCTCAGAGCTTTGGCTTCCACAAAGTTCTGTGATGTTTTCTAGCTATAACAGGAGGAAGAATTGCAAGTCTGCTGGTTAGTCGTGAGTGACTGCAAGTTAGTGCACAGTGGTAGTGGTGTGCAACCTCCCAACTGTTTATGTGTCAACACTTTGGGTGAATTATTTGTAGCAGTGAAACAAAGACTTTATTTGTAAAAATTTTTGAGTCAATAAAGATTTTTGTTACAATAGTTATATTATCAAAAAAGTATTAGAGCGCAAATCCCTAATTACACAATGCACCTTGTTTATATAAATAGTTAACATAATTGGCTCTAAATGGGTTCATGGGAACCCCCTATTTGGATATATTGCCATTAAAATTAACACTTTGGTTTCTTTTAGTGAGATACAAACAGTTAAAATGAATGCAATTTGTGTAAATCCTTAAGTCCAATTTCTTATCAAGAATTTTGTGAGAAATTGTATTGAAATTCTTTGAAAAATCAAACAATTAACTAGATACAGTATTTTCCAGCTCATTTAGGCAGTGTTTAATAAAATGAATGTTATCAAGTCTACAAAAACAGATCTAATTCCATGTTGACCATACACTAATAGGGAATTTGATTCAGAGGTTTAAACTCAGATCATGTAGATCTTAAAGGTCGAACAGACCCAGTTTATAAACATATACACCCAAAACTAATTTTAATCCAACATCGAGGTCACAATCTTTCTTTTCGATAAGAACTCTTTAAAAAAATTATGCTCTTATCCCTAAAGTAATTTAATCTTTTAATTATTATTTATAGATCATACAACTATTTGGGGGACATTATCTTGATATCGATATGATAAATTGGTATATTTAGCATGAAGGAGATTTTTGTCTTTATCTTTAAATTTTTTATTTGGGTTTAAAATTTTTCTTTTAAAGGTTAGTTAAGTAATTAAAGTTAATAAGGGAATCTAACTCTTTCATTATGATATCAAGACATAAGCTTATTCATTATGTTTATAACTAAGAGGTAATTTGTTTATTCTTGGACATTTCAAAGAGCTTAGAAACAGCAGGTATAATGCAAATGGGCCTTTAAATCTCTTACTCAGTTTTGCTGCATTATTTAAATATAGGAATTACATTAATTTAGTTTAAAATGTACACATATGTACACTTAACAATAGAATAATAAAAACATGAGTTAATGGCTGGCATATAGAAGCAGCAGCCACTTTTTAAAATAATAAGGCTGTGAACATCTAAGCATGTTACTCTTCTAAGAAGCGCTGTTGAAAATAAGATCTAAATCTTAATCTATTATATTTGAATTGTTTAAATTCAGTGTCAGTGTTACATGAAGAAGAGAAATGTCATAAACTCTGTGTACAAGGAGGTATTAAAGCTATCTGCATATAATGGTTTGTCTAAGAGCTGATTTAAGTTATTTTGCTTTCTCTATTATGTATATAGTAGGTAGAGAAGGTATTGCATTCCACCTATAAATTTGATAATGAAATTTCATTGGAAATATATATTTTAGAGTCCCATGAATAAAAAAAAAATTAGAAAAAGGTCTAGATGTCTGTGAGCAGTCTAATGAAAAAACAAAAAGTTGGTTAAATACCAAACTGGATATTTAAGTTCAGCATTTTCCAAGGATATGAAACAAAGATTTTCAGGAAATTACCCCAACCCAAACTATATTGAACATTTTTTTTTTTTTTGAGTTAACCATTTCCCAGATATTCTTAGTTATAGGTTTCAATTTTTCGATACTTATACTTTTCCTAAAAGGAAAGTTGTCTATTTTTCTTAGAAGTTTTCCATTCAGCTATTTGTGGTTGTGCTAAGAAAAATGTATTTATGCTTTAAATACCTAGGAATCGCATATATTTTTCACCTACAACTGAAGTGTAGTAAAATTAAATAATGAAGTAGACAGAAAAATAAGTTTCTGCTTTGTTTTGGAAGGTGTGTTCCAGCTTTATATATCTGGTTATCACATACCCATTTCACCTACAACATAAGTGTAATAAAACTAATTCGTGAAGTACACAGAAAAATAAGTTTTTGTAAGAATAGTTTGAAGAAGCTTATAAAAATAAATGATAATGGATAGAGAAAGTCATGAGAATGTAACACACATTAATTTTTGTGGATAGCCTGAATACCAATTTTTATTGCAAATATTATAGATTGTGAACATTATTCAAAGAGAACAGAATTTCTAGTGTGAGAAATATACGAGGTACGTCCAGAAAGTAAGTTCTGTTTGGTAATAAAATTAAATTGTGTACAGATACAGAATAATTATTTATTGCACAAAATTCTACAACTCTTAAACTACTTTTCCACATAACTGCCGAAATTTTGCAGGCATTTGGCATAGCGAGACTCAAGTTTTTGTATACCTTCTTCATAGAAGTTTGCCGCCTGTGTCTTCAAAACATTTGGAAACATTTTCTTTCAGCTCTTCGTCATTGTTGAAGTGTTGACCGCCAAGGAAAGACTTGAGATGTAAGAACAGATGAAAGTCGCTAGGAGCGAGGTCAGGGCTGTACGGAGGATGGTCAAACACGTCCCAGCCAAATCCCTGTAGGAGGTTATTCGTCACATTTGCAGTGTGTGGTCGTGCGTTGTCGTGAAAAAAAAACACCTTTTGACAGCAATCCTCGGCGCTTATTCTGTATTGCGCGGCGCAATTTCCTAAGTGTCTTCGCAATAAACATCTGCTTTGATTGTTTGACCACGCGGTAAGAAATCAATGAGTAAGATGCCTTTCCAGTCCCAGAACATGTGCACATAATTTTTCGAGGTGTCAAGATTTGTTTCGGCTTAACCTTTGCTGGGGATGAAGTGTGTCTCCATTCCATTGATTGCCGCTTACTTTCAGGGGTGTCGTAAGAAACCCAAGTTTCATCTCCTGTGACTATCTGTGTCAGAAATTCTTCGCCGTCTTCATCATAACGGGTTAAAAACTGAAGTGCACTACCCATCAGTTTTGTTTTGTTTTGTGTTGCTCAGTAAGAATCTTTGGTACCCAACGTGAGCAAAGTTTACGAAATTTCAGTTTTTCGGTAACAATTTGATGAATTAGTAATCGTGAGCTTTGGGGAAATTCCATAGCGAGAGCACTAATTGTAAACTTGCGGTTTTCCTGGATCTTGTCATCAATCGCGTGAACCAGTTCTTCTGTAACCAAAGATGGACGCCCACTTCGTTCTTCATCGTGCAGTTCACTACGTCCTTCATTGAACTGTCGGACCCATCTTTTCACCATTGAATCACTCATCGCATTTTGTCCGTAACCTCGCAAATTTGCCGGTAAATTTCAATTGGTTTCACTTTCCTAGCATTCAGAAAACGAATCACAGATCTGATTTCACAAGCGGCGGGATTTTCAATCAACACCGACATTGTAAACAAGCACAACAAAGCGATCAAAGCTGACAGCAATCTCAAATGGCTCACGTTTCTTCTCCTTGATATGGAGCGTCTACCGCGCATGTGCGGAACTGCGATCGCAGCGCTGCAGCGGAGATAAATTGAAACGGAACTTACTTTCTGGACGTACCTCGTATTGTAACATAACAATCAGCTGTTTTAAAGATTTAGCTATTGCATTAGTCTAGTGTATTTCATTATTCCTTTTGTACCTGCTAGGAAATAGTAAGAGGATTTCTGCTAACATTTATCTCAATTATTATGAAATAGATGGGCAGGCTTTTGAAAGCACAATATATTGTTGAATAAGTAGAGAAAGTCATGTGAATGTAACACATCATATTTTTATTGTTTATGACAAAAGTCATAATGTTTAAAAGATTAAAATAAAAAATAATTTTTCCTTTACATGGAGTTCTTCAGCATATCATCCAAATTTGCAATTCTCTTGACTGGTTTATCCTAATATGTTGTAATGGGTATGCAGAATCAATAGCAAGCCTGCCTTTGCAGTGTGGTGGAAGCTGTCTGCCTCACATTTAAGGGTCTCATTCAAATCTTGGTTATGGTGAACTACCTGTATAATTTTTTTTTTTTTCTGGATTTCCTTCTCCTGGACGAAGTTGAATGTTAAGCTTGGTGGACCTTGGACTTATTTGAGCATCATTTCACCTATTCATACAAGGTTAAAGGACTTCAAACTACCAAAAAGAAAAGAAAAATAAATCAACAGCATCCAGTAATGCGGATAGGCCTTGCTTTAACATTCACATAAACAATTTGGTACAGACTAATCCAATTTCCAGTTTGTGTTGCATAATATATGCACTTGTGGGTTGGACCTTCACCTTGCCCCTTGGATTGCTGCAAATGTATGCAGCTGGCAGCAGTGTTGGACAAACATGGTGCAGGTAGCTGGTTTACATAGCCCCTCTGCATCATTATGGGTGTATCTTAGCAACTGAACATGTACAATAATTGCTTAGAATCACTTGTCTGCACTGCTTCCCCCCTCCCAACTCTGAAAGTTTCTTGCAGTGTAAGATAAGGTAGGGAGCCAGCACCAGAGGAGTCACTTGCGACAGCAACTTTGAAGAGTGCAGTTGTATTAAAGAGGGGCAAAGAACATAATTGAGTGAATGAGCGTTGAAGTGTGATGAGAGAGAAAATTGTTTTGCATCTACTGAAATAGTCATTTTGTTACACTGGTGTCAGAAGTGGAATAGTCACCACAAGGAGGAGATGCTGAAAATATTATGGCTGAAATCAAGAAGTTGGACACAAAAATGGATCTAGTTGGAGAAAATAAAAATCCAAAATGCAGAAATGGAGGCGATGCAGATAAATGAAATGAAGATGGACTTATCAACCAAAATCAACAAACAACTGGTTGATGTGAAGAAGAATAGGAAGAACTTGATGGAAAAGTGACAGACCTTGGCCAGTGTGTTAATGCTCTGAAAGACCTTGGAAAATGCACTAGTTACCTGGAAGGAAGAGCTGACGACATCACCAAGAACTGAATGCTATGATGGAACAAATACTTAGTAGAAGGCTGGAGGATTAGAAGTTTGAGATGCCAGGATGTGATATAACATCTGCATGTGTCTTCTAGTCACCTAAATATGACAGCACGTCAGCCATCAAAGTCTTCTTCTGACAGTTTGCTGCCATGCCACATACAACCAATGGTCAGTGGAGGAGCAAGCAGCACAGCTAATAGACAATCTCCATGAATGGGTGGCAGATGTATTGGATGTGATTCCAACATCAATTGTGCCTGGAGACATCTGGGAGGCATTCAAAAACCTGTTCAGCAATCATCTCTTAGCTGCAGCCTACCATTGTCAGATCAAGTCAAGGCTGCAACATCCAGGGGAGATAGTGCAGGAGTTTGCCTTGGTATTTGAATATGGTGATTAATAAAATCATGGTGAACCTCCTAGTTACAATCTTAGGAAGAAATGTATTACTTCATTGAAGGGGTGCCCAACAGCAGGATGCTACAGTGCCTGATGCTCAGCAACTATAAGACAAGAAGAAGAATATGCTTCGGCATGGACTGTTGGAAACTGCATGTCAGCAGAAAGGACAGTTTCTCCATACCACTGATTGGCAACACCTTGGATTCTTCTTGGCGCCAGTGGTTCTTTACTTTGGACTTGAAAATTGGGATACTAGCATTGGCCTTACATCCCAGAGACAAGAAAGAGACCTATTCTCAACAGGCTTTGGTAGTTTATGGTTGTGTCCTTTGGCTCCTGCAATACTCGAGCACCTCTTGGAATCAGTGATTGATAACTAGGGCCCATATTTTGATGACTGCATTTTTTTCTGATGATAGTAGGGCAATATTCAGGTGAATATATGTACGTAGGAGCGAAATTAGGCCATTTTTTTGACATTTGGAGGAAAGGTACTTTTTTATTGTTTAAAAACATTTTTAGCTTTTTAACAGAAGTATCTTTGTCATTTTTCGCTAGTGTTAATGTATTCCTGTAAAATAAGGCAGTATATAGTTCTATTAGTTTCAAAACTTCTAATGTTTAAGAAGCAATTATATTTTCTTGGGAATAAGCAGTATCTCCTGTAATGTGATTTTGTTTCTAAGTGGACTCTTCCAGCTGCAAGGAATGTTATTATGTGGAAGAATTTGAGGAATGCAGCAAGCAATAATCTTGGCGTGGTTACCTGCTATTGTCTAAAGGTCTGGCAAACAGATCCTGCAGTAACTTAACTTTTATATGTCTGTATTTTAGTCAGTTTTTCATAGACTGTTCATGAGTGAAATGAAGAGTAAATATGTTAAAAGTAAAACAACTACTTCTGTGAAACTAAAGTAGTTTGTATTGGAATATGGTGACACTGTATTTTCAAGTGACAGTATTCTATACTGCAAAATCTGCGATGTTAAAGTAGTAGCAGAGAAGAGATTCACCACTGAACAACATTCAACAGTGAAAAACACAAGCAAGGGCTAGAAGCACAAGGGAAAAGAAAAGCGCAACATACTGTTCAGTAAGTTGAACAATCATTTTTTCTGCAATTTTCTAGAGAAATATACTTGAAAATCTGTAGCAGATAAGTCGACAATAAGAAAGAACTACCTCAAATGACTATGGATAAAATCAGAATGAAGCTGAAAGACAACCACATCTGGGAGTCAGTGAACGAGACTACAGGCTATGGGTCGCTATGTTATGAATGTAATTGTGGATGTTTTGAATGAAAAAGACACAGGTGATATCTTTCTCAAAAATTGTGACATTTTGGAGAAAAAAAGATTACTCCACTATGAATAAATTGTTTGGCAAAACCATGAATTCTCTCTGGCCTAATTAATGGTGTCCAGCATGATTCTGTACTGCTATTCGTCACTGATGCAGCCACCCTATATGATTAAAGCAGCAAACTCACTAAATGGTGCACATAACACATGCTTGCCACAGAGTTGTTGAGGAAATAGGAGGCCACTTCCTAGATGTTGAACTAATCGGAAATGTGAAGAAAGTTTTTTTGGAATCTCTTGCTGTATGAAGATATTCCAAGAAGCCCCTGGGACTCCTCTTCCACCTGCCCCAGTGCGTACTAGATGGGGAACCTGAATAGAAGCTTGCAGTTATGAAAATTTTGATGCTGTGAAAAAAGTAATCAATTCTTTTGATAGTGACAGTGCAGCAGCAGTTAAAATTTTGCAAGAACTGATCTCAAATATCAAAATCGAAGGTACACTGGCCTACATAAAATAAAATTTTAGATTTCTGCCAGGTGTCATTGCATACTTTTTTGATAGTATTGAACGTCTACTTTTACTGCTATGGCACTGCAGGCGAATACACTGATGATACATGGAATAATGAAAATGGAGCACCAGTGGAATGCGATGACGTGGGAAACCAAAGAGAAAACCCGCCTCTGCACTGCTTTGTTCACCACAAATCCCACTTGGTGGTTGTCAGGGATCGGACCTGGGCCACTTTGATGAGAAGAGACGAATGGTCAGAGTGGTCCCTGGCAGTACATGGTTGTGTCCAGTCAATGCAAATAGATTTGGTTAAATCAATTGAATGTGAACTGAAAGGATAAAACAAAGGTAACATTGATAATTTTAATTTTTACTTTTTTTGTTCTTTTTTGTTTGTTTTAGGCCATTTTTAATTGACTTTAAGGTCATAAAATCATCTTTTTACAGTAATTTTTAAGGTATTATTAGGTTATTAAAATATGAGTCCTGTTGATAACTTATGATACCTATCTGATGACAAGTAAGTTTACTCTGTGAAGCATAAAACGTCCACATTTCTCTCATTTGCGAGTTGATTATGTAATTTGGTTTCTTAAACTTTGAGCATTTCAGTATTACACACTAAATCTGAAATGATGGGAACTTTAGTATCATTAAGATTTTCACAAATTTTTATACTTCTCTGTTTATATTAAGTATTAAATATACACAACATAGTTCAGTTCTTTTATCTCCAATTTAAAGAAATTCTCGGAAATCTAAAATTTATTTATAAAAACTTTCAAGCCAGGACTTGGTGAATAAAACATAGTTTAGAGTTAAAATTGGCACTGCTGTTTTGAAAGATGAATAGCTAGGATAATCTGTGTTTAGTTTTTCCTACAACATAATTTCCAGCTTTATACTGTTTTAAAAATCTTGTATGTCATTGCACTGCATTTATTTATTTTATTTATTAGCTTGTTTTATTCCTTAAGGTTAAGGACTCCTAACTTTTGGCAAGGTAGGTTAAAAAGACTTAGGGGAGCTAATTCTGAGAAATACATTCTACTGTTGTCCTGCACAGCATACAATTTTAAATTAACATTAACAGTATTTTACATTCAACTTTAGAAGTTCTCCATATTACTCTTGTTTCTGTCCCAGCTACATCATGTATATTTTACGTTAAAATGTTGAGTGCTTTTTATATTTCTCTCTCTCTTGCATACTCGATCCAGATGTTTCAATTTCTGCTTAAAGAAATTCCACCCATCTGGTCTTATGTCTGCCCATGCTTTTTCTTCCTTTTCTGATATTCCACATGGTTCTATGAGTCCATCTGCCATACATCCTTGCTACTTGGCCTCCCCATTTCCATTTGAGATACTACATGATAATTGTGTCTTCCATACCTGTTCTAATCTTGTTGCATGTGTCCCTGAGTGCTACTTGTAGTAGCTTCCTCTCTCTTTTTTGTGGACATACCTGGATCATTCTCTTCATTTTCTCTTTTTTGTCATGTTCGAATACCATACAGAACTGATATAACATATCAAAGGATTAAAAATTGAAAACTTTGTTTCTCCTCTGTGTTAAGCTTTTCATGGAACTTTATGTTGTATAATTTCTTTTACCTTGATTTTTCAAGATTAGAGGGAACTGTCTTCCTCCAGTTTCAACTTCACAGCTCATTTACTCAGATCTCAGCTTACTCATATCACAGTATATTATTTCATCATCAGATGTAAACCTAATATTCCTATTGGTCTGTGTGGCTCAACTGGTTAGGTGAGAACATATATATATATATTCAGATTTATTCACCTTTTGCCACTGTATGCTTGTGTTTAATATAAGATAGCAAGTTTATCACACATTGCCTATTGCAGAGGATTAGCAAATAATTTATAGAAGATATATTGGTGGCTGCTTCCAGTATTGGCTGTGTTGTCTTGTAGCTCATGTTTTCACCAACGTTTTGCACAATTTATGTTGAGCTTCTTCTCTGGGCATTGCCAGTTTCTCTTGCTGTGCGGTTGGCTTTATAGGTGAGTTGCAACCGCCTCCTACTTTCTTATTGGTTCATAGTTGGCCAATCCTGGTTGGCGTTATGTACTTCCATCTCTCCCAGATCGCTCTGTAATGAGGGTCTTCCAAATGGCATTCATTGGTGTATCATAGTCTCGATTTAACGTGCTTCTTTCTTTGAAGATCTCTATACTTTCTCTAATGATTCTGCTGGAAAATCGAGCACAAACAGCTAGGACTTTGACATCATCAAAATCAATATAATGCCATGAATTTTTTTGAGTTTTCCACAAGAGTTGAATTTTGAGTCTCATAAACCTGCAATCACAGCATTTATGCTGATAGGTAACCAAATTAATTGGATGGTTATGGTAACTTGGAAGCCTTTAATGGACAACTATCCCATTACAATAAACACTTGTTCATACTCTGTACATCAGTAAATGAAAACTGACCTACACAGAATAGAGCACACAAAATTTCCCGGTGAAATTCTGCACTGCCCAGTTTATCAACCTATTTACGAAGTTGGCAATGCATGCAGTACAAGGTTCAATTCCCCATCTCTTTGAGACAAGGGACTCACTGAACTAAATGATGTGTATTTAAACTCAGTGGTTCGAAAGCTTGAATAAAGCTGAAGACTTAGTAGAATTCAACTACAGAAATTGGCAAGATTGTAGAGGGTTCCTAGATAAATAGTTTGAGATAGGAAATCTATTGCCCTTTTGCCAACTGTCAAAGTTATGACAGATTTACTGAATTGCACACCAGTAGCCATAAATTAAAAGAACATGGACGTGAGTGCCCCATTTTCATTCAGAAAGCTTCATTTGTATGTCGGTAATCAATCGAATACAGTACTGGTGCACAATCAATACAATATTTAAAATTATTGGAATTGCAATTTTGGCAAAATTGCTTGTTCTTTGAGGGTGTGTACATTACTGACAACGGTTTGTTTTAATTTCAGGCCATATGTAGTTAGCTAAAGTGCTCTGCTAGAACATACTGGTGGGTGAATTGGTATAGCGCTGGCCATCGAATCTCTTGACACTAAGATTGCACTGCTTTTTGAAGTTTCTACTTTTTTAGTTTTTTAATTTTCTTGTTTTTCTCAAAGTGGTACTCAATTTGACATTTTTGAAGTCAGGAGAATAAACTCCAGTACAATTACTTCCAAAAGACCATGAATGAAGTCTTTGTGGTGCTCAATATTAAATGCAGTAATTGTTTGTCAATGAACTTGCATAGATTAAAACAATTAGGTGTGTTGAAAACATTATGTAATGTGTGCTTTTAATCATGTCAACTGAACTATGATTTCAGTAGCGGAATATAAAATTTCTGCTATTACTAGAATTCAAACAGCAGTACTTTGGTTTTGTCTAGCTATCGTTTTGTTCTAATTAAGCTGTCTGTGATTTTATGAGGTTGTGCTTCTTAAAATCTTGTCTAATGGCTGCATGTGACTACTGTGTGAGTCACGAATTGCTAAATATTGTGTTCATATTTATAGGTAAGGAAATAAGTTGTTTCAGTGGTACAAAACTGAGTTCACACAGACTGACATGCCAGGGTAATCTAAACTACAAACTCCTGTTCTTTGGTGCCATGTGTTGCCATTGTACATGTGTAAGCTACCAATAGTATCAACCCGAGCGATTAAGGGCCTTTTAATTGCTTTGTGTATCACTGTTGTGCGTTACAGTTGCTCTGAACCATGGTGAATGTATTACTTTCTCTACAGTGTATAGAGAAGGTATTGTAATGCACCCAAAAATTTGATACCGAGATTTCACCAGAAATACATGTTTTGGGTCCCCCTGAATCCAAAACAGCATTTTTGGAAAAATATCTGTGTGTGTGTGTCTCTCTGTCTGTGTGTGGGTGTGTGTGAGTGGGGAGGGGCAGTATAGCTCAAAAATGAAAAGCCCATTAAAAACCAAACTTAGTATTTAGGTTTGGTATCTTCCAAGGGTGCGACATGAAGATTTTCAAGAAAATTGCCCCCACCTCCAACTACCCTTAAAATGGAACTTTTTTCAAAAATTGATTAAAATATCGTATATTAAAGATATTTACCTGACAAAAATAAATGTATATCTTGAATATTTTATGGGAATAGCCTCTGAAGGCTACTTTATTCAGAATGAATTTTATGGAATTTTACATAACTGCTAAACCGTAAGAGATGGACAAAAACTTAGTATCTAAAATATGTAGAGCATAATGAAACACACAATTTATGTAATATACATTTTTTTTTTTTTTTTTCCTCGTGGAGTTGATCATTTTTGAGATATTCTTTGTTATTGGGTTCAGCTTTGAAAAACTTTTCTCATACAGGAATTTGTGAACTGTCCATACAAACAAAGGAACTTCAGTCACATAGCAACCAGTTTTTGACTATCACTTTCACCTATGATACTCCCTTATTAGGCTTAGGCAAGTAATAACACTATTTCTGCTAATTTTTTCTCGATTAGCATGAAGTATATAGAAGCATTTTTAATAATATTTTTGTTGCATAGATGTAGAGAAAGTCATGTGAATGGAACACATCAGATTTATTTTGCTGAGCTCACTGAAATGTATTTGATATAGAGATAGATTTGATTAAACCATTAGTGGTCAGATTTAACTTAAACAATCACACTAAAACTATTTTTCATGCAATTCGATGCAATCTGAGATTAATAAAATTGCCTTGATGATATTTTTATTGACATTTATTTTATGTTATAATGAGTTACATTCCTAAAGCAATTTTAAGTTAAGATATTGGTATTACGAATAAAGTGTGTATCTTGGTATTTTCTTCAATGGTCTATGAAGGTCACTTTTTTTTGGTTAAATTTTGTATATCTGAAAAATTATTAGAGATGTGAGACAACTTAATACAAATCCATTAAAATACACAATTTAGGACAAAGATTTTAATAAGTAGCATTTATTTGTCAGAAACCAGAATACATCCAGAAATGACATGATCAAAAATATATTTACATATATGATTACTGTTTATTTACATTGATTCAGGTTACAGAATAATGTCAACCGTACTATGCATAAATTCCTTAAAAGTAAAATGAATTATTTACTAACCAGTTATGAATACACACTTTTAATCTATTAATGGGGACTACTCTTGCTGCTTCTGGTAGTTTGTTAAACATATTAATACATTATAAAAGCAAGTGTTTACACTAAGGGTTAATTTGCATCTTGGATAGTCCAATTTATGTTTATTTCTTGTATTAAAATTATGGAGATCAGTTCTGAGGGAATATTGGTTAATGTTCATTCTTATGTAAATTAGTGATCTGTACATAAGGAGGTTGTACACGGTCATAACCTTTAACTTAGTAAACAGTGGTTTACAGGGTTTTTTTATTTTTATTTAAAAGAATCTACAGTGACTTATTTTATAGGAGGATCTTGTGAACCTCAGTTGAGTGACCCCATAACTCTCTCTGAGATATTTATTGTATAACTCTTTTTAGTTTTCCCTTTAGTGTGTCATTTGTGTTGCATATTTCAAAATACATGTTTCTTTTCATTGAGACCTGAGCTCTTCTTTAGGAGCATGCCTGCTTTCACACTTCTGTATGCTAGGGGACCCAAACATGTGTGATTGGGTAGCTGGCAACATCCTTTGGCATTTGCTAACCAATTTGCCTGTGTTTTATATAACTGAGTTATAAATACATTATTTCTACAGTCGAAACCCACATATGATCTTAAAAGTTAAAGTGGGATACACAAATGAAGGAAAAAAAATATGATTTGTTACACTCACATGACTTTCTCTAGCTGGTCTACAAACTTCCTACGAAAGATTATTCTTCTTTCTACACAATACTAATTGAAATAAACACTAGCAGAATGCCCTTATTACTTAGTTCTTATAAGTAGAAGGGAACTAAGGTAATGTACTAGGCTAAAGTGATAGTCAAATGTTTTAAAAACTATCATTATGCGATTGTCATGACAAATTGATTCTTTACTTGGCCAGGAGTAGAACAAAAGAAAAATGGACACTTCCTGTCTGAGAAAAGTTTACTTCACAATTGAAACCAATAGCAAGGAATATCTTGGAAATGGTTACCTCCACAACAAAAATGTAAAAGACATAAATTGTGTGTTTTGATGTGATGTACATTTTTTGTGCAGTGAAATTTTGTGTATCTGTTACAGTTAAGCAAAATTCGGCAAAATTTATTCAGAAAAAAGAGGTCTCCAGAAGCTATTCCCAGAAAATTCAAGATGTACATTTTATTTCAGATATAGATAGCTTTAATATACAAGATTTTAATCAAAATTGTTGCATCCATTTTTAAGAAAATCAAAATTTTAAAAATTTTTTCCATGTAAAGGGTAGTTTGTGGTGGGGGAATTTTTTTGATAATCTCTGTGTCACATCCTTGGAAGATACTAAACCTAAATACCAAGTTTGGTATTTAACAGTGTTTTCATTTTGGTGCTATGCTGCCCATAGACACACAGACAGACACACACACGGACCTTTTTTTAAAAATGCTTTTTTTTAACTCAGGGGATCCCAAAACATATATTTCCGGTGAAATCTCGACATAGAATTTTTGGGTGCATTATAATACCTTCTCTATCACTATGTACACTGTACATATGGGGCTAGAGAAAGTAAAAATATGATTAGTCATGTTTTGATTTAAAAATTAATGTAAAAGTTTGATGTAAATTTGTATAACAAATTATAAATAGAGCCACATTTTTTGTTCTAGGTGCAGTGCTTCCTGTAAATGAGATTCCCGATGGAGAGAATACGCTAAACATCATGTGCTCCTATTGCTGTTTGACATTTCGCGATCGCACAGACCTCAGACTTCATTGTCAATCAGAAAGTCATCAAACTGTAATCATGTCAGATGAAGGCAGAGATTGGAAATGGCGACCACCTCCTCGTGGACTTACATCAGATGCTTATTCATTGTGTGAGAGCTGGGCAGAGGGAAATGCTTCATGTCGTTATGGGGCACAGTGTGTTGAGGCTCATGGTGCAGAGGAACTAGCAGAATGGAGGGAGCGATTTGAATACAGGAAAATGAAACTTCAGCGAGCGTGCGAAAAGGAACTCTATGGGAAATCGTACACAGAGCAGTTGCTTGAAAAGTAAGGAAACTTTTACTTGATAGGTTAGGGTAGAACTGAGGTATTGACTTACAAGCAGACTTAACTACAATATGTATATGTTTAGCTCTTTTCAGACAGTAGATTGCTTGAATCCTTTACATCTTTCAGTTCTTCTATGAAACATATGTGTATATGTTGCCAAATTTTTTGAAAATGCTTGTTTCACATAATGGGCAAAACGTTGCTTTGTAATGAATAAAGCAAATAAGTTGTTATCATGAACTACGCCAATTGATTGCTCAGTTCATGTATTTCACACATCTCATTCTGCCAATTTCAACAAATAAGCAACTGCCTACCTAACTGAAAGAGGGCCTCACTCCATCAGATTGCTGCCTTTCAGTTATTTGTTGATTGCTAAACTATTTCTGTATGTTCAGATCTTTTGGACTAGTAGTGATTATTATTTTAATTTGTGAAATGTTTCAGAAAGGCATCTACAATTAATGTGCTATAACACGAGCATGAGTGATATTCAGAATAAGGTTAATAAAAGTAAACAGCTTTGAACAGAGGAACAGGAGGTTGAGGTTTAAATCTTCTTAGCCTAAAAATTAAGGTACCAATACAAAATGCATTAAATATTAACATATTAGAAGCACATTTAAGTTGATTTCCTTACCTGGAGTGACAAAAGTAGCCAGAATTAAGATCAATAATGGCTGCAAAAACAATATATTCAGCATTATTAGTTATATCCAATGTTGTGGACTCAGGATGAAGAAATTAGAGGGGTTTCTGAACATTGCTGCAACATTCCTGTGTCTGTGACAAAATGCTTCATTTAGCATGGAGAGAAAGAAGAAAACTTCACAAAACGCCTTAGTATATGTCCAATAACCTTAGTCATTCTTAACTAATTAGCTAAAGAAAGTTAGTGAAGTTGCAGACGCTTTTATAAATTGTACTTCTTGATGTTGTTGCACCTTATGTGTAGCATGCAGTCTGACAGTGGCAGAGCGCTTACTGCTAAAATTATAAAGGAACTTGCATTATTTTGGCCTAATTTAGTTGTGTCCTGCACCATGGTGTACTCGGCTAGAGCACTGCTCTGGCCACAGAATGTACTTGAGTTTGATTCCGCCCACTGGGTTGCGAATTTTAGTCCTGGGGTTAGGATTAATTCCTCAGGTTCATGAGGAAAGTGAGGAGCAGCGATAGGCAGCATTCCCATCCATGATAGCCAACATGGGGGATGTGTGTGTTGCTGGCCACATCACTTCCCAATGTCGGTCGGATGATTGTCCACCACTGCATGCAAGTGCGCATGAGGTCAACATCAGGTTGGATAGCCCCAGGCTCTTAAGCAGCACAGGAGTAGTATTATTTTTTAAATTAGTTCATATGAATGGATGGTAAGCTGCAGCATCCACATAGTCAGGAGTTTGTGAAAAGAAGCAATTCCACACTGAAGGACCCTTATTGTTTGGATGAGAGACCCCAGTGATATCAGAAGAGAATTAATTGTAGCTTTTAAAAAATATTTAGGAAAAGTGTAGGAGAAATTATATAGAATTGTGAGGCAATACAAGAACTAAATGAATAGAGGAGCGAATTAGTTAAACAATTCTTATACATCAATAACCAGAGTGCTGATATGCATAAGTTCCAAAGGAACAAGCAACTCTCAAGGGCAGTAATTTGGATGGATGTGGAAAGAAGAAAGGTATGTTGTGGTTTGAAATGTACCAAATGTTTGTATTGTGATTAATGATAATAGATTAATTAATTTATTCAGGTAGGTAATTATTCACTTTGTTCTTTAGAGAGAGCTGATTAACATGAGTGGAAAAAAGAAGCGAGAAATTTTAATACCAGGAAAAACTGCTACTCCAGCATGTTTAATAGCAACTTCAAAAATTAAACATAATACTGGCTGAGGAAGAGGTAGTGGTTTAGAGTTCATTCCAAATCATTCAGCTCCACGTATCACCTGGAAGTCGATTAAATATACATTCTGATTTTTAATGACAAAAGAAAGTAAATAAATTGGCATTTTAAGGATCCTCATTCCTGGTGAAAGAGGTATTTTTAAATGTGGCAAATGGCATTGGGCAATGATTTGTGGTCAAGTTCACATTTGTATTTATAAGAGCATGGTTAGTATTTCTCTGGCTTCCATGTAGGTACTCATTAAGTATGGTGCCAGAGAAAAAGTGTAAGTAGATTAAGTGTTGCATTCGTAGACTCACAAAGTAGATAGCAATTTTTAACAGTTCATGACGATGGTAGCAGAATTAGCTCAGGCCATGAATCTACAGTTCAACATAGAGTCACAAAAGCAGCTTGTGTCTCCATATATAGTATAAACTGCACAATAAAGAGATCGAAAGACATAGAAACTGGAACGTATGAATGTTTCTGCAGTACACACAAAGAAAGGCTTAGAAAGTCTCCCAAATATAGTGTACTGTCATACTTGGAATACACCAAATGCCCACATGTATAGTGGAGAGTGGGTTAATAAGTGGTTTTGTGGAAGTTAGGATGTTTTCTAGTAACTTCAGATATATAATAAATACTATGTTGCCCAATTGTAAAACTTCATGAGAATAATTTCCATTAAATTCCCGTTTATTACATCAATAATATTAAGCAGTAACAATCTTGAATAGAACATTTAACAAATAACTTAGACTATAACGGGCAATGACAATATGAATTCAGTATTTAACAAATAATGCTGTCAATAACAATGCTTTTAAAGCAATTCAAAATAGCCCCAGATTTTTGATTTAACAGAATTCCTTTGTTTGTGACACAATCCCCAAATTTTGCTGGCAACCCCCAAAATTGCCAGCAGTATTTTACATCCAGAAATAAGGTACCAAATGGCACATTTAGACACCCATGAACAATAACAAAATAAATTGAACAAATATGCACTACTATGTGGCAGAAATGTAAAGGATAAACTTAGCGTACAAAGTAACAGGAAAGAAAACATTTGGAAAAATTCTAAGTCACATCCTCAATGATATGTGCTGTTACAAAATTGAAATAAATGTCAATTTAGCACTAGTTCCACTGTTTCACAATAAGCTCTTACGGTTATCCATTACAAAATTAATACAGCAAGCTACGCCATGCAATAATCTTGGCAATCAGAAAACCCTTGCAACATAATATAATTTGGTGAATCATGTGTCTTAGTGAAGTCAAGGAGCTGGAGAACTTATCTCTGCAGGCCGAGACTCAGCATGGCCCCTGCAACCTCCGAGCGATAGTCAGTTCAGAGAGTGCCAAGCATGCCACCAGGCAATACAGAAACCACAGAGCCCATGAACCACAAAACAAATGTATCAGAATGATGTACATAAATTCAGTGAATCCATATTTTGTAGAGCAATCATGAATTTTATATTACTCAAAAATTGTAGACCAGTGTAAAAAAAACAATGTGAGACTCAATCAGTAAATTTCTATGACAGCAAATCCACATTACAAAAAATAATTATGGCTCTCTTTCAAATCATGAAGGTACAATGGCTCTTATGGAGAGTGCTCACAGTGTTGCCACATATGTCCTGCTGCCGCAATTACTGTGTTTTGGTTCACAACCAGGTATTATTATTTGGTCATTTTATTTATTGGTGAACTATTACCATTTGATTAGCTTAATAATTAGTGTGTATTTTTCAGTTAATTCCTAGTCATATACATTTATGCTTCAATTTATTACATTCTCTTAATAACTTCAACACTTTACATTTAACCTAAATATAATGCACTTGATAGTTAATGCTTCCTTAATCGGACATGGGTTCAACACTCAAAGATGAATGCTGGCTGGCCTGTTCACTGGCCTCACAAGAGGAGGAACTGCTGGTTAGCCTAATGATTAGAGGTTCGATATAATCCTATAGCTGATCTGCTTTCCACATATTGTCTTCCATCCCTTCAACGGGTTTGCATAATTTAACCACTGATATTGGGTGACTGATTCAAAACCATTATCTGTTAGACATTCCATCTTCTTTTGCTTAAATGTAATGTAGCAGAAACCAATACACACTCATTAAGGTGCAAATTTGGACAGAAAGTACTTATTTTTGAAGTGGGAACAAAAAATGGGCATGGTGATATTTAAACTGCCTTGCAGGGGTTTTTAAAAATGCTGCTAAACTCTTTAAAAAGGTTCTGATCACCATACAACATAGTTGAAGGTTTGAATAACGTAAATAATTAATTTTTGCAGAAATAAAAAAGAAACAAAATTACCATTTTAGCTAAAAAAAAGTCTGTCCTAGATTCCATGCATTCCAAACATTTTTCTTTTTAGAAGACATAGTAGCTTCAAATTGGCTTCTTTAAATAGAGTTCTGATTTGTGGACACAAAAAGATTTCTTCTTTTACTTTTACTTCAGAAAGAGCGGGAAATTTAATGCTGAGAAATTTGAAGCAATCATCATTTTGATCAAGTGGTTTTACAAACTGTTTCATTACACCAAGTTTTATATAAAGAGATGGTAAAAGAATTTCCTTGAATCCACTAGGCTACCCCTTACTATTTTCTTATTACCTGGCATTAAACTTTCTCTTTTGGGCCATTGTCTTTGTTTCCTTGCCCTACTATCCTACTCGCATAAATAACGGAAATTTTGTGAATCAATGTTGTTGACCTAATATCATGCAGATTACTTTCAAATCTCCACACATGAACCGCTGATGTTTAACATATTTAATTCTCTCCGAAATATCAATCTTTAATAATTTTCTTTCAAGTTCACTGAGTGCACTACTGGAAATGCAGAAATAGCACTCCCATTGTGAAGTAGTACACCCTTAAGACTTCTTTTACTAAAATCAATAAATACCTCCATTCATATGGATCATATTTAATACAGCCCAGTTTCTTTATTAAGTCTGGAATGTTATTACAGTAAACTAGATTTTCTTCTTCGCTGAAGTATTGCAAAGAATCTTTTTTTGTGTTCCTGTATAAAGTCACTGATGTATCAGCTGAGTAAGTTGTTTTCGTGTAGTCTGGAACTTAACACCTCAACTGCATCCTTGGGAATACTTAAATCCCTTACAATGTCATTTAGCTTGGCTTGTGATAATGGTTGCGGTGGATTTGATGTTTCAGGTACAAACTCCTTGGACACAAGTGAAGATAGTGAATCATGTTACTGTCTGTATCTGAAATAAGTTCACTTCTGTATGTAGGTGGCTTAGGAATAGGAATACCAGAGCCATGGGCCACTGGTCTCATAGCAGATGGCAAGTTTGGGTATACAATTCCTGTTTTATTCTTGCATTAAAACCCTTCACATTGTATGTACAAAAGTAATAGTCAGTACTGTGACTGTGAGGTTCATGCCATTCCATTGATATTCCAAAACGTAGTGATTGTTTCTAAATCTTTAACACAAACACTGCACATATGAGGAGCCCAAGACCTAGATTGATCTATTTCAATTCCAAGATAAGCCTTGTATGTTTTTGTTACAAATGAGGTTATGCTACTTCTCTGCTTCTTCTAAATGAAACCACCACAAATATAACAAAATGTATTTGGATTATTTACATACCTTCTTTCCATTATGCTGTACTGAGGTGCATATGATAAAGATTACAAAATGGTATTATTTAAATGCTAATTTCTTGCTTTGTGCAACAACCATTAAGCCCTGAAACAGATTAATTCTGAATACAAATTGGTGTAAGCAATTTAAAATGTGCTGCCATCTGTCTCAAAACAGCCAATATTTTCTTTTAGTAGCTTTATTCCATAGAAATGAAATGGTGATTTATTTATGGATGCTCTTTAACTGCTGTGGTTCTCAGTGTTCCATTCTAAATTGGGCGTGAAAGACCACTTAATTTTACTCAGAGGCCTCTTATCAGGCTTGAGGTTCTTTTGTGTGCCATAAATCTACGACATGGGACCAATGGCTTTACTTCCCTTCCAAAGGAAGCCATGCTAAGGATTTTTACACCCCAAAAAATCCATTGTCCTCCACTGGGTTTGAACCCGCAACCTTGGGTATATGAAGTTAGCATGGTAGCCATTACACCACAGAGGGCGACTTTATTCCAATAGATGATAATGTTGTAGGAGTGTAATGCTTCATAATCACATAAAAGATATACAAATAAATAAAAATTGAAATTAGAATTTTGTAATAAATGGTATGTGATATGACAATATGGACAACATTTTTGGAATCAGGACATGGAAATTAGTATAAAAACATCTAAGTGCTTGAAACACCAAAATCACTGTGATAGTTGAAAATGAGTCGGAATAGTAATACTCACCTCACTTATATGTAATTATGTTCAAAACATATGTTTCAAGGGCAATTGCCCTCTTCTTCAGTTGAAGTCCGACTGATGGCTGGAATTTGTGCTCTGTGGTCTATTACGGTGGAGCCATCTGGTGTTCTCAGTAGAAGCTCAAAATCATGTGGCGGTATTTCAAAATTCATCAGTTGGTCTTTTTGTTGTGTAATGAGAATATTCTCCCAAACTGTAAGTTCTGCCGGGTTGTTTACAGGTTTTAGCAATTTTATGTCATTTTGTATTTCATGATGTGATGTCCAAAAATGGTATGCTACTGCCGATTTATCTGTTTGTTTCTGTTTGATATGTCTGAAATGTTCCTTTAGCCTTGTTTCAGTCTTTGTTTCTGTTTGATATGTCTGAAATGTTCCTTTAGCCTTGTTTCAGTCTTCTTTTTGTTTGGCCAATGTAACATGATTTGCAGTCCTTGCAGTCAATTCTGTAGATGCCTGATCTCTGGTTTGTAGGTATGGGGTCTTTAATGTCTGTTTTCAATGCATTTTTTATGTTGAATTGGTTACTTGAAGCTAAACTTATATTGTATTTCTTGAAAATTTTTTTGAATTTACTATCTGCTGTTGGATGATAGGTGAATTTTTTATATATACCTTTCGGTTTTTGTATGGACAAAGTGGTGATTTGTTTTAAGGTTAATTTCTCCTTATGTTTTTTAATTTTTTGGTCAATGATGTCTGGGTTAAAACTATTGACTGAGGCTATATGTCTTAGTTGGAGGTATTCTGTGTTGTACTCTTCTGGGTCAAGTGGGATGCTGAGGAGTCTGTGTACTGAGCTGTTGAAGAATTTTCAAGAAATACAATATAAGTTTAGCTTCAAGTAACCAATTCAACATAAAAAATGCATTGAAAACAGACATTAAAGACCCCATACCTACAAACCAGAGATCAGGCATCTACAGAATTGACTGCAAGGACTGCAAATCATGTTACATTGGCCAAACAAAAAGAAGACTGGAAACAAGGCTAAAGGAACATTTCAGACATATCAACAGACTCCTCAGCATCCCACTTGACCCAGAAGAGTACAACACAGAATACCTCCAACTAAGACATATAGCCTCAGCCAATGGTTTTAACCCAGACATCATTGACCAAAAAATTAAAAAACATAAGGAGAAATTAACCTTAAAACAAATCACCACTTTGTCCATACAAAAACCGAAAGGTATATATAAAAAATTCACCTATCATCCAACAGCAGATAGTAAATTCAAGAAAATTTTCAAGAAATACAATATAAGTTTAGCTTCAAGTAACCAATTCAACATAAAAAATGCATTGAAAACAGACATTAAAGACCCCACACCTACAAACCAGAGATCAGGCATCTACAGAATTGACTGCAAGGACTGCAAATCATGTTACATTGGCCAAACAAAAAGAAGACTGGAAACAAGGCTAAAGGAACATTTCAGACATATCAAACAGAAACAAACAGATAAATCGGCAGTAGCATACCATTTTTGGACATCACATCATGAAATACAAAATGACATAAAATTGCTAAAACCTGTAAACAACCCGGCAGAACTTACAGTTTGGGAGAATATTCTCATTACACAACAAAAAGACCAACTGATGAATTTTGAAATACCGCCACATGATTTTGAGCTTCTACTGAGAACACCAGATGGCTCCACCGTAATAGACCACAGAGCACAAATTCCAGCCATCAGTCGGACTTCAACTGAAGAAGAGGGCAATTGCCCTTGAAACATATGTTTTGAACATAATTACATATAAGTGAGGTGAGTGTTACTATTCCGACTCATTTTCAACTATCACATTGATTAAAACTTCACTTGTCTCAAACTTCTGAGTTATTTAATTTAACCAAAATCACTGTTGAACCTTGTAATCAAACACTCGTAAGAATTGTTTTTCTATTGCCACTTTTAATAGTTTTGTCTATTTTTTTCTGTGATCCGTTGCGCTCTGATCACTTAACTGCAGTGCACACGATTACCAGATAACTTGTAAAACTTACACATGACTCAGATTCCCAAAACCTAGAAACTGAATACCCTCCACTAAAGTATGACCCCTTATTGCCTCTTGAACTGGTATCCCACATCTGGTCTTTATCATCTCCAGGACACGGAGACCAGGTATGTTGGCGCTGTGTCTTGCACTGCAAATATTTGCCTTAAATGGTTGATTCATGGATACCTTGGTTCTGGAGACATTCTGTGTGTGGATAAAAAATAATTTCATTATTTCCTTTACTTTTCGCTGGAAGTTTTAATGTGGACTTGTTGAACGAGAATTAACCAGCAACAATATTTTCCACTGTATAACGAGGAACCCAAATACTTTGTTTTAATCTTCATTTTTTTAAAGAAATATGTTTAGACTTATTGATACAATCTAAATACCAATATGGTCTATGAAAGCAAACAAATAATCCATATTTTTTTCACTGCAATTATTTGGGTGTAAAACCAAGTTTTAACTTTCAGAGGGAGAAATATGTTAAAAATCTGCTTTCAACAACATTTTAAATGTTATTATTTTAAAAATCTTACAATATTTTATAAGAGTAGTTGTGCGTAGCATTGTAATCTTCGACGCATTTCATACTGAAATGCACATTCCTATTTTATTTTAGTTACATTTAAAAGAACAAGCATTTGGCAACGGTGCATGGTGCATAAAAGTTCATTGTGCCTCCATGGCATGATCACCACTATAGGTTTCTACTGGAAGAAATAAAAAGAATTATGCATACTAAAGAAGCAGAAAACACTGAAAAGAGAAGAGTTGCTTAACTTGAGAGCAATGAAGAAATAACAGATGGTTAGCCCATTGTCATAATGGATGAAACGCATATTCATATCTCAAACTCCATTAGCTTGGAGCATTGAGTCTATACAGAGACTCTTAGCTCTATTGAAAGGATACTGATTGATAGTGCTACATGCAGGAACTGAAGAGAAAACTAGTTTTACTTTCACTACACATACTATGTACATAGTGTAGAGAGAAGGTATTGTAATGCACCCAAAAATTCACTGGAAATACATGTTTTGGGTCCCCCTGAATCCAAAAAAAAAGCATTTTTGGAAAAAGGTCCATGTGTGTGTCTGTGGACAGCTTAGCTCAAAAACGAAAAGTCTGTTAAATACCAAACTTAGTATTTAAGTTCAGCATCTTCCAGATATGCGACACGAAGATTTTGAGAAAAATCCCCCCACCCCAAACTATCCTTTACATGGCAAAATTTTCGAACATTTTGATTTTTTAAAAATGTTGATAATGATTTTCATTAAAATATTGTATATTAAAGATATTTACCTGACAAATAAAATGTATATCTTGAATTTTTTGGGAATAGCCTCTGAAGACTACTTTATTCTGGATGAATTTTACAGAAGTTTGCATAACTGGCAAACAGTAAGAGATAGACAAAAACTTACTTGCAAAAAATGTAGAGCTCATTAAAACACACAAATGTTATATACTTTTTTTGGTGGAGTGGATCGCTTTTGAGATATTCCTTGTTATTGGTTTCAGCTTTGAAAAACTTACTTTTTTCATATGGGAATTTGTCAACTCCTGTCCATAGAAACGAAAGAACTTCAGTCACATAGCAACTAGCTTTTGACTAATATTTTAACCTCTGCTATTCCCTTATTTCCCTTTTACTTGCATGGAGGTAAGTAATAAGACTATTTCTGCTAATTGTTTCTTGATTAGCATGAAGTTAAAAGAAGCATAGGCTTTTTAACAATAATTTGTTGCAGAGATGTAGAGAAAGTTATGTGAACACATCAGATTTTTTTTAGCTAGTTTTCAATAAGACCATCTTCACTTCCCGCCCATATTTCATCCCTACAACATTTAGCCATAGGTTGCACTTACCCAGCAGCTTTGTATTTCTTTATAGACATTTAAAATTAATTACAGAAGACACTAGTGCTACATGCAGGAAATGATGATGGTATTATAGAAAACTAGCGAAAAACCTGGTGTTGTCCATATTTTGATATTTTATTTGTACAACATTTAACCTTAGGTTGCACTTGCACAGTAGCCCTGTGTTTCCTTAGAGGTATTTAAAACACATCGCACTTTAAAGAGATATTTAAAAATCTCTGGCTAGTAGAAAGAAAGAAAAACCAAAACAATGCAGAAACATCAAACAACCACCAGTTTATAATGATTTCTCATGATGCTGCTAAGTGACTTCCACATTGTCATATTTGGGCTTCTTCATTGGCATTTATGAAAAAAATCTCACTCGGGAACAAATAATATTTAAGTATTGTCAATGTAAACTTATTTATTCTCAGTAATCGACCTATATAAAACACAAAAGACAAAACAACATAAAGGCCACAATCAACATACAAGGAGGAAGAGAAATAGCAGCATTTAGTCTGTGTTGATGGTGTTATCACAGTTTAATATAATAAAGTTTGAAATTTTGTTAATTTTTCAAACAATTAATTGTAGCACTCTTTTATTTGCACAAACATAGGTGGCATTGCTGTTGTAATTATTTATTTGACTGTGTCATTTCTTCATGAATGATGTTAGGAAGGATCAATGAATATGTGAACTCATTATTTCTTTGTTATTTTCTGAGGGTGTGAAAGCTTAAGTACTATTATTCTTAGGCTGGCATGTCTGAGCTGTTAAGATTTTCGTTGAGAAAGGTATAGGACTTGCAATGTTTGCAGGTGTAAAATAAATAATTAAATCATGTAAAATGGGGCAGAATATAGAGTTTCGAGCCAGAATATAATTTGTACCATGTGTTAAAGGTTTTCTGTGACAAGTTTGGTTAAAATCGGTGCAATGGTGTAGAGCCCATAAGGAAAACACACACCTACATATATTGACTTTTATATATTTAAGTTGTGTATACATGTTTTAAAGTTAAAAAGATAAGAGGTGATTATCATGATATGAACTATGCAAACTATAATAAATGAATAAGAAAGTGGCTTATTCCTAAACTTACCATCTCACAGTGCACTTGTACTTGCCAATAATTGAGAAGTCATGGCTTACTAACCATGACTTCTCAACAGCTTCAAAAAATTGGAAATTTAAACAGACTAGTAAGACTATAGCTTTATAGATTAATTAACACTATTAAGTCCAAGACATCATTTACAAAATTGATGCTCTTTTAGCAGAGCCTTCCACCCTATCATTTTTTCACAGTCGACTTTCCCATCCTGTTTGTAGGACTGACACCCTGCCAGACTTACAAGTGGATGCCTAGGGTTCAGAAGCCTGTTGGGGAGCCAATGACACAAAACTACAGAATGGAGAACCTGAACAAGGGGTTGTCCTATATCCAGGCATGAGCATGAGGAAGTGGATGGTATGAAATGCAAACGAAATGGATGATAGAAAAGGTGATGTAGCAATTGATGGAATGAGTAGTGGGAGAAACTGGAGAACCCAGAGAAAACCCACCCAGATGCTGCTTCGTCCAGCTGTCTAGGTGGGACGTGAGCAGTCTAACTACTCAGTTACAGTGCTGCCCTGCCCTATCATCTGCAGCTAAATCCAGTAGAGTTACATATGCTCATGCACCAAAGATAAAATATAATGGTCCAATATCTTTATGGTTTGTTGAGAATAATCATCATTGCAAAAAGAAAAGATAAAATGAGTATAGCCAGAAATTATGTAGCACAGCACAATGTTACATTTCATATGGAGGATGTTATAAAATTACTAGATAAAAAGAGGCATAAATCACAAAAGAAGAGTGGGAACACTGCTGCAAAAAGATGAGAACAGTAAAAAGACTATTTTGAAAAGGAAGGTCTCTTAGATGAAGGTCTTGAATTAGTAATTCATTTAGGTGGAGACAGTGACGGATGAAAATAGTGCAAGTGGAGAAAGTGATGTGAGTGATAATGAAACCTTACAGCTTTGGATAGATTCTAGAAACTGAGTACAGAACTTTTGACATTGCAATACACCTTTCCTCTAACCTACTCACATTATCAGCAGTCTCTTGTTTATTCAAATAGGAAGTGGAGACGTTACCCCCACCATCAATTTGCATGATGTCCCTTGCACAGATGCGAAAACATGTTCATTTGAACTTTAATGTAACTGTTTTTGGATGAGCACCAGTTTTATGTTTTGGCAGTTTCATCACTCATTCACAACCCCCAATTTGAATGAGGGACCTCACCTATTGTTGGTCAGCAAGTCACTTTGACCTAGTCAGGAGGCTCATTTCACAAAGCGGCGCAGGGGCGGGGTTTCTCCAGTTTCCCCTGCCATCTCGTTCCACCGGTGCTCCATCACCAGTGTCATTGCCTGTGATGCCATGGTAGTTAAAAGCAGGCATTAAACACTATAAAAAAAAAGGACCCATTTTGATGGTGAACTTGAAGCAATTAATTCTGGATTGAAACAACTTTTCTACCACATTAATTTCTTCAATAAAGCAGTCATCTTTAGTAATTCAAAATCTGCATTACAAGCCATTTGTACCAGTGTATGTACAACAAAAAGAACATCTGAAATCTACCAAAGAATTAAACACTTACAATCTCTTCAAAATCGATAGTTTTACAGTGTGGAGTCCTTGGTAATGAAAAGGCAGATGCTTTAGCAAAAAAAGGCACAACGATCCACCAAACTAAAAGCTCACCATTATCATTTCACACATCCAACAAAAAATATATGACAGCTTAAATCAAGAGAGTATAAATAAACAATGAAAAACCTTGTTGAACAATGCAACATTAATTCCAGAATGTCCACTTTCAAAAGCTGTTGCTCTAGTTCGATTACATACAGGAATTGATTGCTTGGCTGCTGATCTACATAAATTAAACATCCTTCCAACTTCAAATTGTGTATTTTGTAGAGAAGAGGATTCTACAATGAATGACTCATCATATGAAGTGTCAAAATTTAATAACTGCAGGTCTCTCATTGCGTTACTGGGAAGCAAGAAGGCAAATGGAAGAGCTCCAATATACTGAGCATTAGCAACCCACCAACCAACTTGCACAGATCCAAGAAGCATTCTTCATATCTAAAAAATACATTTTTAAATATGTTTGGGTTGGTCATAATATTTAGTCATCAATGTACCAAGTCGCAGATTTCAGTAGTAGCTCCCTCCACATTTCTTCTTATGCAAGATCATAACTTTCTTTTTGTCAGGTTTAAGATCTTTCTCATCATATGAATCACGTAATAAATAAATCAATGTGTTTTTATACATGATATAGGTACTTTCCTTAAATCATTCAGTGTTTTGGTTCAGATAATTGATCTCTTATACTCATGCGAGATTTTCCTTTACATTTTGGATAAATGCTTTTAACTGCCAGATGCAACTTATATTGTGATGGGATCACCTCTCGGATGCTCCTTAGCAGTTCTTGTTTCTCAGTCGTCCTTCGTGGTGTAGTAGTTACCATGCTAACTTCATATAGCCAAGGTGGCGGGTTCAAATCCAGCGTAGGACAATGGATTTTTTCGGGTGTAAAAATCCTTAGCATGGCTTCCTTCGGAAAGGAAGTAAAGGCGTTGATCCCGTGTTGTAGATTTACGGCATGTAAAAGAACCTCAAGCCTGATAGAGAGGCCTCTGAGCAAAATTAAGTGGTCTTTCATGCTCAATTTAGAATGGGATGCTGAGAACCATAGTAGTTAAAGAGCATCCATAAATAACACGCCATTTCCATTTCCTTGTTTATCAATTGTAAATTATACCTGAATTTCTCATGGTCTAGAGCAAGAATGTGATTTCCATCTTTCACTTATTTCTTTTTTAGAAAGTGTTTGATTATAATAGTAGAATTGCATTTCAATTCAATGTTCCTTATTAGATCTCTCCTTTGACACATGTGCCCATTGTAAAGTAGTTTTTTTGCCACCCTGAGATAACTCAAATGTCTATACTTTACTGATATATAAGACAAAGAAGTGTGCAGATCAGCAACTAAATGTTATAACAAAAATTTCTGTTTTTCCATAACCCCTCTTTTAAGGTAAACAAAATTAAATGTGTTCTTGTTTGAGGCATGTGCATCACTCACTTTTGATTTCAATGTGTGTTATATTGTTTACCAATGAAGCCATAGAGTGATGGACTGAATATGTTTCATTGCTTAGTCTTAGAATTATTTGATATAAGTTCTAAAATGTTTAAATATGCCATTCTCATATATAGGAAACAACAGGTAAATGAAGTGAGCATGCGGTTGATTTATTAATCATTCGTGTTATAAAATTGTCTCATTGCCATGTCATATTATAATGCAGTACTGAGCATATTATATTGTTGTTCCTGCTGTATTGTCATTGATCCTGCGCATATTTTGTTTAATTTTGTTTTGTAGCTTAACGCCTTTAAACTGGTTGATCATATCAGACTATGAATGAAATTGGTAAAATGATGAAATTATGCTCAAATGATCTCGGGGTCCACAGAGTTTAAAGTTACTTGACATTTGTCTTCTCAGGATAAGGGAAAAACCCCAAAAAAACCTTATCTGGGTAACTCACCCAAAGCGAGATTGGAATTTGCTACCTGTTGAATGTGAGGCAGACATGCTACCACCACACTACCCAGGTGGACTTATTTTATTGTATTGAATGTTAAGTTTGGTTACAAGACAAAATGTCAAGGGAAAGAAATACTGAAATGGCTGTGAGAAGTTGAAGATAAATCTCTCACAATATCTGAAAGATGATATACGTCAGGCCAGAGGAGAATACTAACAACTAATACAGTGAAGAAGACAGGTTGAGAGTACATTACCTCAGAAAAAGTGATAATTTATACATTCCTCTTGGTGCTTTGTTAAATTGGTAACTAATACCCTGATTATATTATTTATCTAAATATTGAGGGTATCAAAATAAGTGTATACAGACTTTGACAGAAAATCTCCATTTAATATATTCCAAAGTTGGACAAAAAAACAACTAATGTGTAGTATGATGTTGTGAAAACAGATGTCTCACATACACTATGCTAGTGTTGTTATGCAACAGGTAACAACAATGAACAAATAAAGCCAAGATTATTGTATAATGTTTTCTAAACAGATGTGACTCATATTACATTATGTAAGCTTTGCTGCAACAAATGGAGCCAAGATTATCGTTTGAACAGTGGAAAGCAATTTTGAAGTGGTATTGGAAATTCAAGAATGTTGTTGAAGTTCAATGTTAATGGAAACATATGTACAGAACAGAACCACCAACACCTGTAACAATTTTAGGTATTCAAGGCAAGTTTGAGACTCGGTGTACTTTATGCAGTGTTCACGAGGACAGATCTGGGAGACCTTGCACAGCAACAAGCCCTGTGACCTCAGCTATGATTTTGGAATATTTTGAGCACTCACTGCAGAAGTCTACAAAGCAATGCCATGTGAGATTGGGTTTTGCAGAACTAGTGTACACCATATTATTAAAACAGCAAAGTTGAAAGAGTTTTTCATGCGTTAAATGATAATCTTGATTGGAGAATGCTGTACTGTGAGTGGTTTCAAAACATATTGCAAGGGATGAGGCCTTTGCAGGGAAAGTTGTTTGGTCCAGTGAGGCACATTTTAAGTTGAATGTTAATTGGCTTAATTGTGTCTATTGGTGTGCAAACAATTCCATGTGGGGTTTTATATATATAGTGCATTCTCTGAGTGATTGAACCGCCCTGCGCCTGCACTGTAACAGGCGAGGGCTGGCGTGCTCTCCGCCAGACTTATGCCTAAAGGACCGCCAGGTAACGTGTACAGAACTCTACTGTACTAATTTATGCTTACCTGAAACCACAGTAGGTATTGCAATTGATGACCTTCAATGCAAATCCATTCCTATGTCTCCGAAAACAGTTCTGGTTCACTCAAAGAAGTTTATCTTGACTGATTGCTTGTATTTCTCTTGTGATGTTGTCCAATTCTTGTAACGTGTGCGGGTTGAATACGTACACGTTATTCTTTAATGTTCTTCATAAATAAAAATCAGGAGATAGGTCAGGGGAACGGGATGGCTGCAATCCTTGACTAATTATTCTGTCATCATACACACTTTGTAATTCATTCATAGAATTCGCAGCAGTGTCCTGCTGAAACCACCCACACAATCATTCATCTCTTGTTAGTTGTGGAAAAAAAATATTTAAAATGGAATTTATATAAATGTGGATACTTCTGGGTTAATCAAGGTTGTCATGACAACAAACATATATGCCACATGCAAAACACATGCTAGGTAAGCTGTCAGAATTTGAAAGTAATGTTAATTCAGGTGTTAATGTATAGTATTCAAATGCATTTCTGTTGACATTCTTGTCAATGAGACTTTCCTTGGCACATGTAGAATCCATGGGTTCATTAGGTGTGTTATTTAATTTCATTTAAATTGTTTTTCTGCCAATTCATGTTTATTTTATTTTATGTTTATCTCTCATTTGCAGTATTGACCCCTAACTTATTGCATTTATGTACTCACTGTGTATGATCAAAGATTAAATTAAATGGAGTTTTATTTATGGACGCTCTTTAACTGCTGTGGTTCTCTGCATCCCTTTCTATATTGTGCATGAAAGACTTTAATTTTGCTCAGAGGCCTCTTTTATCAGGCTTGAGGTTCTTTTACATGCTGTAAATCTACAACATGGGACCAATGACATTATTTCCCTTCCAAAGGAAGCCATGCTAAGGATTTTTATGCTTGAAAAAATCCATCGTCCTCCGCTGGGTTTGTACCCGCAACCTTGGGTGTATGAAGTTAGCATGGGAACCATTACACCTCAGCGGGCGACTTATTATCAAAGTTCTTTCTTTATTGGTTAGAATATTTTTTTGAATAATTGTTACATTCATTAAATTAATATTTAGAGGAATTTAATAACAGTGGCATCTATATTATAATTGTGTATTTTTGGAATTGGTTTTTACTTTTTCGACCATGTATGTACAATGTACACAGTAAGTAGAGAAGGTATTATATGCCATAAAAAATTCAATACAAGATTTCACTGGAAATATGTCTGTTTTGACACCTGAGTCCAAAAAGGAAATTGTTAGAAAAAGGTGTGCATTGTATGAACAGCATAACTCAAAAATAAATAATATATTAAATATCAAACTTGGCATTTAAGCTCAGCATTTTGCAAGGGTACCACACAAAATTTCAGGAAAATCCCCCAACTGCTTTTTACATGAAGCATTTTTGGAAAATTTTGTTTTCCCCAAAAATAGCTGTAATGATTTTGGTTACAATGCTATATGTTTTATTGTGGTGGACTGGGGCAGACTTTCTCTGGGTACTCCAGTTTCCCCCGCCATCTCATTCCACCGGTGCTCCATCATCATTCATGTATCATCAGTGTCACCGTCTGCGGTGCCATAAGTAGTTAAAGCGGGTGTTAAACACTACCAAAAAAAACTATATGTTTTAAGATATTTTCATCACAAATTAAATATGTATTTTGAATAACCTCTGAAGACCTCTTCATTCCAAATTACTTTTGTATAACTGGTTAACCATAAGATATAGAAAAAACTTAGTATACAAAAAATGTAGATATTGTTAAATCACACAATTTATGTCACACATAGATTGTTTGTAGAGTTAACCATTGCCAATATATTCCTTGTTATTGGTTTCAGTTTTAAAAAGTTTTCTCAAATAGGATGTCAGTTGTTTCATATCTCTTTTAATTTACTCCTGACCATGCAAAGAGCCAAATTTCAATTGTATCACATAATGACAGGCTTTCAAAAGATTTAACTGTCACTTTAGCTTACTCCCTTTCTAAAAGGAAGCAACTAATGAAACCATTCTGCTAATGTTATCTGGATTGCCATGCTGTATTTAAAAGAATCATCTTTTGTAAGAATAATTTTTGGCAGAGCAGGTAGAGAAAGTCATATGAATTGGAACACATCAAGTTTTTAATTATTATGTAACTCTATACACTTAGGCTTAAATTTATAAGGGACTATTTTCGGGAACCATTGCTTTCAATTCAACCTCCAGGTCCAGTTTAAGTGACATAGTTTTGCTATAGCTAGCTTAGGGTTGGTCATATCAGATGATGAATGAAATTGGTGAAATGATGCTCAAATGATCTCAGGGTTCTTGGAATTTAATTTAAAGTTACTCTACATTTATCTACTCAGGATAAGTAAAACCTCTGAAAAAAATCTTATCTGGGTAACTCACCCTAAGCAAGATTCAAACTCATGACCTGTTGAATGTGAGGCAGAGAGACTACCAACCACATTACCAGTGGGCAAAGTGATGTAGTGTTAAAAAACTAACTTCACAAATGTACAAGGGCATATTTGCATACTTATTTTACTTCTAGTTTTTTATAATGATAGATAACACTGTACTTAAATAGCTTTTTCTTTTTTTCCCTAAAAGCAAAACTTAAGAATTAAATGGTGTTTCTGCGTAGTTATAAACATTGCAAGATTGGTAGTGAAACTCACTTTAGATGTACAACTATAACAAGTTCACCAAGAACATTAAGCGTAAGATAATGCATACCAATAATTTTGTATGCACTGCTTACTCAGTTTTATGCTTATATCATTATATTTTTCAAATTATCAGTGAAATAAAATGGTTGCATCTTATCTAAAGGCATAGCTGTAAATAAGAAAGTAGTACTTATTTTTAGAAAACATATATTTATAGTAATTACTGTAATAAATAAATTAATTCACTTTTTAATTAACTGATAAATAATTTTAGGTGATGTAATGTTGATGTGCAACTATTAATTTCAGGCTAATGCATTTGATTATTTGGTTTTATAGATGGGTTCAAGCCCCCAGCCCAGAAAAAGTTATGAGAGAAAAGCTAGAAGGTGTGGAGGAATCATGTAGTGGTGAGCTTGTAACTACAGTATCATCTAAAGCCAGCCAACGAGAATGGGTGTTCACATTACAGACAGGTAGATTGCTGAGAGCTGTTGCACTTCTGCAGGATGCACATCGGAATCACTTTTTTTTAAGGTATGCTTAAGGTTAAATCAAAACATTTGCCAATGATTCTTTAATGGACAAAATAAGTTAATTCATTTTAAGGATGCTAAGAAGCACTTGAAATTAGCTCAGATGTGCAATGTATAAATCCTCTTTTTATATATATTTATTTGAGAAGATTCCCTGAGTCCAAAATTCAATCTGGGAACAATGCAATGTAGATATGTTTTGCACAAGTTAATGGAAAGAGTTGTATTAATTTTACCTTGCATTGGGTTTTATAACGGATGATCCAAAAATTTCCAAACTGACTGTGCAATGTTTTGCCTATCTGACCCCTCGGCACTTGTTACCACCTGCCACTATCATAGAAAGGCACAGATAAAACCATGCACCAATGTTATTAAAGGAGATGCCACCAAGGTACCAATGTTATTAAAGGAGATGCTGAAACTGGCCACCTCTGTTATCCATACATTTTTGGCACCGCTTTAGGAAACTATCCATTACTCACTGTAGTTCACATTGAGAAATGTTAGTAGTTTCCTAGCGGATATTCTGTTTTAATTCTTCCAGGGTATGTGGGTTTGTCTTGTACATTTTATGCTTTAAGTAACTCCAGAGATAGAAATCCCAAGGGGTTAGGTTGGGGGACCGAGGGGGGCCACAAATCTCTACTAATAATTTTGTCCTGAAGCACACTTTGAATTATTCTCATCGAAAGATTGGCTATATGAGCTGTTGCAGAGTCTTGTTGAAAAGAGGAAAAATCATGCTCCCTGTCTGTTAATTCTCTAATAAAAAAAAAGGGAGTAAAATGGTATTCTTGTATATATGGTCATCAACTTTTGACTGGAAAAAAAATTGACCTATAACTCTTTCTGTGCTAATGATACACCATACACCAATTTTTTCGTCATGAAAGGGTATCATGAACAATATTAGGTTGCTCAGAGCTCCACTAAAGATTATTTTGTGTACACATATATCCACAAAGGTGGAACCAAGCCTCATCCATAAAAAATATTAAATATAGATCAATTTCACCATTGCATACACTATTGAGAATCCACTCACAAATGTGTTAACACATACGAATCATAAATACACGCTGTGCAGTAGAAAACAAATGTTGAGCCATAACACACTTTGTGATTAAGTACAGGACAAAATAATAAAGCACACTGGTAATAACTCAACCACACGATATCACTATCAGCTCAATACTGCACTTTCAGAGCAGAGAAAAACATGAACTTGTGTACAGCAGCTGTGTGCATAGTGGAAAAACACTGCACAGTGGTTTGCATGTTATCGGGTGGCACAGTAGTTTTCATAAGCCTCAGAAATAATTCCATTTAAATTTGCAGATTTTGTTCTTGCAGTTGTTTTCTTAGGTGCTTAATTTGTTATAAGCTTTATTACATAAGCAATAGAGTTGATATTCTTGCTTTTGAAGGTATATTTTTCTCATATTTTGGTGCAGTCTGACTCTTGACTTAATCTTGTTATTCCTTTGTGGAAATGGAGCATCAATTAAGATCTTCCATCTTTCTGTGTGACCAACCAGCCATTTCAGCTCTCTCCAACTTTTATCATTTTTCTTAATATTCTCCTCTATGGTTCTTCTCCACGTTAATCAGGGGTGAACTTTTTCACTGCTCCTTGTGGATTCCAATGCAGCTTATCCCTCTTAATAGCTTCTGGCTTTTAAAACATATGCTAATTCAGTTCCATTTTCCCTTTTTTATTTATACCTTAATTTCAATTTGTATTGTACATGCCCAAAATTCTTTATTTTTATGAGATTCAGTCATCGTATTCCTAGAATTCTTCTCAAGAATCTATTTACAATGTTTGTAGTTGTTTATTTGTGCTTTCCATCACCTTCCGTGTTTTGGAGCCATAAAGAAATATGAATTTATGTTTGTTTTAAATAGGCCTAATTTTAATTAAATAACTCAGAAGTTTCAACTACCACAAGGCCTAATTTTGTTTTTCTTGTACATTTGCATTTTTTCCATAATGAGTAAAGTTTTACAAAGGCTCCATCTGCTGTTAAATATATCTAACATATATAACACATCTTCTGCTCTAGTAGATACACTTTCAAGATAGATAAAAGAATCTACTTCTTCCATATTATTACATTGATTTTGAACGTTTGTTGTAAACGATCATTTATTCTCATTTCTTTTGTTTTTGCACAGTTTATTTTTAATCCCACTTTCCTGTAAATTCATTAATGTGGTTCCCATGTCCAAAATCTTGCAAATGTCATTTGCAAAATCCAAGTCATCAAGATGATCCCTTAGTCCCTGTTGCAAGCCTCTTCTTCCTCTGGTGACCTTCCTCCTCACTCTATTCAAAATAGCACAAATAGATAGACTGTACTCATGTCTAGTTTCCATATTAGTTTGAATTGGTTGTTAGCTGTTCTTCATGAAATCATTGGCATTCATAATTTTCATACATATCTTAAATAATACAGGGTAATTCAAAACTGATGCAAAATTAAAGTTCATCTATTGTTACTGACATACAGAACCAAAAGTGGCATGAAATGATAGAACATCGTAAGTTCACTTATCTATGTTTATAGTTATAGTTTACGCAGAAGCTGCTAGAGACACTAGGTGTTGTTTACATTTAGTCGACAAAGAAAATGGCTGCCTCGCAGGTGGAACATGTAATTTTCATGTATAGGGGATATTTTAACATGCAGACACTAAAGAACAAAATTCAATAAGCCCCCACTCCATAGAAACTGCATTTCCTGGTGGGTAGCAAAGTTTGATCCACTGGATGTTTATACTCTAAGAAATAGTGGTTAAGGGAAATAGTGGAAAAAATTTGAGCCGCATTTGAACAAAGGCCAAGAAAGTATCTTGGGTGCAAAATTTAACAAGACTCTGATTCACTGGATTTATCAATGCAAATCGGTCATTCAGACTTGAATGGGATCATGTCTCTTCTAGTTTCCAATTGATACATTTGCTAGCTCCTTATGTAAGTAGATCATAAGTTATCAGCATTTAAAATTCATTGCAATAGTTCTACTGCCCAGTGCAACAAATATTAATTTATAGTCTGACATGAATTCCCCTCTCCCAGTGGCAATGCTCTGGGTAATATGTAGGTACTTAAATATTAATATAATATTTGCAACAAATCTTCACTTATCTTTGGAATCCTTGCTTTGGACTAGTTTCGTAATGAATTCATTGCATTATCAACATAAATTTCCTTATGGTCTCAGTTTTGGTCTGGTTTTTTATGAACACCAGACCAAAACTGAGACCATAAGGACATTTATGTTGATAATGCAATGAATTCATTGCAAAACTAGTCCAAAGCAAGGATTCCAAAGATAAGTGAAGATTTGTTGCAACTATTATTTTTATATTAATATTTATGTTATTACTTCACTGTTACTAGCTTCTTTTTACATTTATGTAGGTACTTATTTATTTGCCTCAATTACTGTAGATATCCACAAACTATTTTTGTTAAAGTACTTGACAGTTTACTGACTTATTGATAACTGATAATTAATTCATTGTTTATGGTACAAGTTTTAACTAATTCAATTTTGTACAAACATGTAATTTGTAGGAGGGAGGAGAATGTAACCCATTAACATCTAGCTTTACAACATGAAATGAACACCCAAAATCGTCTGCATTCATCATGGCCTTGGTGATAATCACCATTCCTCTCGTGCTTCGCCACTGCCATACCAACAAAGTTTGAAACTTACTTTTTCCTCATATGCTATTTGGAAAACATAATGTGAATGCAATGTGACCCCAAGTTCTCAACTGTAATATATATGAAGGAAAAAAAAAACGTTTTCTTGTATTCAGATAAAGACAAGACAAGATAAATACAATGTGCTGGATGCCATTCTTGACAGTAAGTGAAGTCACAGACACCAGTGAGACCGTTGTGGAAAATATTGTCCGATTTAAGGGCACTGGAAGGCCATTAGGAAGTTAAACAAGCTAACACATGACTGCTTTAAATTCTGATTATACAGAAACTGCAGAATTAAGAATAACCAAATTT
This sequence comes from Hymenopus coronatus, assembly GCA_030762935.1. NCBI lineage: Eukaryota > Metazoa > Arthropoda > Insecta > Mantodea > Hymenopodidae > Hymenopus > Hymenopus coronatus. Next base: position 20,408,841 of record CM060885.1, read on the forward strand.
AGGTTAATTATAATGGTTAAAGTATTTCTGCAAATAATGGTTATAAGAATAATAAATTGAGCTTGAAATTGAGCTGAAGTGAGTGTTCCTGCTTCTGAACTCGAAAGTGTTCTCATTCATACTTCAAGTGCACTTTCCTCCTATGATTTTGTTTCTGTTATCCCCAGTTTTCCCCTAAAATACAAATAAAATATTTTATATTTATTTATATTTTATCTTTTTCCAGTATGTTTAATCTGTCATAAAAATCAACTTGTGTAATAGAAAAAGGCATGTTTCATAAATATTTTTTTATTATCATATTTATAAAAAATCTGAACAAAAATGTAGTTCAGCAATAAGTAGTTTCCAAAAATTTCCATCTCCTGAATGTAAGGTGGAGGAGTGAAGGAAAGAGGCATGTAGATGATAGCAGTTGGACATTTATGCCTTATGTCCATTGTTGCTGTATTTTGCTATCGCTTCCTGCACCTCCTGATGTTTTGCTACTTGAGCACTGTTAGTCCCATCCCTTATATTGCCAGTTAACTAAAGCATTGAACTACTCTGAAAACAAACTCGGGGAGTGGAATCTGTTGTTCATAAATAACCATTTAACTGTGATTAATTTATTTATATACGAGGGTTGGCTGATAAGTCCCAGGCCTCACACAGATATGATGCCACTAGGCCAGTTAGACGGTAGCATCACATAGTTTAACTCTAGACTAGCTCGTATCCATAGTTACAGGTCAATGGCTTGTTTAGTTTTCAAATGACAGCATTTTAAACAAGACAACTTTAGAGTTTTCACGAAAATGGAGGATTTGTAAAAACAAGCAGTGATTAAATACTTCCATTTGAAGGCCTAACTCCTAAAGATATCAAGGAGGAAATGGACAGTACATTGAAAGACTCTGTCCCTTTATATTCAATGATTAAAAGGTGGGTTGCAGAGTTTAAAATGGGACATACGAGCACTAGTGATGAGCCTTGCTCTGGACGCCCTGTAGAAGTGACAAACCCAGAGATCATTGAAAAAATTCATCTTTTAGTATTGGAAGACCGCAGATTAAAGCTGTTTGAGATAGCACAGTCTGTAAACGTATCTAAAGAATGTGCAAGTAATATTGTAAGTAATGTTTTGGGCTTTCACAAGGTCTGTGCAAGATGGATGCCATGTTTGTTGATACCTGATCAAAAGTTGCAAAGAAAAAAATGTTTCTGTTAAGAATGTGGAGCTCTACTGTAAAAATCCCAGTGAATTTTTGAGACGGGTTATTACAATGAATGAAACTTGGATCCATCACTACACAGAAAGTAAATCACAGTCAAAACAATGGATTGCGCCAGATGAAACAACTCCAAAAAAGGTAAAGTCAATTTTGTCAACTAGCAAGGTTATGGTGAGTGTTTTCTAGGATGCACAGGAATTATTATTATTGATTACTTGAAAAAGGATAAAAGTATACTGGTGACTGCTAAGCAAACTTACTGCAACGTTTGAGTGATGAGGAAAAAGAAAAAGACCTCATTTGACACAACAACATCAACAACAAAAACAAAAAAAAAAGAAGCAGCTTGTTTCATCACGACAATGCTCCGACCCATTGTTCAATCATTGCAATGGGAAAAATGTGCGAATTAAGGTTGGAATTGCTTGAACATCCAACCTGTTTGCCAAATCTAGCACCCAGTGACACCACCTGTTCCTGAACCTCAAAAAATTTCTTGGAGGACGAAGATTTCACAGCAACGATGAGGTCATTGATGCAGTGAACTGCTATTTTGAGGACCTTGATAAATCGCACTACAGAGATGATTTAATTAAATTAGAACACCGATATGACAAATGTATTAGCCTTTCTGGAGAGTATGTTGAGAAATAAAGCAAAAAAAGTTTTTTGTTTAATGATGTTATAATTGAGAGGCTTGGGACTTATCAGCCGACCCTAGTATGTATATAGCATTCTATCATTGGTATATCCCCCTCACAAACCCATACAATCTCAACACTAAATGTATTACACACTCGTGGAATCCTGAAAATTGCCACAAAACCTCATATTGCTTCTGTTTCACCATCAAAAGTCGAGCTGTCATTCATGTTGTGTTGCACCACCAGTCGCCAAGAATCCTCTCTCAGATTGTCCCCTTACAGCATTCTGTAATCTGTCCACCCCCATGTCACATGGTTTCTGCTACCCCCTTAAGATAGGGATTCTGGTGCCTCATTATTGCAAATCATTTTGGCCATTTCTTTTTATATATGGTTTATTTCTGTATTATTATTATTATTATTATTATTATTATTATTATTATTATTATTATTATTATTATTATTATTAAGTTTTACAAGTCTTCTACTTTTGCTCATAACTTATTACAAGAATTTTAATGATATTTGGAATACAAGTCCTCATTATATATTTGAGATAATAAAGCATTAGTTATAAAGACTGCTTGTTAACATGTAAAAATATTATATATAATTTAACCAAAGGAATTATATGATTTTCAGGAAAATAAAATAACACATAAATTGTATTTTCTAAATAAAATATCTTTTGACTTATGCCATTGAAAACACAGTTTTATTAGATAAATATTCATTTTGAAAAACATTAAATACTTATACTATTAAAATCATGCATGTACCTAAATACTTTTCCTTCTGTTTCAGACATGTTTCAACTGGTGATCCATCGTTAACAATGTTTTCTGAATGGGAGCCAACCAATAGTCAGGAATGGAGCATCCCAAGTGTTTTTCAAATAGAAGGGAGTCATATTCCACTTTTAAAACATACAGTTACAGTTGCATTTTCAACTGATATATATGGAACTTTTCGCCAGTCTGTTGTGTTTGATTTTGGTGGAGAACCAGTTCTTGTGCGTCATCTTTGTGTTGATGTGGTCCCAGTAACAGATGTAGATCGTATGAAAGAGCTTAAAAAAGAACTTGTACTTTCCGCAGCAGAGCGATGGGACAATAGCAATGCTGAAATTATTCCTTTTTCTTCTCCAGTGACACCCTTAGTTCCAACCCCGGCAGCAATTGCTAAAGATAGTGAATGGGAAAGAGAACTTCTTAATGCATATCCTAGTCCACGTGCAGAAACTTTTGCCCTCACACACTCAACAGTCACAGAAAAGAAACTAACAAGAAACAATTATCGAGCTCGTATGCATGAATTACTTTGTGTGGAGGAAATGGCAAGATATGAGCAGGCAAGTATCTTGTGGAAGTAATTTATTTATTCATAATTAGAGCCCGGATGTTTAGGCATTTATTTTAGTTAAAATAGGGAGGCATAAAGGCACTAAAAATAGGCAGTGAATAGGTATTACTTATAGAAACAGACAAAAATAGACAAATACTTAATAAAGTATCTCATATGTACTCACTTTTCTTGGTTACATGCCACAAGATGCTTTTTAAGTTGTCAACTGACACACTGAGCTGCCTGCCAGAGAGAAGGTTTTTCATGCTGGAAAAAGCCTTGCACAGATTCAGAGAAAACTGAGATTGTTTACTAGTTGATACAATTGCTGCTGATATCAAACAGAGCTTCTTCTGCCCGCCCATTATAGTAATTCCAGTCTTATGCTTCGCTGTTGCAAAATGTTGAAGTATAAAACACCTTTTCTTATGGTTAATTGCTTTTTCACAAACTTGCACATCAGAATAGTACCATCGGTAGATAGCATATCTGAATTGAATTCATGGACTTAATCATGCAGTTTAACTACTACTTAATGTGCACTCATTTTCAGCATGATAAATATTGCAATAATCATGAAAAATACAGTTGGAGTTGTTTAATACAAGTTCTGTCTCAAAGTAACAGATTCTACTGAGGCCTCAGTGTGTCTACTTTCTTTCAAAGATCAGGAAAACCCGACTGTATTGTCTCAAAAAGAGGGCTGTGAGAAGAGATTAGAAAGTTAGAAGTATGTAATAATGGGATCTGGAGAAAAAGGTAACTTTGCAGAGCAACCTGGCTTGAAAAGGGATGAGTTGACCATCAGGCGAGGGAGGTAAATAATACAAATCTTACAAAAGACACTTGCAAACATGCATTCCTTTCTACATCCTCTACGTAATACTTTCTTTCACTGGTAAACTCTGAAGTAACCTGTTACCTCTTGGAAATACATGTATTGCTGGAGAATAAGGTTCTCAACAAATATCTGTGTGAGGGGAATACATATTTTTAATTTGTACAACCATTATTTTTTGTTTTTTGATATAATCCATGCAACCTTTTTTTCAAGTGTATTAAAAATAAATAAAATATACAATAGCAAGATAAAAAGCTAAAAAAGCCGATTAACCTTAAAATAGGCAACAGGAGCTAAAATAGGCAAATTAAAAATTGCACCTATTGTCCCCAAATGTGTGGAAACATGCTTATCCTTAATAGGTCTTTCATATATACTCTCCAGTTAAGAAAGGCATTTTGCCTAACATCCAGGCTCTATTTATAACCATATGTGTCACAAAGTACATTTGCTATAAGCAGTGAGTAAACTAAAGAATCGCTTAAACTATTATAAATATAGGCAAGGGAGATAGAATCCCCCAACAGCAATAAGGTAATTATTAAATATTATACTGAATTCAGTTTCTAGACAATGTATTCATATGTGTATAATTCGCCTATGGAGTGCTGTTTGCTACATGTTTCATTTTAGTATTACTTAAGGGAGAAATTTCTGATGGTATTGTATTTAGTAGAAGATATACTTAAATTTTTCCATTAGAAAATTGCCCTGTTTAAACTCCAAAATGATTCCTTGCAGGTGGCACGATACAACCTCACTGCAAAACTTCGTCTTGCAGAATGCTATTTGTTAGCACCAAATGGAGTTGCAACAAGCACAGCCAAATATGCCCATTCTGGTGAGCTCTTTGCTCTAATGAATCTTGGCAAAGATGTTTCTGAGGATACTTCTGCTGGCCGCTTGATACTTAATAACTGTACAACTGTCCTAGTAGCTGCATCAAATCCAGTGAAGCAAGACACTGGTGAGTGAAGAAGGCATATTTATCTTCACTCTATTATTTCCATTAACATAGCATATTAAATATTGTTGGTTTTAAATGAATGCTTGGTTGCTTGTATGTTTGCTTTCCTTTCTGAAAAAGGTTAAGTGTTATATATGTTATGTTTAGGATGGGAAATAAATACAAATATCAATTTTTTGACTGAATGATGGGATTTTATTTTCGAAAAACATTGGGAATAAGTAGATATTTATTTTTAGTAAACATAACATGTAAATACTTCACAAAAACTGTAACTTACCCAGAACCTTTTTCCAAAAATGCCTTTTTTTTTTTGGATTCAGGGGGACCCAAAATATTTCCGGTGAAATCTCGATATTGAACTTTTGGGTGCATTACAAGACCTTCTCTATACACTATGTACATGGTACATGTAGAGAAAGTAAAAATCTGTTTAACAATTTCTATCTCCATTTACTCAAATATCTGTTGCCCGTTGGTTGGTCTCTGGGCCTTTCTCGGTAACCCTAGGCTGGATGCAGATGAGGAAGATCTAAGAACTAAGAAGTGAAAAGATGGAGGCAAAAGTAATTGAAGGGCCTTTCCTAGATCATCAGCTGCTGCACTGGCTGAAACTCCAAACATTAGCCATGGTTTGATGGCCTTATGTTTTTTGGAGGTATTAAAAATTAATTACTATTTAACAATTATCCTGATATATGGTGGACTTTGTGACAGTGATGTGTTTTAACAATTGAAATTTAGTTGAGTCGATTTTGTAACACTACATCACTTACTTTTTATTTCGGAAAACATGTTTCAGAAGCCGTGTGCTTCCATTGTCAATTCCTTTGATTGACTGCCGGCATCGTTTGCTGTGGTAGTTGTCTCTGTCCCTGGTGGTGGTTTGATGAACCTTTGAATGAGTAGATCGCCTGGCGGGATTTCAAAATTGAAAATGCGGTTCTTGTTTTTCTAAATATATATGTTAAACAAAAAGAAATATAAAAACAAGGGCAAAAGAACACCACAGAAATATTAAACTCAAACAAGAAGACAAATCTGCAGTAGCTTGGCATTTTTGGAAAGAGAAACACACCATAAATAGAAGCCCAAAAATCCTCAAAAACATCACAAGGAAGACAGAATTAAAAGTTTGGGAAAACATATATATTTGGAAAAACAAGAACCGCGTTTTCAATTTTGAAATCCCGCCAGGCGATCTACTCATTCAGAGGTTCATCAAACCACCACCAGGGACAGAGATAACTACCACAGCAAGCGATGCCGGCAGTTGACCAAAGGAATTGACAATGGAAGCGCATGGCTTCTGAAACATGTTTTCCGAAATAAAAAGTAAGTGATGTAGTGTTACAAAATTGACTCAACTAAATTTCAACTATTCAACAACCTCCCATCTGTAAATCTATGAATGTATTATTGATTGTATATTAATTATTATTGATTTGTTTTTGATCCCTAAGGTTCTATAAAACGTGTGATATACGAGGGCCGTTCAGAAAGTAGCCTCCGGTTGATTGCAAGAAATTCACCAAGTTAAATAAAAATATTTTAATATATACATCTTACAACTACATCTTTGCACTATTTTTCTACATAGTTTCCATAACGATTGAGGCACTTATCGTATCTGTTCACAAGCTTTGAAATTCCTTCTGCATAAAAATCACCCGCTTGTGCCTGGAGCCAGCCTGTGACCGCATCTTTGAGCTCTCGTCGTCATCAAACCGCTGGGACCCGAGCCATTTCTTCATATGCATGAAGAGGTGATAATCGCTTGGCGCCAGATCTGGGCTGTAAGGTGGATGGTTGACAACGTCCCACTTGAAGGACTCAAGAAGGGCTGTTGTTCTGCGAGCAGAGTGAGGACGGGCGTTATCGTGCAAAAAAACGATACCGGAAGTCAGCATACCACAGCGTTTGTTCTGTATAGCCCGTCGTAATTGTTTTAGTGTTTCACAGTACACGTCTTGATTAATGGTCGTCCCACGTTCCATGAATTCAACCAACAACACCCCTTTTGCATCCCAAAACAACGTTGCCATCAATTTTCGGGCAGAAAAATCTTGCCGGGCTTTTATTGGTTTGGTAGGCGAATTTGAATGTGCCCACATCTTTGATTGTTCTTTTGCCTCAGGGTTCAAGTACTTAATCCAGGTTTCGTCCCCGGTCACGATTCTGTTTAACAATGGTTCACCTTCGGCCTCATAACGTGACAGAAAGTCTAATGCAGAGGCCATTCTTTGAGTTTTGTGGTGGTCGGTAAGAATTTTGGGCACCCATCGTGCACAGAACTTACGGTAACCCAATCTTGCTGTCACTATCTCGTACAAGAGAGTCTTAGAAATCTGTGGAAAATCAGTAGACAACTCCGACATTGTGAAACGTCGGTTTTCACGAACTTTTGCATCAACTGTCTGAACGAGTTCGTCCGTGACCAATGATGGTCTACCACTCCTCTCTTCATCATGAACGTTTTCTCGTCCACTTTTAAATAAACGTACCCATTCACGGACCACTCCTTCACTCATAACTCTTGGTCCGTACACGGCACAAAGCTCACGATGAATAGCTGCTGCAGAATATCCTTTGGCTGTAAAAAACCTTATAACAGCACGCACTTCACATTTGGCGGGGTTTTCTATTGCAGTACACATTTCAAACGGCCACAAACACTAAACTAGCGCAGGTACGACTTTCATTCGACCACGGCTTGATGCCGACTGACCTGCTGAGTGCATGAATGCACAGATAGCGTCGCTACTCCCCTCACTACCCGCACTGTGACCGATCGGAGGCTACTTTCTGAACGTCCCTCGTATAAAAATGTAATTGTTTCTTAAGAATGTTGTCGATTTCCAGGATAATATTACCACTGCTGGTATGCAGGAATTTCATCCCACAGGAGTTAGTTATTTTACATGTTGGTAAATCAAATAAGGGGTTGTCACTTTTAAGCATGGTTGAAAACCATCGGTCTGGGTTGGGTTTGGACATGTGACCTTGGTATCAGAAGACCAGTGTCTAACTAATGAGCCACCCAGGCTAGCACGTGATTTATATTCAAATATACAAGTACTTCATTTGCTTTGAAGGTTTCTTGTGCAATGTGATTTGCATCTGCAGAACTGCCAACATGTTTCTTCAAAATGACTTGCATGCATTGTATGATGGTGGTGGTGGTGGTGGTAATGATGATGATGATGATGATGGGGTTTAAGGGTGCTAACTACTAAGGTTATTACTGTACTTGCGCTGTATTATCTGTAGGTTAGTGAGTGTATGTGCATAAATAAACTGATTTTTGTGTAATTCCCTCCGTATATTACAATAGCAAAGAGGTAAAATGGCATACTTTTCTTCCCCACAATATTTTCATAATTTTGATATTTAAGAATGCATCTTAACAGGCTAGATGTGACATGTTGTTTCAAAGTATGAGAATAACAACATGGCTTTTATATGCTCCACAGTGAATAATAAGGTTTATTTCAGTTTTTAAATGCCTTTACGTTTGCTCCTGGGATATTCTTGGAAGTTCACCAAAATTATTACATGACATTAAGCAAATATTTGATCAAAACTCTCATGACATTAAAGATAAATTTCTGCCTATCCTGGATTGTTACCAAAATAATATGTATGCAAAGAACTGTTGAACAACTACAAATACCGTAGTTTGTAATGATTTCTCATGAATACAGCTGAGTGACTGTTCCATTCAGAATGTCTCATTGCTCTTAATGAGAAAATCAGTTGGGAAGAAATAATAGCTGATTAAGTAAGCTAGATATAATTGTTTTATTCGACTAACAAAGTACATAAAACTATTAAGAAACTGCACATAAGACCAAAGAAAATAGAGCCCAAAACTAACATTCACAGGAGAATAAGAAGTAGGCAAAACATGGTATTTGGTCTAATTTGATGCTATTTCCTGTATAATCTAATACAATACTATTTAAAATGTTGTAGTTTTTCAAAGAATTGAGTTTAGCACCCTTACATTTGCACAAGCATAGCCAAAGATGTCATTGCAGCTGTAACTATTTATTTGACTACAATTATTTATTACTCCATGAACAATGTGGAGAGGATATAAACAAATAACATGTGAACTTTCTTTTTTGATATTTTCTGAGGCTTGTGAAAACCCTTGATGCTGAATCTTAGCACTGTTAGTAAATTTGTTGCATAGACTGTCCTCATCCAAAACTAAAACAAATAATGTACCCATAAAATATAGGTATATTTAAATATAAAATATCTTATAGCAAAGAAACAATCAATAACCTTTTTCAAAAGTTTGTGTAATTTCAAGAATTCTGTTGATTTTTATGATTCCTATGAGCACATAGTTTTAAAAGGTTGGACCTGATGATAGCACACACCAGGAATAATCGATTCCCAGCAAAATTAAAAAATCTGATGTGTACCATTCACATGACTTTCTCCATATCCCTGCAACAAATAATTCTTAAAAAGCTTATACTTCTATTTACGTTATGCTAATCAGAAAAAATTAGCAGAAATAGTCTTATTGCTCGCTTCCTTGTAAGTAGAAGCGAAATAAGGGACAACCGTAGGTTAAAGTGATAGTCAAAAGCTGGTTGCTATGTCAATGAAGTTCCTTTGTTTATATGGATAGGAGTTGACAAGTTCCTGTATGAGAAAAGTATACGTTTTTCATAGCAGAAACCAAAAATAAGGAATGTCACAAAAACGACGAACTCCAAGAAAAAAATGTATATAACATAAATTGTGTGTTTTAAAGTGCTCTACATTTTTTGTGTGATAAGTTTTTGTTCATCTCTTACGGTTTAGCAGTCTTTCAAAATTTAGTAAAATTCATCGAGAATAAACTACTCTTCAGAGGCTATTCCCAGAAAATTTAAGATATACATTTCATTTGTCAGGTAAATATGTTTAATATCCGAAATTTTAATCAAAATCGTTAGAGCCATTTTTGAGAAAATCAAAATTTTCGAAAAAAGTTCCATGTAAAGGGTAGTTGGGGGTGGGGGGATTTTTCTCAAAATCTTTGTGTGGCATCCCTGGAAGATACAAAACTTAAATACCAAGTTTGGTATTTTACCGACTTTTCGTTTTTGAGTTATTGTGTTCACAGACACACACACACGCACGCACGCACGCACGCACCCACGCACGCACGCACGCACGCACGCACGCACACACGCACACACGCACACACACACACACAACCCACCCCCTCTCCCTCTCCCTCTCCCTCTCCCACACTTACACACACACACACACAGAGACACACACACCGGAAATATATGTTTTAGAGCCCCCTGTGTCCAAAAAAAGTATTTTCAGAAAAAGGTATGTGTGTGTGTGTGTGTGTGTGTGTGTGTGAATAACAATAACTCAAAAATGAAAAGTGGATAAAATACCAAACTTGGTATTTAAGTTTAGTATCTTCCAGGGATGCGACTCGAAGATTTTGGGAAAAATCCCACCACCCCAAAGTACCCTTTACATGGAACCTTTTTCAAAAATTTTGATTTTCTAAAAAATGGCTCTAACGATTTTGATTAAAATATTGTATATTAAAGATATTTACCTGACAAATCAAATGTATAATTTGAATTTTCTGGGAATAGCGTCTGTAGACTACTTTATTCTGGGTGAATTTTGCATAATTGCTAAACCATAAGAGAACGACAAAAACTTACCCCACAAAAAATGTAGAGCACATTAAACCACACAATTTATGTCGTATGCATTTTTTCATGGAGTTGATCGTTTTTGAGATATTCCTTGTTATTGATTTCATCTTTGAAACTTTTCTCATACAGGAATTTGTCAACTCTTGTCCGTACAAATAAAGGAACTTCAGTCACATAGCAACCAGCTTTTGACTATTACTTTAACCTATAGTACTCCCTTATTCGCTTCTACTTACAAGGAAGCAAGTAATAAGACTATTTCTGCTAATTTTTTGTCGATTAGCATGAAATAAATAGAAGCATAAGCTTTTTAACAATAATTTTTTGCAGAGATGTAGAGAAAGTCATGTGAATGGAACACATAAGATTTTTTGGTATATAACTCTTCTCTTTGATTGTATTAAGTCTACCTAAACCTTAACTTTGTTTATTTCAGGGCATTATTCTGTAAGGAACTCCTTTGGGATACCATCTATTTTAATTGCTTTATTTCTCTTCATTAATTTAACCTGCCTTATTATTTCTTCACTCCTTATTTAAGCATTAAGGATGTCTACTTAATAATTCCCCAAGTTTCTGTTCCCCCCATACAATTCTTCAAAATATTCCATCCATTCTCCATGTTGTATACTGGGTTTTGTTACATATTTACTGTACATTGAGTTTATAGCCTTCCATACTTCATTTATATTAATTTCACTTAAGACTCTTATCAAATTACTTTCATGTTTCTTCCTCTGGTTTGTTTCTTTTGTTCTAGCAGAAAATTACATGAATCTCTCCATTGCAAGTATTTTTCCTCTGATTCTGTATCTTCCAGTTCCCTCCTTTTGACCAGCATCATTCTACTTGCATTTTCATTACTGTACATTTTTCATTGAGTTACTCCTTTTCTTTATTTTCATTTCCTTCCCAGCTCTTAGCATAATAATATTTAGAGTGTCCATAGCACTTTCAATTTTATGTTCTTTTGACATAAATCGTGTTCTACAATAGTATCTGCCCATAATTATTAGACTAGTACCTATTGTATTGCTAAACTCTTCCTTCCATTTGTATCTATTGTATTCTACCTTTTTGCTTTCCTTTCTCAAATTATAAACCATGTGACTTCTGTGTGTTTTAATGTCCACCATTAATGGGCAGTGTTCACTGTTAGTACTTACATCTGATACCTTAAAGTTCCTTAAAATATGCCTCACGGTAATTGACCACATTAGATAATCACACTTTGCCCATTACTAATAACAAAAGTCTGTTCCTCATTTTAGCTTGTTTCCCATTCAAAATATCCAAGGTATTCAATTCACAAAATTCTATAAATTTTTCATGTCCTCTATCAGTTAACTTGCACTTGTTCTGTCTAAACTTCACTGATTTCTCCAATATTTCACTATTCATCAAGCTATTTCTGCCATATATGCCACTTTCTGCAATCCTAATAGTAAAGTCTCCCATTGATGTAACCTCAGTATTCATAAATGTCTCCTTTAATCTTTCTATATCTTCCTCTAATTGTTTAAGGAGGTCAAGATAATAAAAATGCAAAGTGAGAGGGAGTTTTATACACTATTTTCTATACATAGCACATTTTCGTCTTTTTGTCTGTTCTCTGATACACCCCATAGTGTCTCTTTAATCTTAGACCAAGTTTAACTCCCATTCTTAATATCTTCCTTACAAAAGAACCTATACGTCCAGATACTCCCTTGTTTCTTGCTACTATTTCTCCTATTACCCCTATGTATTAAAATTCCTTTACATAAATCTGTTTCTCCTTTAGTTGTGTTTCAACTTCCGTGAGGTAATCAAATTTTGTTAGTAATTGGTCCAAGCTTTGTGCTTGTAGTTTATTGTTTTACTGCCTCACAGTTCCTAGCTTCTCTCTATATTGTTTATTTCTGTCCATAACTAAAATATCATCATAGAAGAAACAATACTCTCTTCTTCCCCATTCCTTTTGTATTAACGTAATTAAAAGAGTAATGCTTCAATGGGATACTAAACACTGTGGAACATAGAATAATAAAACAGCTGATTTTCTGGCTAAGAAAGGTAGTAAAATTATATCAAAATCAACTGGCCCACTTTCTAATCATTCTATTAAAAGAATAATTACATCAACATATGGTACAAAAATTAAAGAAGAGTATGTATCTCAAATATAAGGAAAATAATGGGAAAATCTACGAGGGCTATTTTCTTTTCAACCTCCAATCATACTGCTGCTTGACCAGATAAGCATAAGGAGGTGGACCTGTGCACTGTGCTACTACATAGCTAACCCAGCATAGACCAATTCAGTACATCATTTGGAGCCAGTTCAAACTGTGAGTGAGGGTGTAGAAATTTAAAAAGGCTGAATTGATCTTCATGATAAAGGTGGACAAGGATGCAAGTTCAGCGAATTGATCAAGTGGTTTGAAGGAGATATTTACATCAGTGAGTTGTATGTGGATTTCCTGAAAAATTCAGGGTCAGGACTGAAAATGATTGTTACAGAACAACTAGGCTATCAAAAGCTTTGTGCACCCAGGATTCCCAAAAAACTGTCTGAAGACCACAAAACTCAGCACATGGCCTTATTCTTCCTCCTGATGGGGAAGAGTTTTTGAACTCTGTTGTAACAGGGGATGAAACATTGATTCTTTATGACAATCCAGAATCTAAAGAACAATCCAAACAATGGATGCACACACATAGCCCATAAAGTTCAAATAAACATCTAGCAACAGGAAGATTATGGCTCTTTTCTGGCATTAGAGAAGTGTGCTGCGAAGACCTAACTGCATTCACTGGTAGCAACCATCCATGAAGAGAGTATGGAAAGCTTGTTTATAGATAAGACAAATGTCTTAATCTTCACAATTACTTTGTAGAAAAATAACTAGTTGATTTCAGACGATAAAATCATTTTATGGCTCATATTTGTCTTTTGGTTATATCCCATTAAGGGTAAAAAAATTAGTCCTCATGCATTAACAACATACTAGAATTATTATGCTACCAAGAAAATCCTCCATAGAAGTTTTTAGCTGTTTTCCTTGTATCCATTATGAAATATCAAAGCAGCTATTTCTCCAGAGTTTTTCTGGATTTAAGTGAAGTATGTAGAAAAATAAGCTTTCTTAGAAATAGTTTGTATATGCACTATAAACGATGATGAAAAACTGAATGTCCTCTTTGGAGGCCCTGCATGCAGGCTCCTAGAATCAGCCTTTGTGCCTCATGAACTGGGCTTCAAACAAGTCCAATGGTGCCAATAAATCAAACTACATCCCTGGTATCTGTCCCTCTTACCTAGGGTGACCATAAGTACTATTTTCGCAGGGTAAAAATCAAATTGTCTTTTTTTTTTAGAAATGCCCTGTAAAATATCCTACTTTAATTTTAAGCTGTGAGTTTAAGTTAGATCTAGCATTTTTATTTATTGTATAATTTTATTGTAAGGATAATAATATATTTATGGCATGCAGGAATCACGAGTAGCATCGGCTACGTTTGTATTCAGGTTGTCCGTTTGTACTTCAATAATATGCACCTTTATGCTCTGCATCTCTGTGGTTTATTCATTATTGTTTATTTATTCAATTTGTCAGTGTAAATTGGCTGTTACCTGTCGTGTTACAGTTCTCTGCTACAGTCGCTTTTTTTGAGATGGCACCAAGAAGAAAATGTGTTTTAAATTCTGAACTTCAGTCTCTGTATCCCTTCATCAAAAGGAAAGGCAGACAGTGAGCTTACTGTCAAAAATGTTCGGCAAATTTTTCAATAGCAAACTGTGGGAAATCTGAAATAATAATACACCATTTATAAATGGCAAAACATAAATCGTCAACTGCATCCATTTCCACATTTTCAGAAATAAGGATTATGGACACACAGAATAAATGCTTGCAGCAGCAAAAGCTTTTTGGATTTCACACAATAATTCTTAACCAGTCATTTCGATCAACAGATTGTACTTTGAAATTGACTTAAGAAATATTTTGAACTTCAATACTCATGTGCAAGAATGAAGCCTGAAGCAAAGGTGGCAAATGTTATCAGCCTTATGCGATTTCAGAGGTATAGAAAGGCTTGGATCAAGTGAATTACATCACAGTGTATACAGATTCGTCCAATTATAAATCTACAAAGTGGTTTCCATTATTGGCATGCTATTTTCTTCCTGTTAATGGAGTGCAAGTAAAAGTGTTGGACTTTCAAGTTCAGTGTTGTGAGACAGCTGAGATTGTGTCCTCATACATTTTTAAGACTTTAAGTGACTACAAAATTGAAGCTTCAGTTGTAGGTTTTTGTGCTGACAATACTAACTGCAATTTTGGAGGGACAGTAAGTAAAGGTAAAAACAATCTTTACACTATTCTTTAGGATTCCTTAAACAAAGCAATTATAGGTGTATTGCTTTGCACACCTAGTAAATAACTGTATACAAACTGCAATTGACTGTTTACTGGTTTGCATAGAAAATGTTGTGCAGAAAATATATTTGTACTTCTACATATATACAGTGCGCGAAGCATCTTAATGTGAACTTTGGGACTTTGTGGAAGTCGAGTATTCAAAACTGCTTTCCTACAGTAAAACTAGATGGCTTTCTTTGTTGCCAGCTGTAGAATGCATACGTAAACTTTATCCAACTTTAAAATCTTACTTTGAATCACAGGAAAACTGTCCCACAATCATTAGATTGTTTTTTGATTATCCTCTTTCTGAAATTTGGCTCTATTTTGTGCATAGGTAGGCAGCTGTATTTAATAATTTTATTCATTTACTTGAAGGTCAAGATATTTCTATGATAGAAGGTTTAGCATTAATTAAAGAGCCAAAACAAAAATTGAATGAGCAAAAGGAATGTGCCTTTTTGCCTCTTCTAGTTCAGTCAAAACTAAAAAATCTTGAGGAGAGTGGATTAGTAGGTCATGTGCTTTTTTCCAATTTTAAGAAAAATGTGTGTTCATTTTATTCAACTTGCATTGAATATATTGAGCAGTGGTCTTCTCCCATATTGAAATTAGTGATTTGGACTGGACTAGACATAATTCAGTAATTGAATGGAATCAGGTTCAGAATAGCTTAAAAACTGTCAGCAAACAGATGATTCCTATCTCTTTGATGAGATTGTAAATGTAAAAGCATAGGTATGCTACAGCTGTAAAGTTGATAGAATGTAACATTGCTCAATTGAGGGTTGATTTAAAATGGGTTGAAGTATTCAAACAATTTCAGGAAAAGTTCATCCCCTTTTCTCAAGTGTGTGATATTGTTGAATTTAGTATGTGTTTTCCAGCAATGAATGCACCCACTGAGAGGGTGTTTTCGATAATGAAAAACTTGTGGACTGCTGAAATATCTCACATAAAAACTGAAACTCTGAAACATCTAATAATAACTAAATACAATTTTAACTGCATATGTAGTGAATTCCACACTATGATTTTGCAAAATAGTAAGTTATTGTATGCTGTGCATTCAAACTCAAAGTATTTAAATTTTAAACTGATCAATGACTTGGAATATAGCGAAAAATATTAGCATGCAGTATCTGAAAAAAACAAATTATATGGTGTTTCAGTATTTTGTTATCTGTACCATTTGCTTTAGAATAAAACAATGTAAGAAGTATTTTTGTCTGTGTGTTAACATTGCAAG
This sequence comes from Hymenopus coronatus, assembly GCA_030762935.1. Classification (NCBI taxonomy): domain Eukaryota; kingdom Metazoa; phylum Arthropoda; class Insecta; order Mantodea; family Hymenopodidae; genus Hymenopus; species Hymenopus coronatus. Next base: position 20,425,199 of record CM060885.1, read on the forward strand.
AGTCATACACTTAAGAATAATGTCAAATCTTATGGAAAGTCTTATTTATTTCTCTTAAGTTATTCTATGATTGTTTGCTCATAAATTTTGAGCATGAGTTAAGTTATTTCAATATTTAGTCTTAAATTTTTTGAAATGCATTAACACCATAAAGTTAATGCAAATTGGATCCTGATAAATAGTTGATATGCATATTTCTAATATTTCCACAATCAATTTTAAGACAGTTATGGTTATGGTTAGATCATTAATATAGTGTCCTACTTTTTACTTATCAGGGTCTTGTCACCCTACTCTTACATCCCTGGGCTCCAAAAAGAAGTAGCCCAGGGTTACATATCTGCGAAAAGCAAGTGCCTTGCATTTCCATAAAGATATGCTGAAAGATTTCAAAGTCCATCCTGCATGTTCCACATAATGGGTCCTCAATAAGCCCCATTATGCATGTGCCTTCTCAGAGTCTGTGATTTAGTATTTTATGATTTAGTTAAGCTTATTTAGGATGTATATTGTCTTAATATGACAGAAAGAATAAAAGAGAAAAAAGAATTTAAAGCATTTGTTTGTATGTTATTTTTAAATTTTAAAGAAAAAGTTTAAACTAGATGTGTGTTTGGGCATACTTTCTCATTCCTTGTGATTTTTAAATAGGTAGTTCTTAAGAAACCAAAAATTGATGCGGACACAAAATTCTTTTTCAGGGTCATCACAGGCCCAGAAAAGAACAGATAATCCTCCTACTGAAATGAATGAAGACTGTACAAAAAGAAATCGTGTTGTGTATGAAGCCCTGATAGAGGACAAAGGCAAGAACATGATATATCTCCGTTTGTCAGCTGCCACTGTGTGTGATTTGAAAATGAAGCCTGACACAGAATTTCTAGTCGATGTGCAATTTCAACTCAACCGAATTCCATATTGTGAATGGCATTATGCTATTGATAAAATTGCAGACTTTAGAGTTATTTTTCCAGACACATATTTGGAACCAAGCATTCCATGGACTCCGCAAAGGTAAGTCAAATTACCATGATGAAGGGGTAATAATTTTAATGTCCTCTCCACTAATGGAGAAATGGGTATAATAAATTAAATGATGCATTTTTGAAGCATGGATGGTTATTCCGAAAACCTGAGGATTGTTTTCTTCTGCATCATAGCTAGAACTCCTAGAAAGATATGACATTGTGTCATTGTTCTAAATTCATATTGTGTTATTCCTTTGTTACATTTTCCCTCAACCTCAAAAGCTGCACTTTTAAATGTAAAATAATATGAATTAAATAATTTCATTGAAATGCATGAATAAATTATAGCACTAATGTTTTTTTTCTTTTGTAACAAGTACAGGAATAGTTCTCATTGCATTTTCATTCCACCATCTTGAAATAAATTAAAGCAGAAAAGAATACATAAATGACTACTTGCACATGTATGGCCATCATTTGATACTCATTAAAGAAATAACTCATTTTGTATTACCCTGCATTGCAGTATGTTTAGTGGCAGCATATGCTAAAAGGTACAATAAGGGTAATTTTGTACCATATCATTTGTCAACACAATGCATGCATTGCAATCTGTAGATCCTATTCTGAGATTAGACTCAAAGCCCAGAATCTAGGATGTAAATAGATCATGTCAAGTATTACATTTATTCATACTTATTAATACATTTATTTACAAATAACTCTGACAATGAATTTTCAGAGGTGTGAATTTTGCATAATTTTCAATTACATGTCTGTTTCCAAAAGCCTACTCGTACACTTGCATTCTTAGAATGTTCATGTTTATTATATTTGCAATGTTATAATGTTACCAGTGGTTTATGATTGAATGAAATCCTCCTCTGTATAGAAGGTGTGAGTAATAAGGTATCTTTTTAATTCTGATCTGAACTTGTTTTTGTTAATTTGCAATCCTTTTATAGAAGAGGGAAGCGAATTAAACAAAACTAATCCTTTGTATTAAACCCCTTTTTGGAATAACTGGAAATTATTTGTTGGTCTATCTAAGTCCTGCCTATGTCTGGTCTCTTTGATATGAATATCTGTATTTTTTTGTAAACTTTTCTGGGTTATTTATTACAAATGACAATATGGCTAGAATATATTCACAGGCTAATGGTAAAATTCCAAACATTTTGAAAAGCGGTTTGCAGTGAGTTGATCGTCTTTCCGCTGCCATTATTCTTATTATCTTTTATTGCATAAGGAACACTTTTTTAGCATTTACTGAATTTCCCCAAAATGTTTTTCCATAGGTCATCAATGAATGAAAATATGCATAGTAAGCTGTTTTTAGTGTGCTCTTATTTATAAACTAAATTAAAGATCGGATTGCAAAGCATGCAGAGCTCAGTTTGGGTAAGATATAATCAATATGGTGTTTCCAATTCATGTTACAATCAATCATAAACTCTGGTTATTTTCATATTTTATCCTTAGGTCTGTGATGTTTTTATGCTTTGTGCAAAACTTAATGTAATTAGTTTTTTATTTTGTTACTTTCAAACCAATTATTTAGTGTGTTGAAGATTTTATTAGATTTTATTGGGAGCTGACTGACATTGTGTTCTTTAATTATAATACCTTTGTCATCTGCAAAAAGAACTGGATATGCATTGTTTATTACTGCAGGCAGATTATTTATGTACACTAAAAATAATAAGGGACCAGAGTAGAACCTTGTGGGACTCCATGGTTTTATTTCACACCATTCAGTGCATTATTATTATTTGAAGTATTTATTATAACCTTTTTGCTTTCTTTTTGGTAAGTAAGATGTAATCCATTGATACCCTTTGCCTCCTATTCAGGAGAGGTGCATGATGTAAACAGCTCTTCAGACTAATGTACACAACAAAGTATGCTCATGTGCGAAAAGAATCTGAAATTCAAGTTCTTCTTGGCCATTTTTATATAAGTGTATCACATTCATCACATTTAATTTGATAAATGCCAGAATTCAAATCATATGGTATGGTGTTCTTCAGTGGTTGGTTTATTTAATAGTTTCCTCAAACTGAATTTATTTTGTGGAGTCAATCTGATATTGTTCTTTTTGAAAAACTGTATCAAGTTTCCTAAAAAACTTCTTTCCAATTTTTGTCCTCTGTTTTCTTTTAAGTAGTAATTTGTATTAGTCTCTAGTTTCTTATCATATTTAATCAATTTGGATATAGAAGCAAGGTTGAAACAATTTAAATTTGCTCAATTGAATATGATCTTTCATATAACTTACATACTATATAACTTCTTTCATATGATCCTCTTCTATTGTAATGTTGTTAATGAATTAAGCTTCTGGACATTGAATACTGGTGTGATCTTACAAGTTCAACAATTTCAAAGCATTATCTTTTAGTTTTTGGGGAACTATGGCTAAAATATCTAAACCATGAATTAAAAATGTGAGGAAGACCTTTAGCTATGTACATTTCTAAATTGCTTATATGTGTAAACTCAGTTTGAGGAAATTATTATAATCTCACTGAAGTACAGAATACACTATACTCGTTAAATTATAAGGTAACCCATGGCTATATGTCCTTCACTCTTTCTTCATCATCTACTGGGGCTTCACACAGCCAATTCCCTCGCTAAGGTGTATTGGCACCATAATTCCCTTTAATGCTGCATCAGGTCCAATAATTCAGGTGCCGCTGTCGTTACAGTTAACATGTGCATCATTTATCTGTGGAAGAACACGTGTTCATATGTAAAATTTACTTTAAACATGAATATACACAGTGAGTTTGTCAAAAGGTTTCTATACTGTGTACCATCTGCAGGAAAAACTATAGATGCAATTGTGTATAAACTTGAAGGTTGGGTTCAGTGTTAGAGAAGAAACATTCAACAGGAAGATCAGTTGTAACAGAAAATAAACTAGATGAAATCTGTGCCAGTGGTCACCTTGAAATTCATTAAACATATTAACTCAAAAATTGGTGTGTTTCTGTCCTTTCCATAAAATGTGTGTTTAAAACTCAAACCCTATCACCATAAACAATACATGATATCTGCCTGTTTAGAAGCATAAAATCAACATTTCCAGCTTTAACTATAAGGTAAGGATTTTAATGTGCCCTTGCCACTATCATTTTCCCAGCGACTCTTTAAGTTTTTTCTCACAATGGAGAGAGGTTATGAGAAGGATTACCTTGTAATTTAATGACCCTATATATGATTATGATTGTGATAAATCTTATACAGGGTGGAACTGAACTATGTTCATCTTTCTAAAAGGAGGTGCAAAGCTAGCAGTGTAAGAGTACAGACTTGTGTCAAAGCAGCTCTACAGAATAGAGGAAGAAGGGAATAAGTAGCATGGCAACAGGAGATAATACAGCAGCAATAATAAGGGAGTTGATAGATTTGAAGGAAGTATTGGAGTGAGTGTAGGAAGGAAAAAGGAACAACAAAGAAGAGGAAGTAAGCAGAGAATGAAGATATATCAGAGAAGATGTAAACATCAGAAGAATTAAAAATCTGATGTGTTACATTCACATGACTTTCTCTACATCTATGAAACAAATTATTCTTAAAAAGCTTATACTTCTATTTACTTCATGCTAACCAGAAAAAATTAGCAGAAATAGTCTTATTAATTGCTTCCTTGTAAGTAGAAGCCAAATAAGGGAGTACCATAGGTTAAATTGACAGTCAAAAGCTGGTTGCCATGTCACTGAAGTTCCTTTGTTTGTATGGACAGTAGTTGACAAATTCCTGTATGAGAAAAGTATAAGTTTTTCATAGCAGAAATCAAAAACAAGGAACGTCTCAAAAACGATGAACTCCACGAAAAAAATGTATATAACGTAAATTGTGTGTTTTAACGTGCTCTACATTTTTTTTTGTAGTAAGTTTTTGTCCATCTCTTACGGTTTAGCAGTTATTCAAAATTCCGTAAAATTCATCCAGAATAAACTACTCTTCAGAGGCTATTCCCAGGAAATTCAAGATATACATTTTATTTGTCAGGTAAATGTCTTTAATATATGATATTTTAATCAAAATCGTTAGAGCCATTTTTGAGAAATTCGAAATTTTCGAAAAAATCCCATGTAAAGGGTACCTGGGGGTGGGGGGATTTTTCTCAAAATATTTGTGTCGCATTCCTGGAAGATACTAAACTTAAATACCAAGTTTGGTATGTTACCGACTTTTCGTTTTTGAGTTATCGTGTTCACGGACACACACTCACACACACACCGACCTTTTCTGTGAAAATTCTTTTTTTTTTATACAGGGGACCCTAAAACATGTATTTCCGGTGAAATCTCGGTATCAAATTTTTGGGTGGAATAGAATACTTCTCTATCCCTATGTACATTGTACATACGGGGCTAGAGAAAGTAAAAAAAAAATGGAAGATATGAGCTGAAGGTTTAAGGTTTATTAGGGAATAGAAGAAAAAGCAGGAAGAGATACAAAATGGGAGGTGAGGGAACTGTTTGGCAGAACTAGGAATAGCAATGAACAACTATGAAATATGGGATGCTTCCAGAATTAGAGAGAGAAGAGGAAAGAGAAACATAATGTTAAAATGCATAACTGCACATATGATGAGAGGTATGTTAAAGCAAGCAAGGAAACTGAAGGGAACCGTAAGACATGTCTTATGAGCAAAGGGAATTTATGCACACTGTATATATTAGAAACTTCAAATTATGGATTGGTGACAAAATAGAAAGGAACATATGAACAAGCAGAGAAACAGGAAGCATATGCATAACTCAAAAGAGAGCAATGAACTGTGAGGTGAATGGACATTTAAGGCAAACTCAGCAGAAGGTGGCAATGTCGATATGGGTAACTCAGTTGGTTAGGCGCTGGCCTTCTGACTTCAAGGTCGGCTCAGACTGACGATGTTTAAGAGTGCTTGAAAGACACAGCCGCATGTCAGCAGATTTACTGGCATTTGAAAAAAACTCCTGTAGGACGAAATTCTGGCATGCTGGCATGGATGTCAATAGCAAACAAATGATACTCTGAGCAGTAAAAGAGATAGGGGAAAGAAGGGAAGTTGATGATCAGAATTAGGTAGAAGCTGTGAAGGAGGGGAAGAAAGAAGTGGAGCAGGAGGTAGTCGAGGGAGGGAGAAATCAGGTTAAAAGGTCTATGAACAAAAAGTGCAAAGGAGCAATTTTGAAGATCAGTGAAATTACAGAAGCACAGGGAATTTAGGAGAACTCTTAACAAACAGAAATAGAGTTAATATTAAGCAGTTTTCACTTTTTTCTCAAAAGCTTCTTTAAAAATAACAAAACTGCACTCTTTTAAGATTTTTTTTGTTCTATTCATTACAAACAATCATGTTGAAGGATGACAATAGGTCACCTTCCACAATTAGAAATGACCAAGAGGAACTTAGAAGGCCAGATTGAAAAAACATAAAAGAAACATCAAATTTAAACAAAAAGACAAATCAGCAGCAGCATACTATTATTGGATAGAAAATCACAATTTTGGAAATGAAATGAAATTATTAAAACTGTGGACAACCACCACAATAGAACTTACCTCTTGGGAAAACATCTTAAAAAAAAAAAAAAATCCAGGAGATTGTTAAATTTCAAAATACCAACAATTAGCAATGTTATAAAGTTTACCACCAGATAGCAGCATTCAGATGCTCATACTGAGGAAAGAGGAACAACAAATAACCATCAGCCACCACTATGCTGATGATGGAGAGAAATGTCTCAAAAATGTTCCAAGATTTTACAATTTGACTTAAGTGAAGTTTAAGTGTGAACATTAACTCATCAATATGTTAAAAGTAAATTAAAATAAAAATGATGATAGCTTAGCAGTTCATAGGGCTTGTTATTAATAAACAGTAATAATATTGTTGTAAAATTACCAGTCAACAGCAAATTAGCTGAGCTAAGTACTCCCCCCTCCCGACCTTGGGAGTGGTCAATCTAAATTCAACTCAAAAAAAAAATAAACAAACTTAACGCCAGCAGAGCAGAGGAAAAGTATTTTGCTCCTGAAAAAATCAACTGTTAAAGGAGCCTATCAATAGTGCTACCTCCTTAACATCAACATCTGAAACTTCACCAAAAATCACCAAACCTAAACATCAACATCTGAAACTTCACCAAAAATCACCAAACCTAAACAATATTTCATTCCTGTGGTTAAGCCCTTATCAGGGTAAGTACACAGCAATTACACCTAGACTCGCCAGATTTTGGATGAATGTTGCACCCTTCTGCATTTATCTCCAATATGCTAAATTCCTTTGCCCCTCCACGATAGTTGTAGGGCTCTTATATTTCTTTTGTGACATATACAAGGGTTTAATTTTATTCCATATTTTCAGATTTATGTTGTAACTATTTTTTTTTTTTTTTGCTGTACCTTTCTGTTTTTGGAGTGAGACAATAATAGTACTTACCATCTAAATAACCTGATACAATCTAATATTGACATGAATTGAGATGATGGGCGAGTGTGATATAATTTAAAATATCGATAATTTAATAAAGATAATATCACTCCCATCAACTGAAATATGTTAGACTTTACTGCTTGGAAGAAACATTTTTGTGGTCAAGAGGCTAGCGCTCTGGCTTCTCAATCCAGAGGTTTTGGGTTTGATTCCCAGCTGGGGTGAGGAATTTTTCTTTAACCAGTATTATTCCTATCCCACCACAGATCCTGGAAGTATGAATGAGAGAGAATGTGAGTGTGCTTAATGTTTAAAAAATGATAAATCAAAGTAGAGACCCTACAGTTCATCAAGTAATAATACCAGCAATTGTTTCTAGAGTCAAAATCCTCAATATGACCAAGGGATATATAAAGGGAACTATACAACTGAAGTAGATATTTAAAAAAAAAGAGAGAAAAGAAAAAAAAAATTGTAGATTACTTTTCGAATATCCCTAGAACATTCACCAACAATATAAAGTTAGCCTGAAAGAATATTTTTTCTTTATGACAACATGGATCTTAAAGAATAGAATTGGCCTGAAGTTTAAATTAAAATTATAATATATGGTGGACTGTGACAGTGATGTGTTCTAATCATTGAATTTAATTAGCGAGTTGATAACATTATATCACTTACTATTCTTTATGGAAGACATGTTTCTGAAGCTTTGTGCTTCTATTGTCAATTCCCACTCAATTGTCCGTCGTGGTGGTTGGCCTTGTCCTGGGTGCTGATTGGGTGAACCTCTGCATCAGTGGGTTGCCTGGCAGGATTTCAAAATTGAAAACTCTGTTCCTGTTTTCTCCATATGTAAATAATGTGAAAGACCAGCAACACACCTTAAATAGAAGTCCGAAAATATGAAAAATCATCATAAGACAGAGTTAACTGAGTTAGGTATCATGAGATGGTATTTTGAGCATTTTTTTATAACTTAGGTACCACATGTTTATTGTCAACTACAACAATTAAAGTCTTTGCCCTGTATGCTCAATATGTTTTAGTCTCTAGTACCATAAATATTAAACAAACAATTTAAGAATGATAAAGGATTATGGTTTGATTACATTGTGTTAAAAATTAAATTACATTGTGTGAATTTTATTATTGATTTCTAACAAATTTATAAACAGTATCTCATTGGGCGTAGGTCACAATTTTTAAATACCAATGTCCATTGTCTATATATCCTGTAACCTTATTTACCAGATGCTGTTGGGGTACCTAATCACTGCCTGTGGGACACATTTTGTAACTGTTGAGATTAACCTCCAGTCTCTAACCACAGACGGTTACTATCTAAAGAGGTTATAACAGTGGGAATTCTAGCACTCATTGCAGTTTTGCAAAAAGAGATTAATCGGAGAAAAAATGTAACCAAAGACATGAGTTAAAACATGGATTTGGAAGAGAGATAATGTATGTTGCTCTATGAAAAGAAGTGAGATATGTGTTAAATCATCACCATCAGAATTCACTTCTATAATTATAACAGCAAATTTATTCACTATTTGCTCCTTCACCACATGAACAAATACCCAATGAAATTTAGGTTATTCTAAAAATATTGTAGTTGCTTTAAAGTATCTTTAATCAGCAAGAATCATAAATTACTGTGGCTTACAAAACAGTATTTATTGAGAACAGTTTTTTGTTTATGTATGTTCATCAAAATTAATCAGCACAAATAAAAAATATGAACTATTTTGTACAGAAAGATTCTGCGAAATCCCATGATAATCCTAGGTGCAAATGTTCCGATATTGAATGAAACATTTCTATAGTGCATGTTTTGATTAGCTACCTTGTATAGAAAATTATAGTATTTTAGATACTAGCATTCCTGAATTGGGCAAACTCACTCACTCACATACCAGATTAGCATATCAAGGACTTTTTCAATCAAGGAACAATTTCTGGATTTCAGTTGATAATTGCACCTGAGCTTGTGATTGATAGTCAGGTGCTGCATCAGTTGTGTTGCAAAGACCAGTCTAATAAATGATGTAGTAAAAACAGCACCTGAATGTCAAACTTTTCTACTCCTTTTTAAGATTTACCTTATTCGGAATTTATACTAAACCAACCTTTAAGTAACTTAGGTCTTGCAAATAAACAATGAGAAACTAAATAAACTTCTAACATTACATAATTCATGTGTTCGTATGCAAGCATAACTCGCCACTGAGTATACGAGAAATGTGAATAAAAAAATGCCTTGCATACATTTTCTATATCCATGAAAAAAACCATATTAAACATTGAAATGTATTTAGCTGCCCTATTAGCACTGTATTCTTGAAATGCACAATTTTCTGTCTTTAAGCACATAATTTAACATAGATCATGCTATCTATATAAAGCCTGTGTTATTCCATGATACAGAATTGGATTGTTTATTTTAGGCAGTGGAGTGAGATCCTAGATACACGCCTCAACTTGAAACAAAAAGAAGCCATTGTTGCTATTACAACAGCTGTAAACTACCCATTGCCGCCCATACTTATCATAGGTAAGCTGGGGTTAAATCAGAAATTGTGTTCACCTTATTTGTGCTGTATAATATACCTACATTTAAAGAAGTAAATACAGATCACATAAAACATTAAATCATTGCAGACAGTGCAAATGTTGAGAGATTCATTGAAATTTGATATTTGCTGACAAGTTGCATTGTTGTTAGCAATTAGCCTTATTTGAAGGTCCAGAAAATAACAATGAATGAAAAAATTATTGCTTTCAAAAACCTGTAAGAGGTTTGTGATAAATTGTATTATTTCAGAAAGAAACAACAAAAATTATATATAATTATCAAACTTCTGCTTTAGTCTGTCTGTTATCTGTACCAAAAATTGCGAGTTTGATTCCAGTCTTAAATGAAGGCAATTAAAGTAGATATATTTGCAAGTAAAATAGCGCCTGTGGGCAAAATTCTGGTATCCTGACAATGCTGATATGATTTATCAATTGCATGCGTTAAATAAACCTAACAATTGTAAATCATTAACTAATTAAATTGGACAAGATTAGAACTTTATTTGTAGAGTTTATTAATAGCAGGATATGAGGACATGAGGACATTAAATGTCCCAGTGTTATTTTGAATTGTCCACAGTTAATGTAAATTAACAATACTATTACTATATTTCAATTATATACTTAGCTAATTTTAACATTTGTAATATCTGAAAGAATCTGCAAGAAATTATTGCCTATCAATGCGCTTAAGTCAGGAGCATAATTTGAGTTTATACAACGGTAATTTTTTTTTTCAACCTCCAATAGGCTATAAATAAAAGACAAGTTCATAGAAAACAATTATTTTATTACTAAAAGTTTTGTACAGTTATGGTTACTTTTCAACATAATCGCCGAATAGATTGAGTAATTTATCATACCTGTGCACAAGCTTTGCAATTCCCGCTTCAAAAAATGTTGCTGCTAATGATTTCAATTGAGCATTGACGTTGTTTTGAAGATTTTCTTTGGTTTGAAAGTGCTGCCCTCTTAGCCACACCTTCAGTTCAGGGAAAAGGTGAAAGGCACTGGGTGCCAGGTCAGGACTGTACGGCGGATGATCGAAAGTGTCCCATGAAATTGTTCAAGGAGCCGATGGGATGTGCCAGCAGTGTGTGGACGACCATTGTCATGGATCAACACAATTCCTGAAGTCAGCATTCCTCTTTGTTTGTTTTGAATGGCTCTCCGCAAATGTCATAGAGTATGAAGATCTTCAAAACAACATCAATGCTCATTTGAAATCATTGACAGCAATATTTTTTAAAGTGGGTATTGCAAAGCTTGGGCACAGGTACAATAAATGTCTGAAACTTTTCGGTGATTATGTTGAAAAGTAACCATAGGTGTACAAAACTTTTAGTAATAAAATAATTATTTTCTATGAACTTGTCTTTTATTTATAGTCTATCAGAGGTTTTAAAAAATACAGCCCTTGTACTTAAATCTAAGCTAGGTGGGCACATTTAACTTTATTAATTGCTTTCCAAAACTATATTTTGACTGGAAGAACTCTACTCTATTACATGTAAAGCTAGATGATAGTGAAATCATCCATGGACTTAATTGTTTGTACATAAACTTTTTCTTTGGAGTATGCTCTCTTTTTACAGCAGCTTGTTGTTGAAACTTTACAGGACCATTTGGAACTGGAAAAACTTACACACTAGCCCAAGCCATAAAACAGCTTTTGTTGCAGTCTGATACACGTGTCCTGGTATGCACACATTCCAATAGGTAAGAATTTTTACCTTATCTAGCATTTATGTAGAAAAGAGGATACTTCCAAATATAGTATTGCCTATTGAATTAATTAAAGTGGTATTGTTAACACACACTTCACTTACTTTTAATGAGTAGGACAATTGTTTCGCGGACCGTTGCCCGCATCCTCAGCTGTTGAACCACTACTGCTTGGGTTTGGGTTCCAAGTTGTGGTTGTGGATGTGTTGGTTGTGGTGACATCTGTTGGGCAGGCGATGAAACTTGTTAAGCAATCCCCTAGTTCACGATGATGAACATGGAGTTCCCCCTAAGGATTGCTTAACAAGTTTCATCGCCCGCCCAACAGATGTCACCACAACCAACACATCCACAACCACAACCACAACTTGGAACCCAAACCCAAGCAGTAGTGGTTCAACAGCTGAGGATGCGGGCAACGGTCCGCGAAACAATTGTCCTACTCATTAAAAGTAAGTGAAGTGTGTGTTAACAATACCACTTTAATTAATTCAATTGATTATGCCTTCAAACCGGCTAGAGACCGGCAGATCCATAGTTCAAATCCCGGCTGTGGCGTTGAATTTTTCAGTTTGACTCTACCTATCCAACAGTATTGACTGTTTACCTACATGCCATCCTTTTATTGTTTCCAGAACATTTTTTGTTGCACAAATTGTCCCTAGTTATTTAAATTGTATACATTGCTGAATTTTTTCTAATAAAAATTTAATGGATAACAGTTACTAATCTTTCGTATCCATTACTATTTGTAGGTGTATATTATATTGTTCATATAACAAGTCATTTTTACTTTCTTTATACATACTATGTACTTAGTGTATAGAGAAGGTATTGTATTCCACCCAGAAATTCAACACCAAGAGTTCACCAGAAATACATGTTTTGGGTCCCACCGACTCCAAAAAAGGCATTTTTGGATAAAGGTCTGCATGTGTGTTTGTCTGTAGACAGCATAGCTCAAAAACGAAAAGGCCGTTAAATACCAAACGTGGTATTGAAGTTTGGTATCTTCTAAGGATGCGACACAAAGATTTTCAAGAAAATCCCTCCACCCTCAACTACCCTTTACATGGAACTTTTTTTTGTTGACAATTTTGATTTTCTCAAAAATGTCTAACGATTTTGATTAAAATTTCTTTATTTAGGATATTTACATGCCAAATAAAATGTATATCTTGGATTATCTGGGAATAGCCTCTGAAGGCTACTTTATTCTGGATGAATTTTATGGAATTTTGCACAACTGCTAAACTGTAAGAGATGGACAAAAACTTACCACGCAAAAAAGTAGAGCATGTTAAAATACACAATTTGTGTTAAATACATTTTTGTCGTGTAGTTAATCGTTTTTGAGATATTCCTTATCTTTGGTTTCAGCTTTGAAAAACTTATATTTTTGTCATACAGGAATTTGTCAACTCCTGTCCACATTCAAACAAAGGACCATTTCTGATAATGTTTTCTCGATTAGCGTGAAGTATATAGAAGCATAACTTTTTAACAATAATTTTTTGCAGTGATATACAGAAAGTCATATGAATGAACACATCAAATTTTTATTTGCTGTAATTAACCTCATAAATATGCTTGGAAATGTTTTATAAATAATCTTTTGTCATTGGCAAGATATAGAGAAAACATTCAGTTCTTCATATTTGAATAAAGAGTTCATGCAAGTCAAAGAAGAATTGTACCTTTTCAGACACATGCATAGTTGCTGTACCAACCTTAACTTCTACTGGCAACATTAAACTAAACATGAATATTTTGAAAATGTTTTTTTATGTCCTTGTACTATTTTTTGTCTCTCTTATAACTTATACAATTTTCAGAAGTTGGGGGACAAGTTAGCTAGCCAACTCTGAACTACAACACTCTGTTGCTAATGTGATCAACACATGTTTATATGAGACTTGTGCGTATGTCAGAATGTATTTATAACCCACAGACAGCAGGAATAAGCAATTCTTAATTATATTTATGAAAGTAATAATTGAACAGAAATTGATATAAGAAATTCTAGAGCACCAAAATAAAAAAATGAAGAAAACAAATTGGTCTGATGGCCTCTGCTATGACAATATAGAAGACATGCATGGTCTCCATGCTAATGTAGAGAGTACTTTGAATCAGTCTTGTAAACACTTTGAGGTGTCGAACAGGCTTGTTGTGGTTTTTCTGACTGAAGCACTTTGGAAAATAGAGGTATAGTTTTCATAGTTATATAAAATGGACAGAGAATAAGGAATATTTTAGGGTTTACAGAAAATACAAAAAATTATATTTAGCAATGCCAGTATCACAAACATTGATAGTGCAATCAAAATACTGAGTCATGTTTGAAAGAATAAAAAATAATGATTTTATCTACATAAAAGGTTGTTTTGGACGTTTTCATGAAATTGAAAGCTACAGTGATATTTTACTTAAATTCTACCAGCATTGTTTGCAGTGAGGATACATTTGATTAGCAGTGTCCTTAATATACTCCCAAAGAAAAATCACACTGTGTAAATTCAGGAAACTGGGTGTCCATTTGAAAAGAGCTCTGTACAGCTCCATGTGCTGGCTCAATAGTAACCCTTGATTGTTAGCTTTTATCTTTATATACATTTTTATCTGTTGACACCAACATAAAAGTGCTATGAAGACCTGGAGATCATGCTTTGTACTACTTTTACAATGCATATTATGCTACAGGTGTTAAAAAATTATTTCATTTATCTTAAAAAGAAAGAAAAAATAATCAGTTTTAAAACTAAAATGTAATTTATATTTACATTTATTTTTGCAACATTTATTTAATTAGCATACAAGATAAAGAATGCAGAGTTATGTCAGATTCTTAAAAAATATATTAACTTACTTCAAATAATTCCCTGAAATTGCATAAATAATATAAAGAATGAATCTCTCGATCAATAATTCAATATTAAAAAAAAATCTGATGTATAACATTCATCTGTCTTTCTTTACCTATTCAGCAACAAACTATTCTTATAAGAGCGTATTCGTCTATGTACTTAATGCTAATTCAGATAAACATTAGCAGAAATATGTTTTATTAATTTGTTGAGTTGGTTTTTTAACACTACATCACTTACATTGTTATTATGAGGGACTAGTTTCGAAAGTCTATGCTTTCATTTTCAACCTCACGGGTCCAACTGCCATTGCTGGCTGCATTTGCTTGTACTCTCTTCTCTGGTGGTGAAATGATGAACTTCTTAACTAAACTGTCTACTGGCAGGATTTCAAAGTTTATTAGCCGATCTTTGTTTTTCCATATGAGGATGTTTTCCCAGGTTCTGAGTTCATTGTGGCCTGACATGGTTTTAAGCAATTTTGGATTTGGATCTAGATTGTGGTTTTCTTTCCAAAAGTGAAATGCTACTACCGATTTGTCTTCTTGTTTCAATTTTAGGTTTCTAAAGTGCTCTTTGGATCTGATTTTTAAACTTCTTTTGGTTTGTTTTACGTAGAACTTTTCACAATTTGTGCATTTAATTTGATATATTCCTGACCTATTTTCTGGTGGAATTTCATCTTTTATTTTTGAATTCAGTAACAATGTAAGTGACGTAGTGTTAAAAAACCAACTCAACAAATTAATAAAACATATAATTTGACCGTCACTGTTACTAAATTCCTCCAAACATCAATCAACCAATTAGCAGAAATCATTGAAGTACATAGATTTTCATGTCCAGTGTCATTAGATAATACATGAAATTCTGGATAGACCATGGCTTACAAACCTGGAATTTCATGTATTATCTTATTAGCAGGAATGTAGATACAAGAGGAATAAGGAAATATACTTGGGTAAAGCAATTGTATTTAAGAGTGGGTTACTACGTGAAGGATGGACATTTTTTCTCCTTAATGTTAACCAAATATCAAGGAATATCTTGTGAGTGATTAACTATAAAAACAAGTATCTGACATAAACTGTCTACTTTAACGAGATCTACATTTTTTGTAGTAAGATTTTCTCTGTCGTGATTTACCAGTAATGCAAAACCAGAATGAAGAGGACTTCAGAGCTATTCCCAAAAAATTCAAGATGTGCATTTCATTTGACATTTAAATAACTTAAACATATGGTTGTTTTAATCAAAATTTTTGAAAAGTGTTCAATATAAAGGTAGTTTAGGATGTAAGGATTTTCTTGAAAACCTTTGTGTCGCATCCTTGGATCATGTCCCTACATATATCTTGAATTTTCTGGGAATATTCTCTGAAACTGTCTTGATTCTGTGACTTTTGCAAGAAATGAAATGGCCTGTTATTTATGGACACTCTTTAACTGCTTTGGTTCTCAGCATCCCATTCTATATTGGGCGTGAAAGATCGCTTAATTTTGCTCAGAGGCCTCTCTTATCAGGCTTGAGGTTCTTTTACGTGCTGTAAATCTACGACACGGGACCCACAGCTTTACTTCCGAAGGAAGCCATGCTAAGGATTTTTACGCCCGAAAAAATCCATCGTCCTCCGCCGGGTTTGAACCCGCGACCTTGGGTATATGAAGTTAGCATGGTAACCATTACACCACGGAGGGCGACTGTGACTTTTGCATATGTGGTAAGCTGTAAGGATATACAAAAATTTTCTATACAAAAAATGCAGATCTCATCAAAACACACAATTTATTTCAAATACATTTTTTTTTTGCAAAGTTAACCATTCCAAAATTATTAGGTTATTGGTTTCAATTTTCCCATGTTTATATTTTTCTCAAATCAGAAGTTGTATACTGAACAAACAAACAGAACAGTATTTCTATATCATTGCTTTAGGTCAGTGTATTTACTTTTTCTCTTGTACCTACCTTGATTATCTTAAAAATAAGCTTTTGTACTCTAAGAGTAATTTGTTACAGAATAGGTAGAGAAAGTCATGTGAATGGAACATCAGATTTTTTGTGTGGTAAGATTTTTGTCTATCTCTTATGGTTAACCAGTTATGCAAAACTTATCCAGAAGTAGGCTTCAGTGGGTATTCTCAGAAAATTCAAGATATACAGTTTATTTATCATGTTAATATTATTTAATATTATTTAATATTAATAAAAATTGTTGACATTTTTGAGAAAATCTAGCATATTGGAAAATCTTCCATGAAAGAGAGTTTGGGGTGGAAGGGGATTTTCCTGAAAATCTTCATGTTGCATCCTTCCATACTAAATGGAAGTACTGATTTTGGTACCTAGCTGACTTTTCATTTATACACACATTAGTTTTTTTATTCAGTAGTCCTCGAAACTTGTATTTCTGTGAAATCCTGATATTGCATTTTTGGATGAAATACAATATTTTCTATGCCCACTGTGTACATTTATTTATGAGAAAGGTTTTCTGAGAACTGAAAACACATATTGAGGATATTAAAAAGCAAATAATAATAATAATAATTATTATTATTATGTTTTAATTTTATTTTTTATATATATATATATATTTTTTTTTTTTTTAAAGAGACAGAGAAACATTCATTGGAACTACACAGAAATCTAAAAATCTGATGTGTTCCATTCACATAACTTTCTCTACATCTCTGTAACAAATTATTGTTAAAAAAGCTTATGCTTCTATTTATTTTATGCTAATCGAGAAAAAAATTAGCAGAAATAGCCTTATTACTTGCTTCCTTGTAAGTAGAAGTGAAATAAGGGAGTATCATAGGTTAAAGTGATAGTCAAAAGCTGGTTGCTATGTGACCGAAGTTCTTTTATTTGTATGGGCAGGAGTTGACAAATTCCTGTATGAGAAAAATGAGTTTTTTAAAGGTGAAAACAAAAGCAAGGAATTTTTCAAAAATGATCCACCAAAAAAAAAAAAAAAAAGAATGTAAATAACATAAATTGGGTGTTTTATGGAGCTTTACATTTTTTGTGTGATAAGTGTTTGTCCATCTCTTACAGTTTAGCAGCTATGCAAAATTCCATAAAATTCATCCAGAATAAAGAAGTCTTCACAAGCTATTCCCAGAAAATTCAAGATATACATTTTATTTTTAGGCAAATATCTTTAATGTACAACATTTTAATCAGAATCATTATAGCTATTTTAGAGAAAATCAAAATTTTCGAAAAAAATTACATGTAAAGCGTAATTTGGGATGGGGGGAATTTTTCTCAGAATCTTTGTGTCACATTCCTGGAAGATACTAAACTTAAATACCAAGTTTGGTATTTTACCGACTTTTCGTTTTTGAGTTATCATGTTCATGGACACACACACAAACAGACCTTTTTCTGAAAATGCTTTTTTTGGATACAGGGGACCCTAAAACATATATATCTGGTGTAATCTCAAATTTTTGGGTGAGTGCAAAAACTTTTCTATACAATATGTTCGTAGAACATGTAGAGAAAGTAAAATTAGATTGAAGCAGAGAGAGATATGTGGCTTTATATGATAAAACAAGGAAAGAAGTACATGCTGGGGCAAGAGCTGGGCGTTAAAATTTAGGGGGCTCAGAGGAGATTATGAAAGTAATAATATATGCCTAATGTGGGAAAATAAAAACAGAGGTATGGAGAAGTGTACTGAGATGTGATAAATAGGATAAACTAGGAATAGAGGAATTAGCAGAAAATAATAGAAGAGAATTTGTTATAGCTTGCAGAAAATTTTAGGAAAGGTGCGTGAGAAATAGCATAGAACTCTGAGGCAGTGCAAGGAGGAGTAAATGAGAGAATGGGACTGTACAGTATTAGTTAAACAGGATTCTTATACACCAATAACAGTGTGTTAGTATATAAGCACTAAAGGATTAAGGATATAAATTAAGTTAAATGTGTCTAATAAAAAAAATCTGATGTGTTCCATTCTCATGACTTTCTCTACATCTCTGCAATAAATTATTGTTGCAAAGCTTATGCTTCTATTTACTTCATGTTAATCAAGAAAAAAATAGCAGAAATAGTCTTATTACTTGCTTCCTTATAAGTAGAAGTGAAATAAGAGAGTACCATAGGTTAAAGTGGTAGTCAAAAGCTGGTTGCTATGTGACTGAAGTTCCTCTGTTTGTATGAACAGGAGTTGATAAATTCCTGTATGAGAAAAGTATAAAGTTTTTCAAAGCTGAAATCAATAACAAGGAATATCTCTAAAATGGCCAACCCCAGGAAAAAAATGTATATGACATAAATTGTGTGTTTTAACATGATCTACATTTTTTTGTGTTATACATTTTTGTCTATCTCTTGCGGTTGACCAGTTAAGCAGAATTTCGCAAAATTCATCCAGAATAAACATGTCTTCAGAGGCTATTCTCAGAAAATTCAAGATATACATTTTATTTGTCATGTAAATATTGTAAATATAAGAGATTTTAATCAAAATCAATAGAGCTGCTTTTGAGAAAATAAACATTTTCGAAAAAATTCCATGTCAAGGGTAGTTGGGGGTGGGGGAATTTTCTTGAAAATCTTCATGTCACATCCTTGGAAGATATCAAATTTAAATACCAAGTTCAGTATTTAACAGCCTTTTCGTTTTTGAGCTATGCTGCCCCCCCCCCATACACACACTCACGCACCCTCGCGCACACAGACCTTTTTCTAAGAATGCTTTTTTTGGATTCAGGAGGACTCAAAACATGTATTTCTAGTGAAATCTCTGAATCAAATTTTTGGGTGCAATACAGTACCTTCTCTATACACTATGTACATAGTACGTGCAGAGAAAGTAAAAAAAAAAAAAGGATGAAGATTCGTTATTGTATTGTGATTAATGTTAATATATATATATATTTATTTATTTATTTTGAAAGTCTTATTGGAAATAAAATGAGCTTTTCCTGTTTCCTTTTAGTGCTGCTGATCTGTATATTAAAGATTATCTGCATCCCTATGTAGAAGCAGGTCATGAAGAGGCAAGACCACTGAGAATTTATTATCACAAACGTTGGGTAGCAACAGTGAATCAAGTTGTGCAAAAGGTATTTATTAATATGTGGACAGTGAGATCATTCTGAATAACTTACAAACTTCATTTCATTATAAGCAATATAAGTGCGGTCTCAGGGAAAATATTATAAATTAAATGAAAATAACTTGTTTTCTTACAGTACTGCTTAATTGAAACAAATGGTGGTGTAAAGACATTCCGTGTTCCGACATTGGACGATATAATGAAACACAGAGTCATCGTAGTCACACTCAGTATTTCAATGTACCTATCAACTCTTGGTCTGCAAAAAGGTATGAACCTAAAAATTAGTATTCATATAACATGTATATTTTATGTGGTTATGTGCTTATCAGTTCCAATGAGCATGGAGTTGACCACACACTCGGGAGGTTGCACTCCCAATACTTTTTTGCAGAAATACTTGTGCATCAGCTGCTGTTGATTTTTTCAGATTCAGGCCTCAGGTTCTCCCATAGCTGGACAGGAATCTACTGGTGGCAGAGTTGCAACAATTTTGCATGAGTGCTAACACTTAAGGGAATTTGAAAGTTCATACCATGTCTTCATGTTTGTAGTGATTTTTAATCATAATTTCAGTGTTTATGATTTGTTGGGTTCCCAGATAATAAATTAACACATTTGGCAGGCATTATATGCACAAACTGGGATGATTATTACTCTAGCTTCACTGAGTATAACTAGAACTTACTGAGAAACACTGAGGAATCATGGCCATTTTCAACCTGGGTTTACTGCCATGTTTCCTCCTGTGACCGATGGATGATGTTTTCCTGACATACTGTACGAAGAGATCATTTTCACCACAGATTTTGAAGTTTAATAGGTTTTGTTTATATTTATGGATGTATAATTTTTCCCAAATGGAAAGTTCTACTGGTTTCCTAAGTTTCTCTTTCAACTGATGATTTGTGGACCAAAAATGCTTTGCCAATACTGATTTTTCAGTTTGTTTATACCTCATGTTTCTCCTATGCTCTTTGAGCCTTGTGTCTATGTTCCTCTTTATCTTCCCTGCATATAATACATTGAAATTCTGCAGCCAATTTCATTAATCCCTGGGGTTTTTTCTGTTGGAATTTTGTAATTTACATTGGCCCTGAGGAGATTTTTTAAATATAGCTTATTAAGGTTATTCCATAACCTTGGTTCTTGGATGAGAAATTGAATTTTTCAAGCTTGATTGATTCATCTTTCCATGCCATCATTTGTTAGACTTGCTTTGTGCCTGACAAAAACTGGAGAACTTAAAATGATAAAAGGATGCTAGACAAAAACAGTCAAATGAGGTAAATGTTCAGAGTTTTTGTTGTACAGTGCTGGGTGTTAGAAGGTATCTTAATATCATAGTGCTCATTGCCAAAATTAATTTTAAAAGTAACCCATTGCAAAATAAAAGTTGGTTGTTTGGTATCTAATATTGAGTAGTTGGCAATGAAACCATTCGCTCTCTTGCATTCCAGTGTTTTGATATCATATTATCATGTTGACAAAAGCTTGGGCAGCGCAATAAGTGTACAGAAAGGACACAGAGAAGATCTCACTTTACCAATCCTGAATAAGTGTTTATTGAGATGGTCATGGCCTGTTTAGGAGTCTAAAAGTTGCTACAGAGGATTTTCTTGGTAATGCAGTGATTCTGGTTGTGTTATTACATAAATTTTCCCATGGTTTTCATTATATGATATAATTATTCTTTTGATAGAGTGATAACTTATTGGATCAGATAAATTTGATGTGATTTTACTACCTTTCTTGGCTAGAAAGTCAGCTGTTTCATTACCATGTATTCTGCAATGCGCTGGTATCCATTGGAGTATTAATCTTTTATTTACATTCATTAGTTGTTTTATGATTTTGCGGCATTCTGCAATATTTAAGTTATTAGGTGTTACATCAGATGTTATGGATGAAATAGCTTCTTTAGAGTCAGATAATAGTACAACTTTTTCAAATTTATGTATATGATATAGTAGGTTTTGTAAGCTCTGAAGTATTGCCAAAATCTCCCCATCAAAATTTGTAGTATTTAAACTTAAATCTTTTGTAGAAAGAGAAGAGGCATATTGCACCTGCACCAGTACTACTGTTATTTGGTAAGCTAGAACCATCAGTATAAACATGTAGGTAGCCATTCATTGGTAGGGTATTTTAAATTTATTATTTCTAGTGTCATTTGTTTCAGAACACATAAAGAGGTTTCAGATTTTGCAAATTCTTCAGCTAAGTGTAGATAGTGTTCAATATCAAATAGTTCTAACAAAATAAAAGTATAAAATCCATAGTACAGATGTCACAGTGGGTTAAGCTCTCAGCATATCTGATTGTGTAGAAGTGTGAAATGCCAATTTTTAAAGGAATACAATATATTGTGACATACATGCTGTAAAGGAAGAAGGCGTAGAATTTAGAATCTATTTCTATTAGTAATTTCTGAGCCTGTTAAATGAATAGTGATCCATGTTTTGTATGTAAGGAAAGTGTACAAACTAATGCTGATTGCCATTGCTTTAGGTAAGCCTACTTTTCAGAAATGGCAGTACTATAATGAATTAATACTTTGTTAAATACTATGAAAATAACCTGCTCCTCTCATTTAGAAAACCATTACAGCATCATGAGTTCCAAACAAAATGATATGTTTTATTCTCTTGTTTAACTGTCCATTTCCATTGGTTTTTAAATTTGAATAAGTATTGAGCTGTTGTTATTATTCCATATAGTTTGTTTTGCTTTATTTAAGCCATTTTTGATGAAACCTTTTTTTTTTTATTTCCTCCAAATTTAATTTTCTTCCTGTCCAAACCTGGTGTGCTCTGCATATTCTTTTCCCCATAATGGACATATGCAGGTATTTGGTAGCAAACACAAATGTAGGTTTGAAAGTGAATGCTCATTTGCCAAATATATGAAGAAAACTTACAAGAATAGGGTGTAGCGTTGATAGCATGTCTCTTCATAAAGATTTTCATCATGAAATCCTTCTCTTTGTTAAAATGGTACTACTTAGGTTGAAAAACAGGCAGAGGGGATAGGACATACTTTACAATATGGTACAGAAGTAAGCTGAAATGAAATGTTATGTTGTTTTCCCATTCACTAATATGCCATTTCTCAAGATTTTTATTGAAATGGATGTTTAGTTCAAGCAAGCTCCTTTTATGAGATTTAACTTTTCTGTACTGTAACAGTTTGTATCAAATAGCTCTCATAATGAAATGAAAAAAGGTTCTCATTATAAACCTATATTGTGTTTACTACCAAACAAAAATTGAATATGAAAAGGTAATGCAAAATAATTTCCCATGTGCGCAGGTACAGATTTTGTTTTATAGAGCAACAGAAGGAATGTTTAAAAAAAAAATAAAATGTAAGCTTTTATTATGTTGGCAGGTTATTTCAGTCACATTCTGCTGGATGAAGCTGCTCAAGCAATGGAATGTGAAGCAATAATGCCCTTATCTCTAGCAAATGAAGAAACAAGAATTGTTTTGGCAGGTGATCATATGCAGGTAATTTAATTTTAATATTTGTCATTGAATTAGAAGCTGGAAATAGGCTTTACAACAGTTAATTGAAATACATATGTGAGTCGTTCCATGGCAAATTACTCTAATTTCAGGAAAATCTGATGTTCATGTCTTTGATTTTGTTGATATTAATATTACATATTTTGTGAAGCAAAAAATTGCATAAAAACTCTTTTGTTAGTCTGTTTTTGTTATTTTGATAAATATAAATCAAACATTAATTTTGTTTATATTTTGTATGGTATCCTTCTACAGAGGTATGAATATTCCTGGTTATTTGTCAGAAAAGAATTTGAATGTTAAAATACATTACACATGTTACAAAAATATACAATTAATTGTGAAACAAACAATAATTGTATAATATTTACTATTTTCACAAAGCCATTAAAATTACAAAATCTTTATCAATGTTATCATTGCACTTTAAAATTCATTTTCAAAAGTAGCTTGAAGATGTTCATGTAGTCTCAGAAAAAAATAATTGTAATTCCAAATGATTACAGAGAAATTAAATCATTAAAGCACAATTGTCCGATGTTATGCTCGCATTGTCAATAAGCTGTGTGCTGGCTCATTGTATTAAAGATCAACTCTTGTGTATAGCTGGATGAGTGTCATTTATTGGGGATTGTTAACATTTAGGAAGAAATAAATACATTATTTTTCATATAAATGATTACGAATATTTGTATATAGTGAAACACCAATATAATGGAATCGTTTGAGTCTAAATTTTTAAACATCTTAAAATTCTCCGCTTACATGTTAATCTTTTTTAAGACTAGGGAGCATCCTCCCTATCTTCAGTTAATTTGTCGACTCAGATAGGGAGGATGCTCGCTGAAACTAGTCTTAAAAAATTTGATGTGTTCACGTGACTTTCTCTACATCTCTGCAACAAATTATTGTTAAAAAACTTAAGCTTCTATTTACTTCATGCTAATGGAGAAAAATTAGCAGAAGTAGTCTTATTACTAGCTTCCTTGTAAGTAGAAGCGAAATAAGGGAGTACCATAGATTAAGGTGAAAGTCAAAAGCTGTTTGCTATGTGACTGATTTCCTTTGTTTGTATGGACACCAGTTGACAAATTCCTGTATGAGAAAAGTATAAGTTTTTTAAGGCTGAAACAAAAAACATGGAATAATAAAAAAACGTTCAACTCCACGAAAAAAATGTGTATAACATAAATTGTGTGTTTTAATGTGCTCTACATTTTTTTTGTGGTAAGTTTTTGTCTAACTCTTATGGTTTACCAGTTACACAAAATTGCGTAAAATTCATCCAGAATAAAGTAGTCTTCAGAGGCTATTCCCAGAAAATTTAAGATATACATATTTGTCAAGTATATATCTTTAATATGTGATATTTTTATCAAAATCATTAGAGCCATTTTTTAGAAAATCAAAATTTTCAAACATTTTTCCATGTGAAGGGTAGTTGGGGATGGGGGGATTTTCTTGAAAATCTTCGTGTTGCATCCTTGGAAGATACTGAACGTAAATACCAAGATTGGTATTTAATGGTCTTTTCGTTTTTGAACTATGCTGCACACAGACACACACACATATTTCTAAAAATGCTTTTTTTTGATTGAGGTAGTCTCAAAATATGTATTTCATTGGATTGCTAAGTGAGGGATGAATTGAGTAAATTTAAATTTCTGCCAAAAAAAAAAAGAATTTTGCCCAAAATTCAAACTTTTAAGAACAATTGAAAACACTGGTTCCATTTACAATACTTAGTTTATTTTTATACTCATAGATTCCATTTTTTTTTATTTATTTATTGAAATCTCGGTATCAAATTTTTTGATACAATATAATACCTTCTCTATACACTGTGTACATAGTACATATAGAGAAAGTAAAAATAATGTTTAATAACTGGTTAAATTATTGTCTCAGAACAAAAAGAAAAAAAATGTGATTCACTTAATTTCATCTAGGGATTTCATAAAACATTTGGAGAAAATACTAAACTCATAATGTTCATCGTGACATGGAATGACTCATGTGTAAAACTAAATATATCTGTTTAGTCCTACAAACTTTTATATTAATTTTTCCTTTCAGTAGTATAAATACCTGCATGAACAATAATAGATCACATTCTTCCTATCCAACGTTTAGTATGCACTAAGAAAAGCTGTTATTAAATGTTTTATATGTTATTTAGGATTAGAAATTTTCTTTTAAGGGTTAGATAAGTAAATAAAAGTAATTGTACAATTATTTTTCATAATTGTAATTTTACAAAAATGTATTGATGCGTAGTTACCAGGTTACATTTAATTTTATTTATTTAAAGATGGAAGTGAGTTAAATCTTCCCTTAACACTGAAACCTTTGAGGTGTAATGTATTACTTTCCTATTTTTATAGTTTTAGTTAAATAGATGTATTAATTTAATAAGGAGAAGTAGATTTTTAAGTTACTCCAGGTTTATGATTGTTATCTGGGTTGTGTCATTTTCTACTTAAGACTTTTACATTTGAAAATTATATGGTAAGCAATTTTATCCTCATCGTTGCATAGTCTATATACTGGTTGGTTTTAAAGCATTGTATGCAGATTTTTTTTTAATCACAATGTTGCTTAATAGCCAGCCTTTGAACAAAGCAGAATTTAATTACTAACATTGCTTCATAAAGTGAAAAATTCCAATAAATAATATAGTATTTTATCTTAGAGCCGAATTTATTTGCTTGGTAGGAATATTGGCAAGGTCAGAATTAGACCTCTATGATCAATAAAAAATTGAAGTATCAGGCTTCATGTAAGTTAGCCTCGTTCCATATATGTAAGGTGAGAATAAAGCTCTCCACAGGTCAGCAGTTCTCACTAAGATGCGTTATCTTTTGTAAACAACAAAATCTGATTCGCATTCTTCCACATATGTTTTCAAAATATATAAGGCTTAACTTTCCCTATTTTATACCAACAATATATGTTCAAACAATAGCGCTCTTCCCTTTTCGCTGTGTTGATCAAATATTGACTTGTCTTTGGTCTGATCTTTACTGCTTCTTGGTTTGCAAATTATATTTTTACTTTCTCTTGCATGCATGAACAATGTACATACTGGTAGAGAAGGTAATTTGATACTGAGAATTCAACAGAAATACGTTTTGAGTGCATGCATGTGCATGCCACACTATACCCTTTACATGGAAGATTTTTCAAAATGTTCAGTTTTCTGAAAAATGGCTCTAATGATTTTGATTGAAATACTGTGCATTAAAGATATTTACATGATAAAAAAAATACATATATCTTCAATTTGTTGTGAATAGCCTCTGAAGTCCTCTGTATTCTGAATGAGTTTTGCATAACTGATAAACTATAAGAAATAGACATAAACAAAAATTTACTGTACAAAAAGTGTAGATGCTGTCAAAACACACTGTTTATGTCCTATATATATTTATTTTTGTTGCTCTGAGATTACCTGTTATTGGTATCAATTTTTAAATTATACTTTTCTCAAACAGAAATTATCCATGTTTCTTTTGTTTTACTGCTTGTCATCAAAGAGAAGCAAATTTCAATGATAATTGCATAGCGGCAGTTTACATATAAAACATTTGATTATTGCTTTAGCATAGTGTATTCCCTTAATTCCCTTCTATTTATAAGGAACTAAGTAATGTGGCCGCTTTGCTAATGTTTATCTTGATTAGCATGAAGTACATAGAGGAATAACCTTTTGTAAGAAGTTTTTTTTTTTTTTTCCAGACTAGGTAAATAATAATAATAACAGTAATAATTTTATTCTTCATTTAGATCAATTCTATATGATATGGGCTTTGTCAAAAAAAACAATAGTTATATACAATTTGCACAATACTTATACAAGGTTTATAATGTATATTATATACAATTGAATTGTCATATATTCGCTTACTGAATAAAAGCTATGTTGTAATAGAAAGGATTTGACTTCTTTATTAAATTGTTTCATGTTGGCTATTTTTTTTTAATGTTTGCTGGCAGTTTATTATATAATTTAATTCCCAAATTTGTGAGATTATTTTTTAGAATACATATCTGAACATGAAGGTCATTTTTTATTCTTGTGTTATGAGGATGGATATCTGTATTTGTGCATAATTCTCCTTGATTTTTCTTAATATGTTTTACAACTTCTGCTATAAATATACATGCTAATGATAAAATGTTGGTTGGTTGGTTGCTAATGCTGAGCGTTTTGGAGTTCTTCCATGCGCCTTCTTGCTTCCCAGTATCATAATGCTAGATCAGGTTTCTGCAGTTCTGAAGATGTAGTATATCCATTATAGTATCGTCTTCTTGACACAATAAACATCTAGGTGTATTGAAAATGTTTATTTTATGTAAATGTGCAGCTAAACAGTCATGTCTTGTATACAAACGACAGCTTTCAATCGTGGGTGGTCTGGAATTAAATTTTGTTGGTTTAATAGAATATTCCATTGTTTATTTTCACTGTCTTGAATTAATTTTTCATGCAATTCTTGTTGAATTATTTTCTTAATTACCAATTTTGAAGATTGGTATGATAAACATGATTTTGGAATCTGTTGTGTCATTGTACCCTTTTTTGCTAATAGATCTGCCATTTCATTACCAAAAATTCCATAATGTAAAGGAATCCATTGCAAAACTATTGATTTTTGTAGAGATTGTAAATGTTTAATACTTTGATGAATTTTAATAATTATTTTTGTTGTGTACGTGTCTGATGTAATGGCTTGTATAGCTGATTTAGAATCGCTAAATATAACTGTTTTATTAAATAAGTTAATGTGGTAGAAAAGGTTTTTTAGTGCAGTATTAATTGCCTCAAGTTCTCCATCGAAGTGAGTTGAATTTTGGCCGAGGGTTATATAAGAACAAAATAATTTACTGTATATTCCAGCACCAGTCTTATTATTAAACTAATGATAAAATGTTATGTTTCCTAAAGTACGGTGTACAGGATGTACTGTTATCTATTCCACTTAATGTTCTTATAGCTCTCTTCTGGATTATAAATATTCTCTCACATTTTTCTCCCCAAAATTTAATACCATATTTTAATCAAGTATGAAACTGTGTGAAATATACATCTTTCAGTTCAGCTAAATTTAATGTGGCTTTTGGACATTTGAGCATATAACTAATGGAGCCAAGTTTAGTGGCTAATTGATGAGTGTGACCACTGCCTTCGAAATGTACCGGCCATACTGTTGCTTTCGTGACGTCATACAAAGAGTCGGTCAGGGCGCATGTCATTTGTATTGAAAGAATCGTGCATATAACACACTTTTCTATAACGATAAGGTAACTTCCCTACTTTATATCACCGTGATAAGAGTTAAAGACATTCCGAGGTTATAAAAAAGAAGGATTTTAAACACATTTAATATCAGTGTGAAACAATTTCATGAAAATAAAGTATAGCTGAAAACACTATTTTATTTTTAAAACAAGTGAAAAACACATTTTATTGTGCCAAAAGGTATTGAAATACGTCCAATTTTCTATATATTTTTTTGCAGAATTTCCTCTATAGCCTTTGGACTCACCTTTTTTCTTGGGACACTGGGTTTTTTCAGTACATTCGTTGTTCTTCATTTTTGAATAATTATTGTGTAGAATATTTACTCATATATTCATACATGCATTTACAACTTCCAAAAGAGACTTCCCACATTCACAAACTTTACTTTATCATCATACAGTGGCTCAAGCATCTCTAACAAAACACATTTAATCAATGCTTTAGGATTGGAAGAACACAAATATTTGATTTCATTCTCTTTTGAAAGAAACACTTCAAATATTTTATAAACACATTATTCCAATGTCAATTTAAACTGCAGATGGATATTTAAGACCACCTCTGTTCATGTGGACAAGGTAATTAAGTTCAGCAGGCACTTCAAATTGAACATCATGATCTTCTATCAATAACTCCTTACATTTTAAACAAATAACTTTACAACCAACCTTGAAACTTACATATCCTGCAATAAACACTATTACTTGTAAAGTGTTGTTGTCCACTTCAACTTCTAGGCATGATTGCACTATATTTTCACACTCCCCAAAAGCCTCAATGTTCACACTGTCTTCTGAGCAGGCATTAATGCCAGCTATAATGCCTGGTATGTTAAATGACATGGAATTTCTACATCTAAGTTTCAGCAAACTTGTAACTTTAAGCTTTCTTTCTGATTCAATAATTTCCTGAACAGATACATGATAGTTACAGCCACTCATATACCTATATTTGCCAAATCTTTGCTCCAGGTCATCTGTTTGAAAAACCTTACATAATGTAATTGTTTGACACTAAGTAAATAATCACACAGTTTAATTAGTGTTTCAGTTGTATGTAGTAATGCTGAAAATGTTTCCCTACTGAGCTTTCCAAATCTAGCTGGTGAATCTACAATCAACATACTATCCCAATTCTTTAGCCAATCTCAGAACCTTTTTAAATATATCACATTTTCTTGGTTCAAACTTCTGACAGGTTCAGCATATTTTTCTCGTAAGCGAATACCTTTGTCAGAATGTTTAACATTTACTGCAAGCCACCAATTTCTAATTATTTGTAACCACTCTGCAGTATGTTCAGCTTCCCCATTCATATGTGTGCTCATGGCTGTAATAGTTTTATCTTCAAATAAGGGAACTACCAAACTTACATTTTGTCTTTCAATGCCATTTGGAAAATAAACCTTGTAAGACAAACCAGGTGCATATTTCACTAGTGATTGCTTTTCCTTTTCATAAAGTTGCCTAACATCATGGAATTTAGACTGTTTAATTTCATTAGCATCCTGGAATGATGGATATATAAATGTCATATCTTTTTCATTTAGCCAGTTATTCTGAGGTTTTTTAGGATATGTACAGTGTCGAAAAGTAAATATGCATTCTTTGTGTTGTCAGATGGATGAGCAATAAATGACTTTAAAGATCCAT
This sequence comes from Hymenopus coronatus, assembly GCA_030762935.1. Taxonomy (NCBI): domain Eukaryota; kingdom Metazoa; phylum Arthropoda; class Insecta; order Mantodea; family Hymenopodidae; genus Hymenopus; species Hymenopus coronatus. Next base: position 20,455,338 of record CM060885.1, read on the forward strand.
CATTGCACAATGCCTTATAACACTTTACATTAACTTTATTACTATCAGAAATTAAACCACAAATATCAAACCCCACATCATTTAGTAACATCAAAACCTGCAATGTGGAATGAAGTAAGAAGTCTGAATTTAAATTCTTTACAGGCAACATAGCCACAACATCTTTATTGTCTGATAAAATAGATTTAAACATGAATGTTTGAACAGTTGTGGCAGATTGCAATTCATTTGAATTTGTGGCCATACCAACCACTTTGTTACCTTTATAAGTAATTTTAGGCTTCACATATATTTCATCAAGTAATAAAACTCTTTTATGTGGTTCAAGTGCTTGACATTTGGTTTACAAGTACATTTTCAAAGACTTATTTGTAGAACCATCAACACCAGTGAGATTAAAGGTTTTTAAATAGGACATATGAGGCAATACCAGAATTTTGAGATCTCTAAAAAATCTGTAAGCTGCTGGAAATGAAAAGAAAAAAATAGCAGCAGTTAGTAGCAAAAATGAAGAATATGATGGTCGTTTAGAAACAAGAAGACCAAGCTGTTCGCTTAGCAACACAAATCCTGATTTGTACTCATTTTTTCCATTCTGTTCTATAACTTCATGCAACAACTCTTGTATGTGCTTTATCTTCTCTGTTACAGCAACATTCTTGGATTCAAAGTTATAAAGAGAAGTTAACATATTTTCTAACTTTGAATATGAATTGCAGAGAAGTTTGGGGCCTCGAATCCATTCAAAATGTTTGGGTTCAACTTTCACATTATCATATACTACATTAACATCCAGTTTATCATCTAATATTAAAGCAGCTCTTATTGTAGGAGTTTCTGTGAAGTCGACTTTAAAAAAAAACTTTGTTGTCCTGCTGTTTGGTCATCCAATTGTTGTGATTGTATTTATTGCTGTTAGTTAACATTTCTTCTGGCAAAGAAAAGTTATCTTCAAGCAACCACTTCTCATATTTCTTGTCATGAGTATTTACTGCCTTTTGTCTCCTAATATCTGGTGATGCACGTGAAGGGGCAACATCTGTCGTTAGATATTTTGGTAGGTTTGAAAAAAATTGTGGAACAGCATCAGCAGCTAATTCAAGCTTTTTCCTAGGAACTACCAATTCTGAACCTGTAGGGGAGAAAAGTAATTTTTTATTTCCTAATAGAAGAGTTTGGTTTCATCAGGCATTCAATCAGCTAGACTATTACAAATGGATTTAATAATAAGTCCAACTGGTCTGGCATGTGTACCAGCATGTGCTTGTTTGTTTGTTCATTTGGTCCCACTGCCAGCAAGAGCTCAGGGACGTTGAACATGTCATATAACTGGAACACGCATCATGACCAATAGAACTCCCACCACCAATAATACTATTGTTTCTCTTTATCTTTCTAATAAAGAAAGAAGAGAGGAGAAAACTAAGAGTTTTTTTTAGCAACCACTACTGCAATAAATTACATAACTTTTAATTGATGAGCCTACTGTGATGGTCTATCAAACATAAGTAGGGGTTCAGTTTAAATTAAATTGTTTATACTTTTCTAACCTAACTTTTCTGACATAAAAGTTTTAATAATTTCTCAGGTCTATTTTATTGTGTTTAAGGTTCAATGAAATTGGTCATTTATTTCCTTTCAAGTGCAAAGCTATCTTTCTTCACATCTGTAAAGTTTATGTATTACAAAACATAACACAGTGACGTTTAAAGTTTCCAATTGTGATCACATGCTAAAAACAGCAGTAAGGAGCTTTAACTTACCATCTGGCCTTGTAACTCTTATCTCTCTTATAATTTTGTCATCATGAAAGTGTTTCATGCACACTCCACTATTTTTTGTAATAGTTACATTTTCTCTTGCAATTTTTTTCATTCATAACTCGCGCCTATGTGGCTCACTGGGAAATGTAAATACAGGAATATATTCGCCACCGTAATAATTTGATTTGACCCAGGGACGAGACAACTTTTCGGCATTTTGATTATACCACTTAACACTTTTCAGTTATATTCCTTCTATACACACACTGAAACAACAAATGCAGTCATATAACATACTGCGTTTAATAGGTTAGGTTACACAGTTCCAGTATTTATTACATTTGTGTGAACATTCGCAAACATAATATTTAACTCAATTTAAATATCAAGTAAATACATACTTAACCATGTATATTAACTGATACAGTGAAATGAGCGCTCGAATACTAGCATTTATTGTAGCACAATTACAGAGATACTATCAAGAACCAACCGCCTTTTTAGAACAGCTGATCTCTTTCCCGCCAGCTCTTTAGTACAGCCGGTACATTACGAAGGCAGTGGTGTGACTATCCCATTAAGTTGTTATTCACATATATACCCAAGAATTTTGTTTCTTCTTTGTAGTCAATATTATTTCCATCAAGGGAAATTTGAGATTTGATGTTTTTACACTGCCATGTACGAGAAGCCATTGCAATAGTTTTTCTTTGTGTATAATTAGTTCATTTTTTTTAAACCAGTTGCTGAGGTTAGTCATTATTGTATTTACTTTATTTTGGAGTATAGTTTTACTGTCTCCTTTTACAAGAATATTAGTATCGTCTGCAAAAAGGACTACATCAGCATGCTCAATGTTGCTCAGTAAATCGTTTATGCATATTAGAAACAACAGAGGGCCTAATACTGAACCCTGGGGAGCACCTCGTGTAACTTCTTTTGTGGTAGATCGATTACACTAATATACAACACTTTCCCGGTTTTGATGAAAATAGGTCACTTATATAGAAGAAAGTGACTGCATGTGAGATTTGTGGCGGGTTTTCTCCGGATACTCCGGTTTCCCCCGCCATTGCATTCCACCGGTGCTCCATCATCATTCATGTATCATCAGTGTCACCGCCTGCAGTGCCATTAGTAGTTAAAGCGGGCGTTAAACACTACCCAAAAAAAAAAAATATATAGAAGAAAATGCGCTGATTTCAAAAATGACAACATTTTTTATGTAACACGTACAGTTTTTATGTAATTTTATATTTTATATATGTTTTTAATATATTGGACACTATATATAATTCTGATTATAAATTTATTTTTGCAGCAAAGGATGAATAATAAAGTAACATATTACGCATCTTCATGCCATATATATATTTAAAAATAAACCACCCCTTGTGGGCTTCCCTGTTCTGTATCCCTTATCTTCCTAATGCAATGAGTTGATGACAGACGAAAGACAGCTTCAGTGCCGAGCGGCTGGAGTTTATTTATCAATGTGTAACCCTGTGCAGGCAATAAAACTATCAACCATTGCGTGATAAACAGCCACCTGACACTCACCCTTCAGGGGCTTATACGTCTTAAAATCTCAGAACTTAAGTTGCTTTCTATAACTCACGGTGATCAGTACTGCGGTTTCCGTAAAACATTATTTTGTATTGTTAGTACGTGTTTTATATCTATATACTGTTCACAATGACTTCTACCTCTTCTAGGAGGAAATGTGTGAACAATCCAAATAACTTTTGTAACATATGTGGTTCTTTCTTGTTGCAGAGATAGAAAACTAACATTACACCGTTTTTGAAGAAAGTGTATTTTGCATATTTTAAAGTTAAGCTAGGAGATCGTCAAACATGGGCTCCGCATACTGTTTGCAAAACATGTAGTGAAGGGCTAAGACAGTGGTACCATGAGAAACAGAAATCAATGAAGTTTGGGATTCCTATGATATGTCATGAACAAAAAAATCACTATGATGATTGTTACTTCTGCATTTGTAAAGTATCAGGGTACAATAAGACAAATAAAACAAAAACTAAATATCCAGATGGCCTTGCTTCAGCTATTAGACCTGTGCCACATGGAGCAGATGTCCCTATTCCTATTCCACCAGCTCAACTAGACGATACTGAGAGTTCAGTCTCTGGGTCAACAGAAAATTCCAATACAGATGAGGATTTCTCAGCACACACTGGTGAAGACAAGTCACAGCATTTTACACAAGAAGAGTTGAACGATTTAGTAAGAGACTTAGGTCTTACCAAAGAGAATAATAAGTTACTTGGATCAAGGTTGAAAAAGAAGAAAATGCTGGCTCCAGACACCACATTTTCCTGGTATAGGAATAGAGACAAAGAATTTATAAAGTTCTTTAAGATACAAGATCTACTTGTTTATTGTTGTGATGTACCAAGTTTAATTCAACCACTAGGAATACCAACTTATGATAGTAAAGACTGGAGTTTATTTATTGACGCTACAAAAAGAGGTCTAAAAACAGTTTTATTGCACAATAGAAGCGAACTTCCCTCAATACATGTTGCATATTCTGTGTTTCTGAAAGAATCATATGAAAAACTTCAAACCATTTTAGAAAGAATTAAATACAAGGAACATCAATGGCTATTGTGCGGAGACTTAAAGGTATACAGTATCACACTAGGGTAACAAGGAGGATATATAAAATATCCTGCTTTTTGTGCGAATGGGACAGTAGAAACAAGGTTGAACATTGCCTCCTTTGCATATAAAATTAGGTATTATGAAACAATTTGTGAAAGCACTGGACAAGAATGGTGCGTGTTTCAAATACCTGAGCAGTAAATTTTCTGTGATGTCCGAAGCTAAGATAAAAGAGGGTATATTTGATGGAACTCAGATAAGACAATTAATGAAGGATAACACATTTTGGAACAACATGAATGATAGAGAACTGCAAGCATGGTGTGCTTTCAAAGAGGTAGTGAATAAGTTTCTTGGAAATACAAAAGACCCGCGATACGAAGAAATTGTGCAAAATATACTACAAAAGCTGCGAGCTCTTGGATGTAACATGAGTTTAAAGCTTCACTTCTTGAATTCTCACCCAGACTATTTTCCTGATAATTTGGGATCCCTCAGTGAAGAACAAGGTGAAAGATTTCATCAAGAAATCAAGGAGATGGATAGGAGATATCAGGGTCGGTGGAACATTGCGATGTTAGCGGACTACTGCTGATACTTGAAAAGGGAAGTTTTTTGACCACTTCATAAATGTAAATCAACACAGCCATCCTTCCGGCCAAGGAAAAAGTAAATTCATGCCTTCTTTTGCAGGTATATAGGTGTTGTCATGTATTTATTATAGTATTTATTTTATAATGCACGTTTTTTTACATCAGAAACAGTATTTTCAAAATCTTTAATTTGTGATTTGTGAGAAAACCTTACATGATAGAGAAAAATGGAAAGCACCATTCAATTTAGCACATCAAAGTTAGTTAATATCACCTTTCAGATCGCAAACCAGCGAACAAAATAAAAATTTTGCAGGACAGTGTAATTACTTGTTCTTGATTGTTTTCTGTGTTGTAGGTCTACTATTTGCTTCCTATTGGTAAGATAGGATTCAATCCATGCATTCATGCTTCCTCTAATTCTGTATTTATACAGCTTAGTTATTAAGATTTTGTGGTCTAAGACATTGTATGCTTTTGTAAGATCTAAAAATATTACCATCGTTAGTGTCTTTTAGGTGAACTGCAAACTGAATTTTCTCCAGTAATTTAGTTATGGCTGTTTCTGTTAACCTATTTTCTCTAAAGCCACACTGCACTTTCGAAAGGATGTTATTTCTCTAAGAAAGCTATTAGTCTATTATATACTAATTTTTCAAAGATTTTCGAAAATTATGCTTAATGCTCTGTAATTATTATTATTATTATTATTTTTTTTTTTTTTTTTTTGTCCATTCGTGTATGGAGATAATTTTTGCAATTTTAAGATTATTAGGGAAGATCCCTGAGTCAAGTAAAGGGTTTTATATATATACTAGTCAAAGGGGCTTTTAAGTTTAATGATGCAATCTGGGACCTCATCTATTCCAAAGGAATAGTTACCCTTTTATTCACTGACTATTTTATGTATTTCAGTTTCTGTCATAGGATGTATAAAGATTGATTCACTATAGTTTTTTATCTCTTTTATGGTTTTACTTTGGGGATGTTGGGTTTGGTTTAAAGTAATAAGGTTTTCTGCTATTTCGGAGAAGTATTATTGAAACATTCTGCTTTATGTTGGAGATTTGTAAGTTTGTTGCCTGCGTTAATTAATTCTGTTACACAATGTTTTGAACTATTCTTCCTCTTTTCATGGTTTTATTATTTCCCATATCGCTTTAGATTTGTTATTCGCATTTTGTATGGTTCTTTCATTTTCTTGTCTTTTAGGTTCAAGAATTATTGAGGTATATGCTTTTATATTTGTTTATATACTCCCTAAAGTCATTATTTACATTACCTTGTTTTAATTGCCTACACAAAAACTTAAGCCTACCACTCAACATTTTTATTCCTTTTGTGAACCATCCATTTTTGGGTTTGATTTTTTATTTTTTTTTTTAAACATTTTTGTGGGAAAGCGATGTTAAACCAGTATAGGAATATATTAAAAATATATTGAATTTTACATTAGTATCATGTTCTTGATAAACCTCGTCCCATTTTTCCTCTTCTAGCAAAAGTTTAAACATGTCTATGCTATCTGAGCTACAAGTTGTTTTCATACAAGTTCCTGTGTTATCAGTTTTTCCAGGTATTTGTACATGAACAACTAATATTTGACCATAATGATCAGATAGGGCCAAGTCCTCAACGAGTGATTATTTATGGGGTTTAGATTTGTTAGTGATCATTACATCCAACATTGACTTTTTATGATCTGTTACTCTAGCTGGTACCTCTACAATGTAGGCCAAGTTATATACTGAGAGCAAGTATTTTAGTTTATTTACTGTACTACATTCCTCCAAAAAATCAATGTTCCAATCTCACAAACTATGATTATCTTATACTTTCTAGTTATGTGAGAAAGAACAGCTTCCAATTTAGTTAAAAAATGTCTAATTTGGAGTTTGGTGCCCTATAAATGCACATGATAATTGCCTTTAGATTACTTATCTCAGTTAAAGATAACTCTAAAGTTCCTATCTTCCTTGATGTCCTCAAATAGATCTATATATATGTTTTTTTTATCTCTGATCTATCATATATACACGGCCCCCCCCATGTTTGTATGTTTTCCTACACAAAAATGTACTAGTCTGTATTTTTTTTAAGTTTACCAGTGTTAACTGCTCTAAATTTAACCAATGTTTAGTTATGCATATGACCTCTACTTCCAGCAAGTCTATGTTTAATAGTACTTCTAGTTGTGTTATTTTATTTGATATACTCTGTACATTTTGATGAAATACACATAATTTGTTGGATATTATTTCCTTTCTACTACCACGTACCTTTGATTCTGGTTAAGCTTCACCATTTTCTTTATCATCCACCCTTCCTTCTTCTAGTTTCCCTGTAGCTGTGATTGGGTTACGTCGTACATCAATCTGCAAATTTGTACAATCCTCTATGGTTGAGATACACCCCATCCCTCCCAAAATTGTTACTGTGGAGCCAAAAATTTCCATCCACCATTAACCACTTTTTCACAGTGCAGAGCCAATTAAAGTTCACTGTTTATTCTTACAATCTTCACTCACGTCCTGTCTTCTTAGCACTCCACTTATAACAATTTTCACATCTTGTGCAACCTTTTTAATGGTGTCTGCCAAGTCCATTGTATCACCCATAATATGCTTGGCCATAGTCCCTCGGTTGATATCATTTGTCTCAGCATGAATCACCACCACTTTTAACTTGCTTACCTTTACATATGTTTCTCTATTCTGTGTTTAAGAAAGTCATGTGAACGAGCACATCAAATTTTTACTTTCTCTAGTCCCGTATGTACAATGTACATAGTGGATAGAGAAGGTATTGTATTGCACCCAAAAATTTGACACCGAGCTTTCACCAGAAATACATGTTTTAGGATCCCCTGAATCCAAAATGCATTTTCAGAAAAAGGTCTGTGTGGGTGTGTGTGTGTGGGTGGGTGGGTGGGGGTGCGGGTGTGGGTGGGGGTGGGTGTGTGTGGGGGTGTGGGTGTGTGTGTGTGCGTGCATGCGTGTGGACAGCTTAACTCAAAAACAAAAAGACGGTTAAATACCAAACTTGGTAATTAGGTTTGGTATCTTCCAAGGATGCAAAACGAAGATTTTCAAGAAAATTATCCTATCCCTAACTACCCTTTACATGGAAAAATTTTCGAACATTTTGTATTTCATAACGATTTTGATTATAATACCATATATATTAAAACTATTTCTAACACAAGTAAAATGTATATCCTGAATTTTCTGGGAATAACTTCTGAAGACCTGTTTCTTTTGGGTAAATTTTGCTGAATTTTGTATAACTAGTAAACTGTTAAAGATAGAGAAAAACTTACCGCACAAAAAATGTTGATCTTGTTAAAATACACAATTTATGTTGTATACATTTTTTTTGTGTAGATTGTCGTTTTCAAGATATTCCTTGTTATTAGTTTCAGTTGTAAAGTACCTACACTTTTCACAGGAAGATTCCGTTTTTCTTTTGTTCTACCCCTGGTCAAGCAAAAAAGCGATTTGCAATAACAATCGCATAACAATAGCTTTTAAAACATATGACTCACTTTAGTGTACTCGTTTAGTTTCCTTCTTCTTATAAGGAACTAAGTAATAAGAACATTCTGCTAATGTTTATCTCAATTAGCATTGTGTAGAAAGAAGAATAATCTTTTGCAAGAAGTTGTTTGTAGAGCAGCTAGTGAAAGTAATGTGAGTGTAACACATCAGATTTTTTTCTTTGTGGAGTAAAAGCCAAATCTGACCTGGAGCCAACAACCACAGCTTTTACTGCTTCAATACCAATGCCCCTTCTTTCCATTTCTGATGCCACCTATATATTAACTTTGTTTTTCCTTTTGTCTAAAAAAATTACTTAAGAACTAAAACATTTAGTGTGGCATCAAACTGAATGTCACATGAGGGTTTTTGTTCTCCACTAATGTTTCTTATTTTTGTGATACAGTAATGTGCTTATGCTTTAAATACTATTTTTGTCCATTGCAAATTATTACATAGGCACAATAATTCTTCAATGTTTCCCTGTAATTTGAGTTTATTGATCTTTCTGCCGCCAAACACTTATGTTAGTTTGGTGAGATTGTCATTTTGTGTTCTAGCCCATTTATTAAATGCTTTCTTCAAAAATGTCTTTGTACCTTTTCTAGGTGAGATGTGGTTAAACAGAGCTGAAGGTCTATAGGATAGTTCAGATCTTAAATGTTCCTTAGGTTTAATAGAACTATTATAAATGCACAATATCATAAGATGCATGTCTGTAATATTGTGAAGCTACTTTTAGTGAAAGCTAATCAAATGAATGTGGTTAACTTCTACATACACTTCACTTATTCTATTGAGTAGCACAATAGTTTCATGGGCCCTTGCCCGCCTCAGCAGCTGTTGAACCAGTAGCTGACAATGCGGGCAAGGGTCTGCAAAACATTTGTCCTACCCAATAAAAGTAAGTGAAGTGTGTTTAAATTTAACCACATAAATCAAAGCACAATACCATGTTGAAAAGCTATTTATGTTTTATGGCAATCTTTTTGGATCTGACTCACTTTTGTATCTCCTTGAGGCTTAATGATGTCTTTTGTTTGCAAGTTATTTCCAATTTGTTGCTCTGATCCTATCATATATCTGTCACAGTTAAGTGATTCGTCAGAAACAATACCAGATGATGATAAAATGAAATGGGTTGTGTTTACCGAGCCACAATGAACAAGGCCTCTTTTTTTTCCAGATTGTCTTAGTTCAATATGTTCAGAAAAGGGGATCTGTCCAAAAATGCAACTGCTTTTTCACTTTCAAAATGAAAGAAGTCAATGTAACAATTTTGAGAGAATACTTTCAATTTCATCTTTACCGTAAGTAAGGACTCCCACAGATTTCATGAGGCGCATAAGGCTCTGCTCGTGTGCATATTGTCCAGTTCCTGCCCAACATTTACCTGCCTCAAAGTAAACCTCAATTTGGTAGACAGTTCTAGTTCTTTCTGTAACTTTGTTATTATCAATTAATTACAGCAGCATGAAAAAAACAATCGCGATCCGTGGTGTAATGGCTACCATGCTGACTTCATATACCCAAGGTCACGGGTTCAAACCTGGCAGAGGACGATGGATTTTTTCGGGCGTAAAAATCCTTAGCATGGCTTCCTTCAGAAGGGAAGTAAAGCCGTTGGTCCCATGTTGTAGATTTACGGCACATAAAAGAACCTCAAGCCTGATAGAGAGGCCTTTGAGCAAAATTAAGCAGCCTTTCACGCCCAGTATAGAATGGGACGCTGAGAACCACAGCAGTTAAAGAGGGTCATAAATAAAATGCCATTTACATTTATTTTTGAAAAAGACATGTATTTCTACTATTGTAGAAACTTTCTGCAACCAGGACAGTGAGTTTATCCTCCTTCTGGAGAAAATTCTCTGGAAGAAACACTATCCACTGCTCTAGGGTGCAAATTGACCTCCTATAAGCTTATTTTTAATAATTTTACCTTATAATTACTATATTCTCATCTACCAGAAAGTCGCCCTCCTTGGTGTAATGGTTACCATGCTAACTTCATATACCCAAGGTCGCGGGTTCAAACCTGGCGGAGGACGATGGATTTTTTTGGGTGTAAAAATCTTTAGCATGGCTTCCTTCAGAAGGGAAGTAAAGCTGTTGGTCCTGTGTTGTAGATTTACGGCATGTAAAAGAACCTCATGCCTGATAGAAAGGCCTCTGAGCAAAATTAAGCGGTCTTTCATGCCCAATTTAGAATGGGAAGCTGAGAACCACAGTAGTTAAAGAGCATCCATAAATAACACGCCATTTTTTATCTACCAGAAAACATATAGTCAACTCACTCACATTGCTGCATGGTGTAGTAAATGGATAGGCTATTATTTCAGCTTTGGTACCATAACATTTATTTAGTTCTAATATTATCCAGTAATATAAACTGTAAAATTGTTGCCTTAGCATATATTTGGAAATCATAGAGGAGTAATAGTAATGCAAACTAAGAGAATACCTGTGTAAAAAGAAACCAAGAAGCTAGTACTAAAAGATTTATAGCACAAACAAACATATGTCATTGTGCATATCTATCAATGCAGTAAATTCACGAGAGCTCTTCTATAAAACATAGGTTTAGATGTTATTTTAATATATTGAGATGCTTTATAACAAAAGTAGTAATGGATAGAGTTAAGCAGCCTTCCAGTTGCATCAACCAGTGCAAAATGGTGCATGCCTATCATTATCATTCTCTCCACATCTCGCTGTTCATTGAAATATAGAACTATATAGGTAGATAAAAACAAAGTTGAGATTCCATTTCACAACTTGAATTTGAAGTAATTTTGGAAATTCTAAATGCAAAAAAATGTACTAAGGAAAAATGTTAAATACAAAGTTATGATTTTACCTACTTTTACGAATACCTAATAAGCTGTTAATGCTAGCTAAAATATATGTTGGAGCTTTGTTGTAGAACATAATCTCGGAGATGAAACAAAAAGTTTGAAGAGTATAAGTGATCTCGTAAAAGCTTGCAAGTAGGTTTAAGGAGGAGAGATAGCATTACTAACTTTGACGCTACAGTTCATATATTTTTTTGCTAATTAAGATCTGGATCACCATCTACTCGACAGTAGTGTGATTTATACAATAGAATATATTGAATATGTTTTCTTACCACATCTTTTTGTTCTTTAGAAAATTGGTCACTTGTTTTTCTCCCTGTATGATTTGTAAAAATCTTTATTTGATAAAAATGTCAGATATAATCTTGTAATTCTGAGCCAGCCCAGTACTATCATTTGGATGAGTAGTGCCTCAAAGAGATTAAAATTTTGCTGTTTATGACTAACTTTTAAGTGCTGATTTATCTGAATTATATTCATTTGGATTGTGTCAGAATTGCCTAAAATCACTTTCATAAACCATTTATCCACGATCTCTGCATCAAATACAAAATCAGTTTACTTTATAGGATCAACATAATCAGTTTCCCTTGTCTCTAAAAATTGTTCAAAGAAATTGTGATTTTGATTTTCTTTTAGGCATAATAAACAACCAGTTCATGCATAGCATGTAGCATTCTACAGCAATTAAGTAGCACCATTTGCATTGGATAAGAAAGCAACTCTTGCACATGGCTTCATCTTTGTAAAGCTATTATCATAAAAGCATTGTGTTTTTGCATAAATTTCCTGGGATGAACCTAATTTCATTTCTAAAGTTAAGTTTTATTTTATATCTTGAAATAATGCATCCTATTTATGCTAATTTCATGTTTTCCACTTCTACTCAAACACGTAATCAATTCTATTGCCTCCAAGCCAGTGAAGAACAAACAAAAAAAAGATTCATTTTTCACCTTTGTTTGCATTAAGCAACTCCATTGTTTTTAAAACTCATAAGAAGAAAAATAAATTATTTAGGTAAAAGCATTTTAGTAAAGTGAGTGTTTCAGGAACATTAATAAGGAAGACAAGAAACTAAGAAGCTGTTATATTTAAAGCAAAAGCAAGGCCCAATAGCTAGACAACCATCCTGTTTGAGACTGTTAGAACCTGTATGAGAACTCATCAACTTAATGTAGTTATTTGTTAATTGTAACATTGTCGGAGACAGTATTTGCTTTTATTAAACATAAGTTATTAAACATAAGTTTTAAAAGCAATTACATGCCACTTCTTGTCATATTACTAGTAGTCTAATTTATATTTGAATTTGATTGTTGCAGCTGTCACCGGAGCTTTTCTCACATTTTGCAAAAGAACGCAATCTGCACGTGTCTCTTTTAGAACGACTCTATGATCACTATCCAACTACATTTCCTTGTAAAATATTGCTTTGTGAAAACTACCGGGCACATGAAGCTATAATACAGGTAAGATTTATTCCTTGTTATTATGACACTTGAATAATTTATGGGGTAGATGAAAGCAAAACAGTTTAATGTATGCTGATAATAACATAAAGGAAGCAGATTAAAAGTCATAAGGTCCACAGTTATACTGTGAGTAAACTTAGATTTTTTATCATTATATTCCAATATAATATGAAGTCATTGCATTCAAAATTCAGCACAATGCTCTACTAATTTCTAAAACATAATCATTTTGTTAGCAATAAATCAATTTGCAATAATTAATTTGCTGCACTAAACACTTATAAACATTTTGTTGATTGATTGAGGGCAGTTGAGGGTTGATGGTTTATACATCCTATATTAATTATGTTAATTTTTTGTTTTAGTTTTAGAAGATAACAGTTTATTTACACTTTTTTTTTTTTTTTTTTTTAGTTATTTAACATGAGTGTTAGTAGAATTATGTATGGTTTTGTGTACAGAGATAGGCCCATAACTTCAAATGCCAAAGTTATAGTAATGCAATTATGTTCTACATATCCAGTCATAAAATTAAAAAACGTAAAAAAATGACAGGTAGCGCGAGATTTGAACCAAGGAATTTATGAGTGGAAGCAAGACCTTCTTAACCTCTCAGCCACCATTATCTGTTTTCAGTACTCAAAAGATAACCATTGCACTGTCAGTCACAAACCATTGTACAGTTCTTTCGTGTGTGTCATAAACACAGCTTTTATGAAGATACCCGAAGCTCTTCAATTGACACCAGGAATCTGGGGATGACTTATTTTTATATGTTGATGGGTGTACATGGTGTATAGAGAAGGTTATGCTCCACCGAAAAATTTGATACTGAGGTTTCACCAGAAGTTCATGTTTTGGTACCCTCTGAATCAAAAAAAAAAAATTTTTTAGAAAAATGTATGTCTGTGGGCAACATAGCTTAAAAACAAAAAGTCTGTTAAATATCAAACTTGATAATTAAATCCAGTATCTTTTAAGGATGTGACACAAAGATTTTCAAGACCAACCACACACAGTGATCCCAACCCCAACTATCCTTTAAATGGAAACAATTTCAAAAATTTAGAGTTTCTCAAAAATGGCTCTTATCATTTTGATTAAAATACTACTTGAATATATTAAAGATATTTACGTGGCAAATAAAATGCATATCTTTAATTTTCTGGGAATAGCCACTGAAGACCTTCATTCTGGATGACTTTTGCATAGTAAACTATAAGAGATAGACAAAAACAGTATATCTCATTAAAACACACAATTTATGCCATATACATTCTTTTCATGGAGTTGACCATTTCTGAGATATTTGTTGTTATTGGTTTGAGTTTTAAAATACTTAAACTTTTCTCTGGCCATGCAAAGAAACTGATTTCAATTCCATAGCAACTACCTTTCACCTATAGTGAAGTGTATTCCCTTATTTCTCTTCTACTTACAAGGAAGCAAGTAGTAAGACCATTTCTACTAATGTTAATCTCAATTAGCATTAAGTAGATAGAAAAATAGGCTTTTTAACATTAATTTGTGACAGGTATAGAGAAATTTATGTAAATGGAACATGTTCTGCTGTTCCATTTATTCACATGTTCTAGTTGAACAAACTTTTCATAAAGTTTATTTTGTAAGTGCTCATGTTTTGAAGGAGTTTGCAGGGTTTGTTCTACCTCTTTGAATTAAAGATTCAGTTAGTGTGCATTTGCCCAGGAACAGAAACCAGATTGTGGAAAAATGTTCTGTTGCGAATGTTCTTCAATTTTGCATCTAGTGTTTTAAAGTCCCTTTTAAAAACATTGCAGAGACAGTGAATTAAATGGCTAGGAGGATACTCAAATGAGCCCAGGATCCATTGACCTTAGTTTTCTGACATTAGCCTTATGAGAAGAAAAATTCCAGAATAGACATTATTCAGGGAAATTTAAGCTTGGACTCTGGTGGGTTACAAGGTAAAGGTACTTCCTGTGCACCATCAAGGTGTTTATTTTAAAAATAAAAAAAAAAAATGTCTGTTCCTGTACATAGCATAATTTATATGAGTTGTGTTTAAAAAGTATCAAACCTTATTCTTTCCTGCTTAAGCCTGTGAAGAATGTAAAGAAACTTTCTTTGGTGGAGATGTAGCCTGGACAACCTGCCTATAGAAAGCATTAATTGCTGGTAGTTGTCCTACAAATGAAGATTTGTAGTGAGCAGTCATCAGATTTCAGTTTTTGTAAAATGATGGAACAACTTGAACAGCAATATTGTGTCTAATTTTGGCAAAAGGTTTGCTGATACCAAAGTGGAAACCATACACAAGATGCAACAGGCTTTTGGGATGCCTTGAACACCTTACAAATAAAATAGCGGTAGAACCACTTCAAAGGCCTGCACATCAGTGAACAGTATACCACATTGAAGCAGGCCCTCAACAAATCAAAATGATTTCATTGAACAAGTGGGAACTAAGGTCTTGTAGGACTGTCATATCACAATCCAAAAACCTGTGAATGAGATAGGAGTAAGGATTGGATTGGTACATTAAAGTTTCACTGAGGATTTGGCCATGAGAATGTCTGAAGTTTTACCAAAGCTCTTAACAATGGAGAAGAAGTAATGGGATCTGGATATCGCATTGGTCATGCTTGACAGTAATCCCAACTTTCTGAACACCATGATTACAGACATTCTGGGTATGACCCCAAAACCAAGATATAGTCATCCCAGAGACCAATTAAAGCACAGTAAGTCTGCAGCAAAGTCAAGATCATGTTGAACATTGACTCCCATGTGGTGTACACATCACAAGGTTAAACCATTACAAAAAATTAATGTAGTACCAGGAGGTCCTTTATTGCCTTCGTGATGCTGTATGGGGCAAATTTTGATTATTGGTTCGGTGGGCAGATCCATCATGATAAAGTACATTTGATTCAGACTTCCATTACCAAACACATCACTTTGGTTCCTCAGGCTCCCTACTTAGCCAACATGTGTGATTTTTTATTATTTCCCAAACTGAAAATGCTGCTGAACGGGAGCCGATTTGAGTCAAGAGAAGACACATGCAGAAAGCCAACATTCCAGTAGTGTTTCCAGCAATGGCTGGGAAAAGTGTGTGCATCACCAAGGAGATTACTTTGAAGGGGATTAGTATTTCGGATGTCCAAATCAATAAATGCATTTTTATGACCAAAGGTTTCATACTTTTTGAACACACATCACACTTACAATGCATGGCTATCTTCATTACAGAAGTTGGTGGCTATGAGCTATACCTAGTCTAGTCATAAATACAGTCACAAAGTATTTTGTGAATATATGAAATATGGTTTGAGATTTTAACTTTTCTTAATATGTTATAAGCACATATATCATTCACAATTTGCATCTATCAGACTTCCAAATGTCCACCATTGGCATGCACACAGGCTTTGAGTCTTTGGGGCCAGTCATCTATGGCAGAACAGATCGTATCAATTGCAAAATCCCCCACTTCTACTACCGGGAGCACTTCAAACTTTCAAGTGAAACCACCAAGGAACACTTCAGACTTTCAAGTGAAGGGTGTCTTTTCTTATAGGTCATTTCTTCTAGCACTGACCACAGTTTGTAATCCTGAGGGTTTAAATCAGGGCTACCAGAAGGCCACTCAGCAATGGAATGAAGTGTGGTACATTGGCCTGCAATCACTGTTATATCACTCTTCCTTATCACTGTTATATCACCCTTGCCTTATGAGCTGGAGCTGAATCCTGCTGGAAGGTCCAGGGCTCATTGTTGAACATGGTGTCTTACAATAGGTCCCAGAATAGTTTCCGCATATACCCTGGCACTCGTTTTTACTCCTTTTCACAAAAATGAACTCTTGTGGGGCCTTCACAGCCCCCCCCCCTCCAAACATGACTGAAAAGGGGTGTAACTTTTCTGGACTTTAGCCACATATACCCTATCATTTTGGCGGTTAAAGCTCTCTTCAACAGTAAAGATTTTCTTGGTGCCCATTGTCGCACCACTACAGGAGCTGTCTTCATTTCAGTTTCCTCTGCTGCTTCAGGTTGGTGTTAAGAAATGTCCAATTCTCCTTCAATAAGCTCTGACCCCCTAATCTTCAGAAAGTACCCTGGATATTGATCATGGGAAAATGTTGAGCTCCTGTGCCATTATCTTCTGCTTTATGGATTTTGCCTGATGCGAGCCTTCACTATTCTCACACTATGAGGACGACCATTCCTCGGGGCAATCACTTACACCGCCAGTCTCAGTAAACCACTGGATTGTCTGGTAAATAAACCTCCTGCTGATTTGTAGCTTTTTCAGGAGTGGGAAAATCTCAGTTGGTGACTTTCCAACCTCGTGCAAGGCAATCAGTGCTAGCCTGTTTTCATGATCACCCCACTCCATGCTTAAGCGAAGCAGATGCACTCTTTCTCCTTCACTGTTGAACACACACTGGTGTGGACTGACCTTCAGCTCAAGCGTTCCTTACCATGTGCAAAATCGGCTCTACAATCCAAGCCAAAAATTTGTGGCTATTTATGGCTAGACTAGATAATAGCCATTTAAAGCTCTCTCTTTAGTTGCAGGCTTCGAAAAATAGTGCTGAAATTTCTCTTGGTAGATGCATAGGTCTTCAGGTCAGCTATAAGCAAATGATACACTAATGCACAAATACAATTTTCAGAGTATTGTTAAAGCATGACTTCCCATTCCAATTTTATTGTGAATCAAAACCACTCAATGCCCATGTGTTATTCATAGTGGACCAGCCTTTACAAATTGATAAATTCACAGTTAATGTTTCTGGATAATTGTGAACTATGTTTTTTTCTTAAAATACTTTGAATGCACTATCATTGTGTTCATCTATTTATGCATTCAACACAGACATTAAAAAATGAATTAGTTTAGCTTTAAGACAATGAATTCTACACCATGTTTGGACCATTCAAATCGAGTGGAAACCATAACACTCCAGTGTTTCAATTCAGAAGCCTCTGACAATGGTGTAGAGCTTACTGACACTTTTTGACTTTGTAATGAGGTTCATCGTTCTGGTTTTTTGACTTTGTAATGAGGTTCATTGTTCTAGATCTGTTGCCAGCAAAAGTAGCTTCCACAGTAGAAACATTTTTGAACTAAAGAGCTTGTGTGAGTTCCGGTTCATTTCCTATCAATCAGAAGAACCTCAATTATATTTGGCAAAACGTCTTCAAAGATATTTTTGAGTGCTTTAGAACAGCAATATCATGCCAGTAAATGTGCTTTTATACCATTAAATATGCCAATTTGATAACTGGCTATAAGGCCATAGTATATATATATATATATATATATCTATTAAAGAAGTGAAATATATTATAAATAATAATTTAAAAATCTAAAAAATCTGATGTGTTCCATTCACATGACTTTCTCTATATCTCTGCAACAAAATATTGTTAAAAAGCTTATGCTTCTATTTACTTCATGCTAATCGAGAAAAAATTAGCAGAAATAGTTTTATTACTTGCTTACTTGTAAGTAGACGAAATAAGGGAATACCATAGGTTAAAGTGATAGTCAAAAGCTGGTTGCTATGTGACTGAAGCTCCTTTGTTTGTATGGACAGAACTTGACAAATTCCTGTGTAGAAAAGTATGTTTTTTTAAAGGCAAAATCAAAACCCAGAAATAACTAAAAAATGATCAACTCCATGAGAAAAATGTGTATTAAATAAATTGTGGTTTTAATGTGCTCAACATTTTTTGTGTGTTCAGTTTTTGCCCATCTCTTATGGTTTAGCAGTTATGAAACATTTCGTAAAATTCATCCAGAATAAAGTAGTTTTCAGAGGCTATTCCCAGAAAATTCAAGATATACATTTTATTAGTCAGTTAAATATCCTTAATATACAATATTTCAATCAAAATCCTTGGAGCCATTTTTCAGAAAATCAAAATTTTCGAAAAAAGTTCCATGTAAAGGGCAGTTTGGGGTGGGAGGATTTTTCTCAAAATCTTTGTGTCACATCCCTGGAAGATACTAAACTTAAAATACCAACACACACGCACACACACACTCACACTTTACCTTCTCTAAACACCTTATACATAGTACGTATAGAGAAAGTAAAAATATACTAAAATTATACCATCTGCTCTTTTTATGGTATTTTCAAAACTACATGTACCGTAACTTGTCAATCAATTTATGGAAGATAGGTTTTTTTTTTTTTTTTTTTTTCTTTGTTACCAATTGAATAGTGAATTGTTTTCAATTCATCACACTAAGCAGATAAATTCATATCTGTAGGATATGCCAGCTAATGTATGTCAGTTTTTACATTCAAAGGCAGTGAATTGATTTACTTTTGTATTAATTCCCAATTTTAGCACAAAATACCTCAAAAGGTACAGGAACAACTTTACACATAAAGTGTAAAAGTGTATACTGTCACTCAAATCTACTTCATTATTTAAACCTGTTAGATTACTTTGTAAACCCTTGTGTACTGATCTCAGACCCAGAAATTTGGTGGTTGGGCTTTCTGTTTTAAGTTGCTGGGCCTTTGATGAACTTGAAGATTGGTTCACTTCCAGCGAAATCAAAAATTCATTAATTCTTCTTTTTGGTTGTTGATATAGACTCTTTTTTCTCAAGTGCCCTTTGGGCCTTTACATTAATTTAAAAGCTCAGCTTTTTCTTCTAGTTCATTATTTTGGCCAGAAATGATACACAAAAAGAAATGGTAGAAACAAAAATACATATCTTAAACATCAGAAGAATAAGACATATTGCATTCTTCCTACATATTCCTTTAAGATGTAACCCTGGTGCCCACAATCAATTATAGTGACCAAGAGCAGCACATAGACAAGATGCACCTGGAGAACAAATTGAGTATATTCATAAAATGCTAAGAATATGAGAAGATTTGCATAGAGAGACAATGAACATTGATGTCAAATGAAATGGGCATCTGTGCCACAAAAAGTTTGATAAAACTGCAATGGTACCCATTTTTTAGTCAAAATTATGACAGCCTGAGGCTGTAACTCCTAAATCTGTGTGCATGGCTTGCTGATTGTTGGCACTGGCAAATTCTTTTGACATTGAAGCTGTGATTGTTACACCTGTGCAAGTGGACATGTATGTTGGCAGAAGTTCTTTTGACTTCAAAGCCAAGCATTTTTACAGCTGAGTGAGTTTGTGATACCTGCAGTGGTTTGCACATGCGATTGTTTCTGGAAGTTTCCTGCAACATAACCAACAAGTATAAAAGAAGGAACAAAGCCACCAAGAGAGTTCAGTTTCAACTGGTAGTGTACAGTGAGCAGTAGTTTAATCAGTTTCGACAGAAATTGGGAGTGTGTAAGTTGTAGCTGCAACTGCCAAGTGTCAAAAAAGACTTAAACGGTAGAATTGTTAGGAAAGCATTGAAGAAACAATTTTATTAGAGCAGATTCTGGTTATAATCAGTTTGTGAAAGAAATAAAGAGTTGTTTATGGAGAAATATGAGGGTCAGTCAATAACTAATGCATCCTTTTTTTTTTTTTGTCTCTCTCTCTTTTAATTTGTAAGAAAATTAAACTTTGATTACACAGCATGAAAGCCACAACATTAAGGATTAAGTTGTCACTTTTCAATGTAATCCCTGTCCTTTTCCACAGTATTGGTCTACCTTTTAACAAGGGCATGTATTCCAGTCCGAAGCCATTGACACAAAAATGTTTTCTCAGCCTCTGCATCTTCAAAGTGAACTCCATGATAAGCTTCCTTTAGTGGCCCAAACAGATGGTAGTCTGATGGTGCTAGGTCAGGGCTGTATGGAGGGATGAGGCAAGACTTCCCATCCAATTTTCACAATCGCTTCAGTTGTGTGATGACTGGTGTGTGGTTTGGGCAAACTTGTCAAAGACGTACTTTAAGCTTTTTGAAGGTGCTGATGTATCACACAGAATTTATTGTGCATCCTTGCTCCAAAAATTCAACCAGAATCACACCCTGTGCATCCCAGAACTCTGTTGCCACCACTTTCCCTGCCATTGGCATAGTTTTTAAGTTTTTCTTCTTTGATGAGGTTGTGTGATGCCTTTCCATTGACTGTCTTTTTAATTCAAGTTCTAAAAAATGAACCCATTTTTCGTCTTCAGTCACAATTTTTTCCAGAAAATCCTTTCCCTCCAAACTGAAGCACTGCAAGAGTTTGGCGGCTATTGTTTTTCTTGTCGTCTCATTCTTGTCGGTTAACATTCTTGGTACCCACTGTGAACAAACTGTTGAGTACCCCAGTTGTTGAATACTCATCACACTGCCTTTGCTGAGGGGCATAATACTACACAATTCATCCATTATTACCTGGCAGTCAGTACAAATGATCTCATCCACTCCCTCAATGTTACATGGAGTCACTGCAGTCACCGGTATACCACTCTTGATTTTCATCAACCAACGGTGTTTGCCCTTCTCATTATAGCGATGGACACATCTTCGAACAGTGCTGACATCCATTGTTGCATCACCATACACATTTTTCATCCTTTCATAAATGCGAATGGGCGTGTCACCTTCTGCATGCAAAAATTCAATTACGGAACGCTTTCTAATATGCACATCGATGTCAGCCATTTTGCAAAAGGTAGCCGTTCTGCCACCTGTTGACTTAGGAAGTTGCTACTGCAGTGGATTAGAGAAGAAGGTGTGAGGAATTGCGCCAAATTCAAATTATTTACATCGCTAACTTATTTACGGAGAAAAAAAAATAAGAGGCATTAGTTGTTGACTGACCCTTGTAAAACTGAGATTTTGTTACAATATGTTAAAAATTGTCTTTATATACTAACCTACATAATCTTAATATTAAGAATTAGGGATACTAAAGAAGTATAATTTTTTTAAATTACCAGGAGCATACATGTTCTTTTATGCAGATAAAAACTAGTATGATCTGGCAGTTGCTCAAATCTAAAGTCTTTGCAATCAGCTGATAGGGGCTCACTTTGATTTAAACCACAATATTTTACAGCTTGAGAAAATTTTCAGAATTTCTGGTAAAACTTACGCATCTGATTACATATGAGTGGCTTAAATCTCAAGTACACTTTAATATGTTCTATTCATAATGTTTAATAAGGTCTATTTTTGTACACAATTCCTAATAAGATATAATTTTTGTATTATATTCCTTATAGTTCACATCAGAGCTTTTCTATGAGCAAAAGTTGATCAGCAGTGGGAAGCAGCCAAGGCATGAGCAGTTTTATCCTCTGACATTCTTCACAGCGAGAGGAGAGGATGTACAGGATATAAATTCCACAGCTTTTTATAACAATTCTGAGGTATGTGTCTGTCTTAAATTTTTTCACAACTTCTATTCTGTTAACTAAGTTTAATAAATATATAAAATAGATCTAATTAGGATACACTATTTATTATGTATCACTGTTGTAAAAATGCTTCATTTGTATGGAATAGTTTTGGGACATGCAATATTGGAAATTAGGCTGCTAATCTGCTTCTCCCTTCCAGCTTTGCCCTAAAAAGTTTATATAAAAGAACAATAAAACATTGATATTAATTTATTGCTATGTAAATCACAAGGTATTGTAAAAATTGGAATATTTTAATGGAATTTTAAAACAATATGTGTACTGTTGCTTCAGTTATTTTAGTATTTTTATCCATATATTTCAGGTAGTACTTCTTCATATTCAGCTGACTTGTACAACGTAACTGATCATTCCCCCTGTTTACTTTTTACACCAACCACCATCTTGAGTCTAATGAGAGTCTGAGATTCAAGATATAGAGAAGGCAGTGATAGCTGATAATTTTTGTTCATTTAATAATATTAAGCATGAGTTTATAATTGAAAAATAGTCATTGAAATGCAGGAAGAGACATCTATTCAGGTCAGGTGACAAAATTTGAAATGCCAATAGAAGATTATATCATTTGATCCATGACATGGCATAATGCACAGCAGTATAGTGTAGACTAGGGAAGCCATCAGAATGCTGCTTCAGTTTACCAGTCACCCGAGGTACCAAGATGCTTCTTGAAGCATGTCTATTTAAAATATCTTAAGTGCAGCAATAAAGTTTTAGCAGTCATATTTGTTTAATATTTGTATTTATTTCCCAAAGAAAACAACTAAGGTTAAGTAGTTAGTGTACAGAAAGAGAAGAAAAATTGGGTAAATTATGTCAAATGTCTAGAAAGAAATTTCCCTGGAACACAAAGCTTTGGATTTAAAACACTTGATAAAGTAAAAAAATCTGATGTGTTCCATCCACATGACTTTCTCTATCTGTTTCTAAAAGAACTATTCTTACAAGTGTATTCTTCTGTTTATTCTACATAATGCTAATTAAGATAAACTTTAGCAGAACTGTTCTTATTACATGCTTCTTTGCAAGAACGGAAATAAAGGGAAAACACTAGGCTAAAGTGATAGTCAAATCTTTTAAAAGCTGTCACTATGCGATTAACATTAAAATTCAGTATTCTTTCCATGGTCCCTTGAGTAGGAAAAAAGTGGTGCGCATCCTTGGAAGATACTAAACCTAAATACCAAGTTTTGGTATTTAACAGTCTTTTTGTTTTTGAGCTATGCTGTCCAGAGACACACACACACACATGTACCTTTTTTTAAAAATGATTTTTTTGGACTCGGGGACCCCAAAACACATATTTCCGGTGAAATCTTGACATTGAATTTTATTTGATTTTATTGGACAAAATTGATTGTGTATCCCTGCTTCAAAAACTCAACCAGAATCACAACCTGTGCATCCCAAAACATTACTATAACTTTTCCTGCTGATGGCAAGTTTTGAATTTTTTTGGGTGCATTGTACATATGGGGCTAGAGAAAGTAAAATAAAACCTGAAGCTTGATGCAAACACATTGATAAACTACACCACCAATTTACAGCAGACATTCCATGTTTGTATACCATATGTTATACTTTCTTTAATAATTCTTGTCATTACAGGATACAAATAAATAATACAAAACTGAAGTTTGATGTAAACCTTGTTTGTATTTGAATTATTTTTCCGTTAGTTGCTGAGCACCATTGGTGCCTTCTCTCTTACTACTGCTCATTATAAGAGCAGTAAAGCTTTTTTGAACCCACATTTTGTCTCCAGTCACAATTTTTTCCAGAAAGTTCTCTCTCCCCAAATTGAAGTGCTGCAACATTGACTATTCAACGTAAATGTGCACAATAGAAGACATTTACTTATTATTAAGAGTATACATTTATATATCCGCATTTATACAGGCGAGACAATGCTTAGTGCAAAAAATATACAGTTTTCATATTGCACACACATTCAATTACAATAGGTATATTTATATTAGAATTTTAAGTATGTATACAAAAATAATTTATCATTAGTTTTACTGTAAATAATAATAATAATAATAATAATAATAATAATAATAACAACAACAACAACATTATGTGCATAAAAACAGATAGTAGAGGTTTACTTCTGTTATTGGGTATTAATTTGTTTCTTCCAACTTAGTGCTTTTCATAACTCCATGTCAGATAATTGCAGTGCACCCGTTATTTTAAGTAAATTTTGTGACTCCCAAAAATATATCATCATCCTGCTAGACACATACACAGAAGTGTAAAAACCCAAAAGAAGTTGCTTTACATTTTGATTGTAGGCCTAATATTAAACGTAATGTAGTTTTTTTGGTATGTGATTGTGAGAGGAAGATAGGGAGCGAGGTATTTGTGATTGTCACTAATTTGTACAGGAAGCATTGCATTCCACTTAGAACTTTGATATCAAATGCCAGCTTTGATGTCTCATGAATAAAAGCAATTTGGAACATTTCTAAAGTAGGTCAGCATGCATCTACCTGAATAGCATACATAAAAATCTGATGTGTTCCATTCACAAGACTTTCTCTATATCTTTGTAAATTATTATTATTAATAAGCTCATCTTTTATTTATTTCATGCTAATCGAGAAAAATTAGCAGAAATAGTCTTATTTCTTGCTTTATTGTAAGTAGAAGCGAAATAAGGGAGTACCATAGGTTAAAGTGAAAGCCAAAAGCTGGTTGCTATGTGACATGTTTCTTTGTTTGTATGGACAGGAGTTGACAAATTCCTGTATGAGAAAAGTATAAGTTTTTCAAAAATGAAACTAAAAAAAAGGAATATCTCAAAAATGATCAACTCCACGAAAAAAATGTATATAACATAAATTGTGTGGTTTAACGTGCTCTACATTTTTTGTGGGTTAAGTTTTTGTCCATCTCTTATGGTTTAGTAGTTATGAGAAATTCATCCAGAATAAAGTAGTCTTCAGAGGCTATTCCCAGAAAATTCAAAATATACATTTTATTTGTCAGGTAAATAACTTTAATATACAGTATTTTAATCAAAATCGTTACAGCCATTTTTTAGAAAATCAAAATGTTCGAAAAAAGTCCATGTAAAGGGTAGTTTGGGGTGGGGGGATGTTTCTCATAGTCTTTGTGTCGCATCCCTGGAAGATACTTAACTTAGATACCAAGTTTGGTATTTTACCGACTTTTCGTTTTTGAGTTATCGTGTTCACAGACACACGGACACACACACACACACATGGACCTTTTTCTGAAAATACTTTTTTTGGATACAGGGGATCCTAAAACATATATTTCCGGTGAAATCTCGGTATCGAATTTTTTGGTGGAGTGCAATACATTCTCTATTCACTATGTTCATAGTGAGAATTTTATACCCAGGTTAGTATGCCTGGCAGAAATGTGTAGAAAATTACATGGAAATATGTTTCTCTCTTAGCTGAGTTGCCAAATAATTTTTTTTTCTGAAGTTCCTCCTACCATATTAAATGCTTTAGGCATTTCCCAGTTCAATGGAATTGATTTATTAATTGGCAGGTTGAACTCTTCCATGCATATTTGTAAATGGAAACATATAGCATAATGACAAAAACTTGTGAAGCTCATTAAAATGTGCCTTTTGTATCAAATAAAATTGTCCCTAGCATTTGTAGTTCCCAAAATGTTCATTAATTTATATTTAAGTTTTCAGGCGCAAAAACTAGATGGGCTGCCATCTTTGAACATTTGAAACAACCAACCTTCTTCAATGAATTCATGGCAAACAAAAGCAACATTTCATATAGATGGTGAATGCTGTTTACAGCATCCAGCATGAAATCAAAGAAAAATGAATATGATGGCAGATTGAAAAGTAATGCATAACAATTTTTTTCTGCCTTGATATTGCAGCTGGAACGTGAAGATATAGTTTGAGGTTTTCACTACAGAGAGTATTTTTTGTTTCATGTATAGTTCTAGTGAGAGAAGCGTGAACTATACAACAAAGATGGTATGCATTCTATTGTTGTCCAGTGTGAAGAGCAGAGCAGTGTGATTTGATATTTGTGGGCCAAGGGGCATAAATCAGTGAAATTCACAGGGACAAGTGTGGCTTGTATGGGGATAATTGTATGGACCATAGCAATGTCTCCAGGTGATGTGCATTCATCCAGGAGGGCCATGTGAACTTTAGTGATTGGCCACACTCTGGGAGGTCAGTAACAGCTGCAATCACACAGAATGTCAGAGGCATTGAGGCAGCAATGTTGAACAACTAGCGTGTGCAACCTCAAACCTTATCGCAACAGTTCAACATTTCCTATGGTGCAGTATATGATATTGTTCATGATATGTTGAAATTTCATAAAGTTAGTGCTCACTGACAAGACAACCACAAGGACCAGAGAATGATGACAAGCTTGGATCACTTAGCGTGGTACACCGCAGAAAGACATGACTTTCTGAAAGGAATCATTACCGGTGATGAGTTGTGGGTATACCACTACATACCTGAAACAAATAAGGCAAGTAGGTAGTGGAAACATGCTGGTTTCCCAGTAAAGGAAAAAATTTAAAATTACTCAATCTGCTAGGAAAGTGCTCTCTACAGTGTTCTGGGATATGCATGGTGTTTTATTGGTGGACTTTGCTGAACACAGGACCACTGTGAGTACTGCAGCCTGTATTAAAACTTTAGTGAAGGTGCGTGTGCCCTTCATGACAAACACCACAACATTAATGCTGATAATGTCAAACTTCTTCATGACATTGCTTGCCCCCGTGTTATTGCTGCTATTCATCAGAAAATCACCAAATTTGATTGGGAGTTTCTCCAAAATCCGCCATACAGTCCAGACCTTGCACCATTGCACTTCCATATGTTTGGTCCCAAGAAGAAATTCCTAGCTGACCAACATTTTCGACAGATGCAGAAGTGAAATCAGCAGTCTGCAGATGGCTATACTCCAGGGAAATGGACTTCTATGAACAGGGCAAATTGAAACTGGTATCATGATGGTACAAATGTGTTGAGAAAGTTGGTGACTATGTCAACAAGTAGGTAAAAGTTGTAAATTCATTTGTGATTTTTTTTTTTAAACTATTGAACTTTTTTATAAAAAAATTATTGTGCGTTACTTTTCAATCCACCCTCATAAAACAAAACTGTTTCTTAACTTGAAATCATTATAGGAAAGTACTTCATTCATAATAAAGAAAATTCACATATGAATGCTTTCTCAAATTCCATACATGAGTGAGATGTATGGAATTTGTTATGGGTTGAGGAAACTATGAATATTGGATATAATGTTTAAAGACAGATTTTATTATACAAGGTGAGGCAATAAAGAAACTGGACTCATACTAACTCTTTATTGAAAAAACTTATACAACTGAAATGATGTCCTCTTCAATGCCCGATCCCTACACGCTCCATGCCTAATTTTCTATTGTTGGAAGCAGTGCTGCAGGTCTTTCTGTTATGCTGTCTCATTGCTTTTTCCTTCTCTGCACTCATTGCACTTGAACCTGGTTCCTTTGAGCCCAGACTTCACTTTTGGGAAGAGAGAAAAGTTGCAGGTGCTAGGTCAGGCAAATATGGTGAATGTTCCATCACTGGGATGTTGTTTTTTTGCCAGGAACCTCTTCACAGACATTGCATTATGGGCCGGCACATTTTCCTGATGATGAATCCAAGAACGATTCTTCCACAGATCTGGTCTCTTTTCTTGGATACATTCATGGAGGGTTTTTAGAACAGTTGTATAATAAACTTGATTGGCAGTCTGACCTTCAGGCACGCAATCAATGTAGATAATCCCAGATATCGAAAAAAAAATCATCATTGCTTTGAATTTTGATTTGCTCATGTGCACTTCTTTCTTCCTAGGGGATTGAGGGCTCTTCAGTGCATGAATTGTTGTGTAGTCTCTGGATCGTATTGGAATATCCGTGTTTCATCACACGTAATTACTTTACAGAGGTAATCAGGCTCATTTTCAATGTTTTCAAGAGTGTCAGCACAACCGTCCACTCGATGTTGCTTTTGCTCATTTGTGAGGATTCTTGGCCAAACCTTTTTCATGCCCAGATCATTGTTCAAAATCTAAAGGTTTTCTTATTCATGCAGGCATGTTCTGAAATAGTTTGAATGCTCAGTCGGCTGTCTTCTCAAATTCTAGTGACCTTCACTTCGGTTTTCAAAGTGGAAGGATGGCCCATTTTCAGATCTTCTTCGACAGCATCCCTACTGTCCTTGAGCCTCTTACCCACTTGAAAACTTGCATACGAGATAGACACTGATCACCATAAACTTGTTTCAACAAATCATAGGTTTCTGTGGCAGGTTTTCCAAGTTTCGATAAATTGCAAGTTTCTGTTGCAGGTTTTCCAAGTTTTGTGAGGAATTTGATGTTAACACGTTCTACTGTAGAGTGTAGCATAATTCCAACAGAGCTCAGACACAACCTTTTCTAAGAAGGCTCACAGACAGACTAACCACCACTGCGGCATGAAGTCGCCCTTCGTGGTGTAATGGTTACCATGCTGACTTCATATACCCAAGGTCGCGGGTTCAAACCCGGCGGAGGACGATGGATTTTTTCGGGTGTAAAAATCCTTAGCATGGCTTCCTTCGGAAGGGAAGTAAAGCCGTTGGTCCCATGTCGTAGATTTACGGCATGTAAAAGAACCTCAAGCCTGATAGAGAGGCCTCTGAGCAAAATTAAGCGGTCTTTCATGCCCAGTATAGAATGGGATGCTGAGAACCACAGCAGTTAAAGAGCGTCCATAAATAACACGCCATTTTTTTTGCGGCATGAAATTCTGTTCACATGTCAGGAGAATCTCAAGGCCAACCCCCACTCTTCTCTTTGTCATCAGAAATGCACACAACAATCAGTCCGTTTCTTTATTGCCATTTCTTGTATAATATTGCATCCCTACTGCTGAAAACATTGCCACATGCCATTTAATGTCACGCTCCTATCTTCATAAAGATTGGACTGCCTTAATTAGTAGTGTAGCTTTATACTTACTTTGTCATCACCTAGTGATAGTAGGTGAAGGGAAGTAATGTATTCCATGCAAATATATGATTGGATTTAGACTTGAGGCCCCCTTAATAAAAAGAAATTAGAAAAAGGTTCATGATGTGTGTGTGTGTATGCATATGTATGTGAAAGAGAGAGAGAGAGTAGCATAAATGAAACACATTATGCAGGATAAAAAAATTAATACCTGAGTAGATACCATTTAAACAACCCATATGGAGATTTACATACACTTCTCCCAACATAACTACCCATTATGTTGCAATTTTTCTGCAGCTTTTGTTTTATCAAAATCTCAAACAAAAGTACTGACATAACAAAGTGTGTATTCTTAACCCTACATTGCATGATGTTACCATTTGGCAACAAAGACGATTAATCAAAGGTTTCTATTAGGCTATTTATAACTGTCATATTGAAAAATGTTAATATTTTTGCAACAAAACTGTATTGCTTTTTAGTTTTTTTAACATTATAAAGTGCAAAATCCAGTGCCACGTTTTGAACAACAATTATATATTACTCAATCAAAATAAAGCTGTTTTATTATAACATAGAATGTTACATAATTTTGCTGGAACTCCTATGTACATACTTAGTAACGATTTATTAAATTCTGTTATTATAAAAACAAATTCATTTAACTTTTCTATTTTATGTTTCAGGTATATGAGGTGGTGGAAAGAGTATGTGAATTAAGGAAAAAATGGCCACCAGCATGGGGTAAGATGGATGATCAGAGTATTGGAATAATGACACCATATGCAGATCAGGTGTTTCGCATAAGGTCTGAGCTTCGTAAACGGCGCATGGGAGGCATATCAGTAGAAAGAGTTTTAAATGTGCAAGGTAATTAAGGTTGTGCCTGGGGAAATAGCTAAGTTAGAGTTTGGGATGGTAGAGCAATAACAAACAATATAATGAAGGACTTGTGCACATTTCCAATGTGCAGTTGTTTGATTTACAAACAGAGGGGTTTCATAAGTTAAATACTGATGCCATTATTATGATTGAATAGGATAGTTATAGGGTTTGAGGGTATGTCCAGAAGTGCTTTGCAACATGGCGATGTAGTACCAAATGTGTCTCGTCCTAATTTTGAATTGAAGCAGCCAATCAGCATAACACATTTGCATTGCTCTAGAATATCCTGTATGACATGAGCAGGATCAAAGCTCCATGTTGCTCTATTCAACTCTGCACATAGACCAGGGAAAGTCGATGTCAATGTAATTTCCACAGGATTTACCATCGGAAAGAAGAGACCACAGTCTTCCTGCTATTTACGCAACCTAACAGAGCTTCTGTACTTAAACTGTAAAATGAAATTCCAATTAAATCTCAAGCGTCCCAAATAAAATATTCTCAATATAATGCAAGTTACAGTGCTCGCCAATCACGCATGTGACAGGGATCTTTAGGACATTACTGGGGATGTAGGACAAAGGGAAGCAACTCACATTAAAGCATGCATCTGTGAAAATAAAGTTAATTATAACAAAGCAATTTACACATTGAGTTTCTATACCTTAACTCTGAGATGCCAGTACCCTGGGACAGGTGAAGGCAGTGGCCTGGGTTCATTCCTATGGGCGGACAGGTGGCAGATCTCTACTCTCTTCCATACTCCTGAATACCATAGCTCCAGCAATAACATCAACTACGACACACCTTAAATTAAGTGGAAATTATATATTGTGTAGACCGTCTACATACAGGAAGAACTAAATACGGAATGCTGGGAAACATTCATTCATGGGCTTGTGACATTATGCCCACACATGCCATGAGTCAACAGAGGAAATATCTACTGACTCTTAATGTATTATACCACTTGGAGTAATGGTTTTAAATCATTTGCTGAGAAAATGACTTTTATACTACAATATGTTATCATATAATGCAATAACTTAAATTTAAGGAACAGTCAAATGAGAATCACATTTAGTCATCTGTTTCTTCAAATTATAGCTATAAACAGTATGTGTTTGTATGTGTGTGTGTATTGTATATAAAACTTTGTCTATACATTTTTAGAGGTCTTGCGGGGAAAATGTATTAAGTGTGAAAAACACATGAGTGAAAGCATGCACATGTGTTGTGTGGAAAAGAAACAAAAGCATACCAATTGTATTAGAAAAAAAAATACTATAATACACTAAAAATTCTGGATTCTGTGTGACAGCTATTTATGATGACCTCTCACAGCACTGAATTACCTATCAACATCAGGACAGTGTCTTTGCTGGATGCCAGCTTCATGTACCATCACCAACATCAAGCAGATGTATATGCTCTCTATATGGGGAAATAAAAGTGAAATTTTCATAAACATGACTATGGCACAAATAAAAATTTGCAGAAATGAATGCTGCAAAACAAAACCCGTAGATCAAACAAATAATAATTAGAACTAAACATCTCTCATTACATCAAAACATTACAAGCATTATGATAAGCAATTGTACTTGTATATTTCTGCAGTCCTTCTTTTTCTATTAACACTATGTCACTTGTATAAATTTATGAGAGAATAATTTCGGGAGCTATGCTTTCATTTTCAATCTTATTATTATGGTAACTATGCTATACACTTCTCTGATACGCGAGGGTGATTTGATAAGTTCTTGGAATCACCACAAGAGGTAAGTCCTAGTGCCACGAGTTTTTCACGTGATATTCGTTGGACTGTTGCCTGAAAACAAGTGTTCTTGGAAAATAACTTTAGTGGTGATGCAGCTCTATTGTTGTTTCTGCGTAGTGATCTGCGAAGATAGAAAAATTGAGATTCAAGCAGTGATTAAGTAAAGAAAGGTATGACAGCAAAAGATATTCATGCCAATTTTCTGAATACACTGGGGAATTCTGCTCCTTCTATTCAACTGCTGCCAAGTGGACAAAGAAATTTCAATTTGGTCGGGAGAGAATTGCTCAAGCTTGCCAGATGGCTAAAGAATTAGATATGAAAATATCTGTACAGATGGGTGCCGACTCTTGACACTGACTCAAAAACACATGAGAATGGAAGTATCGGAACAATGCTGGGCTCATTTTAGTAATAAGGAACAAGATTTTTTGCACTGGTTTGTGACCGCAGATGAGGTTGGGTTTCACTACTATACCTCAGAGTCAAAGCAATGGAATCATGCTGATTCTCCACCACCAAAGAAAGCAAAGGCAATTCTTTCAACCGGAAAGTCATCTTCCATCAAGACAATGCTCACCCGCACACATGTGCCATCCCCATGACAAAATTACACAAACTAAGGTATGAATTGTTGCCACATCTGTCTTATTCGCCTGATATGGCTCCGTCAGACTTTCCATATCTTCCTGAAGTGGACGAAGATTCGCTTCAAATGAAGAATTGATAGCTGGAGTTGACAACTATTTTGCAGGCCTGGAGGAATCTCTCTTTCGAGTTGGGATCAAGGCAAAGGAACATCACTGGACCAAGTGCATTAATATACAAGAAGACTATATTGAAAAAATAAAAAAAGTTCCAGTGTCATAAGTATTTTTTTTCTATTCCAACCAGGAACTTATCAAATCACCCTCGTATAACGCATCAGGAAATGTTTAACTGTCTATGGCATTTGTGAAATTATAAATTCCATGGAAACATTTAGTAAATGCTGATCGATTGTCTGGCAGTCAAACTAATATGGTGTGAACAAATAAATCCAGATTATGCTGTTGTAAATATTGCATCACAATAGAATGTTTACTACATGTGAAATAAACAACCATCTGTCATTAAGATTTTCTTTGTTTTCATTGGCTGAAGCAATATGCTCATTGGCGTGACATGAAAAAGCATAGTGTATTTGTTACAGGAATAAACCGTATAATGTGGTTTATTGACTTCCGACATGGTTAAACCTTAACAAGGATAGGTACATGTCTAATACACCTTTGGGCAGCCCTCAGCCTGCCAATGCTTGTCATGTCATGTTGATTTCCGAGAATCAAAGGCAAACAATGTTCTGCAAACAGTTATTAGGTAATACAGTCTGTTTTAAAGTTTTTAGTTGTGAGAGTTTTAGCGACCAAGATAGCCTATATCTTGAAATGCATCTAAACCATTCTCAGGTATGGAATGGTAGTAAATTCTATGCAAAATTTTGATTAAGTAAATAGTTAGCAATAATGGTTCAAGAAATTATTGATGTAATTTAACATAAAGCCAACTGGTAAGCAAAACTTAATTTGAAATCTAGATTTTAAACTTTTATCGAATACTCATACATTTGTATACATACTTTTATCGAATACTCATACTGTTGTATATATAATGCTTTACATTTTAGTAACAAAGTGGTCCCATCAGGAACCCTGCTTTATTGACTTTTTTCATATCTCAAAATTTACAGTACACAGAACTTGTCTTACACCATTGTAATTTATTCTTAGTGCCATGATTTTTTCCATTTTGGTGAGTTTTTCTGTCATTTTAAGCAATATAAAGTTGAACATAATTTCAGGAGCAGTGTCGTCAAAAATTATGGAAATTCATGCACAATTTATGCACAAGTGTTTTCAAAGTTCTCAGTTCTATGGAACTTCTGCTCGCAATCAGTGAAGACAAATGGCATTACCTGATTGCGAAACTTGCCCAGAGTAAACCATAGCATAAGCCTAGCTTTAGCAGCATTCAGTTGTTTATTAAAAGCTTAGCTTATACTTAAATTGTGAACTGCCCCTAAACCTATAAACAGTTTTTGGATCTTCTAAGGACGTCAAATTCGATTGTATAATTGCAAAAAAATGCATAAGCAAAAAATGCATGAATGAAATAAAATTATGTAATAAGTATAGGAATTCTGCCAGGACCTCATTAATAAATTGTAGAAGATCAAAAAAAGTATATAAATGTGAAACATATAAACAATGTTTTACTGTACACACAATTCTAAGGTCAGTGCATGGGTCATCTTAAGTACATCACAATCGCATCCTTCACTGAACTGCAACAAAGGGCAGATTTCATTTATTGGGTTTTAAAATTTGATTATGCCACAAGTAACTAATAATAATAATAATAATAATAATAATAATCAGTAACGAATGAAAGCATTAAAATTGGAAGCATAATTTGAAAAGTTAAGTGCATCATATACATTGTTCTATGGGTGCAGAATAAGTTTCCCATTTCTGGAAAATTTTTTTTTTTTGTAGCTCATGTTATGAAGAGTAAATTATGGATTAGAAGTATGCATATAGCCAAGGAATGGTGTTCTTTGCTACTGTTTAATACATATTTATGTGTGGGACCAGAATTTCAATATGTGTGATAGAAACAATACTACCAGGTCTTCAAGGATTCTTATAAAGTGGGATTCTTTTATTTAAAATCTACATGGGAGTAAAATATGTATTCTGATACACTTTATTGGAAGTAGAAGAAGAAGCAAAAGTAGAAACCTCTGAAAGGAAGGAACGAGGAAATAGAGTATGAAGGACAGTGCCGTAGGATTTTTCCTTTGTTTCCAGATAGGACATCTCCAGATACCCCTTTGATAATCTCCACTCACATATCCAGAAAAACATGAAAAACACAGAAAGGTTTGAACAGAAGGTTTCATGTCAGGGAAGAAATTCTGTGTAATGCACATTCATGTACCACATATTGTGCCCCTCCCCACCCTTCCTAAAAGTGGGGGCATGAATATATGCTGTAAACCAGCTAACTCTTGAATGAGAAATCACACCACATTGTGCAGTGAGTGGAGAGAAGTAATAAAAATCATAGGCTCTGGTTCTGGTATACTTCTGTACTAGGGAGATCACTTGACAACCACCTCTGTAGGCACTGCTTAGAGTGAAACAAGCTCTTATGCATGTCCTGGGGCCTTGTTATTGGGAAGAACTATTGGGAAACACATGACACCATGCTATTAGGTCATACATCGCAAAATAACTCGGGAAGAAAGAAGTCAATATAGGAAGAAGTCCATAGATTGGCAGTTATTGGCAGCTCGCGTAGAATAGAACATGTTTGCCACAAAAAAAATATGTGTTCCATACACATTACTTTCTCTACATCACTCCAACAAATTACTGTTAAAAACCTTATGCTTCTATTTACTTCATGATAATTGAGAAAATTAGCAGAATTAGTCTTATTGCTTGCTTCCTTGTAGGTAGAAGCAAAATGAGGGAGTACCATAGGTTAAAGTGATAGTCAAAAGCTGGTTGCTATGTCACTGAAGTTCCTTTGTTAGTGTGGAAGGAGTTGACAAATTCCTGTATGAGAAAAAGTATGTTTTCTAAAGCTGAAATCAATAACAAGATAAATCTCAAAAACGATCAACTCCACGAAAAAAATGTATAAAGCATAAATTGTGTGTTTTATCGTAAGTTTTTGTCTATCTCTTACAGTTTAGCAGTTATGCAAAATTCCGTAAAAATCATCCAGAATAAAGATATCTTCTGAAACTGTTCCAGAAAATTCAAGATATACATTTTATTTGGCATGTAAATATCTTAAATATAAGCAATTTTAATCAAAATCGTTAGAGCCATTTTTGAGAATATCAAAATTTTCAAAAAAAAGTTCATGTAAAGGGTAGTTTGGGGTGGGGGGATTTTCTTGTAAATCTTCGTGTCACATCCTTGGAAGATACCAAACTTAAATACCACACACACCACATGGACCTTTTTCCAAAAATGCTTTTTTGGGATTCAGGGGGACCCAAAACTTGCATTTCTGGCGAAATCTCGGTATCAAATTTTTGGGGAATACATACCTTCTCTATACACTATGCACATAGTATGTGTAGAGAAAGTAATAATAGCTTTATAGATTACATTAAAGATCCAGGATTACAATGGCCAATCTGAAAGGGTGAATCGGAGAAGAAAATCTTCAAACCCACCATGTTCTCCTAAAAATCCAAATACCTCTACAGGTGATAGATATAATAGAATTTTAGGTTCCAATTGATTAGTTTCTCAAAGATTGACCCTCACTTTGCTATCCCATTTGCAAAGAAAACGGGAATTTTGTGTACTCCCTTCTAGTAACAGACCAAGGACCTTCAAGTCACTATATTTGCCATTCATGGAGAATTCACAAGGCGTTTTCAAATTCACTAAAGTTGAGAGTAGTTTGGGTCCATGAGGAATAGGTCATGTAGCTGAGTTCAGATTTAGATACATTTATTGGATAACTATTATTCTTATAAGTCTTTTGCTGTTTTAATACTTTTTATGACATCTTTGAACTTACCTAGAAAAATTAAAATTTAAAACAGGTGGAAAGTAAGCAAAATAAATTGCTATAACTATAGTGCATAACATGTTAACTTAATTTTTTTTTTTACAAATGTTTAATGTCTACTGTCCAATCCAAATTTTGATTTAGCCACACAAATAACTAATACAGTTACGCTAATAATATAACAATTAATAGTTGCAACAAATCTTCACTTATCTTTTGGAATCCTTGGACTAGTTTGGCAATAAATCTATTGCATTCTCAACATAAAGTTCCTTTTGGTCTCGGTTTTGGTCTGGTTTTTTATGTTGTTTACAGTGTAAATAAACAACATCAAAAACCAGACCAAAACTGAGACCAAAAGGAAATTTGTGTTGAGAATGCAATAGATTTATTGCCAAACTAGTCCAAGGATTCCAAAAGATAAGTGAAGATCTGTTGCAACTATTAATGGTATATTAATATTTGTGTTACTTCACTGTTACTAGCTTCTTTTTACATTTAACAGTTACACTAACCTAAAACTGAGATGAAATACCATATTTATCCGAATACTAGATCATTTTTTTTTCCTCAAAATATTAATGTTCAGAACTCGGGGTAGGGGGGAGGGTCATCTTGCATTTGCAATATGTTTTCCAAATACCATATGGGGGGAAAAGTAGGGCAGTTTCAAAACCTGAGGGAAGTGGTATAGATTAGCGCCAAGGCCGCAACATTTGCGGCAGATTTTGAGCGTCTCATTTCATGCTAAAAATTAGCTGTTGAGCCTATGTGCATTCTCACTGGAAAAAAGAATACTCTCCGAGACTAAAATAGAATTGCAGGACTTGCTTTCACATCGGTGGTTGCACAAATGTGTATTGGAAGTCAATGGTCAAGCATTTCTCCTCCTTGGCCACACTTATACCACATGTGAATTTATGCGCATTGTAAATAACAAGGTAAAACGTTTTACAATATATCATATTAAGTATGTTATCTTAACAGAAAAATAGCATCTGTAGACCATCACTGTTACAGCTACATGCCGCCACCGCCACATCACATTTTATCATCGTATATACTGTACATTTCGTTCTCTCTCCTCTGTTTCTCCTACTTGCATTGTGAATTTCTGTGTAAAGTCAAATTATGTAGGTAAAAACATTTACGATGTTTTATATTAAGTACATTGTCTAAATACAAAATCATATCAACACATTTACACTACCGCAGTTGCCATGTTCTATCATTGCATTTACCATACATTTCATTCTACCCTCTCTGTCTCTGCCACTTGCAATGTGAATTTCTGCACAAATTCAAATTAGGTAAAACATCTACAATGTGTAATATTAAGTATGTTGTTTAAAAACAAAATCATAACCATCGTAGTTTCAGTGAGGCTACCATCACCATCATGTTGTACCATCATATCCATACCATGCATTTCAATACTCCCTCTCCGGCAACTGCTCAAAACATGAATTTCCTCACAAATTCAAATTAAGTACAAAAAATAAATTAATAAGGGACTTAATCGGCTTGTGTCCATTAGTTTATTCAAAATATATGGTAAACCTTTAAATTTAATTTAGAAATTCTTCTTTTTATATACCTATATTTTTTTATGTAGATGATATGCTAAATTCCAAAATTAAGTTCTGAAAAATGGGGGTCGTCTTGTATTCGGATAAATATGGTAAATGTATAATATTCCAGGATGGTAGATAAATCATGGCTGTGGTATTCTCTTGCAATCCAATTTACTGAAACATAAACATCATTATAGTTTTAATTGTTTTTCAGGCAAGCAGTTCAGAGCCATTTTTCTCAGTACAGTGCGTACACGCAGAACATGTCATTCTGGAACAAAATCTTCAGCTGGAGGAGATGACATGGATTATGGGTTTCTATCAAATTCAAAATTACTGAACACCGCAATTACAAGAGCTCAGAGTTTGGTGGCTGTTGTTGGAGACCCAGTAGCTCTGTGTTCAATTGGAAGATGCAGGTCAGTGTTTTATGAATTTAGATTTTTTTAATGTCTACATGTATTCTTCCTCTTTACACCTCATATCCTTTCAATTAATTTGTAATATTGTACTGTGATCACAGAGGAAAATGACAAGGAAGTATAGGTATTCTTAGAGTAACCTGTTTTTTTTTTCTTTTCTTTTTCTTTCCTCCCCCCCCCCTCTTTATTTTACTATCTTTACCTTCCCCATTGGACTATTCTGCAATATCCCAATAAACTTGCTTATAATTACTCTCCAAATGAGCTTTTCTGGCTGATAATGTCTTGTTTTACAATCCTATATAGTTGCCCCTCAAGAGAGCAACTATATAGGATAATCTATGACATTCTAAATTTGACAGAAATGCTACCATAGGAATCAACAGTAAATAGCCTTGATGTAGCAAGAGAGAGAGAGAGAGAGAGTGGGGGGATTGCCTCAGAATTAGTATAACCTTGCCTCCAAGTTGATGATTGTATTTACTGATGTATTTCTTCCTTAATTTTCCTTATGCTTTTAGCTAAGTAGAAATGTAGGCTGAATTATATGTGTGTATATGTAATCTTTTAAACCACTCAACCAAAATTGATAATTTTATCACCATTGAAAATAGCTATTGCTGCTAATGGACATGGGCTATAAAACATCCAATTTCAATTCATTAATTACTAAAAGACTAAAAAGAATTTACTAAGCTCCTGTATTTGAATACAAGCACAAAAAGTTATTATGCTGTTATTAGCCTAAGACAGGCAAGGCCCATAAAAATTACAATGCTAGATTTTATTTTTGTACGCTGATATGATTTGTTAAACATCCAGTAATCTAAGTACCTTCCTAGTAAAGTCATTGCTATAACTCCATATGCTCACAATGTTGAAGAGTTTGTATTTATCTTATTTCTGGACCTCGCTTGTAGATATTATGAACATCTACCTATAGTGAGGCTTACTCCACAAGGAGTCAAAATAAGTTAAATTTAACTGTTCCATGTCGTTTTTCCTTATGGTGATACTTCACCATTCCTTGGCAAATCCACCAAGACTAATGGTTTACATCTTTCGAAACACATACTTCCGAATGCACATAAAAATTTCACAGTGGACAACTGGTTCACATCTGTGAATTAGCAACAGAGCTTCTGAAAATATTCTGCTGTATCAGGTGCTAACTGCAATTTGGGCAATATATATAATCGTTACCTCGAGGATTATTTAAAGTTTCCTAAGCAGTTTGCACAAATTTTGTATGCAGAGTCTCAAATACTTAAGGTAGACCTCGAGTAGTCCTCAAAGAACTGAGAAGGCTGCTTGAATGCATCCTTATTCTCTCCTTAAATAATCCTTCCCTCAATAGCAGGCATTCTTAACCATAATTTAATAGAGTTTTTCAATTTAATGGAAAATTAAGATTTTGCACATAAACCTCAGTTGTATCTTACATATTTACGCAACAGTAAAAACCCTCTCGAACATTACGGTGGTGCACAGCTTTTTAAATGCTACAAATTCACAAAGAATATTGCAAGAGAAACTATTTTGTCATTACTGCATTTTGAAGAATAGAAGACACAAAGAGGCCTACCAGCGCCTCCATTTTATCAAGTCCTGTGTACACCAAGATTTTATTCACCGGAGAATTCCAGGTAAATATAAGTGTAATTAAAATGTTGTAATTGCTATTTTAGTTATATAAGTGTAATTAATCA
This sequence comes from Hymenopus coronatus, assembly GCA_030762935.1. Lineage (NCBI taxonomy): Eukaryota > Metazoa > Arthropoda > Insecta > Mantodea > Hymenopodidae > Hymenopus > Hymenopus coronatus. Next base: position 20,495,488 of record CM060885.1, read on the forward strand.
AACATTGTGTTTGTTAAGTTATTCCAAAATAATCATACACCAATTAATGTGCGGCAATTTATATCTGAGCAATGTGATTGTAGTATTGGACCTTAAAAATTAGGTTAGGTTAGCTAGTCTTGTTTGAAATTTGCTTGCCGTTAATTACTGCCGACGGAGGTATTTGAGTAAAATGCAGAGCAATAAAGTGCTTATGCTACACAAAGGCCACATGGATTATCAGTGGCATTGGGCCCAATCATTCATATAGGCTCTTATTTAAAACCAAAAAAATTGTTACTCTTGCTGGTGAATACATATATCTATCAAGGTATCTTGCAGATCCTTTACATTAACTTCACAATAAATTTTGATGTACACATAAGATGCAGGTGATTTACATAGACCAGCAAGCAGCATAAAACTGTTTAAAAAGGATATTACTATTCTGCAATACAAATTTATAATAAACTACCATGTTACTTAAAATTATTAAGTAATTCTAATCAACATAAAATGTTTAAAAATATTTTTAAAAGTTGCCATATGCTCACTTCCCATACCCTGTAGGGAAGATTAACGCCATGCAACAGGAAAATATTCTTTATAGGGAGCAGATTGCATGTGTTGATGATTTACACTATTCATTATTGTTTTACTTACATTAATGCATGTTGATAAGTTCTCTTGAAATGGTGGTAGTTTAGGAATGTTCATCTTCTGTAGATATTTCATGATGGCCAGAAAAAATGAAGCTGATATCGGACTTTGTGACTTTCACATTAGTTATACTGCATATTTCATAATTGTATGACATATTTAGTATCCCTGAGCATTGCTCGAAGTAGGACCAAATGAACAAACAATGGACACTACTTCTAGTCATTTTGTTATACATAACAATGCATCTATTCCTAAAAATTATGATAATGGTTTAAAAACTTCATTTTTTCTTTAAAATTTATTCATAATTGGCAAGTATATTTTGGGATAGCTCTGTTATCAAGCAATTCTTAATTTATTTTGACTTGCACCTAAATGTTTTAATTTCATTACAGTTATACATAAGATAACATGTTTCAATTTTCTTATTTGAATTTTCAAATTGTTCTTGGAGACCTAAGAAAGATAAACTCTAGCACAGTGAGGCACATTATCGGTATTGTACAAAACTTAAGACAATTTGTGAAATTTCCAAGCACTGAACAGCAGTACAACAGTAGAACCCTATTCTGCAATGTTTCCCACTTTCTAGATGTAACAGATAATAATAATAATAATAATAATAATAGTTCTAATGACTGAATAAGAGTAACAGCTTATTAGCTTTTTTAACTTAAAACATCAGACATTAGTTATATCAGAGGATAATATAGATACAAATTTAAGGGTGTAATAGAACATTTTTTCAAACATAAATAATCATAACTTTTAAAGAAGCGATCTTGTAAAATTAATTGGAAAGTGAAAGCATTTCAATAGTAATTCTAAATATTGTATTTTTGTGAAAGCATAAAATAAATAGTAAACTTAAATAGTGTATTTTTATTTGTGTTATTTTTATTTATGTCCATACAAGGTTTAATTGCCATAAATTATTTCTAATCTTTTCAGGTGTAATTGACTTCACCCATATCCCAGTCCAAGTTCTAGAAGACAGTTTGCAGAACTCTACAGGAATAGGAAGGGGTGGATGTCTCTGAATGAGCAGGTGATTTGTGGACCTCAAATGGAAATCATGTATATTGTTTCACATTGGCCAGGATCAACTCATGACAGCAGAAGTTTTGAAAACTATTTGTCAGAAGTTTGTTGATGATAGGGTCTATGGAATTTTGCTTGGAGACAATGATTACCCACAGATATCATATCTGTATATGCCAATACTGGACCACCATGTGAAAACCCCAGTAGAATGAAGGTAATTTTCAGTTGAATAATTACCAAATGGGGGAGGGGCTAAAAGATCAATGTTGTGGAGTTTGCATATGTAATAAATAGTACGAGATTCAAAGCTCTATACTAAAATACCATCTAATTTTACTTATATATTTATTACTGTATTATAAGGCAGCTGCCATTCTCAACTTGTCAATAGTTTAAGAACTTAGATAATATATGGTTGCTGTTCAATTTATATCTCACTGTGTTTCAAAAATTATAATATAAAATGTAAGTTTAATGGAACCACATATTTACAATAGTAATTTGGTCCTTTCATTTCAGATACAATAGAGCACACAAATCCACTAGAAATATAATAGAGTGACTGAATGGAGTATGGAAACAAAGATTTTGTTGTCTAAGGAGAAAATTGCTCACAAAAGCAATTACCACACAATCAATAATAAATAGTGTATATGCTGTTTACATAACATTGACATTGGTTGCTTTGAAAATGTGGAAGAAAATCCAGTTATGGTCAATTCCAATTGAACAGAAGCCACAGTTCATACAAATGCATTTGTGTTATGAGTTATGAGCACATCCTGCAGAGAACAACAGTTGCTGTCATTTTAGAAATGCACATTCTATTAATATTAGTCAAGTTTTTTACAATGTTACTTCTTCTAATACTCAAATATACATCAAACTTGACGTTCTTTATTATTACCAAAAACCACTCTGCCCTATGAATCCCTGTCATTTTCTTACTTGTCTCTTATTGATGTTTCCATAACTCTATTTTTTCATGTTTGCCCTCTTTTTCCTCTGAACCAATGTAACTATACTTTTAACAAATGTTATGTTTCCTTTTTATCTGGAAGTATACATTTACTGCATAAATGTAAATAATTACAATGAACCAAATTTAGCTTTAGATGTTAACAGCAGAAATTCTTCCAGATTTTAAACATGTCGTTATATTTGCTATGGTTCCTAAGCCTGGATAAAGTATGAATCAGTTTTACCAACATAAATAGGATATCATTTTGAGTGCTGTTTATATAGAGGTAATCTGCAAATATACAATACAGCCACATTTTTGCAATAAAAAACAATAATAATTTACCAATTCTACCTTTCATTTAATACACAATGGAGCCTACAATTCAGTGTATCTTTGAACATTCTTTTTGAAGAAATGAATTATCAAAACCATAATTATGTATCACATCAAAACTGTAAATAAATGTAATAATAAGTTTGAAACAATAATTGATTAACAAATTGTTTTAGTTAGCAACAGTATCTATCCTTTAGTATATTTTCAGAAATTAAGTAAAATTGTTGTAGGCAGTCGTGTTTATTAATTCTCACTTCACTATAATTATTATTGAAGATAATTATGTGTATGAGGTTCTGATGTACACCTATATGCAGTGCTCTTTCAGATTTTATTCTTTTACAATTAAAGATTATTTTCAATTATTTTGGTGTATGTTGTTATAGGTAAACATGTTACTTCTTAATCCTTTTAGTAATCTCACAGGCTATTCCAGAAATTTTAAGATGTTCCCCCTGAATACAAAAAATATCAAAAGCAATTTTAGAAAAATATTATTGTATGATGTGTGTGTGTGTGTACGCGCGCCTGTGAACAATATAACAGAAAAATGTGATGTGTCCATTCAATGATTTTCTCTACTCTCACAATTTTCAACATTACAGATGATGAATAGTTAAATCTATTTTTATATTAATAATAATATGTTATATTTTTACTAAAAAGAGTATTGATCAGCCATATGTTATGATCTGAATGAAATAAGTGTGTCAATTCAGAGTAGGTAAATGAGAAGGTGCAATGATATGTCAGAATAAATTGTCTGTGTTGAACATAACCTGATGTTTGTATGAATTGCTTGCAAATTCTTATATCAAAGCTCACATTTCTTTAATAATTGTTGTGGAAGTGCAGTAATAGATATGCATCAAACAAAAACTCATATAAACATAGTAGTAAATAAAATAAAATGAGGTTCCATAACGACCCATGTATGCAATAATGGTTCATTTTTGTATGAAGTCTAAATATTCAGATTCATTTAATTTGAATACAATTATTTTTATTAGCTTATAATTAATCCTTTCTTATGGAATGGAAAATATTGTAAATACCTGAGTTTATTTACTAACAATGTTTTGCGAACAAAGTAATTCCACAGTTAATGAAAACTTAAGCATATAAAGTTATAAACACATAATATGCCTACAAGATTGTTGATAGATTATATCATATTACTCTATAATTGTGTGAAGCCAATATGATACAAAATAACATTTTTTGTCCAGCAATTGATATGCCAACCAATCAGAGTTAAGAAAAGAAGCATTGTTAGAGACCAGAAGCATAGGCTTGTACAAGGCCATCATAAGTTGAGGAAACTGTGAAAAATTGCTAATGGCAACCACACACAACACATCTATTTATGTAATAAAGAGTTGTGTGAATACAATACAGCTATTCAAGAGACTTAAGCATGAGATTTGCCATATTATGAAAGAAACATATTTTGTGAAAGATTGAAAATAAACATTTTTTTAGATTAATCAACAATTTTATTGTTCGTAATAGTAGAACCTTCAACTCCCCATGATGTGAAAGTATATTATACAACACAGCAAATAATTAAATAAATAAATAATAATAATACTCGGGCATCAGCATATAAAATCAATGTATTCACTTTATTTCTCTTCTGATTCTACATTGTAGCCCAATGGTACTGCCAGCCCTAATTCTGGTGCTATTAAAGCTCCAGGAGGTGGTGGACCACCAGTCTTCATCTGCCTGACGCTGTTTGCCATGTCTCTTTTCCTTTTAGTTTTAATGCTGTCTCAGGATTTTTTTAAGCTGAAATAAAGAAAAGCAATTTTGTAATTGTTACCATAAATACAGCATTGTTTAATTTGAATCAAATACAACAATGCATAATTAATTACTTAGGATTGTTTCAAGAAGTGAAAATGCATTTACCATATTTTCATTTAGTATTCAAACACAAATGAACATATCAGGTCAATACATATTGAAATAAACTAAGTAAGAAACTTAGGGTTCCTAAAATAGGTTATTGTTGACCAGCATATGGATGTAATTGTAATTATGTAATTACTAACCTATCAAATTCGTTTTTGCAACCAATACAGTTAGTGTAAAAAGTGTTCGTACACCTATGTTTTGCACTAGAAGGTATGTTACAAAATAGCATGGTTTTCAAGGAATTTGTTAACATACAAGATGTGAATACGAAATGCTACCTTTCATAAGCACAGCAATAAAATCACAATACGAGAGTATAATCTTAAAAATTAAATAAAATGCATCGAAATATGTCTAAAACAAAGTTATCTTATGCCTGAGATAGTGGTTTGAGAAAATGAACTCTAAAGGCACAGCTAATCAACATTCTCTGCTTTCTTGTGGCTAGCAGTGATAAGAGACAGAATGGCTTTAGTCGTCATTGAACAAAAAACGCAGAAAAGTCCAAATGGGGAGCAATCGTAGGGAAACCAGTGAACAAAAAAAAACAAAAAAAAAAAACAACTATTAAACTGCCTACCAATGCAAATTGCTGTGAAAAATATCGCAACTTGTTGATAGACCTTTCTCCACAGCGCAGACAATAATTGATAGGTTTTGTGTTTTAAAAACAGGCTAAGAAGTGGAAGACCAAAGTTATTGACAAGGCAGCATAAAAGAGTTATCATATGGGAAATAAAAAAGGATCCGAAAATCAGTGCTGTGAAGGTAGCTGCAGATCTGGAAAGACTTTTAACATTTCGGCCAATACAGTGTGCAATGTTTTCGAGAAGGTGGGTATCATGGTCGAGTATCCTGGAAGACGTTCTGGGTCAAAAAAAGAAATCAAATAAAGCAATTAAATTTCACAAAAGAGCTCCTAATTAAAGCACAGACTTCTGGAAAAGGGTGATTTTTTTCCGATGAAAGTAAAATTAATATTTTTTATGGTCTTGCACAAGAAGAAAACAACGATGGGTCCAAAACATCTAGTACCCACAGTAAAACTCGTAGGTGAATCAGTAATGGTCTGGAGTTGTATGAGCGCTTCAGGTGTGGGTCAGCTGCACTTTTATCAATGGAATGATGGATCATAAAATGTATATGAGCATTTTAAAGCAAAATGTAATTTCATGTATCTTAAGACAAGAACTAATCTCATCAGGCTGATTTTTATTTTTATTTATGCATCATGTTCTTTTCACTGGTTACTAAATCTTGTTCTGTCTTGCTATATTGATATGTATTGACTTTTAAATCTTTATTTCTGACAGTCCTCATTAAATGTAAAAATGCAAAATATCCCATCTTTTTCAACTGATATAGCAACTGACAGGGTTTTAAGCAAATACATTTTAAATCATCTTGTTTAATTGGAAATGCAGTTGGCATTGTAAAATATTTAAGTCACTTATTTTTCATAACTAGAATTTGTTAAAAGTATGAAGTGGCAGTTCTTGTTTCATGTTATAATGTTATTCGTAGTGGTTTCTCTAAACGTAAGCAATACTTTAGATGTGGCTATATGGGAATAAATGTTGTGCATAGTTTTGTTTTATGTGTAACAGCCCACATTCCTGTATTAATCTAGAAAATTTTTGCACGAATAAATTACACTATTTTTTCAATATGTTTTACATATTACTTAATGCTAATTTTTGTAATGTTTTAACCCATTAACAGATCTTCATATTTTTTGTGGTTCCTGTTATATTTTATGTACATAAGCAACTTTCATATACTGATATTTTTTAACAGGAAAGTATGGGAGAGGTTCATTGAAATCTGCAATCAAAATAAGAGTCTTTTTGGCATAACTTGGTCGTACCTGCGAAGTCAGTTGGATGGTGTGGAACTAAAGAAGACTTACGTACTCAATCCACTGGCTCCAGAGTTTATACCTCGACAGTTCCAGGCAGAGTCCTATATTCGTCTACCATCTCTCCTTGGACCTTATGGTGGAGGTGGTCCAGGGCTGATTTCTCCTCTAAGGTTTCCTCAGCCTCGTTTTCCCCAACCCCGTATGCCTCCATACATTCCACCTGCATTATATCCGTATCCTTTATATTATTGTCCTCCTCATGCCATGAGGCCTCCTTTGGTTTTACCACCACACCCTCCTCCCCCTCCACCTCTTCCTCCACCTGGTCCAACAGTCAATTCCTGGGGCTACCCTTTAATCTCACCTCCCGCTTCTGGTCCAATGTTTGGAGCAGGCAGAAGCACACCCATCGGTTGGTCACCTGGAAACAAGAAAAAACCAGAACCAAAACCAGAGAATGGAAGAATACCATTGGTGCAGGTTCCAAATAGAAGTCCTGCGTTGAAGCCTACACAATTTACAGGTCCTGTTCCTGCATCTGTTCCTCAAAGTCCAGGTGGGCATAACTGACTTTGTATTTATTTATAGATGTGAAAGAACAACTTCCACTATCCTTAAGGTTGATACTTGGAAGTCTCTGTAATTAAGTACTGCAACAGCAAGCTGCATATAAAGTTTTTTATAGCATTTAAGGAACTTGTGTAATAATCTTTGAAGTTCAAGCATACATGAGGCTAAAACTATTTTTAATGAAAAGGTCATGCTCAAATTAACAGGAAATGAAATTGCTTTCTGACATCATGCTATTTTGAATATAAGCAAAAATATGTTAGAGCTCTTGCAGTGCTACTAGGTTAGCGACCTAGTTGTGATTTTACTGGCTAGTACCACGAGAAGACAAGCTGTATGCTTACATTAATGGTGAAGGTATATTTTTGGTTAGAGCTTTATTTTAGCATCCCCTCTCAAAATGATGGATGTAGATTTTTAAAAGTACAATCAGATAATGGTTTTTGATGTAGCAGTTGTTTTGTGGCTGCAAAAATGAATTAAAATCATAAGTAGCATACCTGCCTATTATACACATAACAGTGCAATTTTGCCAAATTTTAACAAATCTAATATCTACGTTGAAAAACTAAGATGTGTTATTAGTTTTTGGAAACTAATACTGGAGCACAGTAATCATGTTTCTCAATTGCAGTGAGGTATTGTTGAAACACCTTAAACTGTTCATTAACTAGCAAATTTGGTGCAAATTGTATTGCATAAATATAGAATACCACAAGGAAATGATGAAGAATAAAAGTAGCTGCAATTTTTCACAATGAATCACAAATGTAATGAAATTATGGAAAATGAATTGATGTGTCGGATTTCTATGCATAGGTCAACACAACCACATAGAAGACTCTCTTAAAGTTTAGGATCCATCATTGTAGAATCAGCAACCAATAACTCCTTAGCTTTCCTAGATCTCAAATTAATAAAGGCTACAGACAAGATAGAATTTGGTATAAATATCAAACTGCTGCATCCCAAATTCACTTAATTATGATAGACATTTCATAGGATTTGTATATTCACAACATAGTTATATTGAATTTGCTTTTGTGTGCAACAGTAATAAAAAAGTTATTTGTCAATGGAAGGTGCTTGAAATATGAATAGACCTTTTCTGATGTAGTGATGATTCCAAGTGCTGCAAAAAAAAATGTAAATGGCGTGTTATTTATGGACACCCTTTAACTGCTGTGGTTCTCAGCGTCCCATTCTAAATTGGACATGAAAGTCCACTTAATTTTGCTCAGAGGCCTCTCTATCAGGCTTGAGGATCTTTTACATGCTGTAAATCTATGACACAGGACCAAGTGCTGTAGGCTCTTAGCCAGGCTGCGCAACGTAAAATATGTTTAACACATTGAAACCCAAGCCCGTGCATAGCTCAGGCTATGCGAAGTGTTTATACAGCCCATGCCTGAGCATAGCTCGGGCAGGTATTTCTAAGGTTTTTAATGGAATTCCATGACCGTAACTTGGTCTTGAGCTATGCAGCAAAGGTCATGCATCAGTTATCATTTAACTGTCTGATTTGTGCTGCCATCTTTCCTCTCTTTAGTCAACTATTAGGAAATTTAGGAGAGTTAGTAATATTGGCTGCTCTCACGCTATTTTCCTTGAAGGTGGGTGATCTGTTTGTTACGTCTGGTGTTCTTAAATGTTAAAATGCAGCATTTTCCTTGCTTTCTGCAAACTGAAGCTGAAATTCAGGATGCAATAAAAGAAGTTCTGGAAAATTCTGAATACAGGGGAGAGATTTTCAAGCTTTAAATAAATGGAGTGTAAGCTGCTTCATACAGATTTTTTTCAAACTTATATTTGATACTTAATGTAAATTTAAAATAAATTAATACAGAAATAGCTACGGCTATTTTGTAATTTATTGAGAAATTCTTAAAAACCATACTTTTAGATTGTACCAAGATATTTTAGCAGATTTCATTGATGTACTGTAAATAATAATTTGAAATAGATGGGTTCCTGGGATCTAACCCATAGATTGATAAATGTGTTGTTGGATGGAAAGGAATATATGATTGAATACTCCAATATAATAGAAACGGCTAAAAAACAACCTCAACAAAAAGTTAATAGACAACAAAATAAAAAAGTTCAAGAGAGAAAAACATCTAAAGCAAATCACCACACTGACATCTTCCATAGACAAAAAAGTACATAAATTCACGTATCACCCCAGGGCAACTCATAAATTTCAAAAAGCCTTCAAAAAACTCAACTTCATCTTAGGACCTGTCAATAGATTCTGTGTAAAGAATCTCCTGAAGAAACCAGCAACTGATAAAATATTCCCCCAGCATTTATAAAATTAACTGTTCTGACTGCAATAAAGTATTCATCGGCAAGAACAAAAGGAACATTAGAACTAGATTAAAGGAACATTTCAGCAACATCAAAAACAAAGAAACCAACAAATCTGCAGTAGCAGCACTCTTTTGGAATGACCATTACAACATAAAAAAAAAAGATTCATCTATTAAAATCGGTTGGTCTTACGTCAGAATTAAATATTTGGGAAAAGATTTATATAAAAAAACACAGTGATTTTCTTATGAATTTTCACATCTTGCCAAAAGTCAACTCATTTCTAAGCCTCATATAATCTCCATCAGATGCCTCCACCCCAGAGAAGAAAGATCCACAGAAGCACCATAGGTCCAGCCAGTTGACACCTTGATGATGCCTTCAACTGAAGGTGAAACACATCGGGAAAACTTTTAGGTATGTGAAGCCATAGAGTGTCTGATCGCCTCAATCTGTATTATTTTAAAAATTACTTCAAACATTCTTGGAATCAAGAAGGCACTATTTGTGGAAATTGTGCAAATATAATACCAAAAATGTGCATGAAGTAACTAATTCTGGCACTTTGGATGTAGTGCATATGGCTGTTGGAGTGCTAAGCCAGCAGTGATAGAGGAAGGTTGTGTTTTGAGAGGTGCTCCTGTGGTGAAGGAAGAAGGATCTAAGTCACGATGGGAGTGGACATTACAGTGTATAGAGCAAGAATTGGACAGTTTAGAAAAGTAAAATTGGTGAATAGGAAAAACAGTTTTGGAGAGAAGATGACAAACATGTTGGTTTTAGCAAGTGTTATAACTTTGTTGTTAGTGATTGGAGGAATTGAGGTAAACCCCGGCCCTGCAGATATAATAACAATGCTGGAAAACCTGACTGAGAAAATGAACAAAATAGAAGGCATGGAACAACGAATAGGTAAACAATTGGAAAAGATGGCAACAGATATCAAAGATGATGTTAGAGTTGAGGTGCAGGAAGCAAGAAGGGAAGTTGAAATGGTTAAGGAAAGAATGGAAAGATTGGAAGAAAGGGAGAGAAGATTTAATTTAGTGTTCATAGGAGTTAAGGAAAGAAGGTATAAATGGCCAGCAGAAGAAATATTAGAAATAACGAAGGAAAAGCTGGATTTGGAATTGTATAGATGGGAAATTATTGAAGCTTATCAAGTTGGAAGACAACTTGGCAAGAGAGCAATTATAGTGAAATTTGCAACAGCCCAATTAGTACATGAAGTACTTAAAAGAGCCAAGAAATTAAAAGGAACAGACAGATTTATCACCTAAGAAGAGAGCACTGCAAAGAAATTTGGTACAAAAAATGCAAGAGCCCAGGGAAGAAGAGCTTATATTAGAAATTTCCAATTGTGGATTGACGGAGAAAAGACATCGCATCTGGACAAGAAGGAGCTAAGAGAACCCCAATCAGGCACAGAGGAAATTACTCAGCAGATGTCAACGCCAACTTTAGGAAGTACAACAGGAAGATCAAAGTCCAAGCAAAAAGGAATGGATATGGGTGAAGATGGGGAAAGTGTGTGTTTGAACCGAAATCTGCCTGTCAGCATGGATATGAGAACGGCATATACAGATAGGACATCATCCAACATCCTTACGAGAGAAGTAACAGCTGACGAAGTAATGACGTCAACAGAGGAAGCAACAGGAGGAGGAGCCACCAGAGTGACGTCACCCAAGAAAATAGTGTCACCGAGAAGAGGGGAAGTAATAGCAGCACGTAATTTGGCTTCAAAGGGAAAGAAGGCGTGGCAACAGAGTAGCGGGGAGAATACAGAAGGGGAAAAAGACAGCATTATATCATCTGAACATGGCAGCATTCTAGTTTTAGACAGAAATAAAGCGATTCCTTCTGGAGAAGGGATACAATTAAGGAGTAAAAGAACACTAGAAACATTTAGATTTAGATCAGGCTCACAATAGGGAAGGGAGAATATAAGGAGGCTTGGATTCTGGAATTGTGAGGGAGTTAAAAACAAAATATATGTGGGGAGTTTAAATCAATTATTGACGAAACTTGATTATCTCGCGGTAGCTGAAACATGGTTAAAAGAGGACCAGGTTTACGTAAAGGATTTTGATTTTGTAGGGATAAAAGGAGATAAGGTAGCAAGAAAGGGGAGGGCATCTGGAGGCATAGGCTTTTTTGTAAAGAAGACGTTAAGTAAAGGAGTTAAAGAAACTTGGTCAAGGAGAAAAGAAATACTATGGATTGTATTAGAGGAGAAACAAATAATTGAAAATGTTATATGTATAGGCATAGTATACAATCCTCCTCTTCCTTCGCGCTTTCATAATCCGGACCTCCTTAAACACCTAGAGATAGAAATAGAAAATTTAAAGGAGAGATATGGTAATTCTGAGATTATATTAATGGGAGATTTTAACATTAGGATTGGCGAAAATGATGTTGGAGGGAATAGCTGATGAGTAATGATACATTAGAGAAACCTGAGAAAATTAGATACAGCAAAGATAAGATAGCTGATAAAGGGTATATGAAATTTATAGAATTCTGTGAATTGAATGCCTTTGATATTTTGAATGGGAAATATGGAGAAGATGTGAATGGAGAATATACGTATGTTAGTAATAATGGTCAAAGTGTGATTGATTATGTATTATGGCCAATTAATATGGGGTATATTTTAAGTAATTTTAAGGTACTAAATTTAAGTCCCAACAGTGGGCATTTTCCATTGATAGTAGACATAAAAACACGCACAGAGCAAATAGTCTATAATTTAAGGGAGGAAAAGTGTAACATAGAAGAATACAGTAGATACAAATGGAAGGAAGAGTATTGTAATAAATTTAGGCAGACACTAAACTCTAATAATGGCCAGATATGTCAGTGTGGAATAAGTTTTATGATAAAGGAACAAGAAATTGAAAATGCTATGGATATCTTAAATATCATTATGCTAAGGGCTGGGGAGGAAATGAAAATGAGAAAGAAGGTTTACAAAAGAGATGAGGGCTGGTTTGATGAATGTAGAGTAACTAAAAGACAAGTCAAACAGCTGCTCATAAAGTGGAGGGAATTAGGATACATAGAATTAAATAAAGAGTATATGCAAGGGAGGGATTTATATAATTCATTACTGGAACAAAAGAAAACAAGCTGGATGAAAAAATATGAAAGTAATTTGATACAAATCCTAAATGAAAATAATGCAAATGAGATATGGAAGGTTATGAAATCAATGTATAATAAATATGTAACAAAACCAAGTATAAAACCAGGAGAATGGATGGAATATTTTAAAAATTTGTATGGGGAGAAAAAGAGTAAAAATGAGATAGGAAATTGGGAAATAGGTAATAACTATGTAGATATACTCAATGATATAATAAGAAGTGAAGAAATGATTCAACAGGTGAAAATAATGAAGAGAAATAAAGCAACGGGAATAGATGGAATCCCGACAGAGTTCCTTAAAGAATGGTGCACTGAAATAAACAGAGTTAAGGTTTTAGTAGACTTATTTAACACAATTAAGATGAAGGGTTATATACCAGATAAGTGGAGGAAAGCAATCATACATCCAATATACAAAGGCAAGGGTAGTGTTGACAAACCAAACAACTATAGAGGCATTGCATTATTATCAAATGTAGGAAAAATTTTTACTGGTATTATGGCAAGCAGGATACAAACGTGGGTTGAAGAATATAATATCCTCTCGGAACTTCAGATGGGCTTTAGAAAAGGGAGGAGGACAGTTGATAATTTATTTATTATAAAAACACTGGTAGATAAATACTTGAAAGACAAAAGAGGAAAGTTATATATGGCTTTTGTGGATTTAGAGAAAGCATACGATAGGATAGAGCTTCAATTGCTGTGGCATAAGTTGTTGACTAAAGGAGTGAGTAAACAAATGGTGGACACCTTTAGAGCATTATATAAGGAAAATACTTTTCGTATAAGAGTGGAGGAAGGGGTTGTAACAAGAGAAATCCAACAAGAGAAAGGCCTTAGACAGGGATGTAAATTAAGTCCAGTCCTATTCAATTTATATATAGATGATGTATTAACAGAAATTGGGAGAAATAATAACTCAATGCCAGTAATTAATAATATTCAGATTCCAGGATTACTGTTTGCAGATGATCTAGTTATAGGTGCAATTACAGTGAATGGCTTGAAACGATCCTTGCAAACATTAAATAATTACTGTAAAGAGTGGAGTTTAAAAGTGAACCAGGACAAGACGCAGATTGTAGTGTTCAAAAGGGGGGAAATTGAGCAAGTATGAAAAATGGAAGAATGAGAATGAAAAGGAGTACAGGGTAGTGAGAGAATGTATTTATCTAGGAGTTAAAATTGATAGTGGTGGCAATTGGGAAAAGCAAAAGAAACTTGCATTGGCAAAAGGAAAAGGAGCTTTATCAGCTATTAGAAGTTGCAAATACAAAGCACCTAATATAAATATTAGATGGTTAGAAAAAGTGTACAATATGGTGGTTGAGGCAAAAATGCTATATGGGATAGAAGTATGGGGATTAGAAGGAGGATGGGAAGGCATAGATGAGGTGCATAGGAAATTTTGCAAAGAAATACTGGGGTTACCAAATGCAACTGTTAGACAGGTGGCACAAATAGAGCTGGGTAGAGTGGCAAGTAAGGGAAAGATTATGGAAAGGGCATTAAAATTTTGGCATAGAATATTGAAATTGGAAGAAAGGAATTTGTTAAAGCAGTGTTTAGTATATCAAGAGAAAAGTTTAAAGAACAAGGGATGGGTAGACTTGTCTTCGAAATAACCTGGAAAGTAGTGGGTTAGGGGAAATGTGGAGAAGAAGAGAAAATAATGTGAATAACTTCTGGAAGTTGGCAAGGAAAAGATTTGAGGATATAGAAATACAAAAAATATGTAGTGAAATAACTGAAAAGAGATGTTTAGTTTTCTATATACCAATGAAAGTCTCATGGGGAAGGGAAAAGTACATTGATGTGACAAATAAAGAGGAGCGAGAAGGTATTGCATGGCTGAAAGCAGGAGTATGGAGATTAAAAGGTTTAAGGAAAGATATTCCACAAAATCAATGTCCTATATGTGGCGGAAATGAAGATATGGAACACATTTTATTTAAATGTAAAGGGACTGAAATTTGGAGAAAAGAGTATATTAATAAGAAATTAAAATAGATAGAAATGTAGCAGTAGTTGAAATGTTTCAAAAAGATAGTAAGAAGATTGGACAATTCTTATGCAAAGTGAAAAATAAATGGATATGGACAGTAAATAGACAAAATGGTGTAATAAACTAGAATTAATAAACTATTGTAAAATATGAGTATGACTGGTAAAGAGCCAGGGCTGAACACCGGTCATATTCACCTGTATAAAGCTTAGCATAAATAAATAAATACATAAATATGGCTGTTGAAAAATGTGCATCACATTAGCATTTAACATTTGTAGCAGAGTTTATGGTTTTTGATAGTCTATTGGTGAATAACTCCCATATTGTGATATCTCTTGAAGCAGATTTGGTGGAGCTGGTAGGAGGCATATCCACTATAAGTGGTCTTATGAAATTAGCTTTAACACTAAGTTCTGCCCTTCATGACAGTTGAGTTGGCATGACTGCTCTATATGCCTGCTTTCAATTCTGTATTGCTGGAGAAAGTACAGTTGATCATTGTATGGGGTTCTCACATTGAATGTAAACTAAATTCTTCTTAAATATTGGATGCTCTTTTGAATGCAGAGTAATGTTACTAGCTTCTATTGGTGAGAACGAGTTTTGTTATCCCCATATTCTCCTTAACTTTTGCTGCTAGCATTCCCTTTGATGATGTAATTTGTTTTTCTTTTTTTCATTTCTTCAGTTAATTCATACAGCACATAGGTAAATATGTATAATGAAATACAATACTGACAGTTTCAATTTTTCCTGGATTACAAATTGCAACATTATCGCACAATATCTCAGTATTTTATGATTTTGATTAGCAAGATTCTTGTGTACATCCACACCTTTGTCTCTTTTAGACATACTCTTTCTGGCGATATCGAAAATTTTCTAATCTCACATTAAGAATAGCATTGTTGTTTATGTCTGTTGTATAGAGCAAAACTCATTTTGGTTGATGAGGGGTAAAGTGAGTGAAATTAAACAAAGGCCTTTCCTCCCAGCAATATTCTTTGTATTATTTTATTTACACTTTTCAATATTTTGGTGTCATATTTAAATCTTGTGAACATCTGGTTTTGCAAACTAACATTTATGTTTCTTGGCCATTCCTTCATAACCAAAATTTTTACTACTATCATTTATCATTAAACCTTTATATTTTACCTTTATGTGTTTTACCTAGATATGGTTGGATGTTGAGCAGTTGGCAGTGAAGCCATTTGCTCTCTTGCATTCCAGTATTTTGATGTTATATTATATTGACTAAAGGTTGGGCAGCGCAGTAGGTGGTTTCCATCCATATCTTCTTTAAGTGTACAGAAAGGACACAGAGGAGATCTATACCAATCCTGAATAAATATTTATTGAAACATTCATGATCTGTTAGGAGTCTAAAAGTTGCTACAGAGGATTTCCTTGGTAATGTAGTGATCCTGGTCATGTTATTACATAAATTTTCCCATGATTTTCCTTTAGTTTGTAATACATTATCTTCTGTAATTTTATTATATGTTGATATAATGATTGTTTTGATAGAGTGATAACTTATTGGATCAGATGAATTTGATGTAATTTTAATACCTTTCTTAGCTAGAAAGTCAGCTGTTTCATTACCCTGTATTCTGCAATGTGCTGGTATCCATTGAAGTATTAATCTTTTATTTAAATGCATTAGTTTTATGATTTTGCAGCATTCTGCAATATTTAGGTTATTGGATGTTACATCAGATGTTATGGATATAATAGCTGCTTTAGAGCCAGATAATAATACAACTTTTTCAAATTTATTTATATGATATAATAGGATTTGTAAGCTCTGAAGTATTGTTAAAATCTCCCCATCAAAATTTGTGGTATTTAAACTTAATCTTTTGTAGAAAGGTTTTATCTAGATACAGATCATTGCAATATAACATGTCTGTGAAACTTAAAATTCAGAATTATGCAACTTATGTTGATGAAGATGATGCCACAAAGGATTTCTTTGTAACATATATTTTCTTCCTTTTTATTCCAAAACAATGAATTGTAATTATTTTTCATCTGGTTTCAGGATAATAATTAATGAAAATTATTATTATTATTATTATTATTATTATTATTATTATTATTATTATTATTATATAATTCTTATTAAATGATTCTCTGATGTTTACTGGATGCCTTTCTGCTTCATTACAGCAACAGACCCATCTTCTAACAGTGCTAACATCCATTGTTGCATCCCCATACACATTTTTCAACCTTTCATAAATGCGAATGGGCGTTTCACCTTCTGCATGCAAGAATTCAATTGCAGAACGCTGTCTAATACACACATCAATGTCAGCCATTTTGCAAAATGCACCTGTTGACTTAGGAAGTTGCATTGAATTAGAGAAGAAGGTTTGAGAAATTGCACCAAATTCAAGATCACATCGCTAACTTAGCTACGGAGAAAAAAAATTGGAGGCATTACTTATTGACTGACCCTCATAAATTGCTGAAATTAAAATCATATAAAATAACTGTGGCACATGCTCTTCAACTAGGTGATCCTGCACACATTTTGTGAATGAATTCTTAATAGTACATACAAAGGCAAGATAGACCCATATCTAATATTTTTCACATGTGAGGCTTGGTTCTACATTCATGGAAATCTGTACATAAAATAACCATTATTGGAGCTCTGAAAAACCTAATATTGTTCATGAAGTACCCCTTTATGGCAAAAACAATTAGTGTATAGTGCGCCATTAGTAGAGAAAGAATTTTAAGCCAATTTTTTTCCAAGCCAACAGTTGGCAAATGTACATACATGAGTACAAAATTGCCCCCTTTTTTTAGAGAATTAACAGACAGGGAGTGTGATGTTGCATTTTTTCAACAATACTCTGCAATAGCTCATGCAGCCAATCTTTTGATAAGAACAATTGAAAGTGTCTCTCAGACAGAATTATTAGTAGAGATTTATGGCCCCCTTGGTCCCTCAACCTAACCCCCTGCAATTTTTGTCTCTGAGGTAACTTAAAACATAAAGTGTACAAGACAAACCCATACACCCTGGAAGAACTAAAACAAAATATCCACAAGGAAATTACCAGCATTTCTCAAGGTGAACTACAGCAAGTGATGTAAAGGTGCCAAAAAGTATGCACATCAGTGGTGGCCAGTTTCAGCATCTCCTTTCGTAAAGTTGATACGTAAAGATTTTAATGTAGTTTTAAACATCTTGTATGGTTTCATATGCGTCTTTCTATGATAGCAGCAGATGGCGATGAGTGCCGATGATGCAGATAGCTAAAACATCACGCAGCCAGTTCATGCTTTTTTGACTTATTATAATTTAAGAGCTATTTCTGAATATCTGGGATAACCTAACTGAAAAGATTGGATTTCAGATAATAGTTTCTTAATAGCAAACTGTATTTTTAGACTACACTAGGATTTCCAGCCTTAAAATTGGTGTTGAAAAGCAAATGTTAGTCTTTCTGGATGCAGTTCAACTGTGGAGAATTAAAACCAAAAACTGTCAATGTTGCTTTTAGATTAAAAAGATTATGTTCAACCTGTTACTTTTACTGAAGAGGATTTGTTATTTTTATTTAATTGCAGGGAATAATAATCCAATACCAGACACCTATGTACCAGGTGGTGTGATTTCACCAACATCATTTCTGCACCCCCCTGGCCCATATAGCACTGGCCCCAACCCTCAGGAATCTGCACAGATTATTGGTTCATTTGGTCCTTTGCACATTCCATGTGGAGAGAAGACAGCCACTTTTGAACAACAGCAAACTGTCATTAATCCAAGAATAGAGGAACGGGATGATAAACCAGACCAAGTGCAATTTCTTAACAATGTACATTTTCCAGAGCAGATGCAGGCTCCACCAAACAGGCCACAGGTAAGGTTGTCACTTTCCAAAATTTCCAAATGTCCTCTACAAACTTTGATCATTGGTGCTCAGAACAATTTATACAGTACAGGAACTTTTTTTTATGCAAGTCATGTGATTTACACAACACATTGTTGCTCACAATATTATCTGGAAGTTTTCATTGTATGAAGATTTCTTTGTTGGAACCAGTTTTTGGCAGCTTTGATGAATGACATTTTTAAAATATCTAAGGGGGCAAATGGGTGTCAAGTTGTCATTTTCAGTCAAAAAATCAATTTTTTTTAACATCAATGATTCTATCAATCTTGTTGTATATATTTCTGAAGTTTTGTGGCCCTAAGACGTTTGTAATGTAATAAAATTTGTCTCATTTTTAAAAGCTTGCACTGTAAACTTTGTACTTAATTTTCTCTCATTTCATTTTATTTTAGCATTTTTCTGCAGTCAAAAGCTGTTTCCTCATTTAATTTCATACAAAGAGGCTGAAAATTGCTAGTGATATTCAAGACACTTTGACTAATAAAACTAAGTATTGGATTTTTTATATATTGCATGATTCATTACATAAAAAGGTACAACAACGCAAAAATATTGTCATTGGTACTTTAAATAATTTTCAATTTTGTACAGGAAGCAGTTATCAAAATCGGTTACCGTATTTGCCGGCATGTAACATGAACTGGCATAAAAGGTTGCCCCACTTTTAAGAATATTTTTGCAAATAATTTCTCACTTAATACATCTACTGTAAAACAATTATAACATATTTGTTCACATACACCAAATATCTGGGCAAATATCTTGAAACCGCCATGTCAACATCTGAGTCTACAATTCTATTAGAAGCCATTGCAGAGTCTCGTCCATGTTCTTAATTTGCAAAAGTTGAAACTTTTCTTCTATTTCCTTTCCATTAATAACAAATAAATGATATTCAACAATGTGTTCTTCATGCTGGGCTGGCATCTTTTGTGATATTTTTGTTGTGGTTCACATATAAAGCCGATATTACCTCTTCATAAATCTTGAACACCATGATATTGCTTTCACTTGATGGACGATCATTTTCGTAGAAACTGAAATTCCTGTAGTTACGCTTTAAGTTTTGACCATTTAACTGTTCTACTTCTCAGACTATGTTTATGTGAGATGCTTTGTTTAAAACATGTTCCTGATTCTGCCATGTTCTTATTTTTTTCATTTGGAAGGGGCCCAAAATGCCTTTCTGCGGCCCTATTTACCATGCTCTTTAGCAGACACAATCATTTGCAGCTTAATGCACTAATATAGCAGTGTCATTTTTCAACCATAGTTTGCAAATAAAACTACAATATACGACACAAGTGGATCTCTGCACTAAACAGAATAACTGAAGTTTGAACAAACAATAAAAAACTTAACAATGGCGTGTGTCCATCCACTGTGCTCTATACAACTGGAATGCTCAAAATTCACAAGGACGCTAACCATGAATTGCCTGTAGCCGAAACATAGAAATTTTGAAGAAATTGAGCTAATAAGTACCTACCTTAATTTGCTACTGGCATATAAGACACATCCAGTTTTTGGTCTATTTTTGAAAGGAAAAAAGTTTGTCTTATATGCTGGAAAATATGAAAGATAAGTGTGGGGTTGTTCCAAGTCTTTCAACTTCTTCTCTGTGACCTGTACTAGATATATTGCAAATGTCTTACTTTATAAATCCCAGTTTGTTGCTTTTGAAGTAACCTATAATTTACTAGGTGATATTAAGGCAATTTGTCCTAAATCTGGAAAAGCAGATTCTAGGTGCCTTATTTCTTTGTTGGACTTGCTTCTCATTTGCAAAGTATGTGTCTTGCCATGTATTTTTCTGTTAAACAGAATCTACTTTTATATTCACTTCAACTTTGCCCATTTTATAGAGATGGTCTCTAAGAGAGTAATGTCCAGTAAGGAGTTCATTTAATACCCTCAGCTCCTGTTTGTTGAGAGCATCTTTTTTGCTCTTTTTGGTGACAATTCAATGAATTGTTTCCCAAGGTTTAGTTTTGAAATTTGTTCCAACTATTTACTGAAATCTTGGATAATATTATAGGTCAAATTGAAATAAGATTTCAAAACTTTAAGCAATTAAAATTTCTGGAATTGATTAATCCAAGCCCTGATAATAAACATTAAAAGGAGTTTCCAGAATGGCTTTCTAACCACTAAAAACGTCTTATGGTCAACATTTCAATTTTCCTGGTTTAAGAAATGTACTGATTGTTATTGCAAAGAAGAATTAAAGAATAAATCCGCAAATGAGCTTCTAATTTAAAAGAAACTCAGATAGTGCAATACATGAACTTACAAAATTGTGTGAACCAATTTCTACAAATCCTAAAGTAGTGCTTCAGTTGAATGCTCCTTTTCTGCACTGAAAAGAATCAAAACCTATGTAAGGAATTCTCAGAGAGAAGAAAGAATGTCCAGGCTGTCTTTGCTCTCCATAGAGAAGAAATTATTGGGGGACATTCATAAAAATGAATACTTTTACGTCTGTTATAGATAATTTTGCTGCTAGGAATAGCAGAATCAAACTGTCTATATGAAAATTTAGGTGTGTTGATTATCAGTGTCATGAATAAGTCCAATTGCTGAAATTAGTAAAAAAATATAGTTATTGCTAAATTAATAATAATAATAATATTTTATTGGTAAAATTAATGCATTTTCCACATCATGGCTCCTGTATAAAGGATATATCTAGGTGTTCCCAAACCAAACTCCAGCTAAACACTTGCGAAGCTGCCTTAGGGCGTTAGAGATTTATCTGGACACACCTGATATTCCTATAGTTTGTTGAAGGTATTTTATGACAGGGGGCTATCAACAGCCCCTTTAATCTTTTTGCCACTTTTACTTTTTCTGCTATCCTCTTTGGGCCATAAAGTCCTTTGAACTAAGGGAATGGCTTTGCTTGTGAAGGGCTTTTCAACCTTTGCTTCTATTTCTCCTCTCAGTGTCTGACCGTCAGACTTGGCTGTTTCCTCAGCTGGAGGCAGAGCCCTTGCTGCAAGGGCTAGGCCTTCGGAAGCCTTTCCAATCTGTCACTTTTGAAGAACGCTCTTAGTCAGCACATCACCAGACTCTTTGAGTAATTTTCCTTTTGGTCTAAGCTATACTTGACCAAATTTATAACTTATCTTGAAAGCTTTCTTTTTCAGCTTTTCAGTGGAGATGTGATCTATGGATAAAGTGAGTTGAATGGCATTTCCCTCAATAGTCCTTCTAAGCACTCTCCATTCTCTTACCCTGAGTGCATTGTTTTGTGCTGTGATGTATTGTTATTCTTTAAGCTGTTATGAAAGTAGCCAACCAAGACAGGAACTTGGTTTTCCTCCTTGGTCTTTAGGTTAGCCCCTTCCTATATGGAAAAGCCACTTAGCTGTGTTTTCTTCATCACAGACAAGAACCAGCCAGCCTGGTTTAAAACTGGAATTAAGGAACTTGAGTTGATATCTTCTTCCTTCTGTTCCAGGATCTTTTCCAGATTTGAATTCTGTATGACTTCCAGTTGTTCCGTAATTTGAGGAAAGTTGGCAGCCAGTATACCTATGCGAACATACCTGCCTGTATGTCCGCACATGGGAAGCTGTAGTGCCTGAATATCTTAGCTTTGCTTGGCTTTTTTGGGCTTCACTTCTGGTGTTGAGCCTTTAGATCAAACTCTTTTGGTACTTTTGTTTTATCTGGAATTGGCTCAAGGGCCGATATTTGAGCCTCTTCTAGTTTATGGCCATGCTGAATTAGCCATTTCAGATGCTTTCTTGCAGCTCCCTCCAGTTTTAGATTAGGTTGCTTCAGTTGAATTTTTTTGAGAAACTCCTCCAAACCTGGTGATCTTTCCTGTTTGGCTTTGTGGATGGACTTTTCAGCAGCTCCTGTTCCATTAGTTCCTCCTTTCTGGAATCTCGAGGCAATGGTTGTACCTCCATGTTTGATATGATTGAGGGTGCATCTCCTAATTCACAATTAGAGTGGAAGTATAGAATCTTCTAGAAACTGTACCCCTACACTACACAAACATAACCCAAGCCAAGGTGAGCCGTGTGCCAAGGGCTGCATGGCCAAGGGGAAGCATGCGGAACCCAAGCCAAGGTGGAACAGAACATGCATGTTATCGGCTTTATATGTGAAGGCTAATTGAATCTGAAGGGCACCTGGTGTCTGGAGTTTTTATATCAGGGACCAAGCTTTCCCTTACCCATGCTCTCATTGCATTAAAATTACAGGAGTTAGATAGATTTTGAAAAAACACACTTTTAAACACAAAAACATTAATATCTAAAAAGCTATCAAAGTTCCCATAATGAATCTTCCCTTGCTACTGCTGCAACAGAGCAGTTGCAAGACAGTTATGGATCACTGAACATTACTTAATTCAAATGTTTATCAAATTGACAGAAAAGTTATAAAATGGCAGATAGGTACACATGGTTAGTGGCTACAACCCTTAGGAATCACATGTATGCTGTACAACTCAAAACATAGTGATTATACAAACACAAACATAAGATTGTAAATATTTTGAGTAAAAAATTAAATTGATTAAAAAGCCAATATTTAGAAGAAAAAGTAAAAGTTATTATTACAACCATTGATTACTATTTTTACTGCTTTCTTTGTTATTAATACTTGTAAATGTAGTGATAGTTAACATTCATTAATAAATTGTCTTTTTGAGGTTAAGTTTTAGGTTAGGTTATACAAAAGTGTTGCACATGAATGTAATGAAAAGTTGAAGTAAATTTATTTATAAATATTCACTATAATACAACACACATTTACAATAGAACGAATAAGAACTATTATTACAATTCATGTTTTAACTTTTGGGTATCCTTTTTAAAACTGTGATAAAAGGTTTGATGTAGTGTAATATACTTGAAAGCTATAAATGTAATCACATCTATGATTAAAAGTTTTATCACATTCTATGACACTGAAATGTAATAGTGTATTATAGGCCTAAAATAGTGAAGATGTCTTTAAGTAGTTTGCAGAGTAACATACATAAATAGTAGTTATGGAAGTAATTAGCTGCTTCATATGTGTCAAAACTAATGGAGAAATCAATTTTGTAGGACCGAGTACCTGATTGGAATCCTCTTCTTCCTCCAAACATCTCGTTACCTGAATTGCTGGAGTCACAGCCAAAGCAGATAGAGTGGTATAACCATCTTATGGAAACTGTAGGGATTGAAGCAGCTACAAAGTATGTTATGAAAGAAATTCTTGTTAATTGCCATATAATTTTTAAGCTTTCTATAATGTTTGAGTTTTAAATGAGGATAGAGCTCAAACACAGTCAAGCCTAACACTAGCAACAATAAACTAAATACATGCAGTAAGATTACTGCTTATGCTTATATTAATTAGGTTGTCTCATAAGTAATGTCGGTTTTTTTGATTTTGGTGTTTTGAAAATTGATTGGGTTTCTTTGGTTTGGCAATGCTATTTACAGGATACCATGGCCAGTGTTGCGTACGTTGTGAGCATGTATCAGTCTTCAGTTGTTAATAAACAATCACAAAATGGAGATAAAGTTTGAACTTAAAGTCCTTTTAAAGCACTACTGGAAACAAGATTATAAAGCAGCTGCTGCAGCTCAAAGAATATGTGAAGTGGAAGGAGAAGGTGTCATTAGTAAGCGTGTGTTCCAACATTTCAACAATGGAGACGAAAACACTAAAGATTTACCATGTTCTGGAAGACCTAAAGTATGGAATGTTGAGGATACACGCAAGTTTTGCGAGAAAATCCGCAAAAAATCATCCTAGCTTTCAGAAGAACTTGGTGCATCAAATTATACCATACATCGCCACATTAAGACCCTTGGAAAATCATACAGAAACTGTAGATCTTTACCTCATGAACTGACACCTCAACAGGCTCAACATAAGAGTGGATATCTGTGGTCAGCAAAACCGTAATCCTATGGATTTTAGATTTGTCTGCAGAATTGTCACTTGTGATGAAAAATGGGTATACTACCAAAACCTTGATGCCTTGAATTAGTGGCTTGATACCTGCCAAAGTCATCGTTA
Organism: Hymenopus coronatus; assembly: GCA_030762935.1. Classification (NCBI taxonomy): domain Eukaryota; kingdom Metazoa; phylum Arthropoda; class Insecta; order Mantodea; family Hymenopodidae; genus Hymenopus; species Hymenopus coronatus. Next base: position 20,520,255 of record CM060885.1, read on the forward strand.
AAAAGAAATTGGTGTCTGGTGTAATGTGTGTCTGGTGGCATTTTGAAGATGTGATTCACTGGGAGTTCGTTCCAAACGGGTGGGCCATTGATGCGGATCTTTAATCTCAATGGGGCCGCGCCATGGCCGAGTGGTTAGACCACTTGCCTCTCACCTAGACGGCCGGGGTTCGATCCCAAGCGACCGCATGTGAGATTTGTGGTGGACAAAACGGCGCTGGGGCGGGTTTTCTCCGGGTACTCCGGTTTCCCCCGCCATCGCATTCCACCGGTGCTCCATCATCATTCATGTATCATCAGTGTCACCGCCTGTGGTGCCATTAGTAGTTAAAGCGGGCGTTAAACACTACCAAAAAAAAAAATTAATCTCAACAACTGGAACGAGTTCACAAAATTTTGAGACGGAGATACCCAGCATTAGTTAACCAAAATAGCAACAGGACAATGCAAGACCCCATACTACAAGAACAACCATATAACAAATTCAGGAATGGGAGGAATTGAATTGCTACCACACCCAGCATACAGCCCTGATCTTGCTCCAACAGATTATCATCTTTTTCGGTCCATGGCCCATTTTCTACATGGAAGAAATTTTGACAACATTGAAGCAGTGCAAGTGGGTCTCACCAAATCCTTTGCATCAAAAACTGGTACAAGCATGGGATAATAAACCCCGCTGAAAGATGGTTGAAGACCATAGAATCTAATGGTCTGTACTTTGAAGATTTGTTAATTACTTGTCATAACACATTTCAAATAATTGTTTTTCTTAAAAAACAACATTACTTATGAGAAGTATCTATATTTTAGGATTTTCCCCAATGGAAGAAAATCACAGTCAAATAACTTTATACATTTCTGTTTTAATTAAAGTTCCAGTTTTATACATTGCTGCAGTCATGTATATTAGTTTCACCAATGGACCTAAGAGAAAATTAAGATACATATTTTTCTGCAAGGGTTCAAGTCTTATTGATAGCCTATGTAATTCAAGTCCTCTTCAATATTAACAGCATGTTGCAGGATTAGAATAGAATTTATTTATTTTTATTATGTTATGATGCTTGTAATTATTGTGTGCCATTTAATTCTTCTTTTACTTAATTTTTTAATGTTTTTACCAGTTAGCGTTGTTAATTACACTTTAGCATATGCTAAAATTAAGAATGCTTCTAATGTAAAGCACTGCATTTAAACGTAGTAGTTGGAGTACAGTATTTTAAATTGTTGATCATAAATATTTCACAAGTACGGAGTAAATCAGTGGCCAATGAAGTTGAAGCATATATGTTTTAAGCATTTTATTATTTTTGCATGCCAATATTATCATATGTACACATATAATTACCAAGCAAGATGGCTCCACAATTCTTGTGGACTGATCTTTCTGACCTTGAGTTATTTTTTCTTCTTTTTTCCTTTTTTTCCTTTATTTTTTCCTGGTATCCAGTTTGTATCGAACCTCTCCTTGTGGAGGTAGACTTGTTTCAAGTATGAGGGCAGACCAGAAAGTAAACCAAGTGAAGCTCTTCATCATTGCCAAAGCTGAAACTGACCATTTGAGCTGTGTGCGGGCAAGCGTTATTATGCAGAAACACAACACAGATGACAGAAGACCATGACGCTTGTTTTGGATTGCCCTTCTTGGTCTTTTCAACGTTTCACAGTAGGCTTCAGAATTGACAGTCATGCCATGTTCCATAAATTCAATGAGTAAAATTCCCTTGGCATTCCAAAAACCGTAGCCATGACTTTCCTCGCTGACAAAGTTTGACAGGCTTTCTTTGGCTTGCTTGGAGAAGCGGTATCCCCATTGCATTGACTGCCATTTTGTATCAAGATTCACGTAGGCCACCCAAGTTTCATCGCCAGTAACAATTATGTTCAAAAATGCTTCTCCTTCAGTGTCATAGCGAGAAAGGAAGTCTATGGCAGAACTCATTCTTTTGGTTTTGTGGTCGTCAGTCAGCAGTTTTGGTACCCAACGAGCACAAAACTTGCGATAGCCTAGGTGTTTGGTCACTATCTCCTGCAAAAGACTCCGAGAAGGAAAATGATCAGAAAGTTTCGATATCGTGAACCGACGGTTTTCACAAACTTTTCCATCCACTTTGTTCACCAATTCATCATTGACAAGAGTAGGCTATCACTCCTGTATTCTTCATGAATGTTAATGCTTCCATTTTTAAAAAATCAAACCCATTGATGGACAACAGCTTCACTCATAATGTTAGGACCATATACTGCACACAATTCACGATAAATTTCAGATGTTTAGCCAAAAGAAATCTTATAACACTGCACACCTCACATTTGGCAGGATTTTCTATTGTGGCGCTCATGTTTTGATGTTATATCTCTCAAACATGAGACAGTACGATGCTCTCCCTTAGACAACTAGAAGCACACTGTGCACTGCGTACACTGATGTGTAGATGATGGCATGAGCCCCACCACTTCCGCACTATGCGCAAATGGCGGTTTCTTTCTGGACAGCCCTCATATGTATCTGAAAATAATTTGAGGTCCCTTTGTGGTTTAATGGGAAACTTGCAAGACAGTTGGTGAATGTTATGTCATGTCAGCATGTTGCCATGGTAGCTCATTGGTAAGAACAATTGGAGGTACTGAGAAATCCATGGTTCAAATGCCATAATATCTGATGTCATCCATCCCTTTTCTTGTGCCAGCACATAAATGCTGGGAGAAAATTTAATTGCTTTTAAAATAATGTTCTAAAACTTAACTATGTGACTGCCGTGATCACTGTGAATCACTTTTTGTCTATCCCTGGATATTAGAGGCACACTAGAAACCCTGTTCTTCTCCAGAGATTTGTAATACTGGACAGGTTGAAATAGCCTTCATTTGGAATTCCCTAGGTGAAAAAATAAAGAAAAAAAAGTATATTGTAAGTTGATATTCTATTCAAGGAACTTGCCATTTTCTGATTCCTAGAAAGCCCTGCATGAACTTTTGGTATTTATTAACCCTGGTTTCTCCACTCTCCAGTGTTGAATAAGGCCCTTGCAAATTGCAAATTTTCTTTCTACAACTTACTTGTTTCCATCAGTATAAAGGATGCCTCATAGTTTAAATGCAGCATTTAGCTGCCATATTTAGTCAGATGTGTGTTTCTTTAACAAAAGAAACAGAATTTCACCTATCACAAACAGCATAAGCTAAAGATTTTCAAGTAATTTTAACAATTGATTCTGTACATTTTCCTGAAATTGTTACTTTAAGTGAACAACAGTGGAAAGACCAGAGACTAATTTGAAGCAATAGTACCATATTTTTCCAAATACAAGACCTCAAATGCAAGACAACTCCCATTTTTCAGAATTTAATTTTGGAATTTAGCATATCATCTATGTAAAAAGAAGAATGATAACCTAACTTAAATTTAAAATTTTGCTGTTTGTTCAAAGAGACACTTAAGCTACTTAAGTCCTGTTGCATTTATTTTTTTTTCAAGTTTTATTTACTTAGTTTGAATTTGTGTGGAAATGAAGGTAGTACGTAAGAGTTTGGAGAACGGAAATTATGTAACTGGTATGTATGCAATCAGGGAAGGTGATAGAGGCAATGGCACTGACATCAGACCACGAGGAATAAGAGCAACATCAGTTTTCAAGATGACCTTGAAAACTGCCCAATGCAAGTAAAGCTGGGCAAAGCAGAGCACCAGGCCAAATTTTCTATACTGCCTGCACTCAATCGTATATTATATCTCTTTCCACCCATCCATCCCTTTTCATGGACTCTAATATGAATGTCTGCCAGACATTTAATTTTTGGCATGATTTTTCTTTTAAAAATTGCGTAAGGTAATAGCTTTCTTCCATCTGCTTAGCACTGTAGCCTGTAGTATGTGCCAACACACTTTTTTCTCCTTTCTTATGGATAGTCGTGTTAGATGGCATGCCAAAAAAGATTGGCGTTAGATATGTTTGGAATTCTAAATCTTGCAAAATTTTTTGGCCAATTAATGTGCATCTTCTAAGTAAAAGTCCTTTGCATCTCATAAAACAGAAGATCCAGCCCTTACTTTGAATTCATTATTGCTTGAACCTATACGCTGTGCTATTTCCCTTGCTTCCCTTGGCAAATTTGATCACTTTCAACTAAAATTCAATAATATAATTGCAGTATTCTTCTTGGTATTCATTTGTAACACTTTGAATATAAAGTAGTAGGAAGCTGACAATTATATACATAATAAAAGATGTTCATTTCTACAGTTACTATGATGTTATTAATTTTTTTAACTACCAATTACTATCACCGGTTCCGCCCATTGTTGTTCAAAAGTAGATTAAGCAATGCTACAAACATTACGATAATGTATGGCCAGAAATTCTTTAAAAATTAAATACGTCCATTATGTGGTGGCATCCATTATGCACATAAAAATGTTTTATATATATAATTTTTCCCCCTTTCTAATTTTATAATGCAGGTACATATTCCTGGCACCCTTGAATATATCTTTTCAGTTTCTTCTTATTTTCATTCTCCATTCTTCCATAGGTAATCTTTAATTTCCCATTCCATCATTGCTTCTAAAATTCCTTTGAACCATGTGCGAAATAGTCTATATTTTGACATCAATAAATAGATCCTGTATAATGTGTTTTGTATATTTTTGTGAATAGAATGTGAAGTATAACTTTGTATAATTGATGAACTATAAGAGATAGAAAAAATGAATTTCATGAACATTATAAAGTTCATTGAAATAGGGAGCGTAATGTCAGAATATTCAATTACAATTTCATTTTTTAGGTTGAACTGTTATGCAACGTCTATAAAGCTTCATTGAAAATATGTGAATTATTTTTCTCCACATTGATTAAATTACCACATTGTGTTCTGTTTCCCATATTCTGCATGCGGCCGGACGCGCTGTGGCCAAGTGGTTAGACCACTCACCTAAACAGCCCAGGTTCAATCCCAAGCAGCCGCATGTGAGATTTGTGGTGGACAAAGTGGTGCAGGGGTGGGTTTTCTCTGGGCTCTCCGCTTTCCCCCACCAATGCTTTCCACCGGTGCTCCATCTTCATTTCATGTATCACCCATGTCATCGCCTGCAGTGCCACAAGTAGTAAAAGTGGGCATTAAAAACTACAACAACAAAATCTGCATGCAGCCAAATTCATATGGTTTAATTTTAGGTTATTTTAAGTCAGAAGTTGATTTTAAGTAATGTAACAGAATAGAAGAGTTATTTTTATTTGTATGAGGATGCTAAAATATATGAGCAACTATATGCTGTTATAATACACAGAGAAAGTTGATACCTCAAATTTATGTAACCATATTTTAACTTCTGTGGATGTATGACTAGTATTGATTTTAGAAACTTTCTTATTCATTGTAAAGCACAACAATTCAATAGTGAATTATTTCATATTATTTTATTCTAGGTTTATGGAATTGTTAATAAATAGTGCAAATAACTTTAAGCTGCAAAGGCCTCCAAAACCTGCTACACCATCAACTTCACCACCTCCTCCTCCAGATATGATAAGAACTTTGGAGGAATTGTTCAATGAAAAAAATTTGGGCCCACAAATAATTCCACAAGAACCACCACCTCCACTCCCACCACAACAACCGGCCATGATCAGTGCAAAATTTGCACAACATCACTTTCAGGTAAACATTTTATTTGGATTTGAATTAACTACACAGAGCAGATTTTGAAACTTTGATCTATCACCTTCTTCCTGTTTCCCATTAGTAAATACTGTGTTATTTTTACATAATAGATATGTTTTTAGTTGTAAGTTGCACCTAGATGTACCTAATAAAATGGATAACATCTGATATTTCAAATTATTCATGTTGTCACTGTTTTTAGTGTTCCAAATGAATTACAGTTCAATCATCAGATCATCCTTCCGATATTTGTTTTAGTTTTTACAAAGATTTGCAAAGATATCACTGCAATATCAAACAATTCTATTCTTACTACTGTTTAATGCTGTGCTAACCCTTCATTGGAATTAGAATGTTCATTTATTTCAACAAGCTTGAAAGGTGGGGGATCTGTTTGAAATGTAAAGTTTTGCATTGATCTCAGATTTTTTGTAATGGCTCTTCTTACATTGTTTCACTTGTAATGGATCAAAAGAAACAAAAGATTATTTGTATCACTCGTGATACAATTGCTTCACTTGATTAGAAAATAGGATATGTTTCAAAAGCATTTGCTTTCATCTTCAGCTGTAATTCAATAAATGTTGTGGATGCCTTCATGTGTGCAGCTCAATATGAAAAACTTAGTGAATATGTCAGTGAGATGAACTTCAGATTTAGATTGGAATGTGTTCCTTCACATAACTGAAAAACTATTCCTGCAGAAACTTATTCTTGTGTCTGCTAATTGAGATGAACATGAACAAAAGTATTTTACATAAATTGTATGATCTACATTTTTTGTACTAAGATTTTTTCTTTCCCTTAAAGTTTACTAGTTATGCAAAAATTGTCCAGAATAAAGGGGCTGTTCCCAGAAAATAACAGATATATATTTAATTTGTCATGAAAATACTTAAACATATGGTATTTTAATCAAAATCATTAATGCCACTCTTTAGAAAATCAAAACTTTTGAAAAATGTTCCATTTAAAGAGCAGTTTGAGGTGGGCGCTTTTCTTGAAAATATTCATGTTGCCTCCTTGTAAGATGCTTAATTTAAACATTAAGTTTAGTTAAAATATTAATGGGAATGCACTAATCAATTAAGACAAAAATCACAGAAATAGCCACCGAAACATTTCCAAAGTAAATTACTTGTTTCAACTAGTGAAGTTTGAGTGTGATGCTGTGTTTTTCTCTTAATTGATTAAGTTTGGTATTTATCAACATTTCATTTTTGAGTTATATTGCTCTCTCTCCCTCCCCACAAAAACCTTTTTCTAAAAATGCCTTTTTACTTTCTTTAGCCCATATTAGCCCATATGGGCTAGAGAAGGTATTGTATCCATCCAAAAATTTGATCCAAGATTTCACCATATATATGTTTTGAGGTCCCCTGAGTCTGAAAAAAAAATGTTTAGAAAAAGGTACTTGTGTCTGTCTGTGGACAGTGTAGATTAAAAATAAAAAGTTGGTTAAATATCAAATTTGGTATTTAAGTTCAGTATCTTCCAAGGATGCGACACAAATATTTTTAAGAAAATCCCCCATAACTACTCTTTACATGAAACATTTTTCGAAAATTTTGAAGAGCTCTTTATTTCGGTTGAGTTTTGCAAAATTTTGATATGGTTAAACTATAGCAGATAGACAAATGCTTACTACACAAAAAATGTAGATCTTGTTAAAACACGTAATTTATGTCTTATACATTTTTCTTGTAGAGTTGAACATTTTCAAGATATTCATTGCTATTGGTTTCAATTTTTAAATTAATTAACTTTTCTCAAGGAGGAGCATCAAAGCAAACCAAACTGAATCTCAACTGCTTCACATAGCAACCAGCATTTAAAAGATTTTACTTTTGATTTAGCCTAATGTATCTTCTTATTTCTCTTCTACTTACAAAGAAACAAGTAATAAGACCAATTCAGCTAATGATTATGTCAGACTCTACCTATCCAACTCCTGTCCTTCATACAGCTTGTACAAAGAAAACAGTTATTCCGTACAAATTGACCATAATAGTTGGCCATACTATGAATCCTGGGTCTAAAGTACTTACAGCATTGGGGTTGTCATCTCAAAGTAGTTTGAGATCACCTTGTGGTTTAACGGGAAACATGCGAGTCAGTGGAGAAATTCAGTGCCAGACCGGCATGTTGCAATGGTAGCTCAGAGGCAGAGCAACCAACTAGAGATCGGGACATCCGTGGTTTAAATCCCAGCTGTGGCATTGAATTTTTCAGTTGGACTCTACCTATCCAAGTACAAATGAAATACCTGGCTTTATTTTACGATATTCACTAAGCATTTATAGCCTATGTGTGTCATTATTTTATAATTTTTTTGCAATGCATAGCATTCTTGTAACTGTAAATTTTACTTTCTCTACTATATATAGTTGTTAGTAAGCAAAATATTGTATTACACCCAAAATTATGAAGTCGAGATTTCACCGGAAATCTATTTTTTGAACTCCCCTAGCCTAATAAAAGCTTTCTAAAAATGTTTCCATGAGAGTGTATGTGTGTGGTGTGCATATGCAAGTACGTGCAAATAGTTGAAGAATGAGTTGAGAAAGTCATGTGAATGTACTATGTTCTTATTTTCTCTACATGTACAATGCATATTTTCCAAGGGTGCAAGACAAAGTTATTCCCCCCCTCCTCAAACTACCCTTTACATGGATAATGTTTCAAAAATTTTGATTAAAATACCATTGTGGTTAACTTATTTTCATGATAAATGAAATGTATATCCTAAATTTTATGGAAATAGCCTTTGACATCCTCTTCATTCTAGATGCCATTGCATAACTGGTAAACCATAAGATATGCCCATAATTTTCATTCCATTCAGGCTACACCAATAATGTTACTATACAAAAAAATTTTGGTTGGTTGGTATCTAATGTTGAGCAGTTGGCAGCAAAGCCATTAGTTCTCTTGCATTCCAGTATCAATTTTGTTATAATAGAAAGGATATCCTTTAATTGCTTCTATAATTTGAAGACTTAAAGGAACCGATCTAAACAAAATTATGTGATGGACTAAAGGGAAGGCTGCTCACCAATAAGCACTGGCCAGCTTGGTGAGTTATTGGCCTGGACTGATATTTCTTCCTTTTCACATATCAGATCCCCTCTTTTACCTTTCCTATCCAGTCTTGCTTGACTCAACTCTTGTTTTCTTCGACCCCAATGGTATTAGAGTATTCGAGGCCTAAGGGATCATCTCTTTTCTTTCCTGTCCATACCTTTCTTTTCTTAGGTGATGTAACCGTCATTTATGGTGCCTAATTTTAAACGTTTGCAAAAAGTTGAATAAAAAAATACAAACAAATGTTGAACTTGTTAAAACACATTATTTTTATTTTTTTATTTATTTTTATTTTGTGGGCCTAACTATTGCATAGATATTATTATTAATATTATTATTATTACTGTTATTATTCCAATACTTATATCTTTCTCAAAAATGGGAAGTTGTCATTCTTTTTTGTTTTCTTTCTTTCTTTTGAAATTTGAATGCTATAGCGACCAGCTATGAAAATATTTCATTATCGCTTTAGCCTACTGTATTACCATATATGTAGTAGAATTGTTTTTGTTAATGTTTTTCATATATAGCATAAAATAATAAGAAAAAGCTTTGGTAAAGATATTTGATGCAGAATAGATAGAGAAAGCCATGTGAAAATTGGCATGTAAGATTTTTTAATTTCTGCAATTATAATAATAGTTGGAGCAAACAGTAGTTTTGAAAGCATCGAAGTTTTCAAACGCTTGCTAAGATCAGTAGGAAAAGCATTAAATATTTTAATGATCCATCATGTATACCTTTCTGAAAGCAAGAAAGTTTCACATTGGGACATTGAATATTTCATATTATCCGGTGTTTAGCTGAGTCATTTCTATGTTTATTATGATTATGGCTTGATTGCAGGCATAAAATATTGAAATGGAGAACAGATTGTAACAAAGTGTTTATTTTGATTTCTACAGAACAAGTTGTAACAAATGTTTTTTAATATCTGTTGTAGACTAATTATATTCCTCATACTTATACTCATACACTTAATTGTTGTCTTAATTGACTTTGTCTAATCTAAGTGCACTCTTGGAAGTGGCTGTCAATACTGATCGGTGTGGTCCTGCCAGCTCTATACAGCAAGAAATTTCCAGAGTCATTCTCACACATGTTCTTTTACATGGATTTGACTATGGAAGCATTTGATATCAAGCACTGCTTGGGCATGTGTTCAATTTACACATACCTGCAACAATACAGGGAGCTGCCTCTGCACTTGCAATTCTTCAGGGTGGCAAGGTATAAACATGTGCATTTGGGCACATAGTCACGTGGCTCCCTCCTCTGTGGTGGTGATCCTAACCTTACCACAGAATAGATAATTTAGGCACATTGCCAGCCTATGGGGCAGCTGCCAAATGCAGAAGGTAACATTAATAGTACTCTTCACTACAAGGTACGGGCATGGCATGATTGTTGAAGCTTGCTGCACCCTTTGTTCCTGGGGCTGGTCATAAAGGGTCATTCGTTACCTCGATGTGTTGACAGGTATACAAGATTCTTTATGTAGTCGACCCCTCCCTCTTCTGCCCTAGGGGAACTCCCAAACATTAGGTCACATTAGACGCAGCTTGCTGCCAAAGACCAAGCTGAATCATGCCAATCTGGTGGTGTCATGAGTTGAGTGCTAGACCAGCAAAAACAAGTCGCACCTGACATCCCAATTTCTGTATTCATTGGCCATGACCTTCCTCAAATGTTCCTTTAGAGTCTTGAAATACAGCTTAATCATGCCATCTAACTGTTGGTGGATAATTGTTGTGCACTCCAGCTTACTCAGAAATTCCATCATCAGTTGTGACTGGAAGTTGGTGCCGTGATTGCTGTATAGTTCCAGTGGTACCCCAAAGTGGCAGAACTGTTTTTCAATGAGGCGATTTGCAATGGTCTTGGCCTAGTTAGGAATGCTGTACATCTCCAGCCACTTGGTGCAATAATCCATGACCACCATCAAATATTTGTTACCTCTGTTGGACTCAGGGAATGGTCCAGCTATGACAATAGCTATGCATTTGAAGGGTGTTCTCACGTTATACTGCTACATGCAGCCTTGGCTTCTGATCTGAGATCTGCGACTTGCACACACACATGACATTTGTGGCACTACCTCTCAGCGTTTGCCCAAAGCCTCAACCAGTAGCACCATTGTCGCAATTTGCCAATTGTTCCATTGTGTTCCAAATATCTTCCCAAAGTCCTCGCATATACTTCCTCCAGGACTTCTGCACCATACTCTGAGGAAGGTTCAACTGTTCTCTCTGTGTCTCTCCTTCAGATAATTCCCAAAATGTAAATAGTACCCCTCCCTTGATCCCATTGGGCCAGTAGCACTTGTGTACACTACTTCTAGATGCAATGTCTTTCCAAATTGATCTAGTCCCTGCCTCCACTCTCGCAGGAGCAGCACAGGTCATTATCTGTCAGCTGCTCTCTCCTCAACCCTGCGCTATCCCATTCATCTGCAGACCCTGCACCTTTTCTCTTAGGGTGAACTAAAGTTCTTCGGAGAGATACCATAGCGTGAAATTTTCTCTCTAGATGATAAAGGAGGCATTTTTGTGGTACCCTTTTTTTGGTAGTTTTATCCCTTTTCTTTTTCAATGACACCCTAATCTCCTATTTTCCCCTTTTTTTTATAGGTACTGCAGCTTTTCAATAATCTTCTAGAGTGCTTTTATTATATACAAGGTGGGGCAGAAACAATAAACAGGTTTCCAAGTGAAAAATATTTATATTTGTCATATTTATATGTATTCCTCTTACATTACCATAAAGCACAGTCCTTGGAGAACACATTTGAATTTTTGAAAACAAATGTCTTGTAGAGGTCCACAATCATTAATGCACTTTTCAACATAGCGGTCTGTTTCACAGATGCTTGTACTCGTGCTATGTTTTGTTCTGTACCTACAGGAGATCGCCGAGGCAATGGTTGGTTTTTGAATAGCATCCTTAAACAGTGCATCACATTGAGTTCCCTTTGAAGTTCTCTCTGGGTTTGAATGTTTGAGTTAGTTCTGTTGTAGCAATTTATTATTACTATGATGGATGTGTGCATGCTGCAATAATTGTAGTATTCCACGGATCTAATTGTGGACCTAAAACTGTAGCAAGTAATCTTTTTCATCTTTAGTATCCTTTTACATGGAAATAATTCTTGTTATTTAAGTTTTCTAAAAAGTTGCACTAATGATTTTGATTGAAATACCATATGTTTAAGCTATTTAATGACAAACTGTATATGTTGAATGTGATAGATACATTTGTTTGTTGGAGTTGTAATGAGTCACACTTATTTACACTTAAAAATCTCCACTTAATAGTTAAAAAACACTGAAACGTTTTCCAGGACATTCGCCCTCTTCTTCAGCAGTTTGGTCACCAATGCAACTCCAACATGAAGAATACTTTACTGTTAATAGTGCTTCTGTTTATAGTAGTTAACATTTGTTTGTTTTTATTTTCAAGCCCAAGCCTGCACAAGACCAACTTCAGAATATGACTTTTTAGAATCGGCCCTCATCCAGCTCATAGGCCTAGGTCTCAGCCTGTGTGAAACTCTTAAAATATAAATCCAATAATAAATCCCAATTAGAAGTTCACTTTTTAAAATGATATCACTGTTTAGTTCAGGGTGTGGTTTCTTTACTTACATATGTTACAACCATTGTAGGCTGTTTCCCTAATTACTTGCTCTACACATACTATGTACTTAGTGTATAGAGAAGGTATGGTATTGCATCCAAAAATGTTATACTAAAATTTCACAAGAAATACACAATTAGAAAAATGTCTTTGTGTGTGCGCATGCATGGCTCAAAAGCAAAAAGGATGTTAATACCAAACTTGGTATTTAAGTTGCGTAACTTCCAAGGATGTTACACAAAGATTTTCAAGAAAATCCTGCCATCCTCAACTACCCTTAAATGGAAAAAATGTCCAACATTTTTATTTTTTCAAAAATAGCTCTTAACATTTTTTATCAAAATACTGTATATTAAATTTATTTGTACAACAAATAAAATATAAATCTATAATTTGCTGAGAACAGCCTCTGAAGATGTCTTCATTCTAGGTGACTTTTATGTAACTGGTAAACCGTAAACTAACTGCACAAAAAATTCAGATCAGGTTAAACATTCAATTTATATCATATACATTTTTTTTCATGGAGTTAACCATTTCAATATATTCCTTGTTATTGGTTTCAGTTTTAAAATACTTGAACTTTTCTCATACAGAAAGTTGTAAACTCCTGGCCATCTCAATTGCATAACAACCAGCTTTTAAATGATTTGACTATTCCTTTAGCCTTGTGCTTCCTTATTTCCCTTCTTACAAGGAAACAAGTAATAAGACTAATTCAAAATCTTCTCGGGCTTCTAGCCAGGCAAAAACTTGGCTTGACACCAACGTTTCGAAGAAGTGCATCTTCCTCGTCTTCAGGGTGAACTGATGGTTTGAGCTTGCGGAGACTGGTATTTATAAGAGCTGGGATGAAGCTAACATCTGATTGGTTCGCGTGATATTATGGCCTGGTATTTAAGATGACTGAGACATGGTCACAGACTTCATAGAAAACTATTTATAGCAGTTATTCGGCTAATGTTTTGTGTTTGAGCACGCACCTGCTAGAAAATAAGTCTTGGAAGACTGCAGGTAGAGGATTAGGTATTAAGGCTCTTTAACATTGGTGTCCATGCTGAACTTAATTGTAGGCCAGGTTCAACAATAACAACACATTTTGTGCAAGTGTACTGAAGTTCAATTTGCAATAATTTCCCCCTGGTTAACAATGATTTCTGAAATATTGGTTTCCAAAACTACAAGGTGAGCAATGGCTGCCATACCCATTTGAACACAAAGGGAAAGGGAAGCATATGCCAAATTTTATTTTCATACCACCTATTGAAGAACGCCTGAGAATTAGGTAAGCCATCATGTGGTGAAAGATAGCATATGTAGGTGCATCTATTATGCAAAATTGATGTAAATTGGATTTAGTTTTCCTGTGGCCTGGCAAAATGGCTGTAATGGAATTGGTGAACCTTTATTTTCAATCTGTCTTTATTAAGGGAGGAAAGGATTTAGCCACTGCTCCTTTTGTGCTACAATTCCATAGTCTGCCATTCCTTGATACTTGACCTTTTAATTTCTAATTTAATGATGGATTTGAGATTTTTTTTTATTTATTTATTTATTTATTCATTCTCCTGTACAGGCTTCTTTAGCTAATCTGTCAGCTAATTCATATGCCAGCATGGGTCTTCGCTTAACTGAAGTGAATTGTCCAATGTTATAGCACTATACCGGCATTATGAATATTATTTATTAGTGTATTGTTTGTTTTTTGTTGTTGTTTTTTTCTTTCTTTTAATAGAAATAGTGTGTGCCTACTGTCAGTTTATTCTTTCTCTGTTCAATAGTTCTTTTAAAGTACCTCTAGGGCTTTCCAAATGACTACCTGTTCAGCTTGGTTGTTTTGAATTGGGTATATGTAATACTTCATATGGTACATCATGTTTAATACATGTACTGTACATACACACACACACACGCGCATACCCCTGCTTTATGTAAATTTCTTTTTGTAAACTCTTCTATAGAGTACCCTTGCAGTGAAATGCACAGTAATTAAACAGTTTCTTTAAAGTTATTATATTTCTTTAATATCAATTATACAATTACAAAAATATTGGTATTTTCAATTTGTAAAATTTAATTGCAATTTTAATATGTCAATTAGAAATTAAGGTAATGCTGTTCTGGCTAAAGGATTAAAATTCACTGACTTTCTCTACCTATTCTGCAACAAACTATTCTTGCAAAAGCTTCTTCTTGTACTTCATGATAATCGAGAAAATCATAGCAGAAATGGTCTTGTGTGTTTCCTATTGGGTGAAAAACCACTAGTCTAAAGCAATAGTCATATCTTTGAATTGCTGGTTGCAAGTGATGAAATTTCATTTTATTTGAATGCTTGGAGTAAAATAAAAGAAAAATGAATGATGACTTCCCATTAGAGAAAAGTGTTAGTGTTTAAAAATTTAATTCAATTACTAGGAATATCTCGAAAATGGTGAAAAAGTATTTGACATAAATTATGTGCTTTAATAAGATCTACATTTTTTGTGTCTTAAAATCCCCCCCCTCTCTCTCTCTCTCTCTCTCTCTCTCTCTCTCTCTCTCTCTCTCTCTCTCTCTCTCGCTGTCTCTGTCTCTCTCTCTCTCTGTCTCTCGTTTTTTACCAGTTATGCAAAAGTCATCCAGAATAAGGAGGACTTCAGAAGTTATACCCAGAAAATTCAAGATATACATGATTAATTCCAAGTATGCCAAACACAACATTTGATACAAAATTACATTACTTTTTAGTTCAGCTATCTAGGTTTCATTAAATAAGCAAGAGTTTGTATAGTAAATTAATCGCTATTATATGTATATGTGCCTAGAAACAACAAACTTTTGCTAACCCTTTTAGTGCCAGCGCAAATAGCAAAGTCTGAAAAGTGCTAAGCAATTTTAGAGGAGAATGCAGAGTTTTAAATTATTAGTAATAAAACGAGTACCAAATGACATACAGAGCTTAATTTTTTTTTTTCTTTTTTCATTTGTAGGAAACCCTTTTGTCTACTGTATTATATGTATGGGAAATCTTTTCAATATATTTAAAAAATTGAAAGCAAAAGAAACCTTTGAAAATAAAAAAATCCCAAAATATACAATAATTTAGACATACAAAACCTCACTACAAAAGAAATTAAGGTTAATTAAATGAAAGTATGGATATTTCTTTATTAAAACAACATCCTGTTTTGGTGTGGTTTTTTATTTTTTAAAATACAAAAAAAAAAAAATTCACGGAACCTGAAACTGAAAAAGAAGTTACCAAAAACACACATATAAACATGATGCCACTATTAATGAAAACAGCATATAGCAATAAGATACAAATGTAACATAGATTACTGTACAATTTAGCACTTGTGTTGTTGCATGTCTGAATAGTTGATTCACATTGTATTCGTCGTCTGTTTACATCTCCGTAAATCCATTTTGATAAGTACATGGATTATTTGCATGCGTACAAGGGTCATTATTATCAGATGAATTTTTATCACTGAAGTTAGAATATACAGGGTGTATATAAATGAATATCGGGGTTTTAACTCTTTATAATATTTATTACATTCAACTTACAGTTATGAATGATATGTCTAATGAAATAGCAACTCAAACAGTTTTACCAAGAAGCTTATAAATGTTCAGTGTGACACCCTTTGTCACACGGCACACATCAAGTCTATAGCCGAGTTCTTCCCAAACGTTGATAAGTGTGTATTCAGTAAATTGTGGCAACAGCTGCTTCAATCTGGTTTCTTAATTCAGAGAGGTCAGCTGGTAGCGGAGGCATGTACACACGATCCTTAATGAAGCCCCAAAGGTAAAAATCACATGGCGTTAGGTCAGGAGCACGTGGAGGCCATGCATAGCAAGCCCTGTCATTGTGGCCCTTGCGGCCTATCCAGCGCTCGGGTACAGTGACGTTCAACCAATCACGTACTTCGTTATGCCAGTGAGGTGGCACACCATCCTGCTGGAAAATGATGTTCTCTGGCTCATTTTCCTTCAACTGAGGGAAGAACCATTGCTCTAGTGTATCAAGGTAAGAAGTGCCAGTTACAGTGGGTTCACCAAAAACGAAAGGCCCATAAACTTTTCGCCGGGATACGGCACAAAAAACATTCACTTTAGGGGAATCTTGTTGCATTTGCACATCTCGTGAGGATTTTCTGAGCCCCAGATGCGCACATTATGAGTGTTAACATGTCCACTAAGGTGAAAGGTCAATTCATCACTGAAGACAACACGATCCACAAAATCGTCATGAAACAACATGTTGTTTGCGAATTTGGCACGTAATCCATGGTCTGTCGGCTTTAGAGCCTGTAATAACTGTAAACGGTAAGGACATAGCTGTAAGCGTTTTCTTACAACTTTCCAAACAGTTGACACAGGAACTTGTAATTCATGACTAGCCTTCCGGACTGATTTCTTTGGGCTACGAGTGAACGTCTCTCTCACTCGCTCAACAGTCTCTTCACTTACTCCTGGTTGTCCCGTGCTCTTCCCTTTACAAAGGCAGCCGGTATCTTCAAACTGATTATACCATCTACAAATGTTTTTATCACTAGGAGGATCACAAACGAACTGTTGCACAGTAACTACAGATTCTGTCTTTGCAAACTGCTAAACACAAAATGCTTTCTGTTTACTAGTCGCCATCTTTTCTACTACCACTGTCTAGCGGATTGCGGCAGAAACATTGCATGCACATGCACACTTGTGCCAACAAACAAAAGTGTTTGAGTTGCTTTTTCATTTGACATATCATTTATAACTGTAAGTTGAATGTAATAAATATTATAAAGAGTTAAAACCCTGATATTCATTTATGTACACCATGTATATCTTCCTCTCTTACATCGATGTCAGAAACTCTTTCAACAAGATCTGAAAATTCAAAATCACTCGCCATTGCGAACTGAAGCTCTTATTTTCTCTTCAGTTCATAACCTCCGGCTAGATGACACCATGTTTCAACCACAATAAACAAACACCAGGAAGAGAAATTAAATTTTGAGCTAATTTAACCCTTTGTAGTGAAGATAAGGTCCAGAAACACCCCAAAAAACCTTTCTCTGTGGCTATGACATAGAAAATTTACAGAATTTCCCACTGGAAAGAGTTAAAATGTATGAAAGTAGCATCACCATTAGATCTTGCAGAATTTTCTGATCATGATTAGATGGTGATTGGCACTAAAAGGGTTAACAGACTGTTGCAAACTGTGACTTACACAACATGGAAATTCCAGTCATATAGACAATACTTCCTCAGTATAATTTATCTGCTCATTTGTTGAGTACAAAAATATATGAGATACATTAAAGTATTAACAGATAATGTAAGTTACCACTACAGTTTATACATTTGGAATATAAATAGCTGGGTCAAATTACAAAAACAATTGTGACTTACTCATCATGTGCAATGCATGTACATATAACATTATAAATGTAAATACTGTTTCTAGCTTCACTATATCTATCCCATAGAAAACCCAAAACTTTTCTGCCATGAAAGTCAGCTCATACAATTTTAGTTTCACCTGGACTTCCTCAATAGCACTAAAATTGTCTGAAGTTGGCTATACAAACAATTCACTTTTCAGGCTATAATGTCTAAATTTGACATTAAACATGCATCCACATTAGTTGAAAGCACCTTTAACCACAAAATATTTCATCTTCTTTTGAATCTATTAATGCCCATCTCCATTGCTGCTACTGCATTTCTGAATTTCAGACTCATCTTCTTTGC
Source organism: Hymenopus coronatus (assembly GCA_030762935.1). Classification (NCBI taxonomy): domain Eukaryota; kingdom Metazoa; phylum Arthropoda; class Insecta; order Mantodea; family Hymenopodidae; genus Hymenopus; species Hymenopus coronatus. The sequence continues at coordinate 20,538,380 of CM060885.1, forward strand.
CCGCATTGTAGGGCATAGTGTTTATAAAAATAAAAGTAATGGAGGCTAGATAAAATTACCTAGTATTAAAAAAATTGGAGGGAACTAAGGGATAATTACATACTAATTATTTTTCATAACTTAAAAAAAAAATGTTACTTAATAAGATAGAAAAAAAAAATTGATGTGTTCCATTCACATGACTTTCTCTACATCTCTGCAACAAATTATTGTTAAAAGCTTACTCTTCTATCTACATCATGCAAATTGAAATAAACAGAAGAAATTGTCCTTATTACTTAGTTCCTTGTAAGTAGAAGTGAAAAAAAATCCATGTGTTCCATTCACATGATGTCCTCTTAACTGTTCGGTAACCAAAACTTTTATTGAAAACCTTAAACTGTTATCTACATCATGCTAATCGATAAACTTAAGCAGAATTAGTCTTATTACTAGCTTCCTTGTGAATAAAAGGGAAAATAAGAAAATGCTCAGGCTAAAGTGATAGTCTCATCCTTTAAAAGGTGATCGTTATGTGAAACAATTGAAATTCCAATTTAAGTGGCTTAAAATTGAAACCAATAATCTGTAATATCTTGAAAACGGTTGGTTAACGCTACAAAAAAAAAAAAAAAAAGTTTTTGTATAGCCAGTTATATAAAAGTCATCCAGAATGAAGAGGTCTTCAGAGGCTATTCCCAGAAAATTCAAGAGAACATTTCATTTACCTAAAAATATCTTAAACATAAGGTATTTTAATAAAAAACGTTAGTCATTTTTGAGAAAATCAACATTTTCTAAAGATGTTCTATGTAAAGAGAAGTTGGGGGAAGGGGTATTTTTTTTTGAGGATCTTTGTGTCACACCCAGAAGATACTCAACTTAAATAATAACTTTGGTATTTAACTGACTTTTCATTTTTGGGCTATGCTACACACACACACACAGATTTTTTTTTTTTTTTACTCAGGTGACCTCAAAATATATATTTCTAGCAAAATCTCGGTGTCAAATTTATATATATACACTATGCTACTTTCTATAATCTATGTACATAGTATGTGTAGAGAAAGTAAATAACAAAACAAAAATTCTGATGTGTTCCATTCACATGACTTTCTCTACCTCTCTGTAACACATTGTTGTTAATAAGCATATTCCCTTATCTACTTTATGCTAATAGAGATAAGCATTAGCAGAAATGATCTTATTACTTAGTTCTTTACAAGTAGGAGAGAAATGAGGGAATACTCTTGGCTAAACCAACAGTCAAATGTTTTAAAATATGGTTGCTATGGGATTGAAATCCGTTTCTTTGCGTGGCCAAGCGTTGACAAGTTCTCGTATAAGAAAAGTATAAGTTTTTTTAAAACTGTAGCCAATAACAAGGAATATCTCAAAAATGGTAAAAAATAATGTATATAACATAAATTGTGAGTTTTAACGAGATCTATGTTTTTTGTTAAGTAGGATTTTGTCTCATGGTTTACCAGTTATGCAAAATTCCATAAAATTCATCCAGAATAAAGAAGTTTTCAGAGGCTATTCCCAGAAAATTCAAGATATACATTTTATTTGCCATGTAAATATCTTTAATATACAATATTTTAATCAAAATCGTTAAAGCCATTTTTGAGAAAATCAAAGTTTTTGAACATTTTTCCATGTCAATGGTTGTTGGGAGTGGAGAGATTTTTGAGAAAATCTTTCTGTCGCATCCTAGGAAGATACTGAACTTGTATACCAAGTTTGGTATTTCATGGACTTGTTGTTTTTGAGCTATGCTGCCCATGGACAGACACGCGCGCTCAGACATTTTTCTAAAAACCTTTTTTTTTTTTGGATTGCTGGGGTCTTAAAACATATATTTCCAGTGAAATCTCGGTATCAAATTTTTTGGTACAATACAATATCTTCTATACGCTAGGTACATAGTATATATAGAGAAAGTAAAAAAAAAAAAGAATCAGGTTTTACAACCAGGAACCCATGATTAGAAAAATGTTTGATAAAATTACAGCATACATAATACATCAATTAAAATATATGTCGTTAAATCCAGGCCCTGTAATTACATTGCTTTCAGGAGGGAAATACCTTATTTCAGTTGGATCTAATGGATATTTTTCTGCTTTCAGCAAATTCCTTTAAGGCCAATGCCTGCCTTGCCTGAAAGAGCACCTTGGTTTCCAACTCCAGAGAAACCATTGGGTGATCTCCCATTACTTCCAAGTATGATGAATAAACCTCTCTTATTAAGAGATCTTGAAGCTTCCATGGTACTAGCTGCAGGTTGTGGGCCACAGGTACTTGCCCAACAACAACCACCACCACCACCACAACCACCTCCACCACCACAACATATTGATGCTGCTGCTAATTTTGGCAGTAATCCCAATATTAGAGAACCAAATTTTGTTGGAAATAACAATGGGTGGCAACCTCCAAGACAGCACTCTGTACCACTGTATCAGCGGCAGGGACAATCTTCCATGCAGGAAAATGTGAATGTTCACTCTATTTTGGATGGTGTGATGGATAAGAGCACCAGTGGAACAAGTGGAGCATTTGCAGGTTATGCACGTGCAGCTGTTAGTATTGGACTTCAGCGGGATTGTCCCCAAAGAGAATGTCCCCAAAGGGAGCCACCTGTAAATTTTTCTCGTGTTCCACCACAACAAGAACATCCTATAGGGGAAGTTCCAGCAGGCAGGATGATGCAAATGTTCCATCATCCTCCAGAGGGCTTTGTGCATGCACAAAATAACCAGCAACAGCAAAGTGTAAGAGAATTTGGCAAGCCAGAGGGACAGTCTGAGGATGAAATGGCCGCACAGAATGATGGAATAGGTACAACATATGCAAGTGTTCTCAGAGCTACTCCTCAAAAACTAAATTCATCATTAAATGAGGATGAAGACAAAAGTAGGATGGGGGATCCTTTTGCAGTACTTCGGGCTCTAGGAGCAAAGAACACACAAAGTTCAACAGGACTGTATCATTATTTTTCTTAAAAATAATAATGTAGAGACTGAAAGGGTTGTCCACAGACCTATATTTGAATCACTGCAACTCCTGTTATTAACAAAAAATGTACAGAAAAGAACATAAAAAGATAAGATATATGAAAAAAATTTAATAAAATGAATTGTATATAGCTGAATTGGTGATAAACGCATGGAATTTTGCAGTCTAATATGAAAATTTATCATAGAGAAGTCAGGTTTTCAATGACATACTTTTCTCACTGGTTTTTTGAAGAATGGTGTATAGAGCAATTTACATTATAATTTGTTTTTGCTTATTAGTAAAATATTAATAAGACATCATGTATATTTTTATATGCTCTCCACATCCCTTGTCCAAAAAATATCTTTTAACAAAGCACAGGTTAGTAACATAGTATTTATTACATGTTACAGTGGCACTTTCAGCTAATGTGTCACCTTATACATAGTGAACTTACTTACTGGCCATACTCCCTACATTGCTGTTATTCTTCTTTGATAAAATTCAATATTGACATGTCTGCAAAATTATAAACCTACAAAGATTTTATATTAGCTTTAACCTTGTATTTTATAATTAACTCATATATTTGCTCATTGATCAAATAATGTGCTGAAACAACCAACAATTTTATAGAGGCTGTAAGGTAAGCTTTTTCTGATAAACATTTCATATTTTCCTTTCTTTAAACAAAGAGGTCAGTATTAAACTGGACTGCTTTCCAGCTTTAGTTCCTGCAATTTGTGTTGTATGCTTCATATCTTGGTTGTCAGAAGATTAGATATTTCTAATGGTTTGCAAATGTGTGCAAGAAGCTCCAAAAGTTAGGAAGAACATACAAGAATTTTCTATCCTAATTTGTTCTTTTAAAAGCATATGTAGTGAGGCTTATCATACAATTCTTGCAATACATTATAAGACTCTGTTGCATTTGAGTACATCACATTGATAAAAAGTGTCTAGAAGTATACAAAACACCTTGAAAGGTAGAATTAGACTGAAAAATTCAGTACCATCACTTTCCATGCAATTACTGTATTCAACCACCATTTTCCAATGACTTGCAAATGGGACCTTTATTATCGTACCGGTATATTACTATGATAGCCCAGTTGGTTAAAGCAACTGGATGGAAAGCAGAAGATCCTGGTTCACATCCTGGCTATGGCACTGAATTCAGTCTGATTTTTGAGTAAAGAAAGAATTATTACTTTTCACAGCACTACCAACAAAAATAATACATTCCCTACATATTTGTATTAACTGAAATGCAACAATCACCAGACACTGGAGGGAAGGTAATGATTCTGATTAAATAAAAATGTCCCTTCTCCAACTGGGAATGAAACATGAGACTTGGAAATGAGAAACTGACATGTTGACCGCCTACCCTAGAAGCAGTACCTTTAGTTTTAAACAAAGGAGTATGGGCCCACCTCATAGATTGCAGGTAGTGAGTCTGCCTTACCTCAAAAGAGGTCCCGGTTTGAAATCCTAGTTAGAGTGAGTTACCATGGTTTTCCATTACCAATTTGAACATCATTTCAACTATTTTGTTCATTCATTATCCAATATGATCTATTAATTTAGGATGTTTAACTAGAAGAAAGAGAGAGAAAATAAAGGAATATACCCACTTTTAGAACAAGTGTCTCACATACCTCGTCTTCCATTAGAAATGCTGAGGAATCATATTTTTTTCTCTGAGAAATATGGAGGACATACAATGTTTGAAAGCTTCACTCCAAAGCATTGTGCTCATTTTGACATACATGTAAATAATATAATTACAGCTATCTTAACTCACACATTATCTGATAAAAGTTGCATTCACATAAAAAACTTCTTGTTCCATAATTCCAATAATTTCTGCTGTTATATGTTGTGGTGAAAATTAGGATCAGCACAAAAATAGTAATATTCAGAGAGACCAAATATTACAGAAATACCCATTACTTATTTTGTCAGATGGCTGAATTCCTGTGCTGCACACACCCTGTACAGCTTACTGCAACAGTTTATTGCTGCATGGGCTTATCCTTTTGAACTCCTTGGGACAGTGCTTGTATTTTCTTGGAGAGCTTTCCAAAGCTGGCATTGAATCATCCAGTTGCTAAAATTGTTCTCTTTTTTTCTATGAGCTATGGCATTAAATAAATCAGTGTCCCTAAATCTAAGAATAAGTTAACCTAATTGTATCTCTGTTTAGAACTTCAACAGCAGAAAGTTCTGTGAAAACAGCCTACAGACTTTTTGTCTTAAGTCAGGATTTTCATATTTGAGTCATACATGAAAATACTTAATTCTGATGTGAAGCTTTCACCTCCAATTGTTAATACCACACACACATTTGCTGAAATTACACTGAAGCAAACAAGTGACATAAGAGAAATAAAAACAAATGCAACACTAAATTAGGCACTTATAAAGCAACTCAGGTCTCTGAGGCAAGTTCCAACAGTGAAAATATAACGTGACTGCTCTGTATGATGCAATCCAAAGGACAAACCTTTAAAAATGCATGCTTACCAAATCACGTATATCCACAAAACATCCATAACAATCTCAATTTTATTTTCCTTTTTTGTAGTGCATAAACTTTCTCATAGGTACATCACAAAAATTGGTCTTTGCAGCAGTTATCTTCTTTCATATTCAAATAGCATATTCAGCAATATTTAATGTTGGGTATACTTTATTGATAAAAATAATTTAAGTTTACTTAATAAGAAAGTGTGGTATAGTATGAAACAAATATTGTATGTGACCACTATGGAAAGTACATTTATCTTGAATGTTTCAGAAGTTCATCCTTGTTTACTGCTCAGCTATAAACATCTCAGTTTAATGAATTTATTTTCCAAGATGGTTGCCTTATTATTTTGCCTCAGTTCAGACAATTTAAAATTTCATATTTGAAGTTGCTTGGAAACTTATGAGTGTAGAATGATAATACAACAAGAAAAAGGAAATTCTACAGTAATGATACAGAATCTAGACTTGTTTTAAGCTAAGATTTGTGTTCTGTTTGTCCCTTTGATTAGTTAGAAGTTTTTAATTTAACTTGATGTAAAATGACGTATACACAGATGCTGTCTAATGTGCTGCGCAGTTAACAGTGTTATCATTAGTCTTTCATTTAAATGCTAATTTATTTTGGCTTCTCTCTCCAAGCTTTGCTGTTACATCTTCTGTATGGTGGTCTACAATGCAAATTTTATTTCTTAAACTTCATAACATTAATTTTAAAGCAACAAAGAGCTTGCCTAATATATTTCCCCTAGAGTTATGGACTAATAGGTGTTAATAGAAAGGAAAATAGAATAGAATTTATTCACCTTAAGAAATACAATAAATTCATGGCTCCGTCAAAAGAGATACTGCATACTTTAAAATTTATCATATTTCTGTTATGCACAACTTCTTAAGTTTAGGAAGTTTATGAATCCCTCTATCAAGTAGAAATTCTTAGAGTCAGTATTTGGAAATATTCTGATATGATGACTGTTTTAAAATCTGGTTTAAGTCTTATTTAAATCAGATTTTTTTTCATAGAATGAAACAGATCTTGAACATTTTTTCCAGAAATTATTCAGCATATTGTGGTAAATTTTAGAATCTGTTAAATAAATTCAAAATCTTTTAGTGGTGCAAATCATAAGTTGTGAATTGACAATACTACATGCTTTGTTCAAACCCATGAACACCACTAGTGAAAATAGAATTTCAATGAAGTCAGCTAAGCTTTAATTACGCAAAGTAATAAAACTTGATAAACAAGAGTTTTGGGTTTTTGGAATTATATGATTCAAGTTCCATTACCCCATGTCAGAATATTTGGGACATCTAGTGATGTTCTTGGTCAGTTACAATTTCTAATTTGCAATTCCTCCACTATGCCCACATGATGACAAGGCACCCATAGATTGCACTATAGGACTAACTCACAACTTTGCAGATGTGAAAATGGTGAAATTTTGATCAGGATCCTTCTTTTTCAAGGTATACCATTATTTTATGTGCAAGCAAACATTGCATGAGAAAAGACTTTACTTCCCTTCCAAAGGATCCCATGCTAAGGATTTTATATCCCAAAAATATCCAACACCATTTGCTGGGATTGAAACTGTGACAGTGAGTAATAGAAGTAACCATTACTCCACGGAAGACAATATTTGTAGAACATATATTATTTAACAGGTCATATGTAGTAAGATGTTTCCAGTTGGAACTTGAAATATACCAATGAATTAAAATGTGCATAGATGAAAAATTAGGTTGAAGCATAATATATACTTTAAACTGAGTGAAAACTTGTTAATATTGGAAGAACTGATAGTGAGTTTTATGGTGTTTATTGTTCATCTTAGTTATTTTTCGGCACAAAAGCTATCAATACTGTCAGTAAATAGTTTATTACAAATAAGTAAAGAAAGAACATAGCATTCAGCTCCCTTTAGTTGACCAGCTTTGTCTTTCAGTAGGATTTTATACCTCATAACACATATTATATATTGGTAATATAAATTATTACAAACTTGAATAACTCTCCTTTAAAAACAAACATTCAAGGTACATTAAAATGGTATAATGAAAGGAAACTCAAAAAGTTTTTATTATATCTGTTTTATAGCATCATTTCATATGTGTTCGGCATTTGCTCACTTGTCACAGGGAGCAATATATACATGAAGCCCGCAGTCCGATTCCTACCATATACATTTTAAATGGGATGATTTGCTAATGCAACAGCCTCAAGATACAAACCAAAGATTTTGGATGTCCATTGGTAAACATGATCGATACACTTGTTGGACAAAACACGAGCGTAAAATATCTGATATGTTCCATTCTCATGACTTTCTCTACATCTCTGCAACAAATTATTGTCAAACAGTTTTTTAAAGCTGAAACTAATAACAAGGAATATCTCAAAACAGATCAACTCCATGAAAAAAATGTATATGACCTAAATTGTGTTTTATCGTGATCTACATTTTTTGTGTAGTAAGTTTTCTTACAGTTACCAGTTTTGCAAAATTCAATAAAAATCATCCAGAATAGAGGTCTTTAGAGGCTATCCCAGAAAATTTGATATGCATTTTATTTGGCATGTAATTATCTTAAATATAAGAGATTTTAATCAAAATCATTAGAGCCATTTCTGAGAAAATCAATATTTTCTAAATTTTATCCATCTAAAGGGTAGTTTGGGGTGGGGGGATTTTTCTTGAAAATCTTCGTGTCTATCTTTGGAAGATACCAAACTTAAATACCAAGTTTGGTATTTACCAGTCTTTTAGTTTTTGAGCTATGCTGTCCACAGATACACACACACACACACACATGTGTGCACAGATCTTTTTCTAAAAATGCTTTTTTTTATTCAGGGGGACCCAAAACATGTATTTCCAGTAAAATACCAGTATCAAATTTTGGATGCATTACAATACCTTCTCTATACACTATGTACATAGTACGTGTAGAGAAAGTAAAAATGTCACAGGGTATAAGGTCAGGAAACTTGTGTTTACTATCATGGCCAGCACATCCAGTCCGTTTGATGGTCACATATTCAGCTCCTGTCTGACATCTAAGTGTGGCTCCTGTTGAAAAACGAAACTTTGGATATCCAGACCAATAGGTGCAACTTTACCAACCTCCTTTTTAAAATTACGTTGCACGAAGATACCAGACTGTCAGACTTGAAAATCAACATACAAAATGCATTTATATCTTTGGTAACAGACATTTTCTCCCTTTTGACCCTACCAGCAAAAATACTGAGACAGTTGTACTGACAAAAAATATTTCAGTTTCCCTTTCTGCCAATACCACTTCCATGTATTTGAGTGTTATTAAAGATACGCTATTCAAGTTTGGAATTGGAAATATCATTTGTAATATACACTGTATATTCCATTTGTCCAGTTTCTTCAAAATTTCTCAGAGTTTGAACTACAGACAAAACTTCAAACCCAGAGTATTGCATTTGACACAAAGCACTTACCACAGTACTCGCCCACTCTTCTGGCGTGGTGCATATCAAAATGCTCTATAAACCACCACCATATTTGCCCTGTTTGAGATATTTCTTATTCTATATCCATACTCCCATGGATAGGAACAAACCTGGGCACATTCCATTGCTAGAAACACTTTCAAACCAACTATGCACAGCACAGAACACAAATGGAAAATGTGGCATTCTGTTGTTGCAGATTCAGATGTTTTTCAAATATTAAGGTAATCATTTTAATTAGTAAAGTATTTCTATCTTCTCAGCATAAAGTAGCAAAACAAAAAGATACAATACCCACTGTGTATCCTATTATTTTCGTTTATGTATTCTGTATCGTGGCAGCTTCAATCAGAATTGTGCCTTCTTGCAGTTGTATGTTTGTTAAATGATTCTGTAAAATTAATTTGCAAATTCAGTGCAAATCTTCAACTGCTAATTCACTGAACTTTCTAATACTACATTCTCTTTTATATTCAAGCTTTTTCTGAAAGAATCTCAAAACAACAGTTCCATGCAAATCTTTAGTTAATACTAGGATAATTTATTTGATTAAAAGATATGGCAATACTACTATCACTTTTTTTCATAGCATCCTGTTATCAATATGCATTCTTCCCATGATTTTTTCAGTTTTCAATGCTTACCATGAAGAAAAATATTTGCAACTAAGTTGTTGCACATGAACTTAATGTTTCCCAGAATCATTCTTAATTTGCTGTACTTTCAAAGCTACTTCAAAAGGTTCAAACCAATGATAGTTGCATGGAGATAAGTTTAGATGTTAAGTTGAATGCTTCAACTTTTGAGATGGTAAATTCATATTATTTGGTTTTACTTTGTCATGTAAAAAAATTACATCTTGGATTGTTGTTAATGTTGCTTTTTTACTTTCTCTACACGTACTATGTACATAGTGTATAGAGAAGGTATTGCACTCCACCCAAAAATTTAATACCGAGATTTCACCAGAAGTATATGTTTTAGGGTCCCCTGTATCCAAAAAAAAAGCATTTTCAGAAAAAGGTCCATGTGTCTGTGAACACGATAACTCAAAAACGAAAAGACGGTAAAATACCAAACTTGGTATTTAAGTTCAGTATCTTCCAGGGATGTGATACAAAGATTTTGAGAAAAATCCACCTTCCCAAAACTACCCTTTATGTGGAACTTTTTTCAAAATTTTTTATATTCTCAAAAATGGCTCTAACGATTTTGATTAAAATATTGTATATTAAAGATATTTACCTGACAAATAAAATGTATATTGTGAATTTTTTGGGAATAGCCTCTGAAAACTACTTTATTCTGGATGAATTTTACGGCATTTTGCATAACTGGCAAACCGTAAGATATAGACAAAAATTTACTTAGAGAAAATGATTAAAACACACAATTTATGTTGTATAAAATTTTTCGTGGAGTTGATCGTTTTTAAGATATTCCTTGTTATTGAATTCGGCTTTGAAACACATACTTTTCTCATACGGAATTTGTTAACTCCTGTCCATACAAACAAAGGAACTTTAGTTACATAGCAACCAGCTTTTGACTCTTTAATCTATGGTATTCCCTTATTTCGCTTCTACATACATGAAAGCAAGCAATAAGACTATTTCTGCTAATTTTTCTCGATTAGCATGAAGTAAAAAGAAGCATAAGCTTTTTAACAATAATTTGTTGCAGAGATGTAAAGAAAGTCATGTGAATGGAACAAACCAGATTTTTTATATAAGCTTTTACATTATCCAGAAATTGGCAGTACTAAATGGTATGCATTTGAATTGCAAAGAAAATGTATCCTCGAAATGACCTTAAGAGTTAATTTTCTTGTAAACCATGTCGAACACATTTTCACAGACTGTCTAGTCAAAATCTGTCATTTATATGCTTTGAGTTGTTGAAAGCTTTTTCCCAGAGCTGTGCCACAGATGCATATTTCTTGTCCAGAAACTCTATAAGAATACACTGTAATGAACATCAGTACTTCATTTTGCTACTGAGGAGAGACCCAAATAGATATACAGAGTGAATGACCTAAAACTTGCACTGTAAATATTTTGGAAATGGAGAGTTCTATTAGTGTGTGGTTTTCACAGAATTTATTGATAGTCAGGGGCTCTTATTTGCAGTCTATACACAGATTTTAATAATGCTTAGAAATTGTACTTTTTAAACGGAACAATGCCTGTTGACCTTAACAAAGTAAAAATAAATTAGAATGTCATTGGTGTGCAATAAACTCCATTGACATACTAATTTACTCTGTTTATTTGTCAATAGGCATTATTCCATTTAAAAAGTTGTATGTTAAAAAAATAGATTATGAAGAGTTATTAAAATCTGTATATAGGTTGCATGTACGCCTGAGTACCAATCATTTCTGTGAAAACCACACAATAGCACTATCTATTTCCCAAATATTTGTGGTAGATTATGAAGAGTTATTAAAATCTGTATATAGGTTGCATGTACCCCTGAGTACCAATCAGTTCTGTGAAAACCACACAATAGCACTATCTATTTCCCAAATATTTGTGGTGCAAGTTTAGGTAATATGACCAGAATAGGAATAGACTTTAGACATATCCCCATTCCCTATTCAAAGCCACAAACTGTTTTGCTTACTGTCTGAAGAATGAGCATGTATATTCTCTTTGGTATGGTTCCATTTATTTGGCCTCATGATATGCTTTGATCATTTTTAGAGAGTGGACACCTCCTATGAGCTTCTACATTTCAGCAGATATGATTGCTTCTTTTGTACCAACCTTTAATTATGTTCTAGCCTAATTGCTTGGTGAATACTGTAAATTATAAAGTTATCCATGAGTTCTCATCGTTAAGCAGTAGTAATAATAAGGTGCAGCAAAATATTACAGAAAAACAGTGGAGAGCTTTATAATTAAACACATAGTTGTAATAACTGTGTTGTTATTAGACTTCCCAGAACTGCAGATTGCCTAAGATAATATAACTAGCATGTTACTAATTTTACCATATAACTTTTAGTGTAAATGATATCCTTTTCTGAAACTCTGTGTTACTCCTAAGGCATTTCTTCTTTATCTTTCTTTCCCGGCCTCCATCACTTTAGAATGATTGATTACACATAATTTACGAGAATTGGAATCAGTCAAATCTGCACCAAATTATAAAAAAAACTAGGCATTGAAATTTTTCTAATAGCTTGAGGGCTTTACACTGCTACAGCTCTAAGAATTATCAGGTAATGGAAGATGTTTCTTGATGTCATTCTGTTCATTGTCTCCAAATCTACCGAAGTCCAATGTTTTTTACTAGTAGTATTTGTGAACTGCTTTTCTTCGTAATTGTATTAGTTTTCAGAGATTACTCCTTGGAATTAATTTGGCATTGTTTCTTTCTTTAAAATTTATTTTGGTACCAAAATTCTAGTAAATTATCATAGGTATGTGAGTGGCAAGAGAAAACAAGCAATGGAAGTGTCATGAAATCAATCACAATTATCAATTCATTTTAAAAAGAATACATTAAACTGAAGCAGCAGATATCATCTTGTAATATTATGGGTGCACTATCCTTGTTAATGAATGGTAAGCCTTTGATTCAGAGTAGGCATAGTGAAAGTATGTATTTCTCAAACCACAGATGTATGCATATCATCTGGCAGCATATAAAATGAAAATGGAAACCAGGCCAATAGCTGGTTGAATGGAGTGGAAGCAATGAATAGTATAACTGCAGTCACAGTCTCCTTTTTGCAGCATCTGGTCTCCTGCAAGATGTATATATTATTTGTTATTGAGGATAGTGTGCCAATAATAAACTGAATTTAGATGTACTTGAATATGAGTAAAATTGATGTTTGACCAATGCCAAACTTTTAGATAAAGGTGTTCTTCACCAATATAAATGGATATAAACTACATGAAAATTCAGTACTATAGTAAAATTCAATATTTTAAATAGTATTATTTGAATGGGTTTACCTTAGTTGGGAGAAATGAGATAAAGAAATTGTAGATGTAAATATGATTGACTTTTTTCTTTTTCTATTTAGATTGTGTATGTGCAAAGAGAAAATGCAATCCTTGCGTAAAGCAGTAGCTTCTGAGTTTATATGAGGGGGTTTTTGTCCCGCAGAAGGTTTCCCCCTCCATAAAAATCAGCAAAGAGTCTCTTGAAGACTTAAAATTCTCAAATAACAAGGAACAGTCTTTTTTTTTTCTTTTTTTTTTTTCTTTTTTTTTTTAAATATCTCATAGATAATATTTGAAAATATTAAGTAGTGTACTCTGTGTGCTAATCTTTGTAAGTAAATTGTAGTATAATTACCTTGTAATTAAATAAAAATTGTAAATATCCTTTCCTGATGCAAAGTAGTAATGTAAATGGTGACATTTGCATTTCCTGCAATGGAATTTTGGGTATATTTATATTTTTTTATAGTGCATTTTACATTCTGAGGTCACAAACCTATTCAGGATTATATTAGTATTATGTATATATGATAGAATTATAATAGAAACTCGTGGAGCATTGTGTCAGGTTTAATGAGCCTAAGGAATGGAACTGTTAAAGTAAAAAATGTGAGCTGGGTTTCAAGCTGACATTTTATGTGAAGCTAGCCAGTTCCAGTTTCATTGAAGGTACTTTTTATAAGTGGATGGTTTATTTAGTCTTTACAAAATAAGAAGTTCTCTTTTATTAATTCTGTGGTTAGGAAAAAGGCTGAAAGCTATGATGTTATAAGGTATCATATTAACATAATCTTAGTGCTTGTAAAATAGTAGCCCTTAATACAATTTTGTACTTTCTTACTGTTCTTAAAATTTGTTAATGCTCCAATGGGAGCTATAGCTGTACTACCAAGTATGTGTATCTACATAGATTTATTATTCTGTGGAATAGCAGTATGTAGAGAAATGGAAAACATTTATGGAAGTGTTAAAAAAATAAAGAATTTTGAAGGTTCACCTTCATTTCTGCTTTCTTATTCTATTTTAAACCATAGTATCTACAAAATAAATAACAGCAAACTATCTCTGCCTGGTAGAGATTTCATTCTTTAACTAAGAACAAAGGTGTACCAGTGTATTGGACTTTGCTAGAGTGTTTTGTGGCTTCTGTGTACCATACACATAGATGGCAAGGCTTATTCAAATTTAAATAAGCTAGTTTGAATAAACAGTGTCATTAATCGTAATTGCTTTGAGAAGCCACTTGTTCTGTGAATTTGTTATTCCCTAGATTTCTCCTCAGAAGGTGAGAAAGATAAGAGCCAAAGATAATTTGTGTGCAACATACTTGCACTATTGGACAATACATTATAAGGCATAGTGGTAAAGCATTATGTACTTGACTTTTCCAAGACCATTTATCATTTTGTTTCCTTTCCTTTTATTTATTTTGTTTTGAATGTGTTTTATTAACACAGCTTTAAATGGTCCCTCCCCCCCAAAAAAAGAAGAACATCTGAAGTATTTAAATGACTTTCTTTATCACTCTTCTATAAATTATCCTTAAAAAGCATATTCTTGTGTGTGTACTTTTTTTTAATTGAACTAAATGTTTGTGACAATGCTTTTATTACAAATTTTGTTACAAGAGGGATACGCAAGGCTTGAGTAATAGTTATAGACCCTAGAAAATGATGAGTAAAATTCTTAAAAATTGCTAAAAAAAAAAAAAGTGGTGGATGATAATGAAAAAACTTGATATAAAAAGGCTCATACATGTGGAAAGCAGTAAATAAAATTGTTAAATAATTTGAGGCAGTTTTAGTATTTATGGTGTTTAATTTCGTAAAAGATAAATGGTAAGTAAAGCTAAACTACAATACAATAATACAGTGAAATGCTCTTTTAACATTTGCAATACAATGTGATTTTTTCTTACTTTTCAAAATATTTCCCCAGCATTATCTCCATAGTGGCAAAAGGCATGCTCAGTATCAACATTGGATGATGGAATCCATAATGCCTGGATACTTTTCTCAACAAATGTATTAATTTCTCATTGCCAGCAATATTGTCACAATAGTAATTTGGTCCCTATTTACTGCTGGCCCTCAGCTAGTTCATCACAGGCATGCCAGCAATGACAGAATGCAGATTTGTACCAACTGAATTTGTTCATCAAATAATTTCCCCAAATTGGTGATGAACCCTTGCCCTTTATCCTTAAATTGTATCAGTGATAGTTTTGTGTGACATTTGTGTTCTAAATTCTGGAATGTTTGTTTAATACTGTAATTCTTGTGAACTAAAGTAACAAGTTTTTGTGTCTCTTCACCCAGTATACCACTACCTACTGCCTCAAATGTGCGGAGAATATGCTTGATCTTTGACGTTAGTTTGTGCACATATGGGTATGTATTAACCTTCAAGAACCTGGATTAGATCGATAACTGATTTACAATGTTCTAAAAGAAAGGATGCTCAGGCCACTATCACATTCACATCATTTTGCGTAAGGTTTCTGAAATATGTTTCTTCTTGCAGTGATGAAGAAAATTCCTTAATATCTTTCCTTAAGGTATTCTGTAGATTTGAACCATGAATTCCAGCGAGTTAATACAGGCATTGGAAACAGTGCACTGCTCTCATCATTTGCATATTTCTGCCTTAGGAAGGAAAGTAAGCAGTGTTTCCTCTTCCTTGTGTTCATAAACATTGCCTTTGTTGGTATTGAACTCAGGAAGAAGGTACGACCACATGTTGGCTATAATATTCAATTTCTGTGCCCAGCATTGAATGTTCACCATACAGTCTGAAAATGGTATTTGCAGTGAATCCACACAGGCACCCATATATCGTGCTGAGTCTGAAACAACTGCTACAACTTTATCAGATTCAATACTGCAAGACATAACACTTAATATGGCACGAGAACATTTGCATTTTCCAGGACTTTGACCCCACCCACATATGTTCTAGTGGTTTCAGCACAAATAAGTGGATGAAGCAAAACTACAAATTGTGGTCTGTAGTCTCATCGCTCAGGATCACCACTGGCTTGTCCTTCACTGCCTCCTTTAGAACCTATATATGCTCCTCTCCAAGAACAGGAATATACTTGGTGTACAATGTATCAGCATGAGGAAGATCCCCAGCACTTAAGAAATAAAGAGTTTCAGTAAATTCTTTGGACAAAGGCAATTTCAGGAGAGAGAGAGAAAAAGGAAAGAAAGACTGACCAAAAAGTGTTTTTAAAACCACTTATTTGGCAGAATTAATTCAGTATTCCCCTCTTTTACAACGGAGCAGAGGAGCAGTCTTGTAAACAGGGGGAAAGGGTAAATCACATGAAACTACTTTCACCTCCATAAAGTATCCAAAAGTGCAGTTAGGTTGCAACATTTCTCATGCAATAAGAAGTAGCCTTATTTCTATGCTGACAGCTGAGAGTAGGCACAATTCTTGTAGAATTCTGATTTCCAGGAATTTCCAATTAAATACACTGCATCCAGAATTGAGACTTTAAAACGAAGATGCAGGTTTTTGTCTTCTTTTTTTTTAACTTAGAGTTTTATCCTTGAAATAACTTAATTGCATGGTGCGTCAGCCATAGCCCACTACAGGCATCATGAGTGGGGTGGAGTGTTGGTGGCTGGGACGTGGTAGCGCCCCGCTCCCTCACGGCCTTGAGCTGTTACTTTTTCATTCAAGTAAATCCTCGGGTACCTATAGAGGCTGAGTGAGCCCCGTGCCAGGTCTCAGCAGGAGAAATAAAAAAATGTAATTGAGCTTTGTTTATGGACGCTCTGTAACTGCTGTGGTTCTTAGCGTCCCATTCTATGTCGGGCGCCCCGCCCCCTCTCGGCCTTGAGCTGTTACTTTTTCATTCAAGTAGATCCTCGGGGACCTGTAGAGGCTGAGTGAGTCCCGTGCCAGGTCTCTCAGCAGGATAAATAAAAATATTTAATTCAGCTTTATTTATAGACGCTCTGTAACTGCTGTGGTTCTTAGCGTCCACTATGTTGGGCGTTAAAGACCGCTTAATTTTGCTCAGATGCCTATTCTTTCAGGCTTGAGAATGTTTACGTGCCGTAAAACTACGACACGGGTCCCCTGGCTTTACTTTTCTTCCGAAGAAAGCCATGCTAAGGATTTTTACGTCTGAAAAAATCCATCGTCCTCCGCCGGGTATGAGACTAGCATGGTAACCACAGAGAGCGACACTCAGCAGGAGAAAATCCCCACGCTGGGGAATCGAACCCGAGTCTCCCGCTTGGTAAACGCAGCCGCGCTAAGGAGACAACCATCCTTGAAAGATACTAAACGTATACCCATTTCTTCAATAAATTTAATGCTTATTATTTATTTAGTCAAAACATGCAATCCCGGTGAAATCTCTATTTAATTTTTGGTTTGAATCCATACCTTCTCCACAGAAAGTAAAGGTAGGCAATCAAGTCTCATCTAAGATAGAAATATCCCTGGGTTCATATTTCAAAGCCAGCTCCTGTAATCTTCTATTGATTCGCCGCTAACAACAATAGATTCTTGACAAGTAGTTCTGTTATACATATTTCTGATTCGATTAACGTAGCCAATGGATGCGCTAAAATTTTGAATCCCAAGGTCCCCCCCCCCCACACAGATATTGGCCTTTGGTATGGACACTATTTGACCATCGGATAATGGATAACTCGCTAGATGGACACAAACATATAACAACATGCCCGAAGCGGGATTCGAACCCGCGACCCTTTCACGGCGGAGCGTCGACGCCAAATGCGTCAACGAGACCACGGCTAACGGGGCCGGCCGAATCCCAAGAATGTTGGCCACCTTAAAAGCCGGGATCACGATGAACTTCATGTAACGGGAAGTCTAACACATTGGATTAAATGATACTTGAATTGACAGTAACGAGTTTACGAATGCCAACTTTTCCCGTTGTTAATTTTGATGCCAAATGGTAATTAGAACCAGTCGCGCGAAGGAGTAGCATGATAAAACCTGCCTCCGTTACGTTAATTTATCATTTCTGAATTCCAAGTCCCGTCATGTTAAGTTCGTCGCTTAAGTGCCTTTCTGCACGCCATCAACTGGCTTAGCCTTTTGCTCGAAGTTTCGAACCACTTTCCAGTTTATTTGTATTGTGAATATTGCGCATTTTAGTTTTTTTGGATGTTGGGCCGCATTCTAAAGCACTGGATGTAGTTCTTTCTCTGTTTTTGACCACCTGAAACCTACGTGGACACAGAAATCAGAAACTCACGTACGTAATATGAATGCTCTGTGTTCTCAAGCATGGTGAACACACAGCGCCAACACAGCATATTATTAAAACTAACAAAAAAAGAATTAACGGATATCGCAACAGCGATTTTCGAAAAATGACTTAGCCACCGAAGTCGGATAAAAAGAACAAAGTGTCATAAGAAAGGCGTAAAAAAGAAATAGATTGCAAATGTAAATGAATCGGCAAGAATGACTCCAACTGCGACAAAAGCATGCCCAAAACAGTTCTCAGCCAAAAACTGAAAGCTTCTACAAGACAAACTTGATAATTTTAGTTACTTTACACCAACTTTCTGTTGCCACATGTTTCTTGCAGCTATCCAGTCTATTCCAATCTACGATGGAGTTGCAGTATTTGCACATGCATATTTTCTTTACGCGATTAAAAACATAAAATCCATACTGTCGAAACTCATCTACGCGAATCTCCACCGTCATAACTTTTGGCATTTTGGAAAAAGAAATCACACTCGCAGGCTTCTTTTTTTTTTTTTTTTTTTTATGCACCTTCAGTTTGTTATTAATGTATAGCTATACTTTAGAAAGAAAGCCATTAAATGTGGTTTCAGCATTTTGGTGCTCCTCCCCATATTGATATATACATGCGGACACCATCTGCACAAAGCTTTTCCTCCGAGGTGGATTGGGAGAGGTGGTCTAGTAGCCTGGCCTCCCCAATCTCACTCCCGTGTATTTGTTTTTACGGAGGGGGCTCAAATGTCTAATATACGAAACAACAATTGGGTCTAATGAATTGCTGGCTAGGATGTTGGCTGCTTCTGATGAAATTCGGGGTACGCTAGGAATTTGTGTAAGAGTACCGGACTCATTCGGTCTTCTCCTTACCTGCTTGTCAAGTGAGACCTGGGTTCGATTGCCGGTACCGAAGTAGGGAATATTCCCCCATCATCAATTGCATTCATCGTCCGATATGACCAAACCAGGTTGGCAAACCAATCGTACTTTGAATTAATTGTTGAATTAAAAGAAAAGAAAGCGATTGGATTCGGAAAATAAGTGCTTTTGAAAATAATAAAAAAGTAGAGCGATAGCAGATTACAAAACGCTTCTTTATTTATTTATTTTTATTTTTGCGATCCTCGGAAATGGTGACCAATTTCGCGGAAAAATCATGAATTACATACTAATTTGCGAAATGTCGCGAGGTTAAAACTGAATCAAATTACGCAACACATAAAACAAAACATCACATTACTCTCATAATTTAATTTTAACCTATTCAAATGTAGAATACAAAACATGAACCTAAGTTAAATACCACCCAAACAAGCTTAATAAAATGAAAAAGTATGTACATACATATATGCATTTATTGCAGCAGTCAGCACAAATAACAATCATTAACTTTAGAAACCATAAAATGATTGAAAGGAATAGCATATTATTAAGTTGACATGCAATGTTAATATGAGCAAATAGAAATTTCTCATTGCATACACTATTTGCAGTGACTAAAATGATTGAAAGACAACCGACAATAAAAGGCTTACAGTTCTTGGTCAAGGGCACATTCAGTCTTCTAGGTCAGAGCTCACTTTATCCTAACGAGTATTAATAAAGTACTCTGCTTTTTACTGTCCATTCTGGGTCCGCTGTTAGCTTAGCCTTGTCATTTCTTAAAATTACATTTAAGCTTTACATATACATTTGCCCTATAAGTGTACTGAGAGAGTCTATAATTAATGTTGGAAATGCATTAAGAAGTTGAGCCAGAAGTATTACTTTACATAGTCGCAAAGTCGTAGCTGGGTCTGTCTTGGATCCTTGAAGAAAAGGTGCAGTTGAGGTGCTATATTAGCGTAGCACTCCAATGACATAGATTAGCTGAAGAACCCTCTGATAGAGTAGCAACATAGCGATAACTGCCGATGATGTCCTGGGAGTAAAATATTTCTGATTTGGGTTTGTAACACTTAAGTATCACTTATGTATAGTTTTTCCAGACCGGTTTCGAAGCCATGTGAGCTTCATTGTCGACGGTTTCTAATTGAATTTCCACAGGGTGTTCTGTGTTGAAGTGTGACAGTCCCTGGTGGCTGAGTGACGAACCTCGACAATATATTTTGTGGTGGCAATTCAAAGTTAAATATGTGGCATTGGTTTTTAATGATGTAGATTTTTTTCCAGAAGTCAAGCTGTGCTGCATATCCGGTGGGTTTTATAAGGTATATGTTTGGTACTATTTCATGGTTAGTAGACCAAAAGTGGTGTGCTGATTTGTCAGTTTGCTTGTATTTTACTGCTCTCATGTGTTCTTTAAGTCTTGCTTCAAGATGTCTTTTTGTTTTACCAATGTAAAATTTGTTGCAATCTGCGCAAATTATTCTGTAGTTTCCTAATTTTTTGTGTTCTGGGATTTGGTCTCTGGTTGTTGCAGAGTATTTTTTGTAGGCTGAACTTATTTTGGGGGACAAGTGTGATTTTATGTTTTTTGAATATTTTCTGAAACTTTTGGTGTAGTTTTGGGTGATAAGTAAACTTTTTGAAGCAAGGTTTACCTATTGCTGGGCTCAATTTTGTGGTTTCTGTGATTAATTTCCGTTGTTTGAATTTTTTTATTTTTTTATCTATTAATTTTTGGTTAAAGCCATTGTTTCTTGCAGTAGATATTATGTGTTTGTATTCTGTGTTGTATTCTTTAACCTTTAATGGTGTGTACACCAGTCTATGGGCTTTTGAATACTGCATAGTTGTGTGCTATAGGATTGTGGCCATAATTCTTTTTATAGTTGTCGGAGTATGTGGGTTTGTGATAGATACCAAAGGACAGTTTGTTGCTTTCTCTGATTATTTTCAAATCTAGAAATGGAAGGTAAGTTATATTTTTCAATTTATATTGTGAACTATATTGTTATCTCAGAAATTCTATTCATACGTATCACCCTTTCATTAAAATTGTTGTTACTGGGAGTAAGCTTAAGTGCAATGATCTGCTGCAAGCGACTGTCTTGCTGCACCAAGTGTAGGGCAATGTATTCCCAGAGGTGCAGCGAAGTGTGAGCAGGGGATACTGCCAGTCATTAGTTGGGAGGAGGCACACAGCCAAGAATTTGAGATTGCAGCAAGTGATAATGGAATGCCACCTCTCCAAACTCCTACAGCCCTGTCGACTTGTGCACCCCTCCAGGGAACCTAGCGCTCCACATGGAGAGGAGGAAACAGTCTGGCTGACTCTTTTAGTAACGCATATCCATTACACATTTTTAATAGAATTTCATACTAATTCCCCAATGGTACCTTTGTTATACAGTAGCCTCTTGAACATCATCAAGGGGGCTATGACTAAATTTGTCAAAAAAGAAGAAATGGAAAAAGAAAATTTTTCAAAACTAACTTAAGCCCTTTGACATTATGACTCAAAGTAATTGCACCAAGTGAGGATGAAATGGCACACAAAGAATTTAGGGAAATCAGCTCAAAACCTCCTTTCAAATCTCAATGTATGGATTATGAAAGAAAGGAAATGAGGCTAGACAAGTTTTGAAATCTGAACATGAGGCGTATGAGGAGAGATGTAGTGAAAAAGGCTCTGTTACTTCCTCACAGAAATGCAACTCTTGAAATTAATTTATTTATCAATAAATCCTAGTGCACAAAGGATAATTTTTTACTCAGCGATATTGAGGGAATAGAAGAATTAATCTCATAAACAATGCCTAGGAAAATGGTCCATCTATTGAGAAATGCTACAGTAGATATAAATAAGCTGAAAGTCTTAGGAAAAAATATAATTACATTTTTAAATATAAATTTTCTCATTAAAAATTTTATAAAAAGAAAATTCTTTGACAAATTAAATTGGGCTTAACATATTATAACACACTCCCATGGGGTGACTACTCTTAAGGGGGTGTAGGCACAGAGTAGTAGTCAAGTGGGTACCCAGGATAATGGGGAGGAGCGTGCCTAGGGGAGCCTATGAGGCATGAATTCAGGAAGAGACAGGGTAGCACTACCTTTTATGAAAAGCAGATTTCCCAAGATTTATAGAATTCTCAGGAAGGGAGGTCATAATGCCTTGGAATACAGAAGCTTAATTATCATCACCTTCATAATTTCTAGTAAATGTGAATGCACTAAATAAAAACTTACATAGATTCGGACTCTTAGGCCGCTGTCATCTCAACAGACAGTGTAGTGCCTAGCAACAAAAGCTGAGTTTATAGTTGTCCTAATTATGGGCTAAACAAATGTGTCTTTGGTGGCCATTTCTTCAGTTTGCAGTCCTCAATACATGGGGTGGACTGATTTCACAATAAAGTGATGTGTGGTGCAACTCTGCTGGCTCTGATTCAAATCTTAGCAATAAGTTGCTGCATCACCCTCAAGGCTGTTTAATTCCAACTCCGGGTCTGAGAATGAGTAATAGGCGTGCTCCACTTAGGGTGCATAGTCATTGGGGATTCTAATAATGTCCCATTCTTGGGTCTAAAACCTAGGATTGCTCCACAATATGAGTGTAAGGCAAGGCATTCTCATGATGGTGTGCTCTATCAGCTGCTGCATTTGCATGAGACTCGAGGATCACGGGAGAGCCTTGAGGATGGGATGGTGGTAGTTTGAATGTGGTAATAATCAGGGTTTACAGGAAAATACAGTTGGGTTGACTTCGCTCTGCTTCTCATGACTTGGTGATATATAGTGACTTTTTATTCCCTACTGCACATTTGCTGTCTAACTGCTGCATCAGTAGTATCCCATTTCTTGTTGTAATTTGCAGATGTCGGTTTGTCAAACCTTGTAGGGAAACAATACAATTTATTTGACACGAGTCAATTAATTATACTAAACAACACTTGGGATTTTTGCCGGACAAGTTTCGAAGGACTAGTTTCCTTCATTTTCAATCGGACATTGACTAATTCCTTGTGGACCTTTCGTTTTTATTTTCTCAACACGTACTGTATAGGGAAAGTATTGCATTCCACTCAAAAATTCGATACCAAGATTTCACCGGAAATAGACTTTTAGGGTTCCCTGTATCCAATAAAAGTATTTTCAGAAAAAGGTGGTGTGTGTTTGTGAGTGTCCTTGTGTCTGTTAACACGATAATTCAAAAACGAAAAGTCGGTTAAATACCATTTAAGTTTAGTATCTTGAAAAAAATCCCCCCCACCCCAAACTACCCTTTACATGGAAAAAATTTCGATTTTTTTTTATTTTCTCAAAAACGGCTCTAATGATTTTTATTAAAATACTGTATATTAAAGATATTTATATGACAAAATTCATAGCTTGAATTTTCTGGGAATAGCCTCTAAAGACCTCTTTATTCTGAATGAATTTTGCTGATTTTTGGGTACCTGGTAAATCGTAAGGGATAGACAAAAACTTACTACACAATAAATGTAGATCATGCTAGAACACACAATTTATGTCATATACGTTTTTTTTTCGTTGATTTGACCATTTCTGAGATATTCCTTGTTACTTGTTTCACAGGGAAAGTTGTGAACTCCTGGTACCTGCATAGAAACGGATTTCATTCACATGGCAACCAACTTTTAACTATTGCTAAAAAGCTTATGCTTCTATTTACTTCATACTAATCGAGAAAAAATTAGCAAAATAGTCTTATTACTTGCTTCATTGTAAGTAGAAGCTTTTGCCTATCACTTTAACCTATGGTACTCCCTTATTTCGCGTCTACTTATAAGGAAGCAAGTAATAAGTCTATTTCTGCTATATTTTTTTTTTTTTTTTTTTTTTTCCGATTAGCATGAAGTAAATAGAAGCATAACCTTTTTAACGATAATTTGTTGCGGAGATGTAGAGAAAGTCATGTAAATGGAATTCATATTTTTACTTTCTCTAGTCCCGTACATAGGGATAGAGAAGTATTGTATTCCACCCAAAAAGTTGATGTCGAGATTTCACCGGAAATACATGTTATAGAATCCCCTGAATCCAGAAAAAGTATTTTCAGAAACAGGTCCATGTATGTGTTTTTTTTTTTGTGTGTGTGTACAGCATTGCTCAAAAACGAAAAAAAAAAAACGGTTAAATACCAAACTTGGTATTTAAGTTTGGTATCTTCCAAGGATGCGACACGAAGATTTTTTAAAAAAATCCCCTCACCCCTGACTACCCTTTACATGGAAAATTTTTCGAAGATTTTATTTTTCTTAAAAATTGCTCAAACGATTTTAATTAAAGTATCACATAATAAAAGCATATCTATCACAAATAAAATGTTTATCTTGAATTTTCTGGGAATAGCTTCTAAAGACCTATTTATTCTGGATGAATTTTGCCTAATTTGGTATTAGTAAACCGTAAGAGACAGACAGACAAAAACTTACTATACAAAAAATGTAGATCTTATTAAAATACACAGGTTATGTCATATACATTTTTTTTTCGTGGAACTTTCCATTTTTTAGATATTCCTTGTTATTAGTTTGAATTGTGAAGTACTTGAACTTTTCTCAGACAGAAGTGTCCGTTTTTCTTTTGTTCTACTCCTGGCAAAGCAAAGAAGCGATTTGCAATGACAATCGTATGACTACTTTTAAAACATTGACTATCACTTTAGCCTAGTGCATTCTCTTAGTTCCATTCTTCTTATAAGGAACTAAGTAATACAATTCTGCTAATATTTATCTCGAAATGTATATACGCGCATCACTTCCGAACGAATGCACCAAACTGAACAATTTTCTTTTTTCGTTATTGTCACGACAATGTTTAAAAATAGTACGGGAGAGTTTTTAAAGTCTCATATTATGAATACCTAATAACAGTGCCAAGGGAATGCATTTCGGTTAATGGCTGCCAGATGGCAGTGGTACCACGGTTATTTATTGGTAAATGGCAGCAAATAACAAGAATGTAGATGGTTTTAATATAAAAATCCGGAGACTCGAGAGGGCCGACATCTTCTCTGCAGCTACGGCACCACCTACCGGCGGATCTGGCAGCAGCGGCAGGAGCCACGGCAGCATTCCCCCAGCGGCAACGCAGTGGGCATTCGTCCCTCTATTAGCTTGCAGCTCCGACGCCTGCGGGTGTTCGGCTTCTATACAGCGGCAACGCAGTGGGCTCTGAACCCCTATTAGCTTGCCGTTCCGCCGCCAGTGTGCGAGCGGCCCCACAGACAGCTTGCTGTCATTTTGTAAAGAGCAGGAATACCCCTACTTTCCTACTCCTCTTCTACTGTCATCTTTCTTTTCATTGACCTGACTAGACCGACAGACAACGCAAACAGCGGGTCTGTAAGGCCAGAGCCAAGGCTGAAGGCCATTGGCCTGAAACCTCGAGCCGATATGGCTCGCACAGGCGCCTCCTCTAAGGAGGTCCGGTCCTCTGCGGACAGCCGTAGGGCTGCCGCACCGACACTGACTAGTGACGACGGGCAACAGTCAAGCACCAGCACCAGTCTACCTACTCCCTCACCAGAGACGGCCGAACCTTCGCGCAAGCGAAGCAGGACGTCTATTGGCGGCAGCAACAGGCGCAAGCCATCTTCGCCTCACCGCGTCGTAGCGGTTGAGAGTGTTCAAACCAGGCAGGACCCCACCAGTCCTTACACCATTCCTATGCCCGACTCCGACACCGACGTCGAACCTGACGGGCCGTGGATAACTGTCCACGCAGGGGGCCGCAGAAGCGGTCGTTCCTCCCCCAACCCAGCCGCACCACCACAGGGAATTAACCAACCCCCAACCCAAGGGGGGCGAAAAATCCCGCCTATAGTTGCCGACGCTTTCCGCAACCACGTTGTGGTAATGAGAAAGCTGGCAACGAAGCTTAGGGGCCCCTTCGAGTCCCGGCGGAAGCAAAGGAAAGTCCACCTCCATACCTCCTCGGAAAGGGATTTCGAGGCAGCGAAGGCAGTACTACGGGACGAACAAATCCCGTTCTACAGCTACTCGCTGCATCGGCCCTACGTGGAGCGTAGGATAATTCGGGGCCTTGACTCCGACTGCACCCCTGAGGATGTCAAGGCGGCTCTTCAGGACGAGTACAACATCACCCCTACCTCCGTGGCACGTCTCAGTAAGACGGTGGCAACAGACGACGGCACTCAGCGAGTGCCCATGCCCTTTTTCCTAGTCGTGGTACCAAGGGAACGCGCCCAGACAGTTCAGCCGATAGACGCCGTCCGTCGGCTTATCTTCACCGTCGTGCGTATCGAAAGATACCACGGCAAAGAGGGACCTGTGCAGTGCCATAGGTGCATGGGCTTCAACCACTCTAGTAGTGTGTGCGAGCGCAAGCTCGCATGCCTGCGGTGCGGTGAAGCCCATCTACTGAGGGACTGCACAAAGCCCCATGAAGCTCGCCACTATGTGAACTGTGGTGAGGCGCACGTGGGCTCATACAAAGGCTGTAAGGTGCGGAAGCGCCTTGTTGAGAGCCGCCGTGGAGGCCCCCAGGAGCCAGCTAATGTGCGCCCTGGGGTGTCCTCCTCGGCACTAAACCGCGCTGAGGGAACGCTGCGCGCCGCTGAGGCAGCAGCAACTCCCACCCCCGCAGTCACTGCAGAGATTGTGCCAGCTCCGTCCTTGACGGAGACCCCAACCCCCCAACCTGGTCCGTCTACGTCAACGGAGGAAGCCGCCCCGACGACCTCGACAGAGGGCCCACGCCGGACTTCTCCAAAAAAGAAGTCCAGGAGGAGAGGAAAGAAGAACCGTCGGGCGCCCGGCCAGTCGGGCCAATCAGAGGCTCCCACCTCTGTGAGTCCCGAGGCCACGCCCCCAGCACTCCAGCAGCTACCAGTGGCGGAAGCTCCAGTAGCGGCCGCCACAATGCCGACTCCAGTAGCGGAGGCTCCCGCTGCACCTACCACCACAGCGGCTTCCTCGGCCTTTACAGCGGCCATCCCACAGGTGGACCTGGATGAACTTCAGGACCTAGCCCTGTGGTTCGGTGACCTCCTAAGTAAGGTCCTACCTGTACTGCGAAACTTCAAGTTGCAGTACAGTGATCCCAGACTCTCCCCCCTCCAGAAACACACCCTGTTCCTCCAAACCTTGGAGCAGTTGTACCCGGGTTCCGCTAAGTAATGGCCTCTAGATTCGTTCGGAGACCATTGCGACTCGCATACTGGAACGCGAACGGCATCCGGGGGCAACGCCCAGGCGTCATTGAGTTTGTACAATCGTACGGAATTGACATCCTGATGGTTTGCGAAACCCATCTGGATGCTGGTACTGACTTCTTGCTGCCTAGTTACGTCACCCATCGGTCCGATCGGGTCGGCCGACAGGGTGGCGGTACAGCTATCTTCATTAAGAACCACATAACCCATACTCCTGTCCAACTCCCAGCACTACAGCCTGTGCAATCCGGCTTGCCGTCGCCGGGCTAGACGCGCTGCTGATAGGTGCATATGACCCACCAAACCACCGCTTCCATGAAGCGGACTACACCACCCTACTCAACCTTCACCCAGTGGTATGCATCGTAGGAGATCTCAACGCGAAACATGCCCTCTGGCACAGCCGCACCAACAACCCCCGAGGCCGCGGGCTCTACCGCCTCATCAGCGGCAACCCCGCCCTCGTCGCGCACGGACCGAGAGGACCTACGTGTCATCCGGCTCGCGGCAG
This sequence comes from Hymenopus coronatus, assembly GCA_030762935.1. NCBI lineage: Eukaryota > Metazoa > Arthropoda > Insecta > Mantodea > Hymenopodidae > Hymenopus > Hymenopus coronatus. The sequence goes on from CM060885.1 coordinate 20,566,198, forward strand.
ACCGGATGTTCTTGACATCATAATCACCAAGAACACACCATTTCATCTAGACCTCTCGGCGGTCAACGAGTTGGACTCCGACCATGACCCTGTCGTGGTGGATACAACCGAGACCGTATCAGCTCTGGTAACACCAGACTGGATAAATGAGATCGACTGGGACGCAGCCGTCCTAGGCCTAAACCAAACCGTGGACCCGCGACCGCGCATCGATTCCATCGAAGCGCTGGAAGCGGCAGCCACGGCCTTCTCCCGCCAACTCCTGAATGTGGTACGCGCGCATACCAACCGCATCCCATCTAACAAACCTAACCCGAGAACCATAACGAATGAACTCCGTCAGCTGCTAAAAGCCAAGGCAACCGTACGGAAGCTATGGCAGCGCTTCCGCCATCCCAGGATCCAAGCAGTGTACCAGCGGTTCAAATCCCTGGCAAGGCGCCTGCTTCGCGCGCACCGCAAAGCGGCCTGGGAACACACAATGGCACATATAAACCTGGAAGAGAAACAACCCTGGAGGATCATCCGATCCCTCAGGAAAGACAAAAGTCAGTTTCAGCATCCCATCCATGGCACCCGTGGATAAAGCCACGGATTTCGCAGATTATCTGGAGTCCCAATTCGAACCCCGCGAAGACCCCCAGGACGAGGACTTTACTGAGCTCGTGGAAGCGACGGTAGACTACCTCTATGAGGAGCCCCCGCCGCCCCATGAGGAGATCCACATTCCTTTAGTCACCCCGAAAGAGGTGGCTTCCCAACTCAACCACCTAAAGCCTAACAAAGCCCCTGGACATGACGGCGTTACGGCGCCTATGCTCCAGCACCTACCCAGAAAGGCCGTAATCCACCTGACACGGATTTACAATGCATGCCTGCACCTACGTCACTTTCCAACGTGTTGGAAGAAGGCGAGGGTAGTATGCATTTTGAAACCCGGCAAGGACCCGGTCTTCCCGTCAAGCTACAGATCTATTAGCTTACTTCCGATCGTCTCGAAAGTATTCGAGCGGTTACTCCTACCTCGCCTCACCTCTCTCTTCGAAGAGAGACTCCTACTCCCGGATCATCAGTTTGGTTTCCGTACTGGACATTCCACAACCCTGCAGTTGCTGCGATTGGCTGAGAAGGCTGCCCGGGCTTCCAGGACAACTTCAAAACAGTCCCGGTACTCTTGGACGTGGAAAAGGCCTTCGCCACCACGTGGCATCAGGGACTCTTGTACAAGCTCAAGAACGCAGAAATCCCTCCCCCCTACCTTCACCTGCTTAGTAGCTTCCTTCGGGACCGCACTTTCAGGGTGAGGGTGGAGGGGAGGCATTCCACAGTCAGACCCATAGCGGCGGGAGTGCCGGAAGGCAGCGTGCTGTCGCCGTTACTCTTTGCTGCCTACATGTCCGACTTCCCCACAGAACCCAGTACAGTTACGTGCCAGTATGCCGACGATGTCCTCATAATGGCGCGTAACAAGAACGCCCGATATTGCTTCCCCCCGCTACAGAGACAGCTCCAGGCCATAGGCAGATGGAGTGAACAGTGGCGGATGGCCATCAGCCCGCAGAAGAGCTCAGCTCTACTGCTGGCTAAAGTCCGTGGCTGGCGACCGGAGAGGTCGCTGAGGTTGCGGCGGCGGCGGATCCCCTGGGTCCGCACCGCCAAATACCTTGGAGTCCTCCTCGACCGCGGCCTTACTTTCACTCCACATGTTAGGGAGAAGGTCGGTTTGGGACACGCTGCCCTACGGCAGTTGTTTCCCATCTTCCGCTCCACCATGCCTACACACCTAAAACTACGGCTGTACCGCGCAGTCATCCCGCCCCTGATGCTGTACGGCTGCGAGGTCTGGGGTTCGTTGGCTCGTTCCACCATCCGCAGGCTGCAGACCGTGCAGAACAAGGCATTGAGGATGATATATGGCACGGACCGCAGATTCCCGTCCCACATTCTCCATTCCCACTCCGGAATCCCTTACATAGTGGACGTTGTGTGAGAAAGAGCTCGCACAATATACACTAAACTTGCTCCCCACCCAAATCCCCAGGTGAACACTCTCGGTCTTTACGACCACACGCTGCCTAGGAGACGCGTAAGCTACCGCCTTCCCAAGGACGCCTGTGGATGGTAGTTTTCCGGCCGCCTCTCCCTTTACAGTTCTACCCGCCAAGTTAAGCAGCATCGGGCCCGGTCCCGACTCGGACGGGTGACCGTCCAGTTGTACTCCGACCAGATCTGCAACACTGGCTTCCCCCACCCCGTACCTATATCTCTTCAGTTCTCCCCGCTAGACGGCACTACTTTCCTTGACAGCTCACAAGCGGCTGGCCAAGTTAAGCAGCATCGGGCCTGGTCCCTCTCTGGGTGGGTGACCACTCAGGTAGGTAAGCCAGCCCGCGCCGGCTGCACAGAGGGAAACACCCTGCCCACATTACTTCGACACAGACAAAAACGCTTGCATAAGACTACATCTTTTATATCACACGGGTAAATCCGCGAGAAAAGCGGACAGGTACCGTGGTGATTTGCCCCCGCCCGAGTACACTCGGGCGACTAGTTCCTGCTCCTGGCTCCTCCTGGCTCCTAATATAAAAATCAGAATAAAATTTATGGAACAATGTATTCATTTAACTCGATCGATTCCATTGCCGATCCAAATGAAGTCGTCAATTATCTAACTGAATTCCTAAATTCATTGGATTTGCCAGGATTCCGCCACACAATTTACAGCTCAAGGTTGGCTTGGTAATAATCATGCTACACAATCTCAATCAGCCGAAACTGTGCAACGGAACAAGACTCGCTGTAACAAATTATGAAAAATTTGACTTAAACTACTTTAATCCTAGGAAAGTTAAAAGGTTAGGATGTGCTTATTCCAAGAATACCACTAATGCCAACCGACTTTCCCAAGGTCAATCGTTAGAAATGTGTGAAATATATCTTGAATTGCCATGTTTTTCGCATGGGCAGCTGTACGTTGCTCGAGAGTCGGCAAACCATCAGCGCTATTTATTTTCTCTCCGGAAGGAAAATTGGACATTACAATTAAGTATTATCAAATTATTTAATGGTAAGTTTAGTTCATTGCATGGCCGTATTGTAAACGGAGTATTTTTTCTCAGTTTTTTCATTAGGTGCACCACCAGTGCGAAGCCGGGAAGGGCAGCTAGTTTGTAATAAATAATTTATACATACATTTAAACAAATATCTTAATATTTGGTTAGAACCATTTTTTAAAAATCAAAATTTTCGACAAATGTTTCTTATAAAGAGTAGTTTGAAATTTGGGATTTTTTTTGTTGAAAATCTTCGTGTCGCATCCGTGGTATTTGACGGACTTTTCATTTTTGAGTTATGTTGTTCACATTTGCGGACCTTTTTCTAAATTGTTCAGGAGATTCCAAAACGCATGTTTCCACTGATTGCTGCAGTCATTGAAAGGAGAATTGACTTAATATACAAAAAATAAAATAGGTCAGCCTCATTGATAAGTATTATTTACTAAATTATTATGTTTAAATTGTTTATCTTTGTTTATTAAAGTCTGCAGCCCTTCAACTACTATTGAAGGCATGGGTCGCCACTGGATATTTAATAGCATAATGGTCAGATTACTTAATCCTAATCAGTAGAAGGAAATATGCTAGGCTAAAGCGATAGTCAAATGATTTAAGGACTGTCGCTGTGCGATTGTCATTGAAATTCACTTCTTTGTATGGCCAGGAGTAAAACAAAATAACACGGATTTCCTGTTTGAAAAAAGTATAAATATCGTAAAATTAAACCAATGGCTATGATAATCGTGGAAATGGTTAGCTCCACAAAAAAATGGAAGGAGACCGCTTGGGTAGTGTGGTAATGTGTCTGCCTCACATTCAACAGGCCGTGAGTTCGAATCTCGCTTAGGGTGAGTTATTCGGTTAGAGTTTTTTCTGTGAGTTTCCCTTATCCTGAGAAGACGAATGTCGAGTAACTTTAAGGTCCATGCACCCTGTGATCATTTGAGTATCGTTTCACCAATTTTATTCTTTCATCGTCCGATATGGCCAACCAGGTAAAAAGAAGCTACGCAAAAGAAACACAAGAAACCAAGAAATAAAAAATGCAAAAGACATAAATCGTGTGTTTTGACGATATCTATATTTTTGTGTTGTAAGTTTTTGTCTATCTCTTGTGGTTTACAATTTATGCAAAAGTCATTCAGAGTGAGGAGGACTTCAGGTGTTATTCCCAGGAAATTCAAGCTATACACTTTAGAAAATGTTTTCATGTAGAGGATGTCGCATCCTTGGGAGATACTGAACTTAAATACCAAGTTCATACACACATACACCACAATGGTCTTTTTATAAGCACGCTTTTTACTTTCTCTACACCTGCTATGTAATGTCATATGGAGAACGTATTGTAATGCACCCAAAACTTCGATACCGAGATTTCACCGGAAATATATATTTTGGGACTCTCTGAATAAAAAAAAAAAAAAAAAAAAAAAAGAAGCATTTTTAGAAAAATGCCCATGTGTGTGTGTGGGGGGGCAGTGTAGCCCAAAAACGAAAAGTCCATTAAATACCAAACTTGATACTTAAGTTCAGTATCCTCCAAGGATGCCACCTAAAGATTTTCAAGAAAATCCTCCCCACCCCCAAACTAGCCTTTACAGGGAAAAATGTCGAAAATTTTGGTTTTCTCAAAAATGGCTTTAGTGATTTTGATTAAAATCTGTTATGTATAAGATATTTATATGACAAATAAAATGTATATCTTGAATTTCCTGGGAATATCCTTTGAAGGCCTCTTTATTCAGAATACTTTTTTCTGAAATTTTCATAACTGGTAAATCGTAAGAAATAGACAAAAACTTATGCCACACAGAAATGTGGATATCGTTAAAATACGCAATTTGTCATATGCATTATTATTATTCATGGAGTTGATCTAATTTTAAAACATTTGGCTGTCGGTTTAGCCTAGTGTAATCCCTTATTTCCCTTCTACTTTTAAGGAACTAAGTAATAAGACCGTTTCTGCTAATGTTTATGTCGATTAGCATGAAGTAGCTAGAAGACTACGCTTATTAGCAATAATTTCTACGTAAATTTAGAGAAAGACATGTGAATTGAACACATTAGATTTTTTATTAAATGGGACCTCAAAACATTTCCGGCGAAATCTCGGTATTGTGTGGAGTCAGTACAATACCTTCTCTATCTACTATGGACATTGTGCATACATGCTAGAGAAAGTAAAAATACAATTGAGGTATGAACAATACCTACGTTAAGTAGTTTTAAGTAGTATTGGTCTATGCCATTCAGTGGCAATTCCATTTCTCATGACTCATTCGTTCAACTCCGCTATACTTTCGAATTCAATATTAATTCTGCCCGAAATAGTCTTCTTCTACGGGTTATGTTGATAATTCTGTGGAATTCCATCATCTGACGAACACATATTTCTACAAACACCTCAATTGCACAGTTCTCGTGATTCAAATTATCAACGAATAATTTCCAAATACAGCTAGCTATTTACCCACACCAAGAGTAGGGTTAGATCCGATACAAAATTTTTAAATTTGTAATAAATAATTTAATTTCTATAATCATGGCCTGCGAACCTTTATTTTCTACTTCATTTACAACTTTACAATGCTATTTTTGTGAAACGCGAATAAGTACCAATGCATACTTTCTTAAATTTCATCTCCTCTAATTTGTAACCTTTACTTTCGGAAATGAACTTCAGATGTTTAGAAATATATTCGAAACGGCATCGGACGAAGTGGAATCGACTAGCTAGTGAACAAATAAATTATAGTTGGTTGCTATGGTGATGCTAGTTTACTTGTTTAGCTGCTTTGTGGTTAGGTTATCTATGGTTTCGTGAAAGCATCTGTAGAAAGAAAAAAGAGAGAAAGAAAAGTATGTGGTGGGGATTTAGCCCGGCTTTAGATTTGCGTGAGGAACTCAAAAGAGCTGTTGAAGTTAATCGTTTTATGGAAAATGTGGAAGAGATCAACGTGTTACTGATTGGTTCTGCGGATGCAAGGCATATACTTAAGACGTTAGCTCAGACGTACAAGCATGTGAACCCTAAACGAATTCACTTTTATGTTTATGAAGCGGGGATGGATTTGGTGGCCAGACAAATAATGCTTCTAACTCTTGCGCTGGAGCCACAGGATGAAATTGGTCTCCTCGAGAAGACTCGAAGTTTCCTCGAACTCTACGGCAATACTCTTCTCCGACCTACAAGCGCGAATTACATCAGAAAGAAAGCGCGACAGTTCGTGCATATGGTGACAGATAGCGATTATCAAGTATGTTTAGTTTACGCTCTTCATATAATTTACTTTGTGCCTTTACGGCTATTCTAAAGCAGAGAGACATTGCTTTCCAACCAAAGTTAGTATGCAGAAATTGACTGGAAATGCATATTTGGGGAGCACCGAAAAAAATTCTGATGTATTACATTTTCATGATTTTGCCTACCTATTTTTCTACAAACTATTCTTACAAAGAATATCCATATCCATGAGTTTACAGAAATTATTTAATTCACATTTTATTATAGGTATACGGGATACAGGAGGCTGAAGAAACTGTCAAACTTTTAAACAGATGGCGCTATTTGCTGGCTTTGAAATTTCATAGTTCTTTCACATCAGCAAAAATTGCTGGAAAATTCGAACATTCAATTTAATATAAAATGTATGTGTTTTAATAAGATTGACGTTTTTATCTATCTCTCATGATTTAACCATTTTTACAAAAGTAAACAAAATAAATCAAACACTGGCTATTGCCAGAATATACACTTTATAATAATGAATTATTCTGTATCTTAAACATATGGTATATTAATACATAATTAGCTGTTTTTGAGTAAATCTAAAATAGCAAACTAGTTTTCGTGTAAACTGTAGTTTGCTGTGGGAAGATTTTCTTTAAAATTTTAATGTCACATCTTTAGAAGGTGCTTCTGTATTTTATTACTATTCGGTATTAACTTCGGTTTTGAGTTATGTTATCCAGATATAATATATATTTACACCTCTTTTTATATATTTTTACTTTCTCTAGTTCGTACATAAGTAAAGAAAGCATTGCATTCCACCCCAAAATGTGATACTGAGATTTCATTGGAAATATATTTTTAGGGTTCCTGAATCCAAATAAAAAAGCGTTTCTAGAAAAAGGGATCTACGTGCGTGTGCGTGGCGTGTGGGTGTGTGCGCGCGCGCGGGTGCACGTGCGCGTGCGTGTGCGTGTGTGAACAGCATAACTCAAAAAATGAAAACTTGTTTAAATAAAATACTTGATATCTAAGTTCAGCATCTTTCAATATGCAACACAAAGATTTTCAAGTTCAATTCCCACATCCTAAACTAGCTTTTAACATAACTCCATGGCACGACAAATCACGGGGAGCCTTGGCCTATCTCCCGGCCGCTGCGTCCCCCATCTCGGTCCACTACAGACGTCATGGATGGGGTGCAGTATTGGAGGGTGAGACGTGGTCAGCGCCTCGAGCCCCTCCCGGCCGGTTAATGCGGTCCTCACGACCTGGAGCCGCTACTTCTCCATCAAGTAGCTCCTCAATTGGCCCCCCAGGGACCTCACGAGGCTGAGTGCACCCCGGTCCAGGTCTCCCAGCGGGGGAAAAATCCCCACGCCGGTACTGGGGATCGAACCCAGGTCTCCCGCTTGGTAGGCAGCTAAACTAGCTTTTACAAAGAGAAATTTTTGAAAATGTTGGTTTATCATAAATGTCTTAAACACTTTTAATTAAAATTTGGGTAATGTTGCCGTTTAAGGGTCAGTTGTACCTATGTTAAAGATATTTACAGGATAAAATGTATAACTTGAAAATCTGGATTGGCCAATGAAGTCCTCTTCATTCTGAATGATGTTTGCATAACTGTACACCATAAGAGGTAGACAAAATCTTACTGCACAAAAAATGTAAAGTTTCTCAAAACACATAACTATACCATATACATTTTTGTTAGGAGCTATTTTTGAATACCACTTCTTATTGGTTCAAACCCGGCCCAGACCGATGGTTATAAGGTGTGCATGAAAGCAACAGCCCTATGTCAGTAGATTTACTCACAATGATTACTGTTCCTCTTAATAAAATCAGGGTCTTCTCTATATTGTGATGTTCTCTCCAAAAATGCCATGCCACTGCTGATTTATTTTCCTTTTTTAATTTTATATTCCTCAGATTTTCCTTGTTTCTAGTTGCCAAATTTCATTTTTTTTTTCCCCCTATGCAAATTTTTTCACAAGCTGAGCAATTTTCTGGTACACTCCTATTCTATTTTCTGTTAGGATTGCATCTTTAGCTTTTAAATTAAAGAGATTTTTCACTGAAAAATTAATTGTGGTGCTAGGTCAATATTTTATCTCTGAAGATTTTCTTGAATTTGTTGTATACCAAAGTGTAAACTTCCAAAACTGAATTTTTAGTTCCTTGTTTGTAGTGAGTGTGCTGGAATATGCTGATGCTTTTTAATTTGCTGTTAAATTCATCTATGTCAAGTAATATCAGATTTGTTTATTAAGTAGAACATTGCACAAATTGTGCAAAGATCATTAATAATATTTCAATATTTGGTCATATGATCTTTTGTGCAGTACTTGTTTTCCACAATTTTTACATTATAGTACATAATATCTGTCACATATTTTATTGCAAATTTCACACATGCAATTGTCTTTTAGTTTGTGATAATATTTGTTTTACATATCTTGTGGTGATATCCATGACGGCCAGTGAAATTATAAAGTGTCGAAGATCTTAGTTGGTTTCAGACCAGGCCTCAGTTAGAGTCCATTGGGATTTTACCTCTTTTGTTTTCCTTTTCTAGCAGGCATCTTTTCCAGCTTTCTGTAGATAGGAGTAGAAACTTGATCCTCACCTCAACTGTATAACAAGTTTCTCCCTTTTTCTATATGGAAAAGTCACTGTGTTCCTTTCACATGAATTTTTCTACATCTCAGTAAGAAATTATTGTTAAAAAGCTTATTCTTCTATCTGCTTTATGCTAATCAAGATAAACATTAGCATAAATGGTCTTATTACTTGCTTCCATGTAAGTTGAAGGGAAATATGAAATAGTCAAATCTTTTAAAAGCTGGTTGCTATGTCATTGAAATGTATTTCTTTTAATGGCAGGAGTTGACAATAGATAGTTAACATATGAGAGAAGTTTTAGGTATTTTAAAAATTAAACCAATAACAAGGAAAAGCTTGGAAATAGTCAACTCGACAAAAAAAAATATATACATGACTTAAATTGTGAGATTTACATTTTTTGTGTAGTAAGTTTTTGTCTGTCTCTTACAAGTTAGTTATGCAAAAGTCATCCAGAATAAAGAACTCTGCAGAGGCTATCCTCAGAAAATTCGAAATATACTTTTTATTTGTCATGTAAATATCTTTAATACATGGTATTTTAATCAAAATTGTTAGAGCCATTTTTGAGAAAATCAAAATTTTTTAAACAAATTCCATGTAAGATGTAGTTTGGGGTAGGAGGATTTTCCTCAAAATCAATGTGTCGCATCCTTGGAAGATACTAAACTTAAGTACAAAATTTGGTATTTTACAGACCTTTCAGTTTTGAGTTATTGTGTAATGCGCGCGCATGCACGCATGCACGCACATAACACAGAACACACACAAATATAATTATCAGGTTAAAGAACATTAAGACTTAATTTACAAAAAAATAGACTGAAGAGGTTTTCATTATAGACTTATGAAAATTTAAGAAATAGATGTTATTAATCATTTGGGATGGAAGGATTTTATTGAAAACTCTTGTATTGAATGATAATGGAAATATACTAATTTTGTTATTTGTCCAAATTTTGTTTCTTGTGTTATAATGTTTGAAGGCACGCGCGCACGCACCCACGCATGCACCTACACATGCACCCACCCCCACACACGCACGCTCTCTAAAAATGACTTTTTTTGGATTAAGGGGACACCAAAGTATATATTTCCAGTGAAATCTTGATATTTAATTATTGAGTAGAATATATTACATTCTATTAAGGTATAAGAGAAAATAAAAACAGCAAGGTCTTACTAAAAGAGCACATGAAACCTTACAGATTGGCATTCAAAAATTATTTTGAAAATCTGATGTGTTCCATTCACATAACTTTGTTTACCTTTTCTACAAGCATGGTGTCATTTAATGAATATTTACATTTTTGTGTTGTAAGTTTTTGTCTAATTCTTATGGTTTACCAATCATAAAAAGTTGTTCAGAATGAGAGAACTCAGAAGCTATTCCCAAGAAATCCAAAAGATACATTTTATTTGTCTTGAAATAACTTTAATATTTATCTTCTAATCCTAAGAGCCATTCTTTTAGAAAATAAAAAAAATTGAAAAATATTTTCTGTTAAGGGTAGATTGGGATGGTGCTATTTTCCTTACTGGCCATAATTGCTGCACATGTGTGAGTGGTTTGTTTCCAAAGTTATAGCTGATTGTTGATGTGCACCGGTGGTTTCCTTTCATATGTGAATGAATCATGTTCACTTGGCAAGCACTTTGCATCCAAGTTCCAATTGTTGCACCTGTGTGTGAATTTGTGACACCTGAGTGGGGCTATAAGCACTACTTCTGGAAGTTTCTGTAGACATCATCGACAGGTATAAAAAGGAGAGAACAAGTCCAGCAAGTCAGTTTTCGACTGTAAGCTCAGAGCGTGCAGTTGCAGCCACAATGAGCATTGGGGAAAAAACTGTGCAGCAGAATTGTTATGAAAGTATCAAATAAAGATGTTTATTTGTAAACAGATTTTTTATTATAATCAGTTACAGGAAATAAAGATTTGTTTGTTTGGGTAATAAACAGCAATTGTGTCACACTGGTGTCAGGAGTGGGATTGAATGTCAAGATGGAGAAGTTGATGAAAACCTTACTGGCAGAAACACAGACCATGAAATCCACATGGAGAAAGTAGACATGAACATGGAATCCAGTATGGAAGCAATAAAATCAGAATGGAGTACATGAAAGAGGAAATGAAATCAGGAATGGAAAAAATGGAAGAAATGAAATCTGGAATGGAAGAGATGCAGACGGAAATGAAGACAGAAATAAAATCTGGGATAGAGAACCTGAAGTTGAAGATACCGAATAAAATCGAGAACAACTGGGTAGTGTGAAGAAATGCATAGAAGACCTGGCCAACCGGTAATGTCTTGGACTGTGTCGAGTAACGCGATGGCACTCTGGAAAACCTCGGAGAACTCATTAATGTTCTTGAGGGAAGAGTCAGTGGTAGCACCAAGGAACTACATGCCATGGTGTAAAAGATACTTAACTGAAAGCTGAAAGACTGGAGGTTAGAGATGATAGGACGTGAACACCTGCACATGTCAAGGCACAACGAAATATCCGCTTTTTAAGTACTCCTCTGACAGCTTGCCACCATCACCACTCCTAACCGATGGTCAGCAGAGGAGGAAGCTGCAAAACTGATAGCAAGTCTCTTAAGTCTCTTAATCCTTCTTTAATCAATGGACACTTGCACAATAACAAAGCCTTTAATGAGATAAAATCAAATAGAGATAGTAAATACATATAAAGAAATAATTGCAGAGTTGTTTCCATCCAAGGCTGTCAAGACATGGACATCTTATTAATAATGAATAAGAAGTATTTCTACGATCCCGAACAACCTTCCGCTTTTTCCACCTTACAGAAGCTTGCATCTGCTGCGGGAGAGAATATGTGAAAAACAGAGGATTGATTTCTTCAACAAGATGCCTATACTCTCCAACAACCTGTGCAAAAAAAATTTCGGAGGAACCAGTGACCATTGAATATATTAGCGATGACTGGAAGATCGACTTTTAAGATTTTAAAAGCCTTAATGATGGAGTTCAGTATCTGGTAACCTGTTTAGATTATTGATGTTTTTTTCAGATTCGCACATAGAGCCCTAAAAATCCAAAACTAGTACTGAGGCTGCCAAGGCCTTTAAAGTCATCTTAGATTCCTTTTCGCATTCAAGATTTTCATTTCAGAAAGTTTTAAAAGAGAAGGGTATAGAGCATCAAGTAGCAGTACTACAGCAGCACATTGAAATTGGCTGTACAACAGTACAGAATGAGTTGAATGGGGTCTGCATCATTCCTCGAGCAGTACGATGATGGGCACGGTACTGTGTTAACCTGCATGGACGTAGTTTGAACATGTTGTTTGGCAAATGTACTGAGTTGATGTTTCCTGTGTGATCCCTATGTTGCAGCATAACTGTGAAATAAAGCATTTTGAGAAAAACGTGATGTAATAAAATAAAGGAAACTAAAAATCTTTCATTTTTTATTATACAATTTCCTGTGAACCTTTTAAAAGATCTATGTTGTCCCCATTATTCCATGGTTAATAAGCAAAAGCAGTTCTAAGAAAATACACACATCATTTGTTACAAAAAAAAAGAACTGAGGCCATATTTACCTACTTGTATTTGTATTCACACTATTACTGACTACTCGTAAGTGCATGTGACATATAATATTTCGTATGAAACTATAGAATGGAAACAAGATGCACATGGGCTTGTATTCAGGATTCACATGCTCACATTCACTGACTGACTACTTGTCGAAAGTGTTTATGATAAAACCTAAAAGCTGTTGCCTGAGGGATCAAGAGAAATACTTCAGCATTGAGACAGAAGTATTTCATTTCCATAGATATGCAATAATGACATCATGTTATTATGATAACCATTCCAAACAAGAAAAATACTTAACCTAACCTGCCAAAATATCTATTTTCTGGAGGGTGGAGCTATTGAGATCTCTCCTCCCCTTGGAAGACAAGTTCTGCTCTTACCTTCAAAGTTAGAATACAAAATTGAAACAGAAAATTGTTAACTCCAATGCTTACCTATACTACCTGAATTATACATTTCAGAATTGGAAAGCTTGATAGTTATATTAAATTCTCCAAACTAAACTAAACACTTTGGTGCAACAGTCGAAAGTTGGGCCAAAGCCTTCTGTCCAACTGTTGCATCCCTCATCTCTGTCCTTTATAGGCATCATGGGCAGGGTGTAGTACTGGGGGATGTGATTAGCATCCCCATACCCTCCCAGCCATTTAATGGGGTCCATGCAACCTGAAGCCACTACTGTTTCCTCAAGTACATCTTCAATGGCTTTCCCACAGACCTCACAAGGTTAAGTGCACTCTGGACTAGGTCTTCCAGTAGGGGAAAACCCCCACATCAGTACTGGGAATTAAACCTGTGTCTCCTGTTGCTAAGCTGCTGTGCTACCCCTGAGCTAAGAGGAAATTACATAAGCAGGGAATATTAGGGGAAAATTCTTTACCTAGATCACCTGGCTTGCCCCCTTTGACATAAATGTATTTTTTACTTCCAGAAAAAAAGTTCTGAAATGTTGAAGTTAAATATCAGCTAGATAGGCATTTAATATCTGTTTATTGGAACTTTCATTTACCTATGCATGTATTTTACAGCAAAGAAGAATACCATTCCTCAATCTAGATCAACTGAAGTACAGAGAAAAAGATTACCTAGAGAATGTGTTCAAGTTCTGGCAAAAACCAAAAAGTAAGTTCCCTATAAGTGTGCTTTGGGATAATCGAATCAGAAAACATCTAGGAACACGCTATGACAGCAGAACTGGAGTATTTGATTGGGACTATCACATGAGGCTGCGCACATTTGGACTCCAGTATGTGACACCTTATGAATATAAAAACTGGAGACACACTGGAGTAGCTTTTGTGTGGCTGGAAACAGAAACAACAGAACCAAATCTCACACTTACCTCTGGAGCTGTACAGGTAGTGTATCTGTATGCAAAACTTAGACTTAGTGTATACTTTTTTTCTCCTTTCTTATAGGTCTTTTTTTACTTCCTTTACCGCTTGCATACACAGCAAATAGAGGAAGTATTGCATTATATCCAAAACACTGTGTGTGTATGTGTTTGTGTGTGTGTGGCGCGTAGTTAATGTCTTTCTTGCAGTACCATTTGCAGCAACACTTGAACAATATTTTCATGAAAAACAAAATGCTGTTCGAGTTGGCTATATGTACTAGAGTGCATCACAGCCTTTATAGAATGTAGTAAAAATTAAATGTATTTAAGTAGTTGATTTTAAAATATTATTGCTTACCTAGTGATTTATAATGTATTTTCAACAATTTGTTTTAAGTGCTGTGTTCCCAAAATATAAAATATAAAAATAGCAGCAAACAAGATGTGTTCAAATTCCCAAAGAACGAACATTTGCAGGTACAGGGTTAAAAGCCATTAAAAGGGAGAAACTCAGAGATGAATCCACTAAAATTTCTTTTAATATTCGTAATCTAGGTGTATATATAAGTGTAACCTAATTCTGTCTGATTACCTGTGTTTACAAGCTGTTAAACTCTCTACTCAAAAACATTGCTCCAGTAAGTAGGAATGGCTGCAATTTTGTATCTATAGACAAATTCACTTTCTAGTGCACTCGGAAAGAAATTCTGATTTGCTACAATGCTACATTGATAACACCATAATCAGTGGTGAATGTGATGTCAGCATTTTGCATCATCTGTAAAATGTAGGGTTGTCTGGTTACCAATCCAATATAGTGTATAGCATACAAATTGATTATGGTTACCTTCCAGTAGACTATGTAGAGTGGTAATAAGAGTTGAGTAGTTTTGTATTTTATATTGTATTATTTAGAATTAATTATAATTTTATTTCTTTAATTTTTATTTTATTGTATTTTTTTCATTCTTTGTATTGTTTGTTATTCAGATATAAGTTAAATCTGAATAGCAGTTATGTACCTAAACTTCTGGTACCAGGTCAGAGAATTTTAAATATATTCATCATCTATAAATAAATAATAAGACTTTCACACATAGATTATTAAACGCATATTATAACTGGGTTTCTTCATTAGATAGGAGACACTCTTTGTCATCATGGATACTTGGGTGACATTGTTGGAGGACCATATGCTGCATATGCCTCTGACTGTGAGGATGTAGAAATGCTGCGGACTATAAACCATACACAAGTGAAACGGGCAGCAGACATTGCTGAACGCAATACAATGAGGATAATGCATGAGCTGTCTTTTAACAAACCCTTCATTCCTACAAGGTTGGTGTATTGGCACATGCTCCGTTTTTTTAGCAAATATATTTAAATTAAGTAATACCAAAAGAGGTGCATGCATTATAGAATAGAAATTTTAAAGGTTTAAGACTGTATTATAATGATTATTATTCATACATACTTAATGTAATATAAAATTAACATTTATCTCTTTATTACTTGAAAATTGATTACAAATGGTCTTTGTTCTCATGATTTCACAACAATTCTGCAGTAGTATGAGTTTTCCTCCCATCACTTTGATGCATAGAAAGTTGGCTGCTCTCTCTCATGCCCGTCGTACTCAGAACTCCAATTAGAAAATTAACAATCTGGCTAGGAGCTCTCCTTTTAGAATTCTTGATGAAGTGGCCAGAAATTTCAACAAAAAGGTGAACTTTCCAGGTATGGCATTCCTGCCACTATGCTTCACAGGATATGACAATGAGTGCAGCAGCTATGTAAAGAAAGCTGGCTAAACATGTGAAACAATCAGCTATAAGCATTCCAAAGTATACCACTAACACATGTGTGGTGTGTTGCAAGGCATAGTCACATTGCTCCCTCCTCAGGCTGTTCATCATGACCAGCACTATTGTAGCAGGCTAGACAGTTCAAGTGTATTACCAGCCTCTTCCCTCCGTGCAGCCTCTGGACATTTATGCTCTCCACCACAAAGTATGGCCCTTGCTATGGTCCCCCCAGGGGCCTACTACGGTAGGTACGGGTTTGGCGCACCCGGGGTCCCGAGTCAACCTTGACTCCCTCAGTGGGCAACCTCTGAGTGGTGAGAGAGTCACTAGGTCTAAATGCCCACCCACGTGTTGGCCGTGCGTGGAGACCCGTGTCGGTGGAAAGGAATATCCTGGTTGGTTGAGGGTTGCGTATCTGAGCCTGGGCCTTCTGTTTTTTCAGTGACTAGGGAGGGTATGCAACTTAATACACCACTTTGGTTTCTGCTTCACCTAAACGGGAGGCTAGTGACTAGCCCACCCCTAGTCAATCGGCCAGGACTAGGTGTTATACCGAACTCCAGGGTGAGTGGGACGGCGAGCCTGCTATATCCCCTGTGTAGCCCTGTCATCCCAGTGGGGTGACCCCTTGTTGGACTCCGTGGCGGGTGGGGAGCACCGGGGGATGAAAATTAAAACTTATTTTCATGGCAAAATCCAAAAAATCCATTAAATATGGTACTGAGATCGGAAAAGAAGTAGTCGAGTGTTGTGGTATTTGCTACTTAATTGTTAATAGAACAGAGGAAGGAAGAAAGTTCTCTAGCGTAAGCCCTTTTGTTATTCAAAAGGGTTTTGATAACATTGCTGGTCCTGTAAAATCTTTTATAAGAGCTTGTAATGGCACGCTCCTGGTAGAAGCAGAATCAGCATCCCAGGCAGCAAAAATACTAAAGGCCAAAATGCTCTCCAGTAAAGGTCGATGTACACAAAAGCTTGAATTCCTCACGCGGTGTGGTAAACACCCGCGCACTGGACGGCTTGACCTGTGAGGAAATTCAAGAAAATCTTGCTCCCCAAGACGTAACATCTGTGTATCGGGTTCAAAGAAAAGTAAATGGAGAATTCGTGCCTACCCGTACCCTGTTTATTACCTTTGATCGGGTAGATCTCCCACAAAGGATAATGGCAGGGTATGAATCCATTGAGGTAAGACCGTATATACCGAACCCGCTCAGATGTTATAAATGTCAGCGCTTTGGCCACACCAGCGAATTCTGCAACGGGAGTCTACCTGTGTGAACTGTGGCAAAATCTCGCATGATGGAGAATGCACGTCAGCTCCAACATGTGTTAACTGTAACGGTGAACATCCATCAAGTTCCCGTAGTTGTCCCCGTTTTGCAGAGGAAAAGACGGTCCAGGAGATACGGGTTAAAGAGAAGGTGTCCTTCTTGGAAGCCTGGAAACTCCTGCGAATCCGCCAACCCTCTGTCCCGATGTATGGTATCTATAGCTCAGTTGTAGCTAAATCGGTACAAAGTTGGGAAATCGCAACTCAAACCTGCGATATAAACGGGGTCACGATTGCAGAAATGATTCTCACAGCCAGCTCACTTCCTAGGCCTTCGACTTCAACATATAAGTCAGTAGTAACATCTGAAACTGTAAAAAGCGCCAAAATTAAATCGCCGCCAAAGCAATCGACCTCGACCAACAAGTCTGGCAAGCTAATAATGTATAATGAACCAGAAAGAAAGTTTAAGAACACCTATGAGAGAACTGACTTCCTCAAACAAAGTCTATTACCAAAGCAACAAAGGGAAACAAGAGTCCACGGAGGTCCTCTTCTGAGGATTCGTCTGGGAAGGACTCAGGTCGGCGACTATCATCTTCGCCGGTCTCTATTTCCAAACGGTTCGAGGTACTTGAACCGAAATTTTCAATTGGAAAGGGGTCCTCCCAAGTGGAGGAGATGGAGGAAGGTGATACTCCCCTCACTACCAGAAGGACAGTGACAAAGAGGCAGGACTATCCTCCCGTAGAAGGTGTCTTCCTGACATCTAAAATGAATAAACTCAACCGACCTCCGCAGCCTTCAAAATAGAAACAACCACAATGTGCAACTTATCCCATTATAAAGCACATGTCTATTCTACAATGGAACTTACGTGGAATAAGAACACACCGACCTGGGCTTGAACTGCTGCTTAACCAGAACGATCCTTTGGTCGTATGTTTGCAAGAGACTAAGCTCCGTCTACAAGACAGCTTCAAAATCAAACGGTACACCCCTGTAAGGTGTGATCTATCTTCGGAAGAGGGTGTACCTGCGCACGGAGGCACTATGATGCTCATCAGAGATGATATATTCGCGCAATCAGTATCATTACAGTCCGACATCCAGTCAGTAGCTGTAAGGATTAAACTGTCACATACCAGACTCACCATTTGTAATATATACCTTCCTCCGAATGACGACCTCTCGCTCACAGATTTAGGGGATCTAGTTTCTCAACTACCAACACTTTTTCTTTTGGTAGGTGATGTAAATGCCCACCATCCACTTTGGGGCTCACCTCGGGCTTGTGCGAGAGGTAAGTCAATTGCTGATTTCTTGAATACTTCTAACTTAATTCTCCTGAACACTGGAGAGCCTACATTTCTTTGTGATGCTTTCAACAGTTTTTCACACTTGGATTTAGCAGTTTGTTCACCACCATTAGCATCTTCCTTACAGTGGAATGTCATCTCTGATCTACATTCTAGTGACCACTTTCCGTGTCTTATCAGTCTCTTGCCACAAGATACATGTTCCACACGTTTACCTAGATGTCGCATAGATCAAGCCAACTGGAATCTTTACTCCCGGTTGGCTGTCTTTTATTACAACGAGCACGACTCTGTGAATATCTTAGTGGAGCACCTTATGAAAAATATTCTTGATGCTGCCGAGCAGTCTATTCCACGGTCGACGACCCAAACCAGTCGTCGATTTCCGGTACCTTGGTGGACTGATGAATGCCGGAATGCCATTCGTGCTCTCAGGCGTGCTCTCAGGATTTTCCAACGTCGCCCAACTCTGGATAACCTGATTGAGTATAAAAAGATGCGTGCCAAATCTTGGCAGGTCGTTAAGGATAGCAAAAAGACATCATGGAGCAAGTTTGTAGCGTCATTCAATCGACATACACCTTCCTCTATCGTATGGGATAAGTTAAGGCACGTGGACGGGAAAATGACTCATACGCCAATCGCCGGACTTAAAACAGCTGTAGGAGATGTTGTTGATAAGTTTGACGTGGCCAACACTTTTGGCAGTGCTTTCGTTCAGGTGTCTAGCTCAGAGAATTATTCGCCTGATTTTCTTCCCGTTAAGGCTCAGGTTGAATCGCAAGGTTTAAACTTTCGTTCTAAAAATCTTGAAGATTACAATCGACTCTTCACCATGAGGGAGCTAGACCATGCACTATCATCTTCGCGAAACTCTGCACCAGGTCCTGATGGAATACACGTCCAAATGTTGCAACATTTCTCTCCTGAAGGTAAGGCCTTCCTACTCGAGGTTTATAATCGTGTTTGGGTTGACGCCACTTTTCCAGAAAAGTGGCGAGAGGCCACCATCGTACCTATTTTGAAAGCTGGAAAGGACCGTTTTCTTCCATCCAGCTACCGTCCAATTTCCCTCACCAGTTGCATTTGCAAGGTGATGGAACGCATGATCAATGGACGGTTGATATGGTGGCTAGAAACTCATAACCTACTGACCAACACCCAGTGCGGTTTTCGACGACGTCGTTCAGCAGCTGACCATCTTGTCTCGATTTCGACGCAGATAATGAATGGATTCATGAAGAACTGTCAAACCGTTGGGGTGTTCTTTGACCTCGAAAAGGCTTATGATACGTGTTGGCGGGCAGGAATAATACGTTCCCTATACAACTGGAACATACGTGGACGCCTTCCGTTATTCATTCAGGAGTTTATGAGGGACCGCGTTTTCCGAGTAAGGGTCAGCTCGGTTTTATCAAATATTTTTGTTCTAGAGAACGGAGTGCCACAGGGATCGGTACTAAGCGTCACGCTGTTTGCTATAGCAATTAATTCTATCTCGAAATGTATTCTCCCAGGAGTATCGTCCTGCTTATTCGTGGACGACTTTGCCATCTATTGTACTTTTCAGCGCACACCTTTTTTGGAACGCTGTCTGCAGCGGTGTTTAGACAACCTCTCAGATTGGAGCTCTAAAAATGGCTTTCGCTTCTGTGCTGAGAAATCACTCTGCGTGAACTTCTGGCGCCGCAGGAGGCGATTACCACCTGCGCTGCGGTTTGGCACAGTTTTACTACCATTCGCGGATGAGACGAGATTCCTTGGGTTGATATTCGATAGAAAACTGTGTTGGTCACCACATATAGCACAGCTGAAAGCGCGCTGTAACCGTTCTCTGAATATTCCACGGATACTAAGTGGCAAATCTTGGGGAGCGGATCGGACAGTCTTGCTGCGACTTTATCGCGCACTGATCCGAGCCAAGTTAGATTACGGATGCATAGTTTACTCTTCGGCAAGACCATCTGTGCTTAGAAGATTAGACACTGTCCATAATCAGGGTATACGTCTGGCTGTTGGAGCTTTTCCAACCAGTCCTGTAGCCAGCCTTTATGCTGAATCGGCGGAACCACCTCTCCAGTGTAGACAAAAATGAAATGGCTTGTTATTTATGGACGCTCTTTAACTGCTTTGGTTCTCAGCGTCCCATTCTATATTGGGCGTGAAAGATCGCTTAATTTTGTTCAGAGGCCTCTCCTATCAGGCTTGAGGTTCTTTTACGTGCCGTAAATCTACGACACGGGATCCACAGCTTCCGAAGGAAGCCATGCTAAGGAGTTTTACGCCCGAAAAAATCTATCGCCCTCCGCCGGGTTTGAACCCGCCACCTTGAGTATATGAAGTTAGCATGGTAACCATTACACCACGGAGGGTGTAGACGAGATATTCTGTTAACAAATTATGGCTGTGGGCTAAAGTGCATGCCTTCGTATCCAACGTTCACTCCTTTTTTTAACACCGAGCTGGACGAACGTTATAGAAATATCTCAATTAGTCCACGGCCCCCAGGTGTTCGCTTCCGAATGCTTCTTCATAAGCACGACATCGTAATGCCTAGAACGTTTCCCAAGGGGGAAAGGGTGCACCCACCTTGGTTACTTATAACATCCCACGTAAACCTCGGGATGACGGCATACCGAAAGTCTACAATGCCTTTTTCTAGTATCCGTAGATGTTTTTTTAGAATTTTTGGCAAACTACAATGACCGAACTTGTATATATATTGACGGAAATAAGTGTACCGTTGGTGTTGGGTGTGCCTTTGTTTATGATACCGAACAATATACATTCGGTTTTCATAGTGGCAAATATATTTATAGTGTGGAGCTATACGCAATATATCGAGCCATTCTGCACGTTGGCCGTCGAAATTTAAGTGACTGCCTTATATTGAGTGATTCCCTGAGTGCACTTCAGAGCCTTGGTGATCTCTACAACTATCATCCTATCGTGCAGCGTATCCAGGATGCCCTCCACGTTTTATCTACTTCCGGGGTTAATTTGGAATGTGCATGGATTCCTGGTCACATTGGCTTGCCGGGGAATGAACTGGCAGATTTTGCAGCAAAGACGGCAACCACCGAGCCCAGTACAAAAATTTCTTGTATAACATCGGAAGACTTTAAGCTTGTTGTGCGCAGGGCGATACTTTCGTGCTGGCACGAAGAGTGGTCAGCTCTCCGCGAAAACAAGCTAAGAGTAGTGAAGGACCTTCCAACATTCTGGGTAACTTCCTCTCGTCATTCCCAACGGGAGGAAGTAATTTTGGCTCGTTTGCGTATTGGCCACTGCAATTTTACACATAGTTTCCTTTTTAAGAGTGAATCTGCTCCATTGTGTCCGCTTTGTGGAGAAGATTTGTCTGTCCATCATGTGTTGCTAGATTGTGTTAATCTAGCACATATTCGGGAATCACTGCAACTGCCGGTCAGTCTTGCAGAAGTCCTGGCGGACGATAGTCGAGTGGTAGATAAGATTTTTGAATTTTTATCGAAGATACCCTTCAAATTTCGGATTTAGTTGTTTTTATCCTTGTTTTTTGTATTAGTTTTGATTTTTTTTTCTTTTTTCTATTCACCAATCTGTGGCTTTTTCTATGATAACCTTTTTACATTAATTTTTAGACTAATCTTTCGTTCTTATTAATAATATTTCTTATTGAGCTTTATCTCTGGCTTTTGCCATGATTTGTTTAATAAGGGCGCTGATTACCTAGTAGTTGAGTGCCCATAAACACTAACCATCATCATCATCCTTGCCATGATTGTTGAAACTTGAGGCAATATCCCTTGGTCTGGGTGGAACAATGTAGCCACACAAGACCATGCTGCTGAAAACCTCTACAGTTAGCCCACCTCCATGTAGTCAACCACCGGAGGTCTCCCAAACATCAGGTTGCATGGTAGATACAGCCCTACCAAACACAAAACAGACTGGCATCAACCTGGTGGTGTTGTGGGTAGAAGAGCGGTAAGCCAGCAGAAGAGTGACACCCTGACATTCCAGTCTCTCTGGTGATTGCCACAATCTTCCACAAAAGTTCATCAAGAGTCTTGATGTACCACTCAACCATGCCATTCAGCTGTCTGATTGCCTCTGTCTCATACAGGGAATGGACCAGCTACGTCAATGGCTATACATTTGAAAGGTGCTCTCATACTATATTGCTGCATACAAACCCAGCTCTTTCTGTGGGCTATGACTTACTGCACACACATGACACTGGCTGTGGCACTTCTCAGTGTCTGCCCATGGCCTGGGCCATTTTATTTTATTTTATTTATATTTATTTATTATTTATCTCTGCCTTTTCACCAGAGGAAGAAAATCAATTAGGAAACCCTTCCTATCCCTGCTTATAATCTTGGGATTTGCAGATAACATGCTATAATCAGGAAACATCAAGCAGCCACCATAAAACTAACATGCATCAATTACAGCAATTCAAAGAAATTGGCCAGGAAATGAATATAAATAAATACACAGCTATTTGCATTAAGAAAGGTAGACTTACAGAACAAATGCTTTTCATTGAAGAAGACTACAAATTACTGCTATTAAAAATAATTAATTAAATGCTGTTGAGTTTAATTATCAGATTCAGATAACTTTGACATGAATAATAAAATTATAAAACTAAGGAAAAAGCTAAACTTTTAGCATCCTCACCACTTCTTAAAGCTGAGCAGAAAGTTCTTGTTTTGAACACAGGAGATGCTTCACTTAAAGGTATAATAAAAGAAATGGCTATAACTTCTGAACTAATATGAATCTGAAAATGAAACCACTTGCTACAATAGAGAAAACTGGGAATTTGTTTACCTAATGGTTCCTTATGGTTCATAAATCACAATATGGCTGCCATTACTGGCATGGGAAATGTCCAATCGGTATTCAGTCTATGAGTTATGAAGCATCTGTAGTGTAATATTGTTGACAGCAGCATAAATTCTTCATAAGTCTGCCAAATCATGTACTGGTGTCCTGTAGACTCCATCCTTGACAAAATCCCACAGGACAAAATCAAGTGGATCAGGTCTGGTGATCTGGCAGACCATATTATGTAGGATGATCTCTTCCCATTCAACTTCCAGAGAATTATCTGCCCAATAATGTCTGAGCTACACTGGCAAAGTGTGGTTGTGCTCCATCTTGCTGGAAAAGTGTTCTATCAGGGAGCTGAGGCACAGCATACAGCTACTACATATCCAAGTATGTGTTTGCGGTGACTGTCTTCTCAGCCAAAAATCTGATGTGCTCCATTCACATGACTTTCTCTACATCTCTGTAACAAACTATTGTTAATAAGCTTATTCTTCTACTTCATGCTAATCAAGACAAACATTAGGCAGAAATGGTTTTATTATTTAGTTCCTCATAAGAAGAAGAGAAATAAGGGAATACACTAGGCTAAACTGACCATCAAATTTTTAAAATATACTTGCTATGGGATTGAAATTTGTTTCTTCTCTTGGCCAGAAGTTAAGAAACTTCTGAAAGAAATAAGTTTCAGTGTTTTAAAACTGAAACCAATAACAAGGAATATTTCAAAAACAGCTGACTACATGCAAAAAATCTAATGACATAAATTGTGTCTACATCTTTTGTGTAGTAAATTTTTGTCTATTTCTTACAGTTTACAGTCATGCAAAATTCAGAAAAACTCATCCAAAATAAAGAAGTCTTCAGAGGCTATTCTCAGAAAATTCAATTTTATTCAAAATCTTCTCGGGCTTCTAGCCAGGTAAAAACTTGGCTTGGCACCAACGTTTCGAAGAAGTGCATCTTCCTCGTCCTCAGGGTGAACTGATGGTTTGAGCTTGCGGAGACTGGCTAGAAGCCCGAGAAGATTTTGAATTAACACGTCGCCAAGAAAGCTTCAGTTCTTATTTCAATTTTATTTGTGATATAAATATCCTAAGTATAAGAGATTTAATCAAAATCATTAGAACATTTTGAGAAAATCAAAATTTTTGAAATTTTTCCCATTTAAAGGATAGTTGGGGGATTTTCTTGAAAATTTTCATGTCTCAACATAAGAAGTTACTGAACTTAAACATCAATTTTAGTATTTAATGGACTTTTCGTTTTTGAGCTATGCTGCTCACAGGCAGGCAGACGGGCTTCCGGTAAAATCTCTGTATCAAATTTTTGGGTGCAATACACCTTCTCTATACCCCATATACAAAGTAGGTGTTGGTTCTGGAATTATTGTTGCATTCTTCAACAAGGTTTTCCATTGTTTATTTATACTTTTTTGATTTAAACTATCATGTTTTTTGTTGGATGGTTTTCTGTATAATTAATTTTGCTGAGTGAAATGATAATTTGGTGGGTTGTTATGCCTTTTTCTGCTAAGGCATCTGCCTTTTCATTACCAAGAACTCCACAGTATGAGGGAATCCACCGTAAAACTATCGATTTGTGAAGAGATTGTAAATGTTTAATAGTTCGGTAGATATCAGCTGTTCTTTTTGTTGTACTGGTACAAATTGCTTGTGATGCAGGTTTTGAATCACTAAAGATGACTGCTTTATTGAAGAATTAATGTGATAGAAAATCTGTTTCAGAACAGAATTGATTGCCTCAAGTTCACCATCGAAATGGGTTGAGTTTGGACCAAGAGACATGTAAGAGCAAAATAATTTGTTGTATATTCCAGCACCTGCTGCATTATTAAAAGTATGTCCAATTTTAGATCCATCATCCTTCCAACTTCAGATTGTGTTCCTTGTAGAGAAGAGGATTCTACAATGAATATGACTTATGAGGTGCCAAAATTTAACAGCTACAAATCTCTCATTGTGCTACTGGGAAGCACGAAGGCAAATGGAAAAACTCCAATATGCTGAGCATTAGCAACCAACCAAGTAGGTGTAGAGAAAGTAAAATAGGGACCTATGATTCTGTCACACATGAACCCACCCTGGGGAATCCTGCAGTGTTCAAATACTATATGCAGATTTTCAGACCCCCAGATATGTCAATTGTCTGTATGCTTTTCCACAAACATGGAACATTGACTCATCTTGGAAAGCAGGCTCGAATTAGGTATGTATCGTCATCATTTAATTTTTCCAATATTGTTTCCGCAAAATATTTTCATTCCCATTTATCATTCATCATAATCTTCTGTTGAAGTTGCAGTTTGTATGTGCACAAATGTCATCTTTTATAGGGCATTGTATGCACTGTTGTTGCTGGACTGTTCACCTGCAAACCACAGGCTTTTCTGAAATGTCTCGCAGATATGTTTAACACTTAGCATGACATTTTATGCTTGGCATCTGACTTACATTTGACACCAAACTTCCTGTTTATCTATGCTGCCTTAACAAAAAACCTCTCTTTAACATTAAAAACTTTAAGGGTAATCAATGTAATATTAATAATAAATACTCAGCACATTAGCCTCTTAGTCTTCTATAAATGATTCCATTTCATTATTGACACCTAAGTTGGAATGGCTCCATCGGGCTACGGTTGTACTGATGACAAAACAAGTATTACTAACTTATGTCCTGCTAATGCTAGCTTACCAAAGATCTTTTGCTGTGGGTCCAATACTGACTGATGAATAATCTCTTGTAAAATGTCTTGTGAAATGATTTGAACAAGTGCGCGCAATGCATGACTGTCCTAAACTTAACACTAGTGGATTAAATCTTCCCAACTTCTTTCATGTTATGAATCTTAACTCATTTGTATGCACAGTTTTGAAATTATAAACATTTCTTTTATTATACTTATAAGCAGAACACAGTGTACAACTATATGTTGCATATAGGTTTATACATCTTTAGTGTACCCTTTCCAAACAGCTAATATTAAAACACACTAAAAACGTTTCTCAATGACTGCAACAGACTTATCAAAAGTACTCTTAAAGACTTCCCATAATTGCCAACAGGCACACCAACTAATGCACTTTACTCTCCCATGAAATAAAAAGGACTAGAATTCTTCAGAGCAGAATAGGCCACTCTCCTGCAGCACATTAATTCATGCAAAGTCATTTTACAGAGATCAAATTCATATGTTCCAACAGCATAAACTCTTGAAACTAAAAGTATAAAACATCTTAATATACTTGAAGCCACATAGGAAATAAAGAACCCACAAATAGGACACTACAATGCAGGTCGCATAATTAAAAACCCTAAGAGAAAAAGAAACAAAATTATCCATGCCCTTCCTGGCAGAACCAAGACAGCCACCTCTGTTAGCAATGCCACATAAAGACTGGAAGTTTTACTCATGTTTTGGGTTCTTGTCCTTATGGAGAACTATTTCAAAACTTCCACCATCACAAGATTTGATCAATGCTTGCACAAATATTAAGCACATCCAACTACCAAGTACTTGAGGAAGTTCATAGCCATTAAAAATGGATGTATAATCGATCCAAAGTGTCAGGTTCAGATGTATAAAGAGAGAATCAAAATCTTAAAGATATATATCCTCTAATTAAACATATACAGATTGCTTGTAAAAATAGAACAGCCTGAAGCAGTAAACGTAGAGAAGAAAAATACATATGATCCCAGAATACCATTTTCCTTGGATCTTTTTAAGGTATTTAATGCCTGCTTTCAACTACTATGGCTCCACAGGCAATGACACTGATGACACACAGAATGAAGATGGAGCACTGGTGGAATGCAATGGCAGGGGAAATGGGAGAACCCAGAGAAATCCTGCCCCTGCTCCACTTTGTCTGCCACAACTCCCACATGCAGTTCACCTGGGATCGAACTCAGGTCACCTTGGTAGTCTAACCATTTGGCAAAGTGTGGCCCATTTTCCTTGGATAAGTACCAACCCTAAGAAAAAGAGGTAATTGGCTTGATGGTGGTGGTTGTGAAATGATCAAGTTCTTCCCTACATTTTGAAATATGTTCAGCCTGAAGAAGAATAAAATAAAAGATATGTAACCATTGCCCTTAGAGGATCAATAATTTTACTCATAATCATCTGTATGCCAATTAATTTATCACATCTGATTCCTTATAATTTGTTTCTATTGTTTTTTATTATTACTATGTCTCTTTGTTGTTGCTGTTATCATCACCATCATCATCATCTTCATCATCATTTTTCCTCTTAACCTGTGTTAACTTTAACCGTACTTTATTATTCAGGTTTATTTCTTATCCATTTATATGTTTCTTTATATTTATCATTTCAATTTTAAGTTGCTATTGTCAAGTATGGTTTGCCCATAGTGGTAGCCTGTGTGTATAGGAAGTTGTGTTTAAGTAAACAACTAATAAAAATATCTCAGAATGCATACATTGCATTGTCAATATTCATGCATGCTCACATCATACACGCTGGGTTTTAATGAATGGCAATTGATAACAATGGCATTCTCTTACACTCTACTATTGAGATTGAAGGCTTATAAGCCAAAGGTTGGATAGTGGAGAAAGAAACTCTGTTTTTATGTTTTATTTATCCTTTTAGAACAATTTACATTGTTATTCAAACATTTCAATGGTATAAATATTCTACTAATTTTATTCATGAGTACAGTAGTACTGTAGCTAGATGATAAAACAATAAACAATTTTCAATTACACATCATTAAGTTTTTGTTAGTAATTCAAATTATATTTTGAATGCACACTATTACACAGACTTATTAACTCATGGTATATGTACAATATGATACATACACATCTATGGAATAAAATGTATGCAGTAGTAGTAACGATTTTAAACATTTTTAAAATGGTGGATTTTAGTAATTACTTTGATATTCTGAGACAATATGTTAATAGTCTAATACCTAAATTCTTTACATTATATTTAGTTATGTTGGTTCTACAGAAGTGAATATGCAGTGCATTTTTTGTCGAGTGCTATATACTCTATACCTTCTCCACAAAAAGGACATGCAGAAGTCACTACAGTGGCCACAATGGAATTCTTTACATTTTAAACACAAGGAAAATCTTTACATAGACAATGTGCTCTTCTCCCACCACTATACAAAAAAGGTGGATGAAGCTACAAATCGCTGATTCTCTAGTGCTCAGCAGCAACTTGCTTACATTAGCAGTTTAGGTCTCAGTCTATTTTGATATTTGCTGTACAGTGATTTGTTTGCTGTATGTTGTTTTCATCTGATTTTTAATCTAAGTGCTGTTTTTGAAGGTGTGTATTCCTGCATCTAATACACAAAATGGGATGCAAGAAACTCATTTTTGAGGAGAAGACTTGTGCTTTAACTCTGTAATTTGTGTAGCTGCTGATCTAAAGTTTTCAAGACAAGCTATTTACAACCTAAAAAAAGCAGCAGCACCGTTGCTATGTGACACCTTACCAAATTGAAAAACAGGCTCAGGTGGTAAAAGAAAGACTTCATCAAGGACTGATGGCCTTCTAAAATGTGAAGTGATGACTAATGCATGGATTGCAGTGGTCGGACTAAAGAAGAATCACCCAGACGTGCTCAACAGTATGGCAATCTGGACCATTCAGCATCGGCTTCAAAAACACCTATGTTTACCAATTCAGTGTACTGCCAAGAGCCTCTTCTAACTGAAGCTATGATGAAGAAAAGAGTAAATTTCTGCAAAACATATCAGCACTCAAAATCAGAGGACTGGCGCAAAGTAATGCTTTTTGATGAAAGCACTTTCAAATTGGTCAGAGGAAAGTAATAAAATGTAAGAAGGCCAAAAAGTGTCAGTATGATCCAAAGCTTACCATCAAAACTGTTAAACATCTAGAAAGTGTGATATATGGGGTGCTTTTAGTGGTAATTATGGTAGAGATGGCTTGTACTCTCTCCCTAAGAACATAACAATGAAGGGAAGTAATTATTTAGAAGTGTTGCAACGGCATTTGGTCACATTTTGGCCAATTCATCAGTATCAGTGCTTTATGCATGATAGTGCCCCTGCTCATAGAATAAAGATGGATCAGAAGTTTCCTATTTGACTGGCCTGGTAATTTTCCTGACCTAAATCCATTAGAAAATGCTTGGGATCAAATGAAAGATTAAATAGAAGAGCTGCAATCATCAAATATTAAGGAGCTACAGGAGTGTTGAAGAAGATATGTGTGGAAATGGACAAACACTATTTTGAAAATCTAGCAGACTGGATGCCTAGGAGACTCATGAAAGTGATAAGGGAAATATGACCAAGTACTAATTATACAGAGAAATTAAAAATAAAATCACATAAAGTCAGTGTTTGTTGTTTTTATTAGCATGAAAGATTTCCATTGTGACTACTGTATTATGCCAATTCTGTGCAGATGTATTTTGGAGCTGTCATGGCGTGTTAGCAAACTAAAATTTTCCAATAACTTTTTCACAGTGTAGTAACTGTAGTCATGATATAGAAATGTCATGCTTTCTTTCTATGTTTCCCTGGTACCCACTGAAATAAAAATTGTATGAGAAAAAACTACAGTTTTATTCATTTGTGAAACAGATCAGCAGAAGAGGAACACCAAGGTGTAATAATCACTGAAATCAACGAAAGTGCACCTCTACAAAATGACTTCTCTGCAGAAGATGGAATTACTGAGGATACTGAAATATCATCAAGAAAGAAAATGGACTGTGAAACCAAAGAAACATATTCAGCTATCCTTGTGAACTCGGCTAAGGTGACTTTTCTTCCCATTTCAGCAGTTACTGACTATCCCAAAAAGGCAAGGTTTCAAAACTTTTTTCATCTAATATCATTTTCTCATAACTTGACAGACTTTTTCAATGAGGAGCTTATGAGTATGGCAAAAGACTTAGCAGTAATTATAATAGAGTCAAAGTTGCTTACCTTGGAGCTAAATAAGAATGAGCTAAATGACAGTGTTAAGGGTATTCAAGAGAGTGCCAAGGCATGCAACTGCACTTCGTTACAAGAAATTTCTCCATTAAAGGATACATTGTTTAAGTTTACATTTAAACGCTAGTTAATGCAATGAGCTACTGACATTGATAACAATATTATCTAATTGTATTGATTTTGTACATACTGAAATAAAAATGTGAACTTTCAAATCCCTTCATACGAGGTTTGATAAAAAAGTAATGGGAATTTTTATTTTTTTTTAAAGAAACTTTATTTATTAATCAACATCAACTTTGTCCCCTTCAAAGTAATCCCCCTCAGATACAATACACTTGTGCTGGCGCTTTTTCAAATCTTGGAAGCACTTTTGGAACTCATTTATTTTTATGGTGTTAAGGAATTTAAGCTATTCTTTTTTATCTCCTCAATGGTGGCAAAATAACCTCCTTTTATGGTTTTCTTCAATCTTGGGAATAGAAAGAAGTCGCAGAGGGCCATTTCTGGTGATACAGTGGCTGAGGCAACATAATGGTCTTGCTTTTTGCCCGAGCATCACAAACAAGCATTGAAATTTGAGCAGGAGCATTATCATGATGCAATTTCCATGAGTGGTTTTACCACAATTCTGGTCATTTTTTTTGATTGCTTCATGCAAATGGCACATCATTTCCAGGTAGTATTCCTTATTGACCACACAACCATAAAGCAGGAACTCACAATGTACTATTCCATTGTAATTGAAGAAAACAGTGAGAAGAACCTTCACATGTGATCGAACTTGTCAAACTCTTCAGGCAGTTTCCATTGGTTTCAATGTCATACCCATATACCCATGTTTCTTCCCCTGTTATAACCTTCTTTAGAAGTTCTTCATTGTCGACTTCATTCAGTAATTCCTGAGGGGTGTCCTTGCAATATTGTTTTTGGTTGAAATTTAACAATTTTGGAAAAAACTTTGATGCCACATGTTTCATGTCTAAAACATCAAAAAAATTCTTTGGCATGAGCCAAAGGATATGTCAATCTCTCTGATGGTGATTTGGCAATTTACCATAGCCGTTTTCTTTGCTTCTTCCACATTCTCAACAGTAATTGATGTGCTAGGGCATCCAGGGCAGTCATCATCTTCAATATCTTCTCGACCCTCTTTGAAGCCTCTATGCAACTTGTAAACTCTTGTGTTACTCATAGTAGATTCCCCAAAAAGCCACTGACAACATTTTGAACGCAGTGCTGCACTTTATTCCATTTTTAAAGCAAAATTTAATGCAAATTCTTTGATCTATCTTTTCTGAAAGCAAAAATTTGCCAAACACTTGCAAACACATATAACCTTTTCGACTGTCAAAAAACTAAACATTCAAAACAGCTGAAAACGCAAACATACATTAGGAACAAGATAAAAAAAGAAAATTGAAAATCAGATGTATACAGCCTGCGAAATTTAAAAATTTGTGTTACTTTTTGATCACACCTCGTGAATATGTCAAACTTTGGATAAGATATTCTTTTTTATCATTTTAAGCTTAATTAATAACACTGTAATTGGAGGTAACTAACTGATATATATACCATGCTAACTTCATATACCAAAGGTTGCGGGTTCAAACCTGGCGGAGAACGATGGATTTTTTTGGGTGTAAAAATCCTTAATATCGCTTCCTTCGGAAGGGAAGTAAAGCCATTGGTCCCATATTGTAGATTTACGGCACGTAAAAGAACCTCAAGCCTGATAGAGAGGCCTCTGAGCAAAATTAAGCAGTCTTTCACACCCAATATAGAATGGGATGCTGAGAACCACAGTAGTTAAAGAGCGTCCATAAATAACATGCCATTAAATTTTTTTTTTATGTTTCCAAATACTTAATAAGATTTTCTCTGAAAGTTTGTATTCTGCAGTAATGTAACTTTAATATGTTATAATGGAATATCTAACAATAATATTTGTATCTGAATAGTAATTTACATAAATTTTATATCAGGTATAAATGATAATTAACTCTAACGGATTGACATTTCTGATTTAATATCTCAGATTAAAAATTCTGAATAAAATTCTGGTATCTATTCTTAATGTTTACCAATTGACTCATTAATTGGACATAAAATACATAACATGAATTACAAAATGACAGCATTTATGATTATTATCATCATACGTTTAGTTATTTATTTATTGAAAACGTTTCTCAATTCACTATAATGTTCTTCACTATTTCTTTTAAGTATGCTTGCTAAATGGAGTGCCTTGAAGAGTAATGAGCTCACAAAACAAAAATAAGTTTTTCCCAGTCTATTACATCGTCATGTCTTGGTCATTGGAACTGATTCCCTATAATGGCTCATAAAAATGTAGTTTTAACCTTCTTTTCTTTAACATGAATCTCTCTTTTACATAAATTCCATGAGACTCCAAAATGGGCTCTGGAAATGTCTCTGACTTATGAATCAATTACAAATTTGTGTTTATTCTAATCAGTTGATTAGCACACTTTTCTTTTCTTTAACATCAATCACACTTTTACATAAAGTTCAAGAGACTCCAAAATGGGCTCTGAAAATTTCTCTGACTTATGGATCAATTACAAATTTGTGAGTATTCTAATCAAATGATTTTTAAAGTTTAGCACATATACATCTATAACCCAAACACAGTGTAAATTCTGTGTACCAGGAATTCTTTCAATCTAATCCACTACTGATCAAGTTACTGTATAGTTTCTTAAGTTGCACATATTACATTGCTCTAGTATCATTTGTGTACATTGCAGTTTATTTTGCACTCCGAGCTAACTCGTGAACAGTTTAGATGAATTTTCCTGGCATCACAGCTACCAGGTAAGTCACTTTAATTTCCCCTTATAGCCTTTCGCCATGGTTTGTATAAGGAAATGTTATACAATTTAAATGTGAGGTATGTCTGTTGAATTGCAAAAACTATAAAGTTATATAAATTGTGATAGTTCCAATTGTTTTCTCACAGAAACTGTGTGTAGGACAGGGGTTGGATAGAGAGAGTCAGACTGAAAAATTCAATGCCATAGCCAGGATTCGAACCACAGATCTCCAGGTCTTTAGCTGGTTGCTCTACCACATGGCTTCATGTATTTATGTATGTATTTATTTTCTCCAATTGGGTACTGCCCAGTGGCAGAGTTAAATGTACAAAATTCACTTACAATAATATTAAGAATAATAATACAACTAATGTATTATATATACATGTTTTTTTTAAAATACCTAACTACTTATTATTCAGTATAGCAATACTTATGTCAATTACCATCTAGTTTATAAACCGTTATTATGAAGCCTCAACATTAATACTATACATTACTAATATTATATACATTAATAATAATATATGCTAATACAGTTTTTGAGATCCTTAATTACTTCAGAATATTTATTCAAATTAACTAACATTTATTCTCTTTAAATTAACCCTAAACTTCTTCAAGGTCAGCAGGCAGCCCTGAAAGGCTGCTACGGACAATTCATTCCATTCTTCAATGGTCCTATTAACAAAAGAAAATTCTCCTACATTGGTTCTGTACCTTCTACCCTTAATTTTATACAAATGATCTTTTCATCCATAGTATGCTGGGTTTTCTAATCTCTTTCTAATGTCTACCCATGCATTTAAAGCAGTATAAGCTTTAAATTGTGTAACTAATCTCTGTGTTTTACGCCTAACTTTTAGTGGCTCGGATTTATTCTCTTTGCCTTTCGTAAGTCCAAAATCTTTACCTCTCTTTATGAATTTAACTGCCCGTCTCTGTATCTTTTCCAGCAAATCAGTTTGATTAACCCTGTATGGGTACCAGCATGCTATTCCATTTTCCATAACTTTCCTTGGACTTTGCGCTCCCCTTCTTCAGTGTTCTCATTAGGAAGTGCAATGACTTCCACGCTTTCCTAGATATAGAATTTATCTGATCCTCCCATCCGGCATTACTTGACTAGCACACTCCCAAATATTTGCAGCTGTTGCACCTGTGGAATTTGTTCCCTGCCATATGATAACTATGAAGAACTTTCCCCTTAGTACAACTAAAACCAATTGGCTTATTTTTCCTAGCATTAATTGCCATTTTACTTGTGGTGGCCCACCTATTTATTTCATTTAAGTCATGCTGAAGGGCGGTCTCATGCATGGTATTTCAAATCTTATTGTAAATAATACAATCGTCTGCGAACAATCTAATCTGACATTTAATATTTATAGTTATATCATTAACAAAGATAAGAAAAAGTAACAGACTTAGTACCGAGCCTTGGGGCACACCTGAACTTACAAAACCTTTTTCAGATAGTTCTTTACCTACTCTTATTCTCTGTGTCCTTCCTTTCAAAAAATGTTCTATCTATGACACTACACGATTATCGATTCCTGTTTTTGCTAACTTTCGGATGCGGCACTGCATCAAAAGCTTTAGAAAAGTCTATCACCACTGCATTAATCCTTTCCCCTGCATCCATCTCATCTGCAAAATCCTGAAATAATGAGGTTATTTGACTTTCACATGAACACCCAGATCTAAACCTACGTTGTGCTTCTTTGAACCATTTCTTTTTTTCTAATTCCTCCCAAATGTATTCTGTAATTAAATGTTCCATTACTTTAAACACTACTGAAGTTAGACTAACAGGTCAGTAATTGTTTATTTCTGTTTTATTACCCCCTTTATACATTGGAACTACAATGGCAGTTTTCCAGTCCTCTGGTGTAGCACAGTTGTTAATTGACATACTAAACAAGAACATTAGATAGGGAATTATAACTTCTCCCCCTATTTTTAAAATTTCTGTAGGTATATTATCTGGTTCTCTCAATTTTCCATTCTGTAGCAGCTTGATTCTTTTTTTTAATTTGGATGCCATTATTTGAAAAAGCGATTCTCCACCATCCTCAATTTCCTGTTCAGGACTATCATCCAATTTATGAAAAACTGATACAAAATGCAAATTTAATATGTTGGCTTGTCCTTAACATTTTCTACAGCAATTCCATTAACTTTAAAGTCTGGTATGACATCTTTATTACCCCTGCGTCTTCTCATGTAATTGTAAAAAGCTTTCCAGCCATTATTTTTCCAGTTAAGGATTTCTTCTAAGAACTGTCCCTGTGCTTGCAACTTTTTGTCTTGTAATTGCTTGGTTATTTCTTTAAATTTATTAAAAGGCCACTCCGATTTCCTCCTTTTGTGATATGCATGCCTTGTCTTCCTTTTAAGTGACCTAATACGTTTTGTATAAAATTCTGGATCGGCGATATTTTTTAAAACGTTAAAGGGCACATGTTTAATTATTGCTTCCAAGGTAAGTGTTATGAAATTAGCCCAGGCTTCAATTACATTAGTGGCAGATTGTACAAATTGTTGGTGCAGAAAGGTTTGGATAGCAGCCCTGTCCACTCACTGGAATTTCCAGATTATTGTCAATTGTTCTGTTTAAAACCGGTTTGTTTGTCCATTCCAGTTTACTTCTAATTGCACACAATGATGGTCACTGATACCTGGTAAAACCTTGCATGCAGAAAATAAGGCTCAGGCCTGCAAAAGAATACATTTATAAGGCTGATTTCGGTGTACCTGCTTTAATAACTTGCAACATCCCCTGCTCCCTGACCAGCAGATAGGTCTAACTACCTATCCAACTCCTGTCCTACACACAGTTTCTGTGAAAAAATAATTAAAATTATCACAATTATCCATAATAGTTGGTTTAAACTATGAACCCTGGGACTTAAAGTACTTACAATATTGTAAGTCGCCATTGGTGTTGTCTCTCAAAATAATTTGAGATCACCTTGTGGTTTACCAGGAAACATGTGAGAAATTCAATGCTATGCCAGCATGTTGCCATGGTAGCTCAGTGGCAGAGAAACCAGCTAGAGATCGGGAGATCCATGGTTCAAATCCCGGCTATGGCATTGAATTTTTCAGTCTGACTCTTATCTATCTAATTCCTGTCCTACACACGGCTTGTGTGAAAAAAACAATTATTCCAATACCAATTGACCATAATAGTTGGTTATACTATGAATCAACATTGTAAGTTGCCATTGGGGTTGTCATCTCAAAATAATTTGAGATCACCTTATGGTTTACAGAGAAACATGCGAGTCAGTTGAGAAATTCAATGCCATGCCAGCATGTTGCTATGGTAGCTCAGTGGCAGAACAACCGCCAGAGATTGGGAGATCCGTGGTTCAAATCCTGGCTATGGCATTGAATTTTTCAGTCTGACTCTATCTATCCAACTCCTTTCCTATACATGGCTTGTGTGAAAAAAGCAATTATTCCAATACTAAGAATCCTGGTACTTAAGTACTTACAACATTGTAAGTCACCATTGGGAATGCCATCTCAAAATAATTTGAGATCACCTTGTGGTTTACCGGGAAACATACGAGTCAGTTGAGAAATTCAATGCTATACCAGCATGTTGCCATGGTAGCTCAGTGGCAGAGCAACTGGCTAGAGTTTGGGAGATCGGTGGTTCAAATCCTGGCTCTGGTATTGAAGTTTTCAATCTGACTCTGCCTATCCAACTCCTGTCCTACATACGGCTTGTGTGGAAAAAACAATTATTCTATATAACTATAGTGGGTGTTTCAAAAAGAGAAAGTTATAGGAAACATTTTAAAAACTTGAACATATTTACTTTACCTTGCATTTATATAAAGAAAACCTTAATATATATTAAATACAATCTCAATGATCTCATTATAAATTCTGCAGATCCATTCTCGTAACACGCGGAATAAAAATAAATTGTACATTCCTACTCATAAAACTAAACTATTTGAAAATTCATTTAAATATAACAGCTTAAAAATCTATAATAATAATTTACCATCTAGTCTGAGAAATATAGGATCTGTTAAAACATTCAAAGCTGACTTAAATAAATTGTTGCTTTCTAACCAATTTTACTCAGTTGAGGAATTTAATCAATATTGTGTACCTACAAATAAGAGTCTGAAAGCAACAAAATATTTAAAACCCAAATAAATGCTGAGCTCCATTTTTCAGTATAAAAATGACAAAATTATGTTTTTAATCAGTTAATCAATTTTTTTAAATTGTTTAGTTAAGTAGTTCATTACTAATGTTATGTGTTATGTTTACTAGTTTACTTTTGCTGTATAAAAAATCTTGTTTTTGCACAAATGACATAATAAAGCTAGGTCTACAAGATATTCTTATAACATATGCAAATATTTTCCAGTAATGTTATTAATGTGGCTGCATTTATTGTATGCATTTATATATATATTTATTCTGTTTTAAACTTGATGTGTCGAATAACATGTATATATTTCAAAGGATGAATAAAAACTCTTAACTGTCCTCTTTAGGTTCTTTTGAGACATTTATTGAAACTGGGGATATTTATTTGCAATATTGTCTACATATCAGTTGACATTGTATTGATATTTCCCTGCAGTGCAAACCCTGTTTTAAAGTTGGATTCAATAATGTTCTTAAAGGCATCCTGATACAGATGCCGTTAAACAGGCAAACAGCTTGCTGTGATACAGGATTCAAAATTGGCATTTTAAACATAAATAGTGCTATAACCCCTTTGTTAATACTGGTACTGTCCATAGAAGTTGTTAATTGTTTATCATCAGAGAGCACCATGCATACAAGTGCTGCTATAGCTTGTTATGCCATAGGAACTAGGCAACTTCATCAAAGCAAACCTACTCCACATTTGCAACCTCTGAGGAGGCTAAATTTGTATTCGATAGTGGTATAATTACTTGAAGGAAAAGGATAATCAGTTTCAATCAACCTTAGAAACACTATATATTTTATTACTATAAATAAAAAAATCATAACACCATCAAAAACATTTTTTTTTACTTTCTCTACATGTACTCTGTACGTAGTGTATAGAGAAGGTATTGCGTTCCACAAAAAATTCAATGACGAGATTTCACCGGAAATACATGTTTTGGGTCCCCCTGAATCCAAAAAAATCATTTTTAGAAAAAGGTCCATGTGTGTGTACATGTGCATGTGCATGTGTGTGTGTCTGTGGACAGCATAGCTCAAAAACAAAAAGACCATTGAATACCAACTTCCAAGGATGCTACACAAAGATTTTCAAGAAAATCCACCCCCCCACCAACTACCCTTCACATGGAACTTTTTTCGAAAATTTTTATTTTCTCAAAAAGGAATGAATACCAAACTTGGTATTTAAATTTGGTATCTTCCAAGGATGCTACACAAAGATTTTCAAGAAAATCCTCCCCCAACTACCCTTTGCATGGAACTTTTTTCAAAAATTTTGATCTTTTCAAAAATGGCTCTATTTTGATTAAAATATGGCATATTAAAGATATTTTCCTGCCAAATAAAATGTATATCTTGAATTTTCTGGGAATAGCCTCTGAAGACTACTTTAATCTAGATGAATTTTACGGAATTTTGCATAACTGCCAAACCATAAGAGATGGACCAAAACTTACTGTACAAAAAATGTAGAGCACGTTAAAACAGCACAATTTGTGTTATATACATTTTTTTCGTGGAGTTGATTGTTTTAGAGATATTCCTTATTATTGGTTTCAGCTTAAAAAAACGTACCCTTTTCTCATACAGGAATTTGTCAACTCGTGTCCATACAAACAAAGGAACTTCAGTCATGAAGCAACCAGCTTTTGACTATCACTTTAACCTATGGTACTCCCTTATTTCGCTTCTACTTACAAGGAAACAAGTAATAAGACTATTTCTGATAATTTTTTCTCGATTAGCATGAAGTAAATAGAAACATAAGCTTTCTAACAATAATTTGTTGCAGATATGTAAAGAAAGTCATATGAATGGAACACATCAAACTAAAGAAAGTGTATTATAACATATTGAAACATTATTCATTTTCAACTGTCATAAACTTTGATGAGTCCCAGAAGACCCCTGTTATGAATGAAAGGCTGAGGGTTTAGAGCCTTTGTCAAGATGTCTGCTACTTGATCCTGTGTTGACACATAGCAGATGTTAAAGGATCCCTCTTGATGTTTCTCTCGGATGTAGTGAAACTTTGGGTTTATGTGTTTTGTCCTGTGGTGAAACTGAGGCTTCTTGATTCATTTGATGGCACCATTGTTGTCCACATTAAGAGTATGTCATCTCCTGTAGAAGGGACCCAGATTAGCTCTTTTGTTGCTTCTGAATCAGCTACATATTCAGCCTGCTTTCCACCAGTTAACTGTTCCACTGGAAAACTGTGTTACAATACCAGTTCTTGATTTCCCTGTAGTGAAGTCACCAGCAAAGTCGGAATCATTAAAACAATTTATGCAGGGCAAACTGCTCTTCTTAAATACAGGGTTACTACAAAAGAAATAGACAACTTCAACTGCCTGTAAAACAAAAATTATTAGAGATAGCAACCTAATTATTTTGGAGGTATGTTGAGAAACTCTCAAAGTTTCGTTTGTTACTATTGGTAATGCTTTAGTGTTTTGTTTGTTGTTGCAGAAGCTGAAATGGTGGAAAATCCTGTGGAAAAGGCATATTGCATGTTGGAATTTGCTAGAACGCAATCAGCAACTGTTGTCCAACGACATTTTAGAACACGTTACCACAAAAATGAAATGATGCACTCACAAAAACCAGCATCGTCTTCATCATGTCGCAACATGTCGATGCAAAAGTCACGCCGTATGACCTTATCTTCTTCAGTCAGAAACTGCAACATCTGTAATCTGTAATCTGTAAGGCATCATGTGCAGTCGCTTCCACAAGATTTTCCATACAGTTTGCTGTGGAATTTGTAATTGCATGCTTGCCCTAGATGTCGATGTCTGTGGGCTTCTTATGTAGGCAGATCGAACACGTTCAACGTTTTCTTCCGAAACTCTTGGGTCTTCCCGAGCTCTTCCCTTTGCACAAACATCCCGTTCTCTCGAATTGTCTATACTAGTCGTAGATTGACTATCTAGTCGGTGGCATTTTGTGGTAACGTTGCTGATTGCGATCTAGCAAATTCCAACACGCAATATGCCTTTTCCACAGGATTTTCCGCCATTTCAGCTTCTGCAACAACAAACAAAACACTACAGTGTTACCAATAGTAATAAACGAAACTTTGAGAGTTTCTCAACATACCTCCAAAATAATTGGGTTGCTATCTCTAATAGTTTTTGTTTTACAGGCAATTGAAGTTGTCTATTTCTTTTGTAGTAACCCTGTAGAACTTGAAGTTCCTCAAAGATATTTGAAAATCCTTTTTACATATTTCCAGTTAGGATTCTCTAGAGCTTCTGATGCAATGCTTACTGCAGAAGCAATATTAGGTCTTGTGCATACAGATAGGAACATAATGCTACCTACTGCAACATGCTATGGAACCTGTTTGCCCAGAAATTTATCTTCCTCCTCTAATTCACCATAAAGGAAGGCAGTTATCACATCAAATTGCACCACCTCAAGAAGCTCATGAACAGCTACATTTAGAATAGCTCTAATCATTTCACATCTGAAGGTTTTACAAAAATCTTTACCAGCTTCCTAATTGAAATCACTTTTATATTTGTTCACTGAGCCATCAGGATTTCTCTTAATGTTTAATATCCATCAATTTGAAATGATCTTCTTCTCTGGTGGCGGATCAATCAAGATCTAGGTACTATTTTCTGCTACTATTTCATCTCACTATTTATAGCTTCCAACCAAGGATTCTTTTCTCATAATCCTAATACTTCATTAAGATTTATTTTCATCAAGAAGAACATAATTCTGCAAATATGATGGTGTCTTCTTAACTCAAACATTCCTAGAAGTAAGCTCTTCTTCTCCCATTGAGAACCCTTTTGTTGTGGCAGGAACTTGAATCTGATGTGAATCTTGAGAAATTGCTATTAGTGGCTTCACTGCGTCATCAGCAGACTTGTTAGAAATCTCAAGCAGCTTCTTTATTGGTCTCTCAATAAAAGTAAAAGTAAAAAGTCTCTCGTAAAAGTTACGTCTCTTGATATTATGATTTTGTTTGAAGAACTGATCCATATTCTGAAGCCGCTACTATCATAAGTATAGACCATAAAAATTCCTGGTAAACTCTTCTTAACCCATTTTCATCTAATTTGTTTGGGAATGTGGAAGTAACAGCGCGTTCCAAACACTCTGAAGTAGTCAATCTTTGGAGGTGGTCATCCTGTCCATAATTCTAATGGGCATTTATTTTTAACATCTATAGGTGCAGTTCAATTTAGTACAAATACTGCAGTGTTAATAGCTTCTGCCCACAGTCCAACAGGTAGATCTTTTGAATGAATCATTGAACGAGCTGCCTCCACTAATATTCTATTTTCCCTTTCTAATGCACCATTTGCTCTGGGATGTATGGTACTGTCATGTGATAGGCTATCCCATGCTGCCTGAGGAGTGAATTGACCTGATGATTATCAAATTCACCTCCTTCATCACAAAATAGCTGTTGAATGGGATGTCCAGCTACTTCTGATTCATTAACAGAGCTGTTTAGGGCTTCATAAGTTTCAGCTTTTTTTTTAAAAAAGAAAACTCTTCTGAACTAGGAATAATCATAATAAGACCTTGGAAAGTCAAAAAAACATCCCCAAGGCACACATCTCCCTTTTGCCTGGGGTTTCAGCTCTTGGTTTTACAATTTTTAGCAATGTGGCCATATTTAAAAATTTGTAGCACTTAGGACCTTTATTACTACTTGTAAATGACTTCTTTTCCTTTGTCTGGTCTACAACAAGTGCTGTCTCTTGTCTAGCATTGGTATTGTTATTAGGAAGATGCATTTCAATTAACCACAGCCTTTCTGTCAAATTATTTCAAGGTTCTGTTGCTTATAGAGACACTCCCAAACACTTTTAAACCCAAAATACTCAGACAGGAGTAAAGAGAGAACTCTGCCAATCAGCAACAATTCTGGGAGCTTACTACCACCAAGGCTCACAAATTCAGGATTCAAATCATTAAACAGCTTCTGTAAACAGACAATTAGCATTACAATGCT
The DNA here is from genome assembly GCA_030762935.1 of Hymenopus coronatus. Classification (NCBI taxonomy): domain Eukaryota; kingdom Metazoa; phylum Arthropoda; class Insecta; order Mantodea; family Hymenopodidae; genus Hymenopus; species Hymenopus coronatus. The sequence goes on from CM060885.1 coordinate 20,608,253, forward strand.
CTCGTCTTTCCATCTTTCTGATGAAAACACCTGTTCTATCAGTCTATTGATATGCTGCCCTGAACTCTGCGTGTAAATGGATAAAAATTTATCCCAGATATCTTTTGCTATGCTACAAGAAGATGTCAGCTCCTCATTGGCTGTGCTTTAGGTACTCAAAATTATGAGCTGGGCATCAGAATCTTTCTTTTCAAAGTCAGTTTAGTTGTCTCCATTTTCAAGCAATTCTGTCTTGTCCAATACAACGTCCAGTGCCTTCTCCCTCTTCAACAAAAGCATGATCTGCTGTTTCCATCTTGACCAATTTTCTTGTTCTTCTAACTTTTTAATAGTCCACTTGAAGTCTAGGTGTCTGTCCGCCATATTTCCAAAACTTTTCCGACCGACAATTAAACACCACAATTGATTTAGCGCCAGTACTTGCATTACACTAAATCAATGATTACATTATTCTCATGATTGTTTTATTTTTCTTGGGTAGTGTTTAATGCCCACTTTTTACTGTTTGTGGCACTGCAGACGATGACACTATGATACATGGAATGAAGATGGAGCGCCGGTGGATTGCGATGGCGGGGGAAACCAGAGAACCTGGAGAAAACCTACCCCTGCACTGCTTGTCCACCACAATGTCACATGCAGTTGCTTGGGATCGAACCCAGAACATCTAGGTGATTCTCGCAATTCTGGGCCCATAACCACTTGAAGAAATGGAAAATCAGCTTCAATCAACACTGTATATTGCTATAAATAAGCAAAATGGTTGACATGAAAGCCTGTTGAGACAAGAAACAAAACAGCATCAGAAACATTTTGCAACATCATAAACAAATGACAAACATGCTTCCATAGATAAACAAATTTTGTTAGTTCAAAATCTTCTCGGGCTTCTAGCCAGGTGTTAACTTGGCTTGACACCAACGTTAACACAAGCCAAGTTAACACCTGGCTAGAAGCCCGAGAAGATTTTGAATTAACACGTCGCCAGGAAAGCTATAGTTCTTATTTTAAATTTTGTTAGTTTTTTTTAGTTTGATTTCATGATATAATTTAAAGCAAGGGTGAACTATGTCAGTTTAAAATGAATGCCTAGTGGAAAGCTCTGCAGCTGCATAATTCTAAGTGTGTGTGATTGCAAATGAGCCTGATTGGCTATTATTCACAGTAAATTCTGTTCTGTGAGCAATAAAACAGTAATCCTGTGTTCTTAACTTAATAGGGAAGAGGAGTGTTCAATAGTTAGTATGCATTCAGTGTTGGGAAAGAGTCCTGAGTTCAACACTCCAGCAAGCGAAGCAGAAGAAAGCAGAGTCTGCTTCATGCATGATTTGTTATTCTACTATGCACAATGGAAATAAAAGTGAAGCCACGAAAACTGAACTGTCACACTAGTATCAGAATCAGAATTTGAAGTCCTAAGGGGATGCTTAAAAAATTATTGGACAGAATGGAGAAAATATTGAGTGAATTGAAGACTACAAATTCTGGAATGGATAAAATGGGAAGCTAATGAAATATAATGTTACTTACATTCATGAAATTGCATTTACCAATGTAAATTGTTTTTATACATCTAAATGCCATTAAAACATGTTGTTGCTATATGGCTACCTTATTGTAAGTTAAAGCGACATAAAATAAAAAATCTGACGTGTTCCATTCACATGACTTTCTCTACATCTCTGCAACAAATTATCATTAAAAAGCTTATGCTTCTATTTATTTCATGCTAATCAACCAAAAAATTAGCAGAAATAGTGTTATTACTTGCTTCTTTGTAAGTAGAAGAGAAATGAGGGAATACCATAGGTTAAAGTGATAGTGAAAAGCTGGTTGCTATGTGACTGAAGTTCCTTTATTTGTATGGACAGGAATTTACAACTTCCTGTATGAGAAAAGTTAAGTTTTTCAAAGCTGAAACCAAAAACAAGGAATATCTCAAAAACGATCAACTCCATGAAAAAAATGTATACAACATGAATTGTGTGTTTTAATGTACTCTACATTTTTTGTGTGGTAAGTTTTTGTCCATTTCTTACAGTTTAGCAGTTATGCAAAATCCCGTAAAATTCACCCAGAATAAAGTAGTCTTCATGGGCTATTCCAGAAAATTCAAAATATACATTTTATTTGTCAGGTAAACACCTTTAATACACAATATTTTAATCAAAATCGTTTAAGTCATTTTTGAGTTAATCAAAATTTTCAAAAAAAGTTCCATGTAAAGGGTAATTTGGGGTGGGGGAATTTTTCTCAAAAATCTTCATGTTACATCCCTGGAAGATACTAAACTTAAATACCAAGTTTGGTATTTTACAGACTTTTCATTTTTGAGTTATCATGTTCACAGACACAGACACACAGACATGGACACACACACACACACACAAACACACCGACCTTTTTCTGAAAATACTTTTTTTGGATACAAGAGACCCTAAAACATATAATTCTGATGAAATCTCGGTATCAAATTTTTTGGTGGAGTGCAATACCTTCTCTATACACTATGTACATAGGACGTGTAGAGAAAGTAAAAATGGGAAGTGAAATGAAGAGACTGAATTCCCATGTGGAAAGATGCAAATGGAAATAAAGAGTGCAAAGAAATAAATTAAGAGAAAAATGAAAAAAAAAATTAAATCCAGTCTTAGTTATGACATTGACTTTGTAAAATCTGAGATAAATACAATGGTAAAGACTTGAAATAAGATATTGTAAAGGAGTTAGAAGAAAGTAAAACTGACATGAAAAGAAAAATTAATGCAGTGAAATAGTACCCAAATCAGCAAGAAAACCTGTTAGTCCAACAGAAGAAGGAAAACGGAGGATAACAGAGGTAGCAGTGAAAGAACACTCAGACCAGCAGCTGTGGAAAGTGACTGGATGAAGGCATGCTATGCCTGTCTGACAAACAGTGTCAGATTCCAGAAAGTCTGACTGTGTGGCTCTTTCATCCCATTATAACAAAAGGAAAGTCATACAAGTTGCTTCTGGGAAGACCTGTTTAAGATAATAAAAACTCAACGATGCATATTCAGCATAGGAGAGTTGATGGTAGTCCATCTGGACTTCCTTTCTCCATATTTCAGAGTTGCACAGGAAGGGAGCTATGTAATAAAGTTGGTACTTCAGGTGATATATCTGAGGTGCTAACCAGAACATGGTTGATTAGAGATGGAAGGGGTACTTCAAGATGCATCTGGAAGATTAATCCAGAACATCAACATATATGAAGAACTGACCTTCCCTGTCTCCTCAGCAGCATACAAAGCTTCAATAAAGCTCTTTAACTACATTTAAGTGAGTGGATATATGAGTATGTCAGTTTTGGTTACTATTTATTGTGATATACACCCAGTGCTGTTCTCTGAGTGAAAGAAGAGGAGTCCGATATTTTACAGTTAGCAAGCAATTGGAAGAGGGAAGAGAAGTCCTGTGTTCAAAGTTAGAAGGCATTTGAAAGTAGAAAGAGGAGAACTGGATTAATCACTCTGGTGAGTGAAAGTAGAAGGAAGAAGAGGCTGCTACACATATGATTCATTACACCCTGCTCACCAAGAAAAGAAAAGTTTAATAACAGTGAATGATGAACTAAGTCACAATAATGTCAAGTCACTTTTGAACCAACATTTTATATACTCCTCAGTAACTGGTTAACGTTAACTCACCTTTCCAATATGTACAATTTTTTTGGAAGAAATAAATAAAATCCCATTTTTTTAAAAATCAACTATCTATTAATGGTGAGAAACATTTTCTTTCTATTACATATCAGTTTCATCTGTATATCAACTAAACTTATCATTTCACAGTAGTTTATTTTCAGTAAAAGTAAATCTGTCACAGAAGATTAAATAACTCATAATTATTAGGGTTTTATCTTCTGAATGTATTCATTTATTTTAAAACAAATTGTAAATTGTACCATATGGATAAAACAAAGTTAATGAAGGATGGTTTATTAAAAAGGAAAACTGGGAATATTCACTTGTAATTGAATATACAGATTGCAACAAGGTAGAGAGAGAGAGAGAGAGAGAGAGAGAGAGAGAGAGAGAGAGAGAGAGAGAGAGAGAGAGAGAGAGAGAGAGAGGGAAATACACACACAAACAATTTTTTGTGTTTATATACGCCAAATTTTTTGAGTTCTCATGGGTAAGTTTGTGAACTTTCGTTCTTTGCCATTGGCTTCGGTCACCTGTTGTTTGTGCTTGATTCTTATTGGTCCTGGATCATTGCTCTGGGTTGAAGGTTTTCCTGCATGTACTGATAGACAAAGGCTGTGAGTGAGAGTTTTGCGTCTGAGTGAAATGTGACCCATTCTAGTGATGTGTGTGTAGGACTGTATAAAACTTTAAGAAGCTATGCAAAATCACTTTGAAGCTTAGTAATGCTCAACATTTAAAGTAAATTAGAGTGAGTTTTTGGCAGGCTTTGACTTTCCTTCTTTCCATCTATCCATATAGCTTGGGAGGTGTAATTTGGAACAGAATGTAGAGGCTTTTGCTTGGGTAATCTTTTCAGGTGAGAGGGAAGTCTGGCAAATTTCTATTGTTGGGCAGTAGTTTTTCTTGGGGCAGTTTTCAGCATCATTCGTCTTTTCTATCCATGATTATGAGGGATCTAATGTGGAAGGTGTAGCTGTTCGAGCTAGTTGACCATCGGTTTTAAGATATTTCTGAGTATATTTATGTGGGAAATTTTAATATTGCTTTAGTGTATGTTTTTTCATGGTTGTGTTTCAATGGTTCTGTTTTAAGAATTAAAACAATGGCAATATTTTTAGAAATTTTAGATAATGGGTGAGGTTTATTTTTTGTTAGACGATATGGGGTTAATTATAGTGTATTGTGCTAATGCTTGTTAAGAGCCAGTGTTTTGTTTGAAGTGTGTATGTATATATAAATATATGTCATTGATGACTCACTTTTTGTCTTTCTCGCATATTCTTGTGAGTTATTTTTAGTCAAATGGCATTAAAATAATAGAATAGAATTTATTTACCTTAAGAAATACAATGAATTCATGGCTTCGTCAAAAACAAATAATACATAATTTAACAAATCTCTTACACTTCTATATACATTATATTTTACAGTATTGATCAAAACGAGTATAATTGTTGCTAAGCTAATCTTGTCTTGAGGCAGTCGTTAAGGTTTCTCTTGTGCCGAAGTACATCCTCAGATGAACAGGACCCATGCAACAAACAATGTTTCAGTGTTAGAGAAATCAACTTATTTACACATACATAGCTGGATGGCTCATGTGGCAAAGTTTTCCAAATAAACAAGTATTTTTAGCACATAATCAAAAAGATGTATTCATGAATTCAGCAACGGAATAAAACATATAGTTTAGGAGTAGATTTTTAACCTTCTTCTTAAATGCTTTGCTCTGTGGAACTTTGATCGCATCAGGGAGTTTATTATATAAGTTAACACCTTTGTGGAAAACTGAATTTAAGCTTTTAGTTAATCTGTGTTGTTGGAGATGGATTGCTGTTGATGTTCTTGTGTTGTAAGAATGGTATTCATTGTTGAGCTTAAAAATTCTCTTATTGTCATGTATAAAGAAAACTGTCTCTAAGATATAAATACATGGTAATGGTAAAATTCTTAAATCCAAGAAAAGTGGTTTACTTGGGGTACATTGGTTCACTTGCTTGATTATTCTTATTATTCTTTTCTGCAGTTTAAGCACCTTAATACAATTGTTGGCAGATCCCCAGAAGGGGATTCCATATGCCAGTAATGAGTATATATAACCAAAATACACTGTTTTTAGGACATCTAAGCTGCAAGCTTTAGCTAGTAGCCTTATAGCATAGCATATACAACTTAATTTATTAGTAAGAAAATTGACATGCTCTGTCCAACTGAGCTGAGAATCAATAACAATCCCTAAGAACTTGGTAGAATGACTCTCATTAATCAATCTATTAAAAATTGAAATTTGAACAGGATTATGAACTCCCAATTGTTGATTGAAACTAAGAGATACAGTTTTACTTATATTTATATGAAGTTTATTACTTGTCATCCATTTCTGCAATTCAGTAGTAGTATAATTGATTTCTGCCTGCATAAGTCTTTCTTCACTACTTCTGAAAATAAGGTTTGTATCATCTGCAAAGAGAACACTACTAATGGGTGATAGGTGAGAAGGAAGATCGTTGATGTAGATTAAAAATAGAATTGGTCCTAGTATGGATCCTTGAGGAACGCCGCTTTCTATAGCAGCAGAATTTGAACGTACACCTTCTATTTCAACAATTTGGTATCTGTTTTCAAGATAGGAGACAAACCATTTGTTGGCTAGTCCTCGGCCACCACAGGCATCAAGCTTCTGTATCAGAATTTTATGATCTACTGTATCAAATGCTTTAGTTAAATCTAAGAATAGACCTGCCACTTGCTCTTTTTTGTCCTTAGCATTAAGGATATTTTCTATGAAAGAAAAAATTGCACTATTTATTGATTTTCCTTTCCTGAAGCCAAACTGAGTTTCTGATATAATCTTATGCTTTTCTAAGAATGGAACAATTCTATTGTACATAATTTTCTCAAGGATTTTTGAAAAGACAGATAATAAGGAAATGGGTCTATAATTTTCTATATTGTTTTTTTCCCCTTTCTTGAATAAAGGTTTTAATTTAGTTGTCTTAAATACATTTGGAAAGCATCCTGTTTCAAGTGAGGCATTACAAATATCCATTAGTGGCTTTGAGAGGTGGTGTACTGATTGCTTAACCAGAGAATCTGGAATTTCATCGATGCCACAAGAGCTTTTGTTTTTCAGGTTCCTTGTTATTTTCAGAATTTCATCCTCTGTGACCGGATAGAGAAACATGGTGTTGCTATTTACAGCAATATTGCTGGTTGGATTTAAGGAAGCACTACCTATTGAGCTTGATAAGATTTTAGCTATATTAGTGAAGTGTTCATTGAATATAGTTGAGACTTTTTGAGAGTTTGAGATTAGTTCTCCACCATGAGATAACATGATTTTACTTGAATAGTTAGATGTGTTTACCTCCCTTCTTACAACATTCCAAAGAGCCTTGCCCTTATTATCACTATTTAAAATAAATTCTTTGTTACTCCTTTTCTTTGCTTCTATAACCACTTTGTTGAGAATACTACAATACTGTTTAAAATAAGCTTTGAAGGCAGGGTCTGTACTAGTTTTATGCAGTTCATGAAGGAATCTTTTACTGTTGCAAGATTTAATAATTCCTTTTGTTATCCAATTTCTAGACTGCGAGTGCTTTGGTGGTGAATTATATTTTTTTATAAGGAGAAGCAATGTTGTAATAGTATGTTATACAGCCTATGAAGATATCTACCTTTTTATTAGTGTCCTGCTCATTCGACACATCTTCCCAGGATTCTTTACTCAATAAAAAGTTGAAGTAATCTATATTCCGAGTTGAGAGACACCGCTTCAGAAAAGCTTCATTTTGATATGTCTGACCATTTATTTTGCTTGGTGGGGGAAGCACTTTTGTACTATATTCACATTAGTGGTGCCTGTTTTTGGGAGTATATTAATAGTTATTAAAAGCAAAGTCAAGATTAAAAGCATTTCTAGATTATAAGGTGAATTCTTGCATTTTGGCTGAAATTTACATACGTATAGATATCCATTTTCATCGGTTTTTTGTGTTGTTTTTTTTTTTTATTCCCATATTATACATTGTGCATCGAACTCATGGCCACAAATAGGTTCTAAGAATTAAAAAAAAAATTTTTTTTTGAAAATGCCTTCCTATTTGTAAACTAGTGTTCAGCTTGTTGAAATTAATTGTTGTGCATTGAAAGATTTTTCACTCACATTTTGTATAGTTTAAAAGTGTTTGTGTGATGGTTCTTTTGACAAGTTATAGAGATTGAAAGGGGATTTAACTTGAGAATTTGTTTTTTACATTTTCCTATTCATTATTGCATGGGATTTAAGGGCTTTAATTCTCTTCAATTTTGAGAACTTGCGTGCTAAAGGCATTTTCAGATTACTGGGTAGGGATTATTTCATTTAGCTTTTCCACCTTTCTGAATCGAGTTTGGATTTATATTCTTGTTTTAATTACAAACTTTTTCTTTTTCGGCTTGGTTTATTCTCTCTTTTGATTGAATGTTTCCTTGATAGTTTTTTTGAAATTATTGTTTTCATATTGGTATGGGAATTAGTGTTCTTCATTAGTGAACATTTGTCTAATTACATTTAGTTCTCCACTAAATTTATTATTTTTGTTGCTTGGCAAAGGGGCTATTCTCTTATCATTGATATCTTTGCACATTTAGTTGTAAGCTTAGCATATAAAATTAAGCAAATTTTTTTTCTACTGGAAATTGTAATTATTCTGCCACTCATTACTTTTGCTTAACTTTAAGTGGACTATACTTAGAGCAAGAGGAAAGTCAGGGGTTTTAATTATTTTATTAAATTCTGGATTTTTTCTGAAACAAATGTATGCACGCAAGCATGCAACACACACACACACATGCATGCATGCACACACGAACACACACACACACGAATGCATGCACACACAAACACACACATATTGCAATCTGTAGATCCTATTATGAGATTAGACTCTATGCCCAAACTCCAGGATGTAGATCATGTCAAAAATTACATTCATTCATACCTATTATACATTTATTTGCAAATAACAACTCTGAGGTGCTACTAAGATTAGACTCTATAATATGGTTCAATAATTCTTATCTAAAACACCTTTCTGCGTCTGATAAGGTTGTATGCCACTTTTCCAGAAATCTTAGATTAATTGTTTTTCTGGTTTTTTTTTTCAGTTAAATCAATACTAATTGACCATAATAGTTGGCTATACTATGAATCCAGACTTAAAGTACTTACAACATTGTAAGTCACCATTGGGGTTGTTGTCTCAAAATAATTTGAGATCACCTTTTGGTTTACCGGGAAACATGTGAGTTAGTTGAGAAATTCAATGCTATGCTGGCATGTTGCCATGGTAACTCAGTGGAAGAGTAACCAGCTAGAGATCAGAAGATCCGTGGTCCAAATCCTGCCTATGGCACTGAATTTTTCAGTCTGACTCTACCTATCCAAACATTTGAATTTTATTTCTGCATGTTGGCATCTTCTTGTTTAACTTCAAACTGTGTGAATTTGTCATTGATAGAGAAATTTGTGAACACAATGCATCAGATGAGTTTTGTATTTGGACAATAAAATGGGTATTTCCTGGGAGACACAGTAGTTTAGGTAGAATAATATACTTGCTTTAACTGAAGTAGGTGGTAGAGAAGGTAATTATATTATTATGTTTCAATAATTGTGATCTTCATTGATTAGATTAGCGCACTTTAGCTCATCATATTGGGTGTTATGACTTGAGAAGCAATTGATAGTGTAGTTTTTCACTGAATAATTGTTTTCTATATGTTAGTTTTATTAATTGCACCACATTCATACTGCAAAACTCTGCAAAAATAAAGGAATTATCCTGGTTAAAGAAAAGGAAAACTCCCCGCCCCAGACAAAATCAAACCTGAAATCTCTGTGTTGAGAAGACAAGGCGATGAAAAATTGTGCAGCAATTCATTTATCAACATAAACTCAAAACTAGGTGATTAGTTGTTGCGTGTTAATATGTTTATACCTTCAGTACGAAAATTTGACCTCTTTACTTCATAAGCTGCTCTTGCGAATAATTTGAATGAATGCAGAATTATACTGTGACCTTTCTGTTCAAAATGATGCTTATTAACTGTGCTGCATGGCGTCAATTGAGCAGGCTTCACGGTAAAGTATGTGGCTCGCATTCGAGAGTTACCAGATTCGATTCCCATAGACCCCACTCTGACCTTAGGTTTTTCATGCCTTTTCCTTGTTGGAAAACGAATGCTAAGATGGTTTCTCATATATTATCTACATTTCCTTTCTCTATTTTCCTTTTCATTCCGTGTCCTCATGTTTCAGGAATGGTTCCAGATTCCATAGACTGTGAAGGTGCTGACACTTGCTCCTAGGAAAGCGTATTTCCAGAGGATACCTGTGGACTGCCTGGTTGAAGGGGTTGTTTGTCATTCTCTCTGGGCAGCTCCAGTAGTGGGACAGGTATTCCAGCCAGGAACTGTTGGGGGACTTCCCTGCGTTTCTGTGGCCTGTCTGCCTGCAGCTTATAGCCTCATTGGCTCCTTCACTTAATCCGTTCCTCCTGCGAGTGGTAGCCGCCACAGATCTCACGTAGGTATCAATGCACGAGGCGTCATTCTCATGTACGTATATAGTGTGACAACGTGTCCAAATGTACTGGCAGGTGGCGCCTCTACATTGCCTCCTGGTCTGTTGCAGATTTGCGCGAAGAGTGCTAACGTAGCCGCAGTAATGTTAGGTGAACACAAGCGCGGACGGCCGCTTTACATAGCCTCCTGGATTGTTGCTGATGTGAATACGTGCGCGAATGATATCACGTGCAATACTGACCCTAGAAACGTGTTATGCGCCTTCAGTTCACTCAGAAATTTCCTGTTGAGTATTTGAGGGCTTTATTAGCAGGGCAGCCAGTTGCAACAGAGACTTAAGGGAGTTCAGATGGAATAGAGAGAAAGCCGAAGCAATCGACAGCTGAGCGTAGAGCTTCGAAGGAACGAGAAATAATATTGTTCGCCAGTTAAGAAATAAAGATGTTGCGGTTTCTTTACATGTGACGCGGTCCGAAGGTTCAGCAATGCGCATGCGCAAGCAGACAGAACCAATTGAACACTGTGAGCCGTACTGTGTGTCACATAGCAGCCAACGTGCACCATTTCTAAGAATTGTAGCAAACCCATGCATAAAAATCCCCAGACGTCTGCACAACAAATTGTGTAGCACCATCTGGAAGTGATTAACAACCGGCAACTTTGGATAAGTCCTGACTCGGGACTTATTGCTTTACAAACACGGGGATGTGATAAGGCAGATATGCCGGTTTAGCTTCACGATTCTGAGACTTGTCTTCAATTATTATTTAATGAGGGTCTGCTGATAACAATGTTCTGAATTCAATGCGGACTTGCACTACATTAAGAGACGGGACCGTACATATCCCGAGTTTTGCTGTAGGTAAGAGAATGTTAAAACAGAGCCCTACTCATGTGACTTTTGTTATTCGTAATATTTAGTAAGAGTTTTATTATTATTATTATTATTTATACTTTTCAGAACTGGATATGAAAAAGTCACAATCTATGTGCAAAAGAAAGTGGATCGAGCGGGCAAAGCTATTGCCCGGGCAAATACACTGGTTTGCATACAAAGAGCCAAACGAAGTGACAATAATGGACTGTTCGGTTGGAGACCAACGTATGGGTTCGCTGATTGGTTCGGTTACTGCCGCTAAGTGTGCACGGTCTCTAAAAATAATACCACAAACACTTCGAGAGGGAAAATTGGAGGTTCCGGCCACGTCGTTCAAATCGACGAATGTGAAGTAGGACGACGGAAATTCCATCGGGGGTGCATCGTAAAGGGCACCTGAATCCTTGGGATGATAGATGTGGAAACAAATGAGGTGCGGGTGACGATATGTTCAAATAATAATAGGGATACAAACACGTTCTACAATTTAATTGCAGATCACGTAGAGCCCATCAGCACAATAATACGGATGCCTGAGGGGCCTACTATGGGTTGAAGATTAGAGTATTTGCTGACCACCTGGCAGTAAATCATTTTGTACATTTACTGACAAATGTGCACACGATTAATATTGAATCTCGCTGGCGAGCTCTACGGCATCGCCTATACAGGGGCGGCATTCGACGTGAACATTTAGATGTTCACATATGTATTTGTGGCATATCGACACCAAAAATCATAGCAGACCCTTTTCAGGAACTTGTAGAAGACATTATACAGGTGCACTCTGTGGTGGAGAGGTTAAATTTAGGCAAGATATTAAAACATGGTTTCTTGAAAATACTTAAGAGATCTAACCTGCCCGCTGAAAGTTATTTGAAGGGCCGCAGACTGTTTAAGCCAGTAAGTCTAGTGAGCGAGTTAAGTGTTTAGTGTACATAACTAGTAATTTAGGGACAAACAGTTTTTTTTTGTTTAGTTTAACGTCCTTTAACCTGGTTGCTCATATCGGACGATGAATGAAATTGGTGAAATGATGTTCAAATGATCTCGGGTCCATGGATTTTAAAGTTACTCGACATTCGTCTTCTCAGGATAAGGGAAAACCCCGAAAAAACCTTATCCGGGTAACTCACTCTAAGCAAGATTCGAACTCACGACCTGTTGAATGTGAAGCAGACAAACATTGTACATGGTTATATAGATAGTGCAATGGCGAATCATCGTAACTTGGTGACGAACAGTATAGCTAGTGTAATTTACTGACGATAAGAGAATGTTGGCTACCTCGCATTGTGTAATTAAAAATGGATGATTTGGTCGCACTGCATTCTTCAGAATGGCTACCGAGCTCTAAGTAAAGAAATAATTATAAACCTTAATTTATGGTAAGAAAACGTTTTCTGGCATGAAATCACAGTAGAAAATGATTTTAAAGTCATACTAGATAACAAAATGTAAAGTCGTACCTCGAAAAAAAAATTCCACCCACGTTAAAATCCCGCTTCACATTTTGGAAAGAAGAGCCAAAATGTTACTACCCTTGAACGTCGAAAATGGGATCCGGAGTTAAAGAAGGAACTTTGGAATGGAAAAATGAAGTCGGAATGGAGAAGTTAGAGAAGATGCAGACAGAAATGAAGACAAAATGTCCAAGACGAAGCCGAAACTATCGATTGAAATCGATGAACAGTTTGCTGGCGTTAATGAGGACATGAAAGAGCTTGGTGGGAAGTTGGAAGACCCTGATGAAAGGATGAATGACTCTGGTCAACGTATAGAAGATCTTGAAGAACACGTTAATGCCCTGGAAGGAGGTATCGAACAAAGCGCCAAGGCACCGAGCGGAAATTATGCTCGACGGAAGGCAGCAGAACTTGAAGGTGAGACGCCAAGATGTGTGAGACGTCTGCATGCATCAAGCCATCTGAATATGACGGAACGTCAACCCCCAAAGTCTTCCGCCGACAGATCGCTGCCATAGCCAGAAGAGGAGGAAGCCGCACAGCTGTGGTTCGGGAGCAGCACAGTTGGATTAAAGTGAAATTCTAAGGAATCAACAGCTGAGTCTACGAGCCGAGAAATAAAATTGTTCATCAGCGTTTGAAGTAAGATTTTTGTTAAAATACTATACTCTATCCAGTGTCACACTTTCAGTTCTTTGTGCTCTTCGAAACCAAAATCAAGCTATGCTCCCGGTTCCGCATCTTAGGACTGCCTTATGTCCTAGTACCCTTCATTCACTGTGGCAGTATCTCACTGCTGGGTTCTTGAAATCATCGTGGCAGAGACTGTTGCAGTTTCCACGGTTTATAAGCAATACCCTATTAAATAAAATCAATTTTCAATGGTCATTGTGAACAGAAACATGAATATAGTCTAGTTCGACAGTCTAGAATTGTTAACAACTATATCATTTCTCACTTATTAATTGAATAAATAAATCCTCGAATGTTAAGTGGTGACTAAACAGGGAAAATTTCCAAAAATTACATTATTTTTTTAGCTTTCTGCTCAATCCTATTCACTGGAATTTACTCCGTTAATTCATGAATTACTCATTAATCTAAATTTACCTCATTGAGGTAAAATAATATATGTTAAATAATGTTTAAAATGTCATTACATTTTCCATTTTTACTGCGGATTCTGCACCATTTATATATGCTATGGAGTAGAGTGCAAACTTTAGATCATTTTAGAAAAATCCCTGCCTATCAGTTGGCACTGTTACGTATGGCAGCTATCATGTTGTCACATCAGATGCTTTAGTAATTTTCAGGTACATACGAGTTTTCTCTCCTTGTTTTGAACATCTTTTTCAGTGAGGCATTTTGTGGTGTAAATTTTCTCAGAAACTATTTGAGATAGCTACATTAAATTTTAAGATGATTAAAACAACCAGTAATTTCTGTTGTGGAGATACTTTGGTGTAATAGTATGTATGTTTATTAAAAATCTAATACATTTTAATAACAACATGTTATAGTTAAGAAACAATTCTGTCTTCCTTAATGAACAAATTTATTGGATAATAGTAATTTAGGGAACTAGGAAGGTACTTAACTAAGGGGTGGCTGAGTAGTTTAAAACCTATTTTAGAGAGTAATGGATTTGATTTGATGTGTATATGGTGGAAAAGCGATACAGATTTTAGAGGATTTTGGAAAGACGCAAGATGACGTTTCGAGGATACAGAATACACAAATTATTTAGTAATTTAACTGGGAAGACATTACAGGAATTTTTTGTCAAGATGAACTGGACATGGTAAAGGAAAACTTATGTAGATAATATTAATAAGGGGGAAAGAGAGGGTATAGCAATAACAGGTATGTGGAAATTAAAAGGTGAAATTAGGGTTTTACTCAAGGACATTATGAGGAGGGAAAGAAGATCTCTACATATAGTGTTTGATTGTAAGGAAACTGAAAAGTTTAAGTTTAAAAGGAGCAAAATAATTGTCGAAGAGAATGTTCATAAAGTAAAACAGGAGTGTGGTACAGTATTTATTTAAGTTAAAAAGTATTGGAAATGGACTGTGAAGAGAGAAGAAATTTTATATAAATAATAGTTAATTAAATGTATCGGGAGTGGATCTACAGAATGAGTGGCAAGGACTAATTTCTGTAGGCAATCCTAAACACGGTTAGCACTCTACTAGTCTGCATATTGTTCTACTGCATCTTTGTGCGTGTGGAAAAGATTCACTCGCTTTGAGATGCTACCCTACAGAGAAGGCAAGCAAAGAAATATCGACCATCTCATATTTATGGCTTAATTTGACTGCAACTGACCTAGGTGGCTTCGCGGAAACGTGTGAGGCTCAGGAGGTCTGAGTTGGTTCGTTTCTCTTCGTGCCGATCACTGAGTTGTTTATATATATATATATATATATATATATATATATATATATTTCTTCTCTCTGGGTCGGTAGGCTAATCCTGAGGCGTTTTTTTTTTTTTTTTTTTTTATTTCTTCTCTCTGGGTCGGTAGGCTAATCCTGAGGCGGTTTTTTCTTCTGCGGATTTTCTGTCCACCATTTGCTCTCATCTGTTTCAGGGTTTTAGATTAAGTACGACGATAGTATATGGGTGCTTGGTAGGACTGTTAGGGCTCTCTTCCTTCCTTCTTTTCTTCATTCATTTCTGTTTACACTACTCCGGACTCTCAGGTTGCAGACTAGACAGCGTCAGGGATGGTGTCATGTTGGAATCGTTAGGAACCCCGTCCTTGTACATCGTCTCCGGATCTAGTCGCCCCTGGAATTTCTCCTTCGTTCCTCACTCCCAGAGGTTACGAAAATACAAGGCTCGATGTGACTATAGTTACTGGAGGCCGCTCCGCAGACTACACCTAATTCATATCTGACTATGTATCTTCCAGAAAAGGTTGCTGATATAAAACTTGTGGTGCCATTATTATTCCCGATATCAAGGCGTAGTCTGGAGTTTAGAAGCTTCTGATGTGATATTAAAAAATCTGATGTGTTCCATTCACATGACTTTCTCTAAATCTCTGCAAGAAATTATTGTTAAAAAGTACATGCATCTATTTACTTCATTCTAATCGAGAAAAAAATAGGGTAAATAGTATTATTTCATGCTTTATTGTAAGTAGAAGCGAAATAAGGGAGTACCTTAGATTAAAGTGAAAGCCAAAAGCTGGTCGCTATGTGACTGAAGTTCGTTTGTATGGACACGAGTTGGCAAATTCCTGTTTGAGAAAAGTATAAGTTTTCTAAGCTGAAACCAAAAACAAGGAATATCTCAAAAGCGATCAACTCCACGAAAAACATGTATACAACATAAATTGTGTGTTTTAACGTGCTCTACATTTTTTTGTGTTTAGTTTTTGTCCATCACTTATGGTTTAGTAGTTATGCAAAATTCATTCAGAATAAAGTAGTCTTCAAAGGCTATTGTCAGAAAATTCAAGATATACATTTTATTTGTCAGGTAAATATCTTTAATATACCATATTTTAATCAAAATCGTTAGTCATTTTTTAGAAAATCAAAATTTTCGAAAAAAGTTCCATGTAAAGGGTATTTGGAGGTGGGGGGATTTTCTTGAAAATCTTCGTGTCGGATCGTTGGAATATACCAAACCTAAATACCAAGCTTGGTATTTAACGGTCTTTTCGTTTTTGAACCATGCTGTCCACAGACACACATGAACCTTTTCCCAAAAATGCTTTTTGTTTTGGATTCAGGGGGATCAAGACATGTATTCCCGGTGAAATCTCGGTATCGAATTTTTGGGTGCATTACATTACCTTCTCTATACACTATGTATACAGTACGTGTAGAGAAAGTAAAAATAATTGCATGTAACATTTTTAATAGTTGCTATTTAACTGCTTCATTGCTGAAAATTCAACCTAAGTTCTACTTGTCTGAAGAGGAAACAATACTTATGATGCTTATAGAATAGCCTAAGAGCTTTGAGAAGGGATACAATAATCTTTCGAGACTTTCACGTTGTTTACAGTTGCCCTAATTTTCGTTTTGAATATTGAAGTTGGCGATTCCTTTCTTTTTACTTTCTCTACATGTACTATGTACATAATGCATAGAGAAAGTACCTATTGTATTTCACCCAAAAATTCGATACCAAGATTTCACCGGAAATTTATGTTATAGGACCCCCTGAATAAAAAAAAAAAATCTTAAAAAAAAAAGGGCCGTGTGTGTCTATGCGCGTGTGCGTGCGTGTGTGTAAGTGTCTGTGGACAACATAGCTCAAAAACGAAAACACCATTAAACACCAAACTTGGTATTTAACTTAGGTATCTTCCAAGAATGCGACATGAAGATTTTCAAGAAAATCCCCCTACCTCAAACTTTCCTTTACATGGAAAAAATTTCGAAAATTTTGATTTTCTCAAAAATGGATCTAAAGATTTTGATTGAAATCTATTATATTTAAGATATTTACATGGCAAATAAAATGTATATCTTGAATTTTTGGGAGTAGCTTCTGAAGACATGTTTATTCTGGATGAATTTTGTGCAATTTTGCATAACTGGTAAAGCGTAAGAGATAGACAAAAACTTGAAACATAAAAATAGTAGGGCTCGTTAGAACACAAATTCATGTTATAAACATTTTTTTCGTGGTGTTGACCGTTTTTGAGATATTCCTTCTTATTAGTTTCAGCTTTATAATGCTTATATTTTTCTCGTACAAAAATGATCATTTCCATTCCATACAAACAAAGGTACTTCAGTCACATAGCAACCAGCTTTTAAAAGATGTCACTGTCACTTTAGCCTATGGTACTCCCTTATTTCCGTTCTACTTATAAGAAAACAAGATATAAGGCGGTTTCTGTTAATTTTTTTCTCGCTTAGCGTTAAGTAAATAGAAGAATAAGCTTTTTAATAATAATTTATTGTAGAGATGCAGAGAAAGTAATGTGAATGGAACACATCAGATTTTTCTATTACAAAAGGGCTCTTCTCTATTCGCTAAAGTCACTACCTAAAAATAGCAATTATATTAACAACACATTCATATGCGTTGCGTTCCTATAAAGAAATTCATTTATTTATATGCAAGGGATTTTAAAGGACTTTATCAGCGGTGTTCATTGCTAGTTATCAGTTTTATAGATGTCTTAGTTAAGGTTTGGAATGCGCGTGACATTGCATATGTTTTGCGAAATTGTTTTTAAGACTACCAGTTAGTAAAGTGTTGGCGGGAACACATCGATTGTTGGCAGACAGAGATGGACTATACTGCTGCAATGCGCTACGCTCCGCGAACTGGCGCCAGCTGGAACCTAGCGCTCTTATCGACTCAAGATTACAAACAGTGCCGCCATTTTTTGGACCTTTCGTACATTTTCAGTTTCTCTACACGTACTATGTGCATAGTGTACAAGAGAAGCTATTGTATTCCACCCAAAAATTCGATACCAAGATTTCACCCCCCCCCAAAAAAGTGTCCATTCACATGACTTTCTCTACATCTCTGCAGCAAATTATTATTAAAAAGCTTATACCTCTATTTACTTCATACTAATTGAGAACAATTAAAATACTCTTATTACCTGCTTCCTTGTAATAGAACCTAAATAAGGGATTACCATAGGTTAAAGTGATAGTCAAACGCTGGCTGCTATGTGTTGTAGTTCCTTTGTTTGTATGGACAGAAGTTAACAAATTCGTATGAGAAAAGTATAAGTTTTTCAAAGCTGAAACCAAAAACAAGGAATATTTAAAAAATGATCACTCCACAAAAGTCTATATAACATAAATTGGGTTTTAAGGTGCTCTACATTTTTTGTGTGGTAAGTTTTTGTCCATCTCTTACGGTTTAGCAGTTATGCAAAATTCCGTAAAATTCATCCAGAATAAAGTAGTCTTCAGAGGCTATTCCCAGAAAATTAAAGGTAATAGGCTCTAAAGACCTTTTTATTCTGGATGATTTTTATTGAAATTTGCATACTGTTAAACCGTAAGAGATAGACAAAAACTTACTACACACAAAATGTATATCATATAAAACACAATTTATTTCATATACATTTTTTTCGTGGAGTCGATCGTTTTTAGATATTCCTTGTTATTGGTTTCAGCTTTAAAAAACTTGTACTTTACTCACACAGGAATTTGTCAACTCCTGTACATACAAACTGCTGTCACATAGCAACCAGCTTTGCCTATTACTTTAACCTATGGTACTCCCATATTTTCCTTCTACTTACAAGGACGCTAGTTCTTTTTTTTTCCAATTAACATTAAGTAAATAGAAGAATAAGCTTTTAAACAATAATTTGTTCAGATATGTAGAGAAAATCATGTGAATGGAACACATCAGTTTTTTGGAAAAAAATCCGTGTGTGTGTGTGTGTGTGTGTGTGTGTGTGTGTGTGTGTGTCTGGACAGCATAGCTCAAAGACGAATAGATCGTTAAATACCAAACTTGATATTTAAGGTTGGTATCATCCAAGGATGCGACACGAAGATTTAAAAAAAAAAAATACCCCCAACCCAAACTACCCTTTACATGGGAAAAATTTCGAAAATTTTGATTTTTTCAAAAATGGCTCAAACGATTTTGGTTAAATTCTCTTACATTTAATACATTTGCATGCCAAATAAAAATGTATATCTTGAATTTTCTGGCAATAGCCTCTAAAGACCTCTTTGTTCTGGATGATTTTTATTGAATATTGCTGAATTGATAAACCGTAAAAGAGAGACAAAAGCTTACTGCACACAAAATGTAGATCATGATAAAACACACAATTTATGTCATATGATTTTTTTTCGTGGAGCCGATCGATTTTGAGATATCCCTTCATTTTGGTTTCACCTTGAAAAAAAAACTTATACTTTTCTCATACAGGAATTTGTCAACTCCTGTGCATACAAACAAGGGAACTTCAGTTACATAGTAACCAGCTTTTGACTATCACTTTAATCTATGGTACTCCTTTGTTTCGCTTCTACTTACAAGGAAGCAGGAAATAAGACTATTTCTGCTAATGTTTCTCAATTAGTATGAAGTAAACAGAAACATAAGCTTTTTGACAATAATTTGTTACCCAGATGTCATTTGAGTGCAACACATGAGATTTTTACTTCCTGTGAGTAATACCGCTGAGCATTTGCCCTGTTACGTTTACCCTCAATTTCATTTTTATAGCCACTAAACACAGATCTGTTCGATTAATATAGGTTTACCTCTATTGTATGGATCCTTAGTCAAACTAGCTTTTAGTGTTTTAAGTTCTTAATGTGCGCCAATAGCGCTCTATATTCCGTAAAAGTTAACAAAATGTTAAGGAAAACATATTTTATGTGTTCGGTATAATTTTCGCTCAACGTTAAGAAAAAAAAAATCTGATGTGTTACTTTCACATGACTTTCTCTGGCTCTCTACAAACAAACTTCTTACAAAAGATTATTATTTTTTCTACACCATGCTAATCGATATAAACATTAGCAGAATGTTCTTATTACTTAGTTCCTTATAAGTAGAAGGGAACTAAAGGAATGTGCCATGCTAAAGTGACAGTCAGATGTTTTAAAAGCTGTCGTTAGGCGATTGTGACTGCAAATCGTTTTTGCGAGATTGCAGACTCTAAAGACATAAAGCCTATTCAGCCTGAAGTTGATCCTCGTCAAAACAAAACCCAGGCGACCAGTGCACTGTTATAATGTAGCCTTCCGCCATTCGCGCCAGAAATGCTGTCATACTTTCACAACCACTTGACGCGAATACCAGACATATTTCAATGTAAAACGAGCAGAGCCCTCATTCCCAAAGCTTAAACAGTGACTATAATATTCTGCTAGGTATAATGGTCATAACAAAATAAATAAGCATATATGTAATACTTAACTCTAAAAAACACGAGCGAAAAAATAAATATCATGTGTGCAATAACTTATATTTATTCGCTCTTCGGAAGCGGCTCTATTCCCTCCAGATCAGAATCGTCATCTGAAATGCTTGTGCTGCTGATTTCCCCTCAAAGGTTGTTAACCAGGTTATCAGTAATGGTGTCACAAACTATCCATCTCCCAAAACAACGCTTTGTCTTTTGTTACATGTAGCACTTTATTAATTGTCGGCTCATTTTTAAAAAAATCTTATGTGTTCCATTCACATGACTTTCTCTACATCTCTACAACAAATTATTCTATTTACTTCATCTAATCGAGAAAAAATTAGCAGAAATAGTCTTATTACTTGCTTCCTTATTGGTAGAAGCGAAATAAGGGAGTAACATAGGTTAAAGTGATAGTCAAAAGCTGGTTGCTATGTGACTGAAGTTCCTTTGTTTGTATGGACACAAGTTCATAAAGTCTTGCATGAGAAAAATATAAGTTTTTGATTGCTGCAACCAAAAACAAGGAATATCTCAAAAACAATTAACTCCAGGGAAAAATGTATATAACTAATATTGTGTATTTTAAGGTGCTCTACATTTGTTGTATGGTAAGTTTTTGTCCATCTCTTATGGTTTAGCAGTTATACAAAATTCCGTAAAATTGACCAGAATAAAGTAGTCTTCAGAGGCTATTCCCAGAAAATTCAAAATATGCATTTTATTTGTCAGGTAAATATCTTTAACATACGATATTTGAATCAAAATCGTTAGAGCCATTTTTAGAAAATCAAAATTTTCGAAACAATTTCTATGTAAAGGGTAGTTTGGGGTGGGGGGATATTTATCAAAATCTTCCTGTCGCATTCCTGGAAAATACTAAACTTAAATACGGACACTCACACATAGGGACCTTTTTCTGAAAATACTTTTTTTGGATACAGGGGACCCTAAAACATATATTTCCGGTGAAATCTCGGTATCGAATATTTGGTGGAGTGCAATACCTTCTCTGTACACTATGCACATAGTACGTATAGAGAAAGTAAAAAAAAATTGTGCACCTCTACGCGAATTGCATTCTTCACAAAATCGTCACATTCTTGCATCGTATATTTCACACGCTTTCTATTTTTCTCGGGTGCAACCACTTTTTCCGTTTCAGGTTTTTCTTTATGAGCACTGTTTATATTTCTAGCCTAAACACCGGTGAACTCAGAAATTAATTTCATCACTTCTTTCACGGGAAGTATTAGATATTTCTCACAAACCTTACCATACATTTTCAACACTATTTTTTTCACCACTAGTCAATGGTTTACCGCCTTATGCTTTATGTAACTCGAAAGTTGCAAGAGAAAACTCACGGCAACCCTCCTCCATGATTCTAAACAGTAGCGACCGTTACTGTGTAAACGTCATTGCGGAAATCTGATGACTCATACGAACAGCATGTTGGGATATGTAGCTCTTTTTAATAGTATAAATCGGCGTCAATTTAACTCTTTGTTATTTGCATTGAATATAGTACAATTTAGGAATAAATTCATTCTGTAATTTAGATTGTTAGCGTGGGATTACATGGGGCGTTGATGACCTTATAGTTGGGCGCCCTTAAACACTTACCATCAACATCATCATCATCATCATCATCATCATTGTATTATATTACTGAGCGCACTGCTACTGTGTTGTACCGCAGTGTACTGACCACGTGGATCTGTTTTGGCGCGGATCAACCTTAGAGTGAATGAAGATTAGTTCAGTTTTAGTCTAAGGCTCTTTCCTGAGCTTTTCCTATTGGTTACGGAGACAATATGGCTACGTGACAGGTGAACGACAGGTTTCGAGATTTCGTCGAGGTTAGGATACTTAGGTTAGGTTAGGTGTATGTAAATGAACTGGATCGAAATAAGCGGTAAAAATGGACTTTCTGAAAGTCGGTACTGCTTTCCAATGCGAAATTCACAGTCTTGCATTCGTTCTGTCTGCTTGCGCATGGGCAGCCATGTCAAATCAAAAACGAACTAGAATCTACAATGTCGCTCTCTGCTTGGCCAGGAGTAGAACAAAAGAAAAATAGCCGCCTCCTGTCAGAAAAATATAAGTAATTTACAACTGAAACTAATAACAAGAAATATCTCGAAAAATATATATGACACAGATTGTGAATTTTAACGAGATATACATATTTTGTGTAGTAAGTTTTTGTCTATCTCTTACGGTTTGCTAGTTATGTAACATTCAGAAAAAATTCATCCAGAATTAACAGGCCTTCAGAAGCTTTTTCCATAAAATTCAAGATATACATTAAATTTGCCATATAAATATCTTTAATATATGGTATTTTAATCAAAATCGTTAGAGCCATTTTTGAGAAAATAAAAATTTTCGACTTTTTCCATGTAAAGGATACTTTGGGGTGGAGGAATTTTTCTCAAAATCTTCGTGTCGCATCCCTGGAAGATACTGAACTTAAATACCATGTTTGGTATTTTACTGACTTTTCGTTTTTGAGTTATCGCGTTCACAGACACACACACACGGTCACACACCCGGATCTTTTTCTGAAAATACTCTTTTTGGAATCAGGAGACCCTAAAACGTCCATTTCCGATGAAATCTCGGTATCGAATTTTTGGTGGAATGCAATACTTCCCTATACGCTAAGTACATAGTACGTATAGAGAAAGAAATAAATGGTCTCTACTGCATGAGAAATCAACCACATGATTAACTCGTGACAAAACGCTTATTACTTTTTCTGTCACAGTGATGCCTGTTGTCGCTGCTACTGTCCAATTGTTTACAGCACTTGAAGTAATGAGCGCTGATAATAACATAATGAAATTAAAATTGGTAAAAGAAAATTGGAAAGGGAATTTTCCAGGCCAAGTCTAAGACTGAGGAGAACTTGAAATGAAACCTCATATAGGAAGGGCAGTCTTGAAGAGATTTGAACGGCGGAGCTATTGGTCGCCCCATATGCCATATTCCACTGATTTTTACTTTCTCTATACGCACTATATACATAGTGTATAGAGAAGATATTACATTGCACCAAAAACCTTGGAATTAATTACCTAGACACACCGCCGACGCTAGTGTTGCCGCCACAAATTGAAACCTCTCGCGCATTCTCAACTGGGGGGCAGGGCATGCTTTTTGCCATATGTTCAGTACGCTGAAAAGGCTTTCAGTACCTCGAAAACCACATTTTAAGAACTTGGTGGCAAACTTTTATGTAAAACTCAGGTATTATCATGCAGCAAAAACTTACAGCAGTGTGCTGCACAAGAAAATAGTCAGACAGCATCTCTCTGAATCAATTTTGTTTATGATTCAATAGGTTAGTAAAGTTTAATTATTTTTGCATAAAATTTACATTAAGTAGTAATTAATTCTAATTTTATATTTATATATCTTATCCATCTAACACAAATATACCACAAATGCTTACTAACGTATTGAATACAATTTACTGAAGAGAAATACAGGTGCCTAATTTCCCATTTATTTTAATTTTATACTGTGCATATACTGTCTCTGTAAATCCAGTATCTCATGTGTTTTTTTTAATGCTAAAGCGCTTTATTTATGTTTGTTTTTATTTACATACGCCTTAGGTAATATGGCTGTATCACCACTTTGACCTTCTATAATAACTGCTTAAATTGTTGAAATATACATTAAAATGCACTTCTGGATTAACTTAACACAAATTAACTATCGCATTCATATTTATAGGCTCTTGGAATGATATTTAAATAAAAATTTTTTCATCAGCTTAGAATCGAGCGCAGCATATTTTGCATTTTAAATTCAGCATTTTGACCGCTTTACTACAGACACACTCTTAACAACTCATGTTTATAATTCTTGTTGACGACTTTGTGTATTAAAATAAAAATCCGATGTGTTCCATTCATATAAATTTCTCTACAAATCTTGACAAATTATTGTTAAAAAGCTTATTCTTCTATCTACTTCATACCAATCGATTAGCAGACGTGATCTGATTACTCGCTTCCTTGTAAGTAGAAGGGGGAAAAAGCTAAACGATAGTCATATCTTTTAAAATTGATTTCATATGATGAAATGTGTTTCTTTGCAGGGCTAGGTGATGACCCATTCCCGTAAGAGTAAATATTTAAAACAGAAACCAATAACAAGGGATTTCTCAACTCCACGAGAAAGTGTATATGAATTAAATTGTGGTTCTATCGAGATCTACATTTTTTGTGCAGTAAGTTTTTTTTTTTTTTTTTTATCTCTTACGGTTTACTAGTTATGCAAAATTCGTCCAGAATAAACAGGTCTCAAAGGCTATTCCCAGAAAATTCAACATATACATTTTATTTGGCATGTAAATATATTTAATATACGGCATTTTAATCAAAATCATTAAAGACATTTTTTTTTAGAAAATCTAAATTTTCGAAATTTGTCCACGTAAAGTATAGTTTGGGCTGGGGGCTTTTGCCTCAAAATCTTCGTGTCGCATCCTTGGAATATACTAAACTTAAATACCAAGTTAGAGTTTTTACCGAATTTTCGTTTTTGAGTTATCGTGTTCATGGACACAAACACCAACACGGACCTTTTTCTAAAAGTTCTTTTTTTATACAGGGGACCCTAAAACGTATACTTCTGGTAAAATCTAGGTATCTTTTTGGGTGGAGTACAATACCTTCTCTATACACTAAGTAGGTACCTACATCACGTGTAGAGAAAGTAAAAAGGTAGACAGTATATATGGAATCGGTGAGAAGAAACTGCGAAAAACAGAATTAAAGTCGAATTATACTTTCGGTGATGCTTATATTCCGTTTTATAAAGCGCTTTATACGAAAGTATGCAATATTCAACTTCAATTATAATATTTACTTTTGTTTTATTCAGTTGTGGGATGAAATTCCCTCTAGTGAATGAAGTGATTTTATTCAATCCCCAACCGGACATTCAAGGTATAATCTCCGTGCATAAATGCTGATGATCATAAAGAACGTGTTGTCCCAATTATTTCCAACTCAGGTATCTTCATTTGATACTTACAGCTGTTTTAAATTTCATTGTTTCCCCATTGCAATCAATGTATTGCATCCAACCTCGCACGCCTTCTGCCCTCCAAGCAAATATTCTATTTCTGACATGCTCTCTGCGCAGCCAGAGGTGTGGGGGCTTGCATTGCACCCAAAAATTCGAAACCGAGATTTCACCGGAAATACATGTTTTGAGACCACCTGAATCCAAAAAAAGTATTTTTAGAAAAATGTCCGTGTGTGTGTCTGTCTGTGTGTATGTGTGTGTCTGTGTGTCTGTGGGCAGTATAGCTCAAAAACGAAAACACCGTTAAATACCAAACTTGGTATTTTAAGTTCAGTATCTTCCAAGGATGCGACACGAAGATTTTCAAGAAAATCCCCCACCTCCAACTAACCTTCACGTGGAAAAATTTTCGAAAATTTTGATTTTCTAAATAATGGCTCTAACGATTTTGATTAAATTATCGTATATTAAAGATATATACCTGACAAATAATATGTATATCTTGAATTTTCTGGGAATAGCCTCTGAAGACTATCCTAGATGAATTTTACGAAATTTTGTGTAATTGGTAAACCGTAAGAGATGGACAAAAGCTTACCAAACAAGAAATGTAGAGCACATTAAAACACACAATTTATGTTATATACATTTTTTTCGTAGAGTTAATCGTTTTTTTTTTGTTTTTTTTTTTTTAATAGATATTCCTTATTTTTGGTTTCAGCCTTGAAAAACTTACACTTTTCTCATACAGGAATTTGTCAACTCCTGTCCATACAAACAAAGAAACTTCAGTCACATAGCAATCGGCTTTTGACTATCACTTTAATTGAAAATGCAGTTTTGAGGCTCCCTGGAAGTCCATGAAGGTAAACAAAGATGGATTTTATTCATGGAAAATCTTTAACTGCTGTGATTCTCAAAATCTGAATAGGGCGCAAAAGACAGCTTAATTTTGCTGAGAGGCCTCTATCAGACTTGATACGAGTTCTTCTACGTGCCGTAAATCTACGCCACGGACCACCGGCTAATTGAAAAACAAAAAGAGGATAAATATCAATTGTCCTACTTGAATCAAGCATGTTTAAAGGTACAGGGTAAAATGTTTCAAGATAAACTCCACCCGAAGCAGGTGTTTACAATAAAATATGAAAATGTTATATGTAAAAATGGAATTAACAATTTAGATTAAATCATTCTTATATTTTGGTATATCTAATAATGTATAAATCTTGGAATCTCCCTCTTGTGTGGACATTTTATTCTCACTGAACTTAATATTACTCAGCAACTAACAGTAAAAAAATCTGATGTGTTACACTCACATGTTACACTCTAGCTGTTCTGCAAACTTCATACATAAGATTCCTCTTCTTTCTGCACCTTGCTAATCGTGACACTCATCAGCACAATATTATTATTTAGTTCCGTATAAGTAGGAAGAAAATAAGGGAATACACTAGGCTAAACCAATAGTCAAATGTTTAAAAAGCTTTCGTTATGCGATTGTCATTACAAATCGCTTCTTTTCTTGGACAGGAGCAGAACAAAAGAAAAACGGACACTCCCGTCTGAGAAAAGTATAAGTACTTCACAACTGAAACTAATAACAATGAATACCTCGAAAACGGTAAGGTCCACGAGAAAAATGTATATGACATAACTTGTGTATTTTAACAAAACCTACACTTTTTGCATAGTGAGCTTTTGTCTATCTCATACGGTTTACTAGTTATGCCAAATTAAGAAAAATTCATATTTTAATCAAAATCGTTAGAGCCATTTTTTAGAAAATCAAAATTTTCGAAAAAAGTTCCTTGTAAAGGGTAGTATGGGGTGGAGGGGTTTTTCTCAAAATCTTCGTGTCGCATTCCTGGAAGATACTAAACTTAAATACCAAGTTTGGTATTTTACCGACTTTTCGTTTTTGAGTTATCGTGTTCACAGACACACGGACACACGGACACACACACACGGACCTTTTTCTGAAAATATTTTTTTTTGGATACAGGGGACCCTAAAACATATTTCCGGTGAAATCTAGGTATCGAATTTTTTGTGCAGTGCAATACCTTCTTTATACACTATGTATATAGTACGTTACACTACAAAAAACAAAAAAACAAAAACAAAAAAAACTTATGTAACATCTTTACTATATTATTCGAAAATTCCATTATGGAGGTAGGCTGTTCTTAAACATGGATGTATATGGAAGCTGAATCAATTATTATGTAATAAAAATCTGATGTGTAGTATTCACATTACTTTCTCTATATTTCTGCACAAATTATTGTTAAAAATCCTAGGCTACTATTTACTTCATGCTAATAGAGAAAACATTACCAGAAATAGTATTATTGTTTGCTTCCTTGTGAGTAGAAGCGAAATAAGGAAGTAGCATAGGTTAAAGTCATAGTCAAAAGCTGGTTGCTATGTGACTGAATTTCCTTTGTTTGTATGGACAGGAGTTGCACAATTTCTATATGAGAAAAGTATAATTTTTTAAAGCTGAAACTAAAAGCAAGGAAAGTCTTAAAAACGATCAACTCTACGAAAATAATGTATATAACATAAATTGTGTGTTTTAATGTGCTATACATTTTCTGCGTGTTAAGTTTTTGTCCATCTCTTACAGTTTAGCAGTTATGCAAAGTTCCGTAAAATTCAGAGGCTACTCCCAGAAAATTCAAGATATACAGTTTATTTTTCAGGTAAATATCTTTAATATACGAAAATTTAATCAAAATCGTTTGAGTCATTTTTGAGAAAATCAAAATTTTCGTAAAAAGTTCCATATAAAGGATACTTGAGGGTTCGGGGATTTTCTTGAAAATCTTCGTGTCGCATCCTTGGAAGATAATAAACTTAAATATCAAGTTTCATATTTAATGAACTTTAAGTTTTTGAGCTATACTGCCCACACACACACACACACACACACACACACACACACAGTGTCAGACAGACAGATAGACACACATGGACATTTTTCTAAGAATGCTTTTTTGGATTCAAGAGTCTCAAAACATGTATTTCCGGTTAAATTTCGTTATCGAGTTTTTGGGTGGATTACAATACCTTCTCTGTACACGATGTACATAGTACGTGTAGAGAAAGTAAACAAAACGAAAAGTCAGTTAAATGCCAAATATCTTCCATCATCAGCAACTTCCAAGGATGCAATACGAAGATTTTCAGGATATTTCACAGACCCCAACCGACCCCGACAAAATTTTGATTTTCCAAAAAATAATCTTAAAGATTTTGACTAAAATATGGTATATTAAATATATTTACGTGAAAAACTGTATATCTTTAATTTTCGGGAATAGCCTGCGAAGACCATTCATTCTGGATGACTTTTTCGTAACTGGTAAACCGTAAAAGATAGACAAAATTTACTACATAAATATTTAGATCTCGTTAAAACATAATTTATGTTAAAATAAGAACTGAAGCTTTCCTGGCGACGTGTTAATTCCAAATTTTCTCGGGCTTCTAGCCAGGTACAAACTTGGCTTGACACCAACGTTTCGAAGAAGTGCATCTTCCTCGTCTTCAGGGTGAACTGATGGTTTGAGCTTGCGGAGACTGGTATTTATAAGAGCTGGGATGAAGCTAACATCTGATTGGTTCGCAAGATATTATGGCCTGGTATTTAAGATGTCCGTGCCCATGTCTCAGTCATCTTAAATACCAGGCCATAATATCTTGCGAACCAATCAGATGTTAGCTTCATCCCAGCTCTTATAAATACCAGTCTCCGCAAGCTCAAACCATCAGTTCACCCTGAAGACGAGGAAGATGCACTTCTTCGAAACGTTGGTGTCAAGCCAAGTTTGTACCTGGCTAGAAGCCCGAGAAAATTTGGAATAATTTATGTTATATACTTTTTTGTGGAGTTAATTTCCGAGATATTCCTGTTACCAGTTTCAATTTTAAAATACTTTAAATTTTCTCAAACAGGAATTTTCATTCCTTTTTCTTTTATTCTACTCCTAACAATGCAAAGAGAACCGAATTTATATGGCAACCGACTTTTAAAGAGATTTGACTATCGCTTTAGCCTTATGTATTCTCTTAACTTTATTGATATAAAACATTTTGTAAGAATAGTTTGTTACAGAATAGATAGTGAAAGTCAGGTAAATGGTACACATCAGATTTTTATTGTAATTACAGCAATAACCTCACCTTAAAATTACGAAATTACAGGGGTATATTTTAGAATTTAGAATTATTGCTTCGATTTCTGTTCACAGAGTCCAGTGTAACAAATCTATGATAATCTTACAACAGAAGTCAACTAAACCCTCAACATCTGACAGGCAAAAGGAACTGAACTTTGCCCTCAATATGTATTTTTACTTTCTCTACACGTACTATGTACATAGTGTATGGAGAAGGTATTGCACTCCACCCAAAAATTCGATACCGAGATTTCACCGGAAAAATATATTTTAGGGTCCCCTGTATCTATAAAAAGCATTTTCAGAAAAAAGTCCGAGTGTGTGTATGTGTGTGTGTGCGTGCCTGTGAACACGATAACTCCAAAATGAAAAATCAGTAAAATACCAAACTTGGTACTTAAGTTTAGTATCTTCCAGGGATGCGACACGAAGATTTTGAGAAAAATCCCCCCATACCAAACTACCCTTTACATGGAAAATTTTGATTTTCTCAAAAATGGCTCTAACGATTTCTATTAAAATATCGTATATTAAAGATATTTACCTGAAAAATAAAATGTATATCTTCAATTTTCTGGGAATAGGCTGTGAGGACATGTTTATTCAGGATGACTTTTGCGGAAGTTTGCATTACTGGTAAACCGTAAGAAATAGACAAAAACTTACCACGCATAAAATGTAGAGCTGGCTAAAACACACAATTTTTGTTACATTCATTTTTTCGTGAAGTTGACGTTTTTGAGATATTCCTTATTAGTTTTAGCTTTAAAATACTTATAATTTTCTCATATGGGAATTTTTCAACTCCTGTCCATACAAACAAAGGAACCAGCTTTTGACTATCACTTTAAACTATGGTACTCCCTTATTTCGCTTCTACTTACAAGGAAGCAAGTAATAGGACTATTTCCGCTATTTTTTTCTCGATTAGCATGGAGTAAATGGAAGCATAAGCTTTTTAACAATAATTGTTGCAGAGATGTAGAGAAAGTCATTTGAATGGAACACGTCAGATTTTTTATACACCGATTAAAGCTACTTACACATGATTTTCAAAACTCCAAGTTACATGTTCGCACTAAAATTGCCTTGTTAGACTGTCTTGAGACTGAACAATTGTATACCTTTGACTTTAAGTTGGTATTGTTTGATGTACGATTTGAATGTGTGTTTTCTTGCCAAAACAACATCGCTGGTAAAACTGATAGGATTTAGTTTTCATGATGACCTTTCAGAAATAATAGTCTCGTAATAATCTATAGGCCTACGATTATGTTTACAGCAAGTATTATTATGCATAGTTGCTGTTCAGATTTAGAACAAGGTCTTGCAGCTCATACTTCAAAGCTAAATCAACCTTGTATTATGGTCTTAAATTTAAAGGCGGGAAAATAGATGAGATTAAAGCAATATTAAAATGTGTCAGTAATAGGGTGTTTATTCAATTATTATTACAGTATTTGTATCTCTATTTCAATACCATAATAATATTACTAAACCAAATCCAAAAACCCAGTATTTTCAGAAAAAGGTCCGCGCGCGCGTGTGTGTGCCAGTGTGTGTATGTGTGTGTCTGTGGATAGCATAGATCAAAATCGAAAAAAACCGTTAAATACCAAAGTTTAGCATCTTCCAAGGATGCGACATGATGATTTTCAAGAAAATCCCCCCCACACCAAACTACCCTTTGCATGGAACAACTTTAGAAAATGTTGTTTTTCTCAAAAATTTCTGTAACTAATTTGATTGAAATACATCATATTAAAGCCATTTCCTTCACAGATAAAATGTATATCTTGAATTTTCTGGGAAGAGCTTCTGAAGACCTCTTTATTCTGGATGAATTTTGTTGATTTTGTATAACTAGTAAACCGTAAGAGATAGACAAAAACTTATAGCACAGAAAATGTAGATCTCGTTAAAATATATACATAATTTATATCATATATTTTTTCGTGGAGTTGAGAGTTTTCGAAATATTACTTGTTATTAGTTTCAGTTTTAATATACTAATACATTTCTCAGGCGGGAATTTTTCAACTATTGCCCACACATTGAAACGGATTTCAATTGCATAACAACCATATTTTAAAACATTTGACTGTCAGTTAAGCCTAATGTATTCCCTTATTTTCCTTTTACTTATAAGGAACTAAAAAATACGACCGTTTCTGCTAATGTTTATCTTGATTAGCATGAAGTAGAAGAATAAGCTTATTAATAATAATTTGTTACAAAGATTTAGAGAAAGTCATGTGAATGGAACACATCAGATTTTTACTTTCTCTACGCGTACTACGTACGTATTGCTCCCAAAAATTCGATACCGAATTTCGCTGGAAATACATGTTTAGGAATCCCCTGAATGCTAAAAGGAGCCTTTCTTTTTAGAAAAATCTGTTATATTCCATTCAAAGACTTTTTCTACATCTCAAATTATTTTTAAAAAGAACTTCTTCTATCTACCTCATGCAAATCGAGATAAACATTAGCAAAAATTGTCTTATTAATTGCTTCCTTGTGCGCAGAAGGGAAACAAGGAAATAAACTAGGCTAAACCGAAAATCAGATGTTTTAAAATGTGATTACTATGATATGGAAATCCGTTGACTAGATGTTAAGTTCCCGCATGAGAAAAGTATCAGTATTTTAAAACCGAAATCAACGACAAGGAATATCTAAGAAAAAAACAAAAAAAAAAAAAAAAGAAAAACAAGACAAAATCCACGAAAAAAATGGATTTAACATAAATTGTGTGTTTTAAACTCTGAATAATTCATTCAAAATAAACATAACTTCATTTCTAGAAAATTAAAGATATACGTTTTATTTGTCATGTAAATATTTTAATATACAACATTTTAAATGAAATTGTTAGAGCCATTTTTGAGGAAATAAAAAAATTCCAAATATGTTTCCACGTAAAAGGTAGCTGGGGGTGGGGGATTTTCTTGAAGATCTTCGAGTCGCATCCTTGGAAGATACTGAACTTAAACACTAAGTTTGATATTTAACGAACTTTGCGTTTTTGAGCTATGCTGCCCACAGACACACACACGCACACACTGACAGCAGACACACACACACACACACACACACACACACATACGGACATTTTTCTTAATATGATTTTTTTTTTTTTTGGATTCGGGTGGTCTCAAACCACATTTTCGGTGAAATCTTGTTATCGAATTTTTGGGTACAATAAAAAACCTTCGCTATACACTATATACATAGTACGTATAGAGAAAGTAAAAAAATTCTTGTGTTCCATTCTCATGTCTTTCTCTACATCTCTGCAACAAAGTATTGTTAAAAAACATATGCTTCTGTTTATTTCATGCTAATCGAGAAAAAAAAAATAGCACAAATAGTCTTATTACTTGCTTCCTTGTAAGTAGAAGCGAAATAAGGGAGTACCATAGGTTAAAGTGATAGTCAAAAGCTGGTTGCTATGGGACTGAAGTTTCTTAGTTTGTATGGACAGGAGTTGACAAATTCCTGCATGAGAAAGTATAAGTTTTTTAAAGCTGAAACCAATAACAAGGAATATCTAAAAAACGATCAGCTCCACGAAAAACATGTATATAACATAAATTGTGCGTTTTAACGTGCTCTGCATTTTTTGTGTGGTAAGTTTTTGTCCATCTCAGCAGTTATGCAAAATTCCGTAAAATTTATTCAGAATAAAGTAGTTTTCAGAGGCTATTCCCAGAAAATTCAATATATACATTTTATTTGTCAGGTAAATATATTTCATATGCGATATTTTAATCATATTTTAATCAAAATCGGTAGAGGCATTTTTAAGAAAATCAAAGTTTTCGAAAAAAAGTTCCATATAAAGGGAGTTCGGGATGGGAAGATTTTCTTGAAAATGTTCGTGTCGCATCCTTGGAAGATACCAAACCTAAATACCAAGTTTGGTTTTTAAAGGTCTTTTCGTTTTTGAGCTATGCTGGCCACAGACGCAGACACACACACACACACACACACACACACACACACACACACACATATACACTCAGACACACACACACACACAGACACACACAGCCAGTTTTCTAAAAGTGTCTTTTTTGGATTCAGGGGTCTCAAAACATGTATTTCAGGTGAAATCTCGGTATCGAATTTTTGGATGTCTTACAATACCTTCTCTATACACCATGTACATAGTACGTGTAGAGAAAGTAAAAATCTGATGAGCTCCATTCACATGACTTTCTCTAACTCTCTGTAACAAATTATTGTTAATAAACCAATTCTATCTACTTTATGCTAATCAAGATAAACATTAGCAGAAACGGTCTTATTACTTATTTCCTTGTAAGTAGAAGGATACAGTACGTTAAATCGACAGTCAAATGCATTAAAATGTAGTTGCTATGGTATAGAAATTCGGTAAACCGGATTCTTTGCGTGGTCAGGTATTGACTGGTACCCGTATGAGTAAAGTATTGAGTATTTTAAAATTGAAGTCAATAACAAGAAATATCTAAAAAATGGTCAACTCTAGGGGAAAAATGCATATAACATAAACTGTATGTTTTAAAGAGGTCTAAATTTTTTGTGGAGTAAGGTTTTGTCTATCTCTTACCGTTTACTAATTATGGAAAATTCCGCAAATTTAATCCAGAATAAACATGTCTTCAGAGGCTATTCCCAGTGAATTCAAGATAGGTTTTATTTGTCATGTATAAACTTTTTTAATATACGATATTTTAATCAAAACCATTAGATCCATTTTCAGGAAATCAAAATTTTCGAAAAATGTTCCATATAAACGGTAGTTGGGTGTATGGGATTATCTTGAAAATCTTGTGTCGCATCCTTGGAAGATACTGAATTTAAATACCAAGTTTGGTATTTAACGGATTTTTCGTTTTTGAGCTATGCTTTCCATACACACATACACACATACATTTTTCTAGAAATGCTTTTTTTGGATCCAGGAGGTCCCAAAGCATGTATTTCCGGTGAAATATCGGTATCAAAATTTTGGGTTCATTACAATACCTTCTCTATTCACTATGTACATAGTACGTGTAGAGAAACTAAAAAATGGTAATCTAGATTAACTGAAAGTAGTTGGAATAATAAGCTTTTCTAAGAATTGCCTGAACAATCTAAATAAAATAAAGACAGAGAAAGTCATATCAAATTAACATCTTTTACTTCTCCTACTACGTAATTGCATTCCACTCAATAATTCGATACCGCTATTTCACTGAAAATACATGTTTTAAGGATCCCTGAATATAAAAAGAACATCTTTAGAACAAATCTGATGTGTTCCATTTACATAACTTTTTCTAGCTGTCCCACAACCAGATTTTTCTTACAAAAGATTATTTTTGTATTTACGTCATACGTTTTCATAATTGGTCTTATTACTTGCTTCCTTGTAAGTAGAAGGGAAATAAAGGAATATATTAGGTGAATCGATAATCAAATTATTTAAAAGCTGGCCACTATGTGAAACAATTGTAGTTCGGTTCGCTTTGCATGGTCCCGTTTGACAAAAGTTAATTAGTTTAAAATTGAAACCAACAACAATGAATATCTCGAAGACGGTCTACTCTACAAGAAAAACATATAACTGTGACATAAATTATGTGTTTTAGCGAGATTTTATGTCGAACGTTTTTGTCTGTTTCTTACGGTTTAACTGTAATACAAAATTCTGCAACTCAACCAGAATAAACAGTTCTTCAGAAGCTATTCCCAAAGAACTCAAAATATTAACTTTATTTATGATGTGAAAATCTTTAATGTACGGCATTTTGATCAATATTGTAAGAGACTTTTGAGAAAATCAAAATTTTCGAAAAATGTTCTATGTAAAGGGTAGTTGGGTGGGGGAATTTTCTTGAAAATCTTCGTGTCGCATCTTTGGAAATTACTGAACTTAAACACCAACTTTAGTATTTAACCGACTTTTCATTTTTGAGCTATGCTGTTTACAGACACACACACAGACAGACAGACAGACAGACAACACACAGTCACCTTTTCTAAAAATGATTTTTCAGACTCAGGGGATATCAAAACATCCGGTGAAATGTGGGGATTGAATTTTTGGGTGGAATGCAATTCCTTCTCTATCCACTACGTACACATGCGGGCTAGAGAAAGTAAAAATCTCATCCATTCACATGACTTTCTCTGCATCTCTGTAACAAATTAATTTTAAAAAGCTATTTCTTCTATATATTTCATGCTAATCCAGAAAATTAGCAGAAATAGTCTTATTACTTGGCTCCTTGAAAGTAGAAAGAAATACGCTAGACTAAAGCGAGAGTCAAATCTTTTAAAATTTGGTTGTTATGTGATTGAAATTCGTTTCTTTGTATGGCCAGAGCTGGCAAATTCACCTATGAGAAAATTTTAAGTATTTTACAGCTGAAATCAATAACAAGGAATATCTCGGAAATGGTCAACTCCACGAATAAAATGTATATGACATAATTTGTCATATACATTCAATTGGTTGTAATAATAAAAATCATTACCCAGTATAATCCTACATATATATTACCAATTTATAATGCATTGTGTGTTGTAACGAGGTCTGGTCTACATTTTTGTATAGTAAGTTATTGTCTATCTCTTATGATTTACCAGTTATACAAAAGTCATTCAGATTGAAGAGGTCTTAAGGGCTTATTTCCTGAAAATTCAAGATATGCATATTTGTCATTTTAAATATTTAATGTATGGTATTTTAAGCAAAATCGTTAGTCATTTTTGAGAAAATCAATTTTTTTTTTAAATTTCTTTCAAGTAAAGGTTAGTTCCGTGAGGGATTTTCATAAAAATCTTCGTGTTGCCTTCTTAGAAGGCAAGTTTGGTATTTTACCGACTTTTTGTTTTTGAGTGATTGTGTTTACAGACACACACAGCCTGTTTCTAGAAATACCTTTTTTTTGGAAATAGGGGATTCTAAAACGTGTATTTTCGGTGAAATCTCGATGTCGAATTTTTCGGAGTAGTGTAATACATTTTCTACCTATGTAAGAGAACTTAGTAAATATTAGTTGGTATAGAAAATCATATGAGTATAAGATTGTTTTTCTTTTATTTTTTTGAATCTACCTGACCCTTTTAATAAATAAGTACATGAAAAATAAATAGATTCAAACACTACAGGAATAATTTTTAGAAAAAAATCGGATGTCTTCTATTCACATGTCTTTGCCTACATCACTTGAGCAAATTATTGTTAAACAACCTATTCTTCTAATTTATGATAATCGAGCTAAACATTAACAGAAATTGTCTTAACTACTTGCTTCCTTGTAAGTAGAATGTAAATAGGAGAATACACTAGGCCAAAACGATAAACCAATCTTTTAAAAACTGATTGCCATTTGGTTGAAATCAGTTTTTAAGAATGGCCAGGAGCTTACAAATTTCCATCTGAGAAAAGTTTAAGGAGATCTAGGTTTTTTTTTTTTTCCTTTTTTTTTTTTTTTTTTTTTGTGGTGATTCTTTGTCTATCCCTTACGGTTTACCAGTTACGCAAAATTCATTCTGAATAAAGAAGTCTTTAGAGTCTATTCTCAGAAAATTTAAGATATACATTCTATTTTCCATGTAAATATCTTTAATATGCGGTATTTGAGTCAAATAACTTAAGAGCCATTTTTGAGAAAATAAAATTTTCGAAATTTTTTCCAGGTCTCCCAGCGGGGGAAAAATCCCCACGCCGGTACTGGGAATCGAACCCAGGTCTCCAGCTTCGCAAGCAGCTGCGCTACCACAGCGCTAAGGAGACGACCTCTGTCTACTTATTAATCGAGATAAACTATCAATATTGATTTACATGTAGGTATATAAGGAATACAGCAGATATAAGTGATAGATTTCTAGAAAGCTCATTGTTATGTGTCTTGAAATTACGTATTATTTACATGAAAGTTAATGAGGAAACTTCACAGGCTATTCCCAGAAAATTGGGTACATAGATTTTACTTGTAAGGAAAATAGCTCAAACATATGTTATTTTCATCATCATTACAAAAATAATTTTTGAGAAGGTCAAAAATTACGATTTTTGGTAAGGGGATTTTTTTTTCAAACCTTCGAGTCGTAGACTTTGGCAGTCGCTGAACTTAAATGCCAAGTAAGGCATGTTAACGGACTTATAGTTTTTTAATTACGCTGTTCACAGAAGGAGAGACAGACACACACATACAAACACATGCGAGCGCGCACACACACTCACACGCATACAGCCACAAATAGTTTACTTTCTAAACGTAGTAAATAGTACATAGGTAGCGAAAGTGTTGCACTCCACCCAAAAAATTTCGATACCTATCGAGATTTTACCGGAAGTAGACGTTTCAGGGTCTCCTGGACCCAAAAAAAAAATTAAGAAAAATATCCGTGTATGTGTTCGTGTTTTTGTGAACATATAACTCAAAAGCGAAAATACAAAAATAAGTGATTAAAATATCGCATACTAAATATATTTACATAACAAATGTAACGTATATCTTGAATTTTCTGGAAATAACTTTTGAAGACGACCTCTTCATTCCGGACGTTTTTTTCATAACTGGATGGATACTTACTGCACAAAAATGTAAATGTTGTTAAGCACACAATTTGTCATATAAATGTTTTGTGGTGTTGACCATTTCCAAGATATTCCTTGTTATTGGTTACAATTTTAAAATACTTAATTTGTTAATACCTGGCCATGCGAATAGATGTATTTCAATTACATGGCAACAGCTGTTAAAAGATTTGACTATCACCTTAGGCTATAATATTCCTTTATTTACCGTCTACTTACAAGGAAGCAAGTAATAGAAGAATAAGCTATTTTAACAATAATTTGTTTCAGAGATGTACTGAAAGCTATGTGAATAGAACACATTAGACTTTTCTTTAAGTTTTTTTTTTTCGTATTCACGGAGCCTTAAAATGCGTATTTGTAGTGAAATCACGGTACTGGATTCTTGCTTGGAATGCATTGCTTTCTCCACTTTTTCGAATAATTAGCAAAATAGATATGAAAGTAAATAATAGTGAGCAGAAAAATTCGTATGTGCAAGATTGTCCAAAAAAATGTTGCCAAATGGATAGGGGTGACTGTTATTTGAAAAACACATAATAACATACTATGTACATAAGTCCAAATGAAGCTAGTGCACTCCTTCGACATGTACACCTTCGTTAGCAATGCATATTTTCAAGTTTTTGTATCATACAGGCCATAGCTCGTTCACACATTTCTGTAGGTATAGAGCGGACAACTGTTGCTATGCATTCTTTAAGGTCATTAATGTCAGTAGGTCTTGTAGCATACACTTGTTCTTTCATCATTCCCCATAGCCAGAAATCACAGGAGTCAAATCTGGTGACCGTGGAGGTCAAGCCAAAGATCCACCTCTTCCAATCCAGTGTGAACCAAATGTTTCATTCAGGTAATGTTAAACTGTTAAGGAAAAATGTGGTGGTGCACCATCTCGCTGGAAGTAACCCGTTGTTAAGATACGGAGGGAAACATTACCAAAAACAAAATTTTGCAACATATCTAGGTAAGAAGCTCCCGTTAAAGTCTGATCATTAAAAAAATATGAACCAAGTATTTCAAACTTTCAATTATACCGCGCCATCGTTTACTTTTGGAGTGCATCGAGTGTGCTCTCTGACCTCATGTGGATTGTCTTTACTCATAGTGATACAATTGTGCTTATTCACGGTGCCGCTGACATGAAATGTGGCTTCATCCGACATAAAGAACACAACATTAGGGTCTATGTGCACCATCTCTAATAACACTTCTGCAGCTCGTACACGAACAATTTTATCATCGTCAGAAACGGCCTGTATCAGTTGGATGTGGTATAATTTCATTCCCAGATCGAGGTGGAGAATTCTTAAGACACTTGTGCGCGCAATTGCGGTTTCCAATGCTAATCTCCTACTTACTTTCCTGGGCTCCTAATCAATGTACCTTGAACATTTATGATGTTGTCTTCCGTTCGATTACTCCTTGGACATCCACTCTTTCCTTTACAGTCATTGGACACAGACCCGGTGCGTATACGTTTCTCATGCAGTCGACGGATAGTTCAGCAGCTTGGAGGGTCCTCATCAAACCATTGCTACAATTTGTTCTTTACTATTGAGGGCGACCGAAACACTTCCATTCAAGCTGCTACCTTCCTTCTCTTTCTCAAAGTAAGTCGAGTGGCCATATCTAGTCTACAACAAAAGAAAAGTTTAAATTATATAAATCCCATCTAAGTGGTAACGTCTTTTTGGACAACCCTGTAGTATATAAGATTTCTCAAACCTCTGTGTACCAATATAATAAATCTGCTTCATGAGTGTCTAGTTCATATTAGATTGAATAAATATCAGCTGAGCGCTATTCTGATTTGCTCCATTCAGATGCTCTTCTCTGCGTATTCAACAACAAACTTTTCTTACGAAAACTTATTCTTCTCTATGCTTCATTCTAATCGTAATAAACATTAACATTATTACCTAGTTCCTTTCAAGTAGAAGGGAAATAAGGGAGCTTACTAGGTTAAAGCGGTAGTAAAATGCTTTAAGACTATTCGCTATGTGATGAAATTGAAACTCCCTTCTCTTTTCATGACCAAGATAAAAACAATTTTCTGATCTGTTACATTCACATGATTTTCTTTACCAATTCTGTAACAAAGTATTCTATCTACCTCAGAATACGAAATTAAAGATTTGCACAAATAGTTTTATTACATACCTTCTTGTAAATACGCGAGAATAAGGAATATACTGGACTAAAGCTGTAGTCAAAACTTTCAAGAAGGTCGCTATGTGTTGTATTCACATTCCGTGTTCTTTGCTTGACCATAAAAGAATGAATAATAATTTCTGCTTGAGCAATGTATTAGGTTGTCTCATAAGTAATGTCGGTTGCTTTGATTTTGATGTTTTGAAAATGTATTGGGTTTCTTTGGTTTGGCAATGCTATTTACAGGATGCCATGCCTAGTGTTGCGTACATTGCGAGCATGTATCAGTCTTCGGTTGTTAATAAAGAATCACAAAATGGAGATAACAAAGTTTGAACCTAGAGTCCTTCTAAAGCACTACTGGAAACAAGATTATAAAGCCGCTGCCGTAGTTCGAGGAATAAGTGAAGTGGAAGGAGAAGGTGTCGTTAGAGAGCATATGACACAACGATGGTTCCAATATTTCAAATGGAGACGAAAACACTAAAAAGATTGACCACGTTCTGGAAGACCTAAAGTATGTAATGTTGAGGATACACGCCAAGTTTTGCGAAAAAATCCACAAAAAAGTACCCGTAAGCTTTCAGAAGAATTTGGTATATCAAAAGATACCAATCATCGCCACATTTAGACACCTGGGAAATCATACAGAAGCTGTAGGTCTGTACCTCATGAACTGACACCTCAAAAGGATCAACGTAGTGTGGATATCTGTCGTCAACTTATCCGTAATCCAATGGATGATAGATTTGTCTGGAGAATTGTCACTTGTAATGAAAAATGGGTATATTACCGAAACCCTGATGCCTCGAAACAGTGGCTTGATCCCTGCTAACCTGCCAAAGTCGTCGTTAAAAATAGGTTCGCTTCCAGTAATGTGGTGTGTCTGATGTAATTTTGAAGGTTTGATTTACTGGGAGTTTGTTCCAAACGGGCGGGCGATTGATACGGATCTTTATTCTCAACAACTAGAACGATTTCAGGAAATTTTGAGACGGATACCCAGCATTAGTTAACCGAAATAGAATTCTATTGTAACAGGACAATGCAAGACACATTCTGCACGAACAATCATGGAAAAAAATCAGGCATTGAGAGGAATCACTGCATAGAGTCCTGATCTCGCACCATAAGATTATCATAATCTTTTTCGATCCATGGCCCATTTTCTACGTGGAAGAAATTTTGACAACATTAAAGCAATGCAATTGGGTCTCACCGAATTCTTCGCATCAAAACCGAAACTGGTACCATCGTGGGATAATAAACCTCGCGGAAAATTTTCTCAAGACCATGGAATCTAATGGTCTGTACTTTGAAGATTGGTTAATTGCTTGTCAGAACACATTTCAAATAATTGTTTTTCTTGAAAAACGACATTACTTATGAGACCCATTCTATATAAGCATTTTAAAATTGAAACTAATAACTAGGAATATCTCGGTAACGGTTAACTCCACGCGCGCGCGCACTCACATATACACACATACAGTATTCCTCCGTGGGATAACATGCTAACCTCTTGTTCAAGGGGTCACGGGTTCAAACCCAGCGGAGGGCG
The DNA here is from genome assembly GCA_030762935.1 of Hymenopus coronatus. NCBI lineage: Eukaryota > Metazoa > Arthropoda > Insecta > Mantodea > Hymenopodidae > Hymenopus > Hymenopus coronatus. The sequence continues at coordinate 20,650,254 of CM060885.1, forward strand.
ATTAACTTTTTTTTTCGGACTTATAAATCTTTAGTTAGGCTTCCTTCGGAAGGAAAGTAAAGTCGTTGGTCCCGTGTCGTAGATGTACGGCATGTAAGGGAACCTCAGTCCTAATAAAGAGCCCTCATAGCAAATTTTAACGGCCTTTCACGCCCAGTATAAAATGGGTCGCTGAGAACGATAGCAATTAAAGACCGTCCATATATACAACTCAATTTAATTTACACATACATACAAAATATATTTGACATAAGTTGTGTTTTAACGAGATCTACATTTTCTGTGTGGTAAGATTTTTCTCTCATGGTTTCCCAATTGTGCAAAAGTTATTTTTAATGAACAGGACTTCAGAAACTATTCCCAGACATTTCATAATATACATTTCATTTAGCATAAAATTACATAAAACATGTACAAGATATTGTAATGCACTAAAAATGTTGGTACTGAGATTTCACCAGAACTGCATGTTTTGAGTCCCCCTGAATCCAAAAAAAGACATTTTGTAAAAAGGTCCGTGTGTGTGTCCGTCTGTGTGTTTCTGAACAGCATAGCTCAAAAACGAAAAGACTATTGAATACCAAACTTGGTATTTAAGTTTGGTTTCTTCCAAATATGCGACACGAAGATTTTCAAGAAAATGCCCCCACCCTGAAATACCCTTTACATGGAACTCTTTACGAAATTTTGATTTTCTCAAAAATTGCTCTAGCCATTTTGATTAAAATATCGTATATTAAAGATATTTACCTGACAAATAAAATGTATATCTTGAATTTTCTGGGAATAACCTCTGAAGACTACTTTATTCTGGATGAATCTTACGGAATTTTGCATAGTTGCTAAACAGTAAGAGATGTACAAAAGCTTACCACACAAAAATGTAGAGCACGTTAAAACACACAATTTATGTTAAATACAATTGTTTCGTGGAGTTGATCGTTTTGAGATATTCCTTGTTTTTGGATTTAGCTTTAAAAAAATTATACTTTTCTCATACAGGAATTTAACTCCTGTCCATACAAACAAAGGAACTTCGGTCATATACCAACCAGCTTTTGATTATCACTTTAACCTATGGTACTGCCTTATTTTGCTTCTACTTACAAGGAATCAAGTAATAATACTGCTGATTGTTTCTCGATTAGCATGAAGTAAATAGAAGAATAAGCTTTTTAACAATAATTTGTTGCAGAGATGTAGAGAAAGTCCTGTGAATGGAACACATTATATTTTTATCAAAATTGATAGAGTCACATTTAAACAAATAAGATTTTTAAAAAAAAGTCATGTAAAGGGTATTTTAGATGGGGACTTTCCTTTAAGAATCTTTGTGTAACATCCTTGGAAAATGCTGAACTTAAATGTCAAGTTTGATGTTTAACTGACGTTTCATTTTTTGAGTTATAATGTTCACAGATTCCCACATACAAACACAAACCTATTTAAATTTGGGTTGTATTTAGGGCATCACAAAACGCAATTTTGGTGAATTCTCGGTATCGAATTTTTTAGTGAATACAATACCTACTGTAACTATAATATACCATGTGTGCACATGGTAGGAACGGACTTTTATCATAACCGCTCTTATGCATATTCGGACTGCTACAGACATCGTCGTATTAAATAATGTCTGCGCAGATCCGCGAGCTGTAAAACAAGTGGGAGTGGAGTGGGGTGAAGCTATAGAAGAAACTTCATGAAGTAATTTCATCCAGCTGGAACTGACATTCTAAGGACATGTGTTGCTGGCCTAGGGTTCTGAGAGGGCTCTTTTAGGAAATAATAGCAAAGCAGCCAAAAAATGCACATTCTGAATGCCAAACGTCAAAAACGTTTTACTTTCTCTACACGTACTATTTACATAGTGTATAGAGAAGGTATTGTAATGCACCCAAAAATGCGATACCGAGATTTCACTGGAAATACATGTTTTGGGTCCCCCCGAATCCAAAACAAGGATTTTGGGGAAAATATCCTTATGTGTGTGTGTACCTGTGGACAGCATAGCTCAAAAGCGAAAAGTCCGTTAAATACCAAACTTGATGTTTACGTTCTATATATTCCAAGGATGCGACACGAAAATTTTCAAGAAAATCCCCCCCCCACACCCAACAACCCTTTACATGGAACTTTTTTCGAAAATTTTGACTTTTTGAAAAATGGTTCTAATGATTTTGATTAAAGTATCGTACATTTAACATATTTACCTGACAAATACATTGTATATCTTGAATTTTTTGGGAATAGCCTTTGAAATTTTCTTTATTTTGGATGAATTTTGCTGAATTTTGCATAACTGCTAATTCTTACTTTCTCTATACGTGCTATGTGCATAGTGTATGGAGAAGGTATTGCTATTCGCCCAAAAATTCGATACCGAGATTTCACCGGAAATATATGTTTTGAGACCCCCTGGATCCAAACAAAAAATTTTAGAGACATGTCCGTGTGTGTATCTGTCTGTGTGTGTGTGTGTGTGTGTGTGTGTAAACAGCATAGCTCAAAAACGAAAAGACCTTTAAAAACCAAACTTGGTATTTAAGTTTGGTATCTTCCAAGGATGCGACAAGAACATTTTCAAGAAAATCTCCCCTACCCCAAACTACCCTTTACATTGAACTTTTTTTCGAAAATTTTGATTTTCTATAAAATGGCTCTAAAGATTTAGATTAAAATCCCATATATTATTGACCTTTATTTACCAAATAAAATGTATATCTAGAATTTTCTGGGTAGAGCCTCTGATGACCTCTTTATTCTGGATGACTTGCCGAATTTTGCTTAACTTCTAAAGGGTAAGAGATAGACAAGAGCTTACTACACAGAAAATGTAGAGCACGTTAAAACACACAATTTATGTCACATAATTTTTTTCGCGGGGTTGATCCTTTTTGAGTTATTCATTGTTTTTGATTTCACCTTTCAAAAACTGTACAGGAATTTGTCAACTCCTGTCCATATAAACAAAGAAACTTTAGTCACAGAGCAAGCAGCCTTTGACTATCACTTTAACCTATGGTACTCCCTTATTTCGCTTCTACTTAAAAGGAAGCAAGTAACAAGACTATTTCTGCCATTTTTTTCTCGATTAGCATGAAGTAAATAGAAACATAGGCCTTTTTAACAATAGTTTGTTGAAGAGATACAGAGGATTTCATGTGAATGGAACATATCAGCTTTTTTTTTTTTTTCGTGGAGTTGATCGTTTTTTTAGATATTCCTTGTTTTTAGTTTCAGTTCTGAATACTTATACTTTTCTCATTTATAAATTCGTGCCCATACAAACAAAGAAACTTCAGTCACATAGCAACCAGATTTTGACTATCACTTTAATCTATGGTACTCCCTTATTTATTCCTTACAAGGAAGCAAGTAATAAGACAATATCTGCCAATTTTTTCTTGATTAGCATGAAGTAAATAGAAGCATAAGCTTGGATGTCCTATACCTCTCTTCCCTCTTTACTGAAGCTGGTATTTTTCCTTTCTCCATGTGGTATAGATGGCTTCTCTAGTTTCCTCAGTGTCGCACTGTCAAATGATTAGTTCGAGATTTTACAGATTTTGCAACATTAAATCTTGAGAACGCTAGTAACGAGCTGCTAAAAATCGATATTTCTAAACTCGGGCAGCAGTTTTAAAGACATTCTAAGTCATTTTCATACCGACTTATCAGCACCTGATATCCACACATTTAACACTATGTAGCTGCGCTATATCAGTCACGAGCACAACCTCGCAAATTATTTCGGTGTAGTTCATTAACACCCGGTACATTGCAAATTTCCAGTTCTCCCCTTATGTCCTCATTTCTCAAATGATTTCTCTTTTTACAACATTTAACTCTACTGAGGAACCTCATTTCGGCTAATTGTATTACTTTCTCTACACGTACTATGTACATAGTGTAATAGAGCAGGTATTGTATTGCACCCAAAAACTCGATACCTAGATTTCACCGGAAATACATGTTTTATGTTCCCCTGAATCCAAAAAAAGCATTTTTGGAGAAAGGCTCACGTGTGTGTCGTTCAGTCTGCAGGCTGTGTGTATGTGTGTGTGTGTGTGTGTGTGTGTGTGTGTGTCTGTGGACAGCATAGCTCAAAAACGAAAAGACCGTTGAATATCAAACTTGGTATTTAAGTTTGGTATCTTTCAAGGATGCGAAACGAAGATTTTCAAGAAAATCCCCCACCCCCAATTACCCTTTACATGGAACATTTTTCGAAAACTTTGATTTTCTCAAAAATGGCTGAAACGATTTTGTTTACAATATCGTATATTAAAGATATTTACCTGACAAATAAAATATATGTCTTGAATTTTCTGGGAATAGAGTCCGAAGACTAATTTATTCTGGATGAATTTTACTGAATTTTGTATAACTGCTAAACCGTAAGAGATGGACAAAAACTTACCACACAAAAATGTACAGAACATGAAAACACACACTTTATGTTATATACATTTTTTCTCTTGGAGTTGGTCGTTTTTGAGATATTCCTTGTTGTTGGTTACAACTTTAAAAAGTTCTCATATAGGAATTTGTCAATCTCTGTACATAAAAATAAAAGAACTTCAGTCACATAGTAACCAGGTTTTGACTATCCCTTTAACCTATGGTACCCTCTTATTTCTCTCCTACTTACAAGTAAGCAAGTAATAAGACTATTTCTGCTATTTTTTTCTTGATTAGCATGAAGTAAATAGCAGCATAAGCTTTTTAACAATAATTTGTTGCAGAGATGTTGAGATGGTCATGTGAATGGAACACATCAGATTTTTCTTTTATCTCCTTGGCGCATGATCCATGATTCACTACCCAACATCAACTCTGGAGTCACCATTATCTTATAAAACTTCATTTTTGTTTCTTTTGTTTTTAGTTTGCAGCGTTCTGCTTATTGTTCCACATATTGATTGAAATTTGTTAAACTTTTTCTCTATATCCCTATCAACATCTCAGCTTACGTTACATCCTAAATATTCAAAGTGAGAGACTTGTTTTAATGTTTCATTTTCTATTACTATTTTAGAACATGTAGGAATTTTTCCACGATGACCAATTACTTTTGTTTTCTTTGATATGTTTAAATTATACATTTTTCCTAGTTGGTATACTTTACTAGGGTCGGATGATAATTCCCGGGCCTCTCAAAGAAAACAGCATTTTAAATTGTTGTTGTTGTTTTATTTCGAAACATAATCTCCAAAAAAACTAATGCATTTGTCACATCGGTGTTCTAATTTAATTACACCATCTCTGTAGTGCGATTTATGAAGTTCCTCAAAATAACTGTTTACCGCATCAATGTCCTCCTCGTTGCTGTGAAATCTTCGTCCTCCGAGATGTTTTTTCTGAGGTTTGGGAACAGGTGGTAGGTAGTCACTGGGTGCTAGATCTGGCGAATAGGGTGAATGTTCAAGCAATTCCAACTTTAATTCGCACATTTTTCCCATTGCAATGAGTGAACGATGGACCGGAGCATTGTTGTGATGAATATTTTTTTTTTTTTTTTTTTTTGTTTGCCAAATGAGGTCTTTTTCTTTTCACCTCATCACTCAAACGTTGCAGTAAGCTTGCGTAATAGTAACCAGTGATACGTTTACCCTTTTCCAAGTAATCAATAAAAATAATTCCCTGTGCATCACAGAAAACTCTCGCCATAACCTTGTTAGCTGACAAAGTTGACTATCTTTTTTGTAGTTGGTTCACCTGGCACAATTCACTGTATTGGTTGTGATTTACTTTCTGTAGTGTAGTGATGTATCCAAGTTTAATCCATGGTAATAAGCCGTCACAAAAATTCACTGGGATTTTTACGGTAGAGCTCCAGATTCTTAACAGAAGCAGTTTTTCTTTGCAACTTTTGATCAGGTGTCAACAAACGCAGCACCAATCTTGCTCGGACCTTGTGAAAGCCCAAAAGATTACTTAAAATATTACCTGCACGTCCTTTTGATATGTTTACAGCGTCTGCTATCTCAAACAACTTTAATCTGCGATCTTCCAGTACTAAAAGATGTTTTCAATGACCTCTGGAGTCGTCACCTCTACAGGGCGTCGAGGCTCATCACTAGTGCTCGTACGTCCCATTTTAAACTCTGCAACCCACCTTTTAATTATTGAATATGAAGGGGCAGAGTCTTTCAATGTACTGCCCATTTCCTCCTTGATTTCTTTAGGCGTTGAGCCTTTCAAATGAAAGTATTTAATCGCTGCTCGTTTTTCGAAATCCTCAATTTTCGTGAAAACTCTGACAATTTTTGTTTAAAATGATGTCATTCGAAAACTAAACAAACTATTGGCCTGTAACTATGGATACAAGCTAGTCTAGAGTTAAACTATATGTTGCTACCGTCTAACTGGCCTAGAGGTGCCCTATCTGTGTGAAGCTCGGGACTTATCAGCCGACCCTCGTATAAACTGATCTCTGTAAGTTTTTAAAATTATTTCATAAAAAATTATATTATACCTGCTCAAACATATAGCGTTGCGTACAATAAAATTTATTAGCAATGAGCACCATACTATTTTCGTATTCTAGCCACACCATAGAAGTTTAACCTGTGAATGATTATCTGCCTGGCTTTGAAAAAAGTGTGAAAATTACGCATTTTCTCGCTTATAGTAAAAGCTCCTGCCCATGCATTTGTATTTATATGCGTCTCTGTGAAAAGAGGTCACGGGCACCCTCTCTGTGCCGCTGCACCGTGGCCCATTCCGCCAAAAACTGAGGTGAAACTTCTATATTGAGAGTACGCGACTGGCTGCGCAATTCATTCATATGCTCCTCGGCTAGAACGCCATACCTACCTGCTGCTATGGCTGAAGATAAAGAGAAAGGAATGAATGATATTAGAGGAAATGATAATAATAAAATGAAGCATTCATTCGCAACGAAAGATTGTGCAAGACTATAAAAGTACATCTATTTTCTTCGCTCTTGTGGAATGCCTCGATCACAAAGCGGATTTGACACCGTTATTTATTGACACTATATAATTATTACGAAAAAAATGTGATGTGATGTGTACCATTCACATGACTTTCTCTACATCTCTATTAAAAAGCTTATGATTCTACTTACTTCATACTAATTGAGAAAAAAATTAGCAGAAATAGTCTTATTACTTGCTTCCTTGTACGTAGAAGCAAAATATGGGAGTACCATAGGTTAAAGTAATAGTCAGAAGCTAGTTGCTATGTAACTGAAGTTCCTTTGTTTGTATGGACAGGAGTTAACAAATTCCCGTATCAGAATACTATGTTTTTCAAAGCAGAAACGAAAAAATAAGAATATCTAAAAAATGGTCAACTCCACGAAAAAAATGTATATGACATAAATTGTGTGTTTTAACGTGCTCTACATTTCTCATGTCGTAAGTGTTTGTCCATCTCTTACGGTTTAGCAGTAATGCACAATTCCGTAAAATTCATCCAGAATAAAGCAGTTTTCAGAGGTCATTTCCAGAAAATTCAAGATATACATTTTATTATCTGGTAAATATCTTTAATATACGATATTTTAATCAAAATCGTTAGAGCCATTTTTAAGAAAATCAAAATTTTCGAAATTTTTTCCAAGTAAAGGGTCGTTTGGGATGGGGGGAATTTTCTCAAAATTTTCGTGTCGCATCCCTGGAAGATACTAAACTTAAATACCAAGTTTGGTATTTTACCGACTTTTCGTTTTTGAGTTATCGTGTTCACAGACACACGGACACACGGAAACAGTGACACACGGACACACGGACCTTTATCTGAAAATGCTTTTTTTTGATACAGGGGACCCTAAAACATATATTTCCGGTGAAATCTCGGTATCGATTTTTTGGGTGGAGTGCAATACCTTCTCTATCCCTTCATTGTACATAAGGGGCTAGAGAAAGTAAAAATTAGCAGAAATAGTCTTATTACCTGCTTCCTTGTACGTAGAAGCGAAATAAGTGAGTACCATAGGTTAAAGTAATAGTCAAAAGCTGGTTGCTATGTAACTGAAGTTCCTTTGTTTGTATGGACAGGAGTTGACAATTTCCTGTATGAGAGAAGTATAACTTTTTTAAAGCTGAAACCAAAGACAAGAAATATCTCAAAAACGATCAACTACACGAAAAAATGTATTTTTTTTTTTATTGTAAGAAAATTCTTTTGTACAATTAGGTACAATGCAGTTGAGCTAATTAGATACAAAGAACAGCATGTAATATGTGGTTGGGGTGCCATCCAGCGATGGGCCCAAAGAAATAGTACAAAGATACAAAGAAAGCAGCACAGAAAATAATAAAAGAGCTAAATGTTCAGTCGCAGATCGGAGTGCCAGCGGCGCTTCAGTCTTCGTCGTTGAGGTTCAGGAGGAAGATAAATATGGCGGAGAAGAGGATTGCTGTGGCGCAAACAGGATCGATGGAGCCTCTTGTAGCTGATGCGGAGGACACACATTACCTCCGGTAGGCCTATGTCAGCGTGCAGAGTTGAGTTGCGCACGTACCATGGAGCGCCAGTCATGAGGCGGAGAAAACGGTTCTGTGTGCGCTGGAGTTTGATGGTCTGCGACGGAGCGGCAGAACCCCATATCGCACAGCTATATTGCCACATGGGTCGAATTAAGGAAGTGTAGACAAGACGCTTGTACCGCAAAGGCAATGGCGAGGAACCGGACACAAGATGATGGACGTCGCGGATGCGATGACGAATCCTCTGCACTAGACTGGAGAGATGGTGACCCCAAGTAAGACGGCTGTCCAAGATAAGGCCGAGGTACCTTATAGAAGTCGCGGTGGGTATCTCCGTCCCATTGAGAGCAATGGGATGATGGGTCACGTTCGTTTTGTAGGTGAACATAAAAAAAAAAAATGTATATAACATAAATTGTGTGTTTTAACGTGTTCTATGTTTTCTCTTTAGTAAGCTTTTGTCTATCTCTCACGCTTTAGTAGTTATGCAAATTCCGTAAAATTCATCCAGAATAAAGTAATCTTTGGAGACTATTCCCAGAAAATTCAAGATATACATTTTATTTCTCAGGTAAATATATTTAATATACGACATTTTAATCAAAATCGTTAGAGCTATTTTTGAGAAGATCAATATTTTCGTAAAAGTTCCATGTAAAGGGTAGTTGGGGGTGGGGGGATTTTCTTGAAAATCTTCGTGTCGCATCCTTGGAAGATATAAAGTTAAATACCAAATTTGGATTTAACAGTCTTTTCGTTTATTGAGCTATGCTGTCCAGACACACACACGCACACACGTGCACACACACGCGGAACCTTCTCCAGAAATGTTTTTTTTTTTTTTTTGTTTTTTTTTTTGTTTTTTTGTTTTTTTTTTGCATTCAGGCGACTCAAAACATATATTTCCGGTGAAATCTCGGTATCGAATTTTTGGGTGCAATACAATACCTTTTCTATACACTATGTACATAGTACATGTAGAGAAAGTAAAAATCCAAATGAGGATTTGATATAGAGACACGTTAGAACATTTAGGGCCTCCAATATAGAGCGCTTTCTTTTGCGCTGAGACGCCCTGAGGTGCATACATCTGGCAGGTTACTGCATGGCTTCTGATTTTCAAGCATTTACGATAATATAAAAATCTTATGTGCTACACTCCATGACTTTCTCTAGCTACTCTACAAACTTCTTACAAAAGACAATTCTTCTTTCAACACCATGCTATTCGAGATAAAGATTAGCAGAATTTAATACTTGGTTTCTTATAAGTAGAATAGAACTAAGGGAATGCACTAGGCTAAATGATAGTCAAATGTTTTAAAAGCTGCCGTCATGCGATTGTCGTTGCAAATCGCTTCTTTGCCTGGCTAGGATTAGAACAAAAGAAAAACGGAGCTTCCGACTTTAAAAAGTGTAAGTACTTCACAAATGAAACCAATAACAAGGAATATCACGGAAACGGTTACCTCCACAACAAAAACGTAAAGGTCATGAAGTGTGTGTTTTGACGAAATCTATATTTTTTTTTGTTTTGTATAGTAAGTTTTCGTCTATCTCTTACGGTTTACTAGTCAATCCAAATTAAGCAAAGTTCATCCAGAATAAACAGGTATTTAGAAGATGTTCCCAGAAAATTCAAGATATACATTTTATTTGCGATAGAAATGACTTTATGGGGTATTTTAATCAAAATCGTGAGAGCCGTAATTAAGAAAAACAAAATTTTCGAAAATTTCTCCATGTAAAGAGCAGTTAGGGGTGGGAGGATTTTCTTCAAAATCTTCATCTTGGTATTTAACCTCTTTTCGTTTTTGAACTTTGTTATACACAAACACACATACACAGACACACACACACACTCACTCATGGACCTGTTTCTGAAAATGCTTTTTTTTTTTTTTTTGGATTCAGGAGGTTCTAAATCATGTATTTCCGGTGAAATCGCGGTATCAAATTTTTGAGTGGAATACAATACTTCTCTATCCCTATGTACTTGGTACTAGTTATTTAAAATTGTATTAAATTAGTAGCAAAATAATTAAAAAGGCGAAAGTTTAATGTAATTATTATTCAAATATAGTTTAACTATGCCTATGCCTAAAATGTTTTCAATGATAATATACTTTTAATTTGTTATACCATACTTTAATCTTAATGTGTTTTCTCAGGATATAAATTCGCTAATAATATACCTAAAAATCTTTTCTTAAAGAAATTATTATATATTATCTAACTGCTTTTTACTCTCCCTACATTTACTATGTACATAGTGTATAGAGAAGGTATTGTAATGCACCCAAAAATTCGATACCGAGATTTCACCGGAAATTCATGTTTTGGAACTCCCTGAATAAAAAAAAAAGCATTTTTAGAAAAATGTCCCTGTGTGCGTGGCTGTGTGAGTTTGTGTGTGTGTGTGTGTGTGTGTGTGTGTGTGTGTGTGTGTGTGTGTGGGCAGCATAGCTCAAGAACGAAAAGCCCGTTAAATACCAAACTTGGCATTTAAGTTCAGTATCTTCCAAGGATGGGACACGAAGATTTTCAAGAAAATCCCCCCACCCCCAACTACCTTTTACGTGGAATTTTTTTCGAAAATGTTTATTTTCTCAAAAATGGCTCTAACGATTTTGATTAAAATCTTTTATATGCAAGATATTTAAATGCCAAATAAAATGTATATCTTGTATTTACTGGGAATAGCCTCTAAAGACCTCTTTATACTGGATGATTTTTATTGAATTTTGCTAAATGGTAAACCATAAGAAGTAGACAAAAATACACTGCACAAATGTAGATCACGATAAAACACACAATTTATGTCATTTACATTTTTTTCGTGGAGTTGGTCGTTTTTGAGATATTCCTTATTTTTGGCTTCAGATTTGAAAACCTTAGTTTCTCATACAGGAATTTGTGAAGTCCTGTCCATACAAACAAAGAAACTTGAGTCACATAGTAACAAACTTTTGACTATCACTTTTTACCTATGGTACTCCCTTATGTCCCTTCTACTTACAAGGAAGCAAGTAATAAGACTATTTCTGCTATTTTTTCTCGATTAGCATGAAGAAAATAGATGCACAAGTGTTTTAACAATGACTTGTTGCAGAGATGTAGAGAAAGTCATGTGAGTGTAACATATAAGATTTTTAAATTTGATTGATTTCTTCCTTTTTGGTGGAAATAATTATATATTTATTATTATAACAAATATGTGGTCTTATACTAATGATTTGGTCAAAAATCTGTATTAATTATAGAGAAAGTAAAACATCAAGGGAAGGAAACATAGCCCTAAGTGAGGTTTTTAGAAAAATTCCATAGACTTGATGGTGCACAGAGTTGTCAAAATCCTTAGCATGGCCTCTTACGGAAGGGAAGAAAAGCCGTGGTTCCGTGTCGTGTAAAAGAACCTCAAGCCTGATAGAGAGGCCTCTGAGCAAAATTAAGCGGTGTTTCACGCCCAGCATAGAATGGGACGCTGAGAACCTGCAGTTAAAGAGCGCCCATAAACAAAACGCCATTTTTTTTAGCGACACATGAGTGAATAAGGTATGTTCATACAAGCATTTCTGTTAAATGAAGCAACCGTGATCGATTTGGCGCCGGAAGAATGTAACCAGGCGGTGACAAAGTCCCTGACAACCTCTGCTTGAAAACTGCAATTGGAAAGTTGCCACAGGAACACTTCTGGAAGCTTCTGGTTCCGATTGATTGCTAAGATCGCCGTTAAACAATGAAATGAGGCCTAACCTAGATTGACCTCCCAGGGATGGTCCTTGGATCTGCATTCCGCGCATGCTCCATGTGTTTATGGTGCAATATCCAGCCATATCGATTCACTGCAGTCTCCTAGAACCGTGTTCCCTCGCCCCCGTCCATTAGCTTCAGCTTCACGTCGTCATGTCAGGCACTGACCACGATAACACTCCTGTTCTTGAGTTGCATTCATCCTCACATGGTGTGGCGCAAGGAAGTCTCACGAACTACAATTTGCACTGAGAAAACAGAGCAGAGTTTTAAGGTATAACAAGAATATTGCGTTTCCTCTCCTTCCCCACTGCTTTCGGGTTATTGCAGCTTTGAGAGTAATATTTAAGCTTTCCTCAAGGAAAAAGGCCACGAACCTCGTATTTATTACTATAGATTACTATATTACGAAGTTCAACTTTATTATTTATTTATTTATTACTTTCTCTATACGTACTATGTACATAGAGTATAGAGAAGGTATTGTATTCCACCCAAAATTCGATACCGAGATTTCATCGGAAGTACATGTTTTGGGTCGCCCTGAATGCAAAAAAAACATTTCTGGAGAAGGTTCCGCGTGTGTGTGCGTGTGTGTTTGTGTGTGTCTGTGGACAGCATAGCTCAAAAACAAAAAGACCGTTAAATCCAAACTTAGTATTTAACTTAATATCTTCCAAGGATGCGACACGAAGATTTTCAAGAAAATCCCCCACCCCCAACTACCCTTTACATGGAACTTTTTCGAAAAGTTTTATCTTCTCAAAAATAGCTCTAAAGATTTTGATTAAAATATCGTATATTAAAGATATTTACCTGACAAACAAAATGTATATCTTGAATTTTCTGGGAATAGCCTCTAAACACTACTTGTTTCTGGATGAATTTTACGGAATTTTGCATAACTGTTAAACCGTAAGAGATAGTCAAAAGCTTACTAAAAGGAAAACGTAGAAAACGTTAAAACACACAATTTATGTTATATACATTTTTTGTGGAATTAGTCGTTTTTGAGATATTCCTTGTTTTTGGTTTCAGCTTTGAAAAACTCATCTTTTCTCATACAGGAATTTGTTAACTCCTGTCCGTACAAACAAAGGACATACACATAGGAACCAGCTTTTGACTATCACTTTATCGTATGGCACTTCCTTATTTCGCCTCTACTTAAAATGAAACAAGTATCTAATAAGACTATTTATAATAATTTGTTCTCTGTTAGCATGAAGTAAATAGAAGCATACGCTTTTTAATGATAATTTATTGCAGAGTTGTAGAGAAAGTCATGTGAATGGTACACACAAGATTTTTGCTTACGTGGACACAGAAGTAAAAGATTCCATTTTCAGCCAAACTTCTGCTGAAATTGTGTACAAAATTACTTTGTATACAAAAGAATTTCCTGGGATATTTTAAGCTCTAAACCCTTACTAACAACTAATTTAACAACCTGCTCTTATTGCTGATACGGAGACAGGGGAAATATATTAATAATGTAGATGTAGTGTATCAATCATAAATTAGATCTTTTAATATTATAGCTACTAATATTCATCCAATATAATTTTTTGATAAAGATGAGAGACGAAATCCTTTATTACCTATATTATCTTCCCCGAAATCCCACATTTATAGTTCTTCTTATAAATCATAGCTACACCGGCAGCTTTTTGAGTTTGCATAAGTTAATTGTCAATTATATTCATTTGTTTTTGTTTGTGTTTATCTTTATGCTACATGCACAATGAGATTAAAGAAGGTAGCATAAGCGCAGACGCAACGAACCACCATTCACAATGCAATCGTAAGCGCAACGCAAGAAGTTGGCACGGGTTTCTAGGTCCGCAAGTTACATGCGAATACCTTCCAAGCGCTCCGCAAGTTACAAACTGAGTAACATAACCAACAATACCACATAAGAAAATCCACTCAATCTTTTACAGATAAATATGTTACAAAATTACATTCTAACAACTGACGTCAGTGACGTCACTATAATTGCTTATTCAAAATTATTGAAAATAGTACAAACATAGAGAATTCAGAAAGTGATAAAGCTAAACATTTATTGAACTAAGAATTATCTCTCTGCGTCTTCGATTTATGAGAACTAAGAAATTTAGGCATAAATGATAGCTACATCCATCAAATCAAAGAAGGATTCGCAAGGAGACTGTCATAACATCTTGAGGGAAATTACAGATGGGCGGCTCTGCTCGGTCAAATAGAAGAGCATGCATGTACAGCTGGCCGTGTAAAACCTCGCAGTGCGATCTTCTGTTGTTAATTCATAGACACTACATAGAGAAAAGAAGCAGAATTTCTCCTCTTTGCATGCAACGTAAGAAAATGGCGTTTCATTTATGGACGCTCTTTAACTGCTGTGGTTCTCAGCGCCACATTCTATACTGGGCATGAAAGCACCGCTTGAGGTTCTTTTACGTGCCGTAAATCTACGACACGGGACCCACGGCTTTATTTCCCTTCCGAAAGAAGCCATCGTCCTCCGCCGGTTTTGAACCCGCGACCTTGGGTACATGAAGTCAGCATGGTAACCATTACACCACGGAGACGTAAGGATAAAGTTTGGAGTTTGCAAAATCTTGCATTGCATTGCACTGAGTCGTGTCTTGCGTGTTTCTATGGAATGCTTACATTAAATAATTTGAGTCCAAACTCTTGCGCTTACGTTGCGTCTGCGCTTGCATTTCATTGTGAATGTAGCATTACATTTTTTACCTTTATGTTCTGCGGTTTTGCCCCTTCAGAAAAGGGGGAAAAAGTGCAACATAACTGTCATTCTGAGTATTTGCTGTTGTCCCTTAAAGAGGGTAGTGTGCAGCAATAAATTACCAAAACAGATAACTCTTTACTAATTGCTTTATGCCCCAATGAATCTGTGGGGACGTTAGATGTAGTCAGCTGATGCTTGGAGTCCCATGTGCGTGTACTTTGGCCACAGCTTTAGTAACGCAAGCCACAATCATACTGTCCCCGTAGGGGGGAGGTTTCGACCTCTTCAGTTGTCTTGGTGCCGGCGCTGCGGACCCCGAGTACCCGTGGTACTTCTGTGACCAGAAGTAGTCGGGCCGAACATCTGAGCCCCTCCCGTTGGGGAGTTGTTCAAAATGGGCTGGTCTCAATATCCATCTAATTGTGTACGTTTTGGTTTTGGGCCTCATGTCCTCCGGTACTAGCCTGGAGAGCTAGTAGACGGTATGCTTGTGTCCGTCGAACCTACCAAGGTTATTGGTAGTCTTCCCTACGGAGTTGACGCGCCTAAGTGGTGTAGCCACTTCCGTTCCTGGTACGTCCCATGCCGGGGAGTGGGGGCTTTTTAATCTCAAGGTATTGCCTTAACGGAAAGAGCCACGGGGTTGTGATGATCTCCTGGTGCATCAAGAATGGGGGGCTTCAGCCCTGAGCAGCCATTCGAGCATAACATAACTGCCTTTAATTCCGATGGTTCGTACGTGAACTAATCTGGTCCCAGAGTTTCTGGATGATGAAATTCTTTGGATGGCGCCACAATTGCTTGTACTGCCTATTTATACCTTCTTTTCTTAGTACAGAGGTAGATTCAATACTTAGATTTCACCGGAAATACACATTTTAGAGTCCTCTGTATCCAGAAAAGGGATTTTACTTTTTGTACTAGTATGTAATATATAGCTAGAGAAGGTATTACATTCCCCCCAAAAATTCGATACCGATATTTTACGGGAAATACACGTTTTAGGCTCCCCTGAATCCAATAAAAGCATTTTCAGAAAAAGATCCACGCGCGCGTGTGTGTATGTTCCAGTGTGTCTATGAAAAAGATAACTCAAAAACGAAAAGTTGAGACCGCTAATTAGCCCCGTAGTAATAATAACTATCAGTCTAATAATTATCTATATATATTTATATGTAACAAGAGTTAATATTTAATAAGTTGTATGCATAGGGACGAAGAAGCAAGTGGTTTACTAGAAAGTTACTCAGAATCATGACGCCAGACTGGATAGAGGGGTGAGAAGTTGCTTCTTTTATGAAAGTCACGTTCGAGTTTAGTATAAGGGGAAACCACAAGTAAATACACACAAGGGGATTTTTTCTCTATATTCGTGGTATCACGTGATTATTATGATGCATTCTGGGAGATTTGCAATGATTTTTGGGTCATGATGGTGTCATTTTGGCGGACCTTCTAACCAATCAGAAAGAAGCGACGTCTTTTCGTATATAAGACGTAAGACTCAGCACATCGGGGTAGTTGCTAAGAAATCACCCGTGGGAGACGCCACGTCGTCGTTGTTAAGAATTACGCGTGAGAGAGACCACGTTGACCGTTTGTTAAGAATTCGCCTGAGAGAGGCCACGTCGGACTGTTTGCTAATAATTCGCCTGTGAAGTAAAGTAACGTCGCTCGTGATTACGTGAAAGTGAATTGTGCCACGTACTCAATGAAAGCAGTGTAATTCAGAGTACTTGTGAGTCAGTATTAGAGAGCATCAATCAGCTGTATAAAAGTGTATAACCAGGTGCTTGTCTCAAATCTCCTTCATAATAAATAACAGTACAAGGTTTGAAGTGTTTTTCTTAATATCTACAAGAACACTCCTACAACTCTATCCACTAGATAATCCACACCTGGGAGAGTCAAGATTCATGCAAGACTGCGCAACGCCGTGGTAACCCATCCCGGAGAAACTTCAGTACCAGGTACGTGAGAGTAGAGGAGTTGTTTGGAAGTGACAGTTAGTTACGTTGCACCTAAGCACACAACGTGCGGAAATAACTATAGATTCAAAATCCACGCTTCATATGAATACCCAAACTGGGGAGGAAAAACAGCCAGCAACAACAAAAATACCCCAGCATATGGCGACCAACGTGTAGGGCACGAATAAAAGCAGTCGGATACCGCAACTACCGCAATTGACACCGTAAATCGCAGAGACGAGTCCAGGAGTCTGAAGGAGGGGGCACGACGACACCAGAGACGAGAGGAACGACCCGACGACCACGCCGACGCTGACAGATATCCCCGAGCGAAAGTGAAAGTGCTAGTGCTAAGTGAAAGCAAGAACAGAAGAAAGAAAAGAAAAAGGAAGAAACAAAAGCAACAACGCAACAAAAACACCGCTGCAAAGTTGGTAAAATACCAAACTTGGTATTTAAGTTTAGTATCAACAAGGACACTAAGATTCTGCACCCTTTACATGGAAAAAAATTCGAAACATTTTATTTTCTTAAAAAAATCTCTAAGATTTGTATTAAAATACCGTAGATATGTTAAAAATATTTATAAGACAAATAAAAAGGTTTATCTTGAATTTTATGGGAATTGCCACTGAAGACCTCTTCATTCTGGATGACTTTTTCATAACTGTAAAAGATAGACAAAACTTACCACACCAATATGGATATCTCGTTCAAACAGACAGCTTTTTGAGTTGACCATTTAGAGATATTCCTTGTTATTGATTTCAGTTTTAAAATGCTTAAAATGTTTCTCATAAGAACTTTGTCAACTTCTGGCCATACAGAGAAACGTATATCAACCACAGGTCAACCAGCTTTTAAAGATTTGACTATCACTTTAGTCTAGTGAATTCCCTTATTTCCCTACTACAAGGGAGCAAGTAATAACATAATTCTGTTAATGTTTATCTCGATTAGCATGAAGAATAAACTTTTTAAAATAATTTGTTACAGAGGTGTAGAGGAAGTCATGGGAATGGAACACATCAGATTTTTTATTTATATCTATGAAATTAGATTGCATTCCTGCGAGTATTATAACTCTTCTTACTTGTGATATTATAAGCTCATTCCTGATTGAAAAAATTCCCCCGATTATGCAAGCCGCTTGACTTAGTGTACTCCATTATTGTGCTCCACTGGGATGACCTGAATCGTCGGATTCAATCACACAGAAATGATTTAAAGTAATTACTGCCAGTTTTCCAAAATCTGCCGAAGCTGGAACTGCCTAGTTTTGGTAAAGCCTTCATTTGTTATAACGCAAAATATGTTAAAATATATTTCATATAAAAATAAAAACTTTGGCAATGTGTATTTGAAATATAATGTATCCTACATCATAAGACAAGTTACACCATCCATTTCCACCCCAAAAGTCATCCTAATCTGTGATTGAACCGGAAGGAGAAATCTATGCCTTTATCTTTTCTATAGCGAATAACGTTATAACCTACGTTTTAATATGTTTACTTTCTCTACACGTACTATGTACATAGTGTATAGAGAAGGAATTGCACTGCATCCAAAAATTAGATACCACCAGAAATATATGTTTTAGGGTTCCCTGTATCCAAAAAAAAAAAAACAAAAAAAAAACATTTTCACAAAAAGGTCCATGTGTGTGTGTCCGTGTGTCGATAAAATACCACACTTGGTATTTAAGTTTAGTATCTTCTAGGAATGCGATACGAAGATTTTGAGAAAAATCCCCCCACTCCAAACTACCCTTTGCATGGATTTTTTTTTTCGAAAATGTTGATATTCTTAAAAATGGCTCTAACGATTTTGATTAAAGTAACGTATATTAAAGATATTTACTTGACAAATAACATGTATATCTTGAATTTTCTGGGAATACCCTCTGAAGATTACTTTGTTCTGAATGAATTTTACGAAACGTTGCATAACTACTAAACCGTAAGAGATGAATAAAAACCTACCAAACAAAAAATGCAGAGCACATTAAATCACAGAATTTATGTTATATATTTTTTTTCGTGGAGTTGATCGTTTTTGAGATATTCCTTGTTTTGGTTTCAGCTTTGAAAAATGTATACTTTTCTCATACAGGAATTTGTCAACTCCTGTCCATACAAACAAAGGAACTTCAGTCACATAACAACCAGCTTTTGACCGTCACTTTAACCTATGGTACTCCCTTATTTCGCTTCTACTTACAAGGAAGCAAGTAATAAGACTATTTCTGCTAATTTTTTCTCGATTATCATGAAGTAAATTGAAGCATAAGCTTTTTAACAATAATTTGTTGCAGAGATGTAGGGAAAGTCATGTTAATGGAACATATTAGATTTTTTTTTTTTTTTTTTTTTTTGAGTTGCTGACGATAGGCGCGAGATGGCCGAAGTGTTTACGAGAACACTCCGCGGAAAAAGTAATGGATGTGAATAGAGACATAGGGCATGAATCGAGCTATTTAACAGCACACACGTTCTGCCGGACGGAAAACGTAATGATGGCATAGCGGTATTAATGTGGTATATGCTAGTTTTAGCAATGCTATTGATCACAGGAGTTAGTTAAACCCTGGGCCAGATTTTGGGGGTGGTCAAAGCCATAACAACAAAAGAATAGAAGGAGTAAAGAAAATCGTGATAAATTCGGTAGGATAACCACAAGAAGAAATAACAAGAACTCTGAAATATTGGTTTAGGATCAAGAATTTAGAAGAGAATAGCATTTTGAAACTTTGTCTAGTAACACCAGAGAAAGTGAAGTGAGGAAATACCTGGATTAATAGAATTAATAAGATTAGGGGAAAATTGGTCAGGGTATATTGTGGCGGGATAGAGAGACTACGGGAAGTGGATTTTGCAAAAAAAAAAAAAAAAAAAAAAAAATTAAAAGAAAAAGAAGAAGAGTTGATGATATGCAAATGCAGGAGATATTAGGTAGTTTCACTAAAAAAAATCTGATGTGTTCCATTCAAATGCCTTACTCTATATCTCTGCAACAAGTATTGTTAAAAAGCTTATGCTTCTATTTACTTCATGCTAATCGAGAAAAAATTAGCAGAAATAGTCTTATTACTCGCTTCCTTGTAAATAGAAGCGAAATAAGGGAGTACCATAGGTTAAAGTGATAGTCAAAAGCTGGTTGCTATGTGACTGAATGTTTTGTAGGGACAGGAGCTGATCATTTCTTGCATGAGAAAAGTATAAGATTTTAAAAGTTGAAACCAATAACAAAGAATATCTAAAAAACGAGCAACTGCACGAAAAAAGTTTATATAACATAAATTGTATTTTAATAAGCTCTACATTTTTTGTATGGTAAGCTTTTGTCCATCTGTTACGCTTTAGCAGTTAAGCAAAAATACTCTCCATGAAAATTCATGATATACATATTATTCGTTAGGTAAATATCTTCAATATATGATATTTTAATCAAAATCATTAGTCATTTAAGAGAAAATCAAAATTTTTGAAAAAAGTTCCATGTAAGGAATAGTTTGGGGGGGGGGATTTTCTTAAAAATCTTCGTGTCGCATCCTTGGAAAATACCAAGCTTAAATACCACGTTAATAAATTAATTAAAAAAAATTAAATACCATGTTTGGTACTTAACGGGATTTTCGTTTTTGAGCTATGCTGTCCACAGACACACTGAAACACACACACACATACATACGCGCGCGCGCGCGCAGAGACACACCCGGGCCCTTTTTGCAAAACTGCTTTTTTCTGGATTCAGGGGGACCCAAAACATGTGTTTCCGGTGTGTGTTTTAATGAATTCTACATGTTTTGTGTAGCGAGTTTCTATCTTTCCCTTACTTACAAAAGTCTCCAGAATGAAGAAGTCTTTAGAGACTATTCCCAGAAAATTCAAGGTATACATTACGCTTGCCAGAAAATATCTTAAACATATGGTACTTTAATAAAAATCGTTAAAGCTAATTTTGATAAAATCAAAATTTTCGAAAAAAAATGTCACATATACTGGGTAATGGAGGTGAGGGGATCTTTGTGGGGCATCCTTAGAAGATTTTGAACATAAATACCAAGATTGGTATTTAACGAGCGTTTCGTTTTTGAGCTATGCCGCACACACACATACTCACAAAACTAATATTTTTCTTCTTCAGAAAATGAAACAGCGTCGTGTACAGAATTGGTCACGGAATTGGCACGGCCACTAATCTATTAAGGTAGGCTGCATGTTATTCTTCAACAGCGTTTCTATCTGCGTGTGTCACCTTATCTGTACTCATGTGTGTGTTGTACACACATTCCTTTTCTCGGTTCACGAGCTGGGAACACAACTAGGTTTTTGTTTATGTTATTCACACCTTATCACGCTTAATCTATTGACAATTCTTTAAAACAGTTTCAGTAAATACGCACGCTAAGTCTGTGATTGTTTTCATGTTCTAGGATCTAAATGCAAGTATGAGGTAAGTATTTTCTAACAGTCTAAGATATTTTATAAAATGTAAGGGGACCCGGTAAGACAAATATGAGTAAAAATACATTTTTTGTTTTTGTATATAAATACTAGAGAATTTTGTGAGTAAAATGCTTCAATTTTTATCTTGATATCACTATTCTAAGGCTTTTTATCGAGTATTCACCAAGGGGCTGCATTTGGTGGGCGTGGTTGGTCAATTTAATGACATTTGTTTTTGCTATGAAAGGAATGAGGAAGAAAATGTTGTAGGACATTTCTGAAATGGCCATACTTATTACTGATTTATCATGGAAACCTAACCTAGCCAGTTTGTTTTGTGTAAACATCTTAGTTTGTGATTGTGAATATTTTGTTGTTGTGTTTGGCTGTTACCGCGACACAGCAATAGGGTTTTGAAAAAGCGGAAGAATATTGCAAAATCAAAACATATCACTGCAAATAATGTTGATAGTACAATCCATTGAAATAAACACTGATATAGATAGTGATGAGGTGAAGTGTAATAGTTATTCTAAAAAGAAACTGCACAACTATGGAGATGAATATAATCATTTATTGAAAGATGCTGATGAAAATAGTACTAATGAAATAGTAAATATTCAAGTATTATAAGATATCTTTCATAGCCCTGACAATCCCTCTTCTGGAATGTATTGAAAAGTTAGTTCTAACTTTGAAGCTCGATATCCCAAAACTGCATTTTTTGATACACAAGGAACATTTTGTCAGAAATTGTTAGACATAGAAAGCTCATACTTTCAGGAATTATGTTTATATAAATCATAAACATTGTTCAAAATTATCTATAGTTTTGAGATTTTGAGGTGATTTGTTGATATGATATTTTTAATGAAAAAATTGACTACTGCAAAAACATTATTTACTCTTCAAATAATTATTCTATAAACAACGTTAAAATGAGTATAAAAGTCCATATAATGTACTGTAAAATTGTAAGTAGGTACAATAAATGTTCCTTAACAGTAAATGTTAACATTGTCATTATATGCCTTACCGCATCTCCTTAACTTATACACCGTTAGATAAAACTATTTACACCTGCTTGCCTTTCTGCGATATTGTCGCGAACAAGATTCTGCGACGTGGGGGATAGCTATTTGAGGGTGGTGAAAGGAAGGCAGATGATAGAGCAATGATAACAACGGGACTTATATTAAGAAAGATTAAATACTCTTTTTTTTTTTTTTTTTGGTAGCGAATGTTTGGTTTACAAAGGTGGGCGATTGCAATCTATTTCATTACTAATTCTGGCCAATATCTTTCTTATTACTGGGGTTACTAATATAAAGCCTTACCTTAAAAATGTAAATGGCGTGTTATTTATGGACGCTCTTGAACTATTGTGGTTTTCAGCGTCCCGTTCTTAATTGGGTGTGAAAGACCTTTTAATTTTGCTCAGAGGCCTCTCTTATCAGGCTTGACGTTCTTTTACGTGCCGTAAATCTACGACACGGGACCCACGTCTTTCCCTTCCGAAGGAAGCCATGCTAAGGATTTTTACACCCGAAAAAACTACTACTCAGCAACTACTTAAGATAGTGAGCTGAAACATTCCAGGTTTGTTCATCAATACCTGTACTGTTAATTGATGAAAAATTGAATATGTCTGTTGATTAGAAGTATTTGTTTAATAAAGCGGTTAAAATGTTATTGAAAAATTATGATTTTTAAATTTAAGAAAAATAAGTAATCCATATACATAAACATTTTTTCGTTAAAATAAAGTCTATTTAGATGCAAATATGTTATAAAAATGTCAGCCCTTAGTGTTAATTAGTTTTTGAGATAATGGGACATTTGTATCGACAATGTTACTTCTTCTGAAATTGCTTTCAAATATAAAATTAAAGCAAAAATAATGTAACCTAACTTTCCAAACACAGCTTCGCAGTTCTTCTAAACTCTCACATGAAGGATATGAGCGGGATTCCAATACTACGAATAGCTAACGTAAAACGTTCCGAAAAAAATAAACAAAAGATCTCTTCTCTAATATTAATACTTACTACACATTTATTGATGTTTTACCAAGTGAGTGTATAAAAATGTTCTATAAATTACTACACGTGATTATTTTTCAACAATATTTTAAACTATTTGCAATTAGCGTACTTCCAAGAAAGTTGTACCAAAATGAGCGGGAGATTTGAAATATTAATGTGCAATTAAAACATGAAAATGGAAAGAAATTATGAAAATCCCATTTCGCTCCCCTTAAGAAATATGTCTGGGCGAGGTGAGAAATGAAGTGGTCGAGGTGGTTGAGCGGTTGAGCCCGGAGCGACGCCCCAAAACGCACAAACGAAGCAGAGGTTCCCCGACGGTCAAGGTCTGGAGGTCGGGTTTGCATCCCGGAAAGGCCGTATTTCTAATGTGGAGAACCAAGTGAGTAGTCTTAGTCAAACAACATCAAATGTTTAAATATTCTAGAATATCCGGTGTGACGTCAAAGTGTGAATGTGCACGTAGGCCAACGGAAGTTGGCGTCATCAAAAACACCACTAGGCGTGCTATCTGAAGAGGCTAGTCGCTTCCATTCTATTACTTAATCAGATTATAACAAACTTTGTATTTTTTCCAAGAATATGTAAGAATGAAATCCCAATTAATTCAGATTAATTAATTCTTAATTAATAAAATATTACTAAAGCAATATAAGTTACACACGTGACAATATCTCAGCTGGAGTACTGCATGAGATTGTCTCATAACCAAGAGACACTGTTAGGATCTGAAGTGATGGGATATCGTGTCTGCGGAGGGGAGAAGGGTGCTAGAGAGTAGACAACCTTCACCTGTTTCCTGTGTGAGCTCGGAGCAACACTTCAAGTGGGAAACACTTTCAGGAAAGGAAATTGGAATAGTCCTCACGTTCTCACTTCACACTCTTACTACTCCTGGACTGCTTCATTACTGACAATTGTCTCAAGCTTTCATACATACATTTCATTTTAATTTGCTTGAATTTCTATGGAACGTTAAAGCAAGCCGTATTTATTTCTAAACGTTATTGAATCAAAACAACCCAGATCAATGCGTTTATGAAAGCAAGAAGCTTTTTGTTTATATGCTTCTAGAAAATAATGAGGAGAATGATCGGAAAAATACGTTTCATTTGTTTCTGCTTGTTAATAATGAATGTCGATATTCTCCTCTTACCGGAAGATCGACTGCCACGTGATGAAAACAAAAATTGTAATTTGTAGTCGCTATACTTACAACAGTATGCTTTGATTTATTTTGCTTTATTAGAAACTCAAACTCCGAAAGCGATAAAGCTGTAATTTCATCGTTCATATTTTGAGCTAAAAAGTTCCTAAGTTTTATCATATATCTTTCTCTTTTACTTTTTCTATACGTACTATGTACTTA
Source organism: Hymenopus coronatus (assembly GCA_030762935.1). NCBI lineage: Eukaryota > Metazoa > Arthropoda > Insecta > Mantodea > Hymenopodidae > Hymenopus > Hymenopus coronatus. The sequence continues at coordinate 20,675,038 of CM060885.1, forward strand.
GTGCGTAGAGAAGGTGTTGCATTTCACCAAAAATTCGATACCGAGATTTCACCGGAAATACGTGTTTTGAGACCCCCTGAATAAAAAATGCCCGTGTGTGTCTGTCAGTCTGCTGTCTGTGTGTATGTGTGTGTGTGTCTGTGGGCAGCATAGCTCAAAAACGAAAGGACTGTTAAATACAAAACTTAGTGTTGAAGTTCGGTATCTTCTAAGGATGCAACTCGAAGATTTTAAAGAAAGTTCCCCTACCCCAAACTACCCTTTACATGGAAAAAATTCGAAATATTTTATTTTCTTATATTTTGATTTTTCTTTAAATTTTGATTAAAATATTTTATACTTAAGATATTTACATGCCAATAAAATGTATACCTCCAATTTTCTGGGAATAGCCTCTGAAGACATGTTTATTCTGGATGAATTTTTCGGAATTTTGCATGTCTAAGAGACAGACAAAAACCTACCACACAAAAAATGTAGAGCTCGGTAAAGCAAACAATTTATGCTATACACATTTTTTTCGTGGAGTTGATCTTTTTTTTTTTTTTTTTTTTTTAGATATTCCTTGTTATTAGTTTCGGCTTTTAAATACTTACACTTTTCTCATATGGGAGCTTGTCAAAACTTGTCCACGCAATGAAACGCATTTCAATCCCATGGCAACCACATTTTAAAACATTTGTCTGTTGGTTTAGCCTAGTATATTACCTTATTTCACTTCTATTTATTAGGAACTAAGTAATAAGACCGTTTCTGCTAATGTTTTAACATGAATTAGAAGAATAAGATTGTTAACAATAATTTGTTATAGACATTTTTATATATGTCTTATAGTGCCAGATTTGAACCTGAGGTCTTAAACGTATCGTGAGTAATAGTATTAATAGTTCTTTATGTAAGAAATAGACATAATTTTGCATAATATTAAAGGGGAGCAATAAATAGAAATTAGCATATTGAATTTAGTGGAGGGTAGGCCTTAACTGAACTTTCAGTGCATTGCTGGTTTATAATCATTAATGCCGAAATAATAGGCTTCAAGTAGCATTTGTTTGAACATCAACACTGCAGTTAACGTGTTTACATTACAAGATTATATTTGTTTTATTTCACACTGCTCTCAATTTATTAATTTCATCTTTTAAGATCCAGGATCATTTGGGAGCCGGATGAAGAAAGGATAACATCCATGTAATATCTATTTGGATTCTTCCTATGATGCAAGTCTATGCCTCACGTTAATCTATATAAGCCATAATCTTCTACCTAATCTATATATTCTACTGTCATGTATAGTGTGGCGCAAAATAAGGAAATATTCCTTTAATTGCGTTGATTCCTTTAGACATATTGAAGATACAATGAAAACTTTTCAGTTTGTTGATATCAGTTGCTAAAAACGGATAAAATGCTGTGATTTTAACTATGAAGTTACATTCTCTTGAATCGAGTCGCCAAACACCTCAATCAAATCATTCTGAATTGTGGCGCTGGTCTCTATATTTCTTCTATCATACTAGCTTAAATGTTTCCTCAGAATCATATTACCACTGTTAATTCTAAATCATCCTGCAGCAGAGTAGTGTTCGTAAACTGCCATATCTGAGTACAGCTCCGTATTTTAATCTATTCGGAAGTGTTTTCCCTCTAATGATTTTTTTTTCTGTAGCTTAACATGAAACTGGCGAAATGATGCTCAAATGACCTTGGGGTCCATGGAGCTGATAGTTACTGGACATTCGTCTTCTCAGGTTAAGGGAAAACCCCGAAAAAATCTTATCCGAGTAATTAACCCACACTACCCAGGTTGTAATGACATTGCTGCCAGCTATAAAGTTTGATTAGGTATATCATTTTATAAGTTCTTTTTTCAGGAAAATCTTTCTTCCTTTTGAGCTATTGCGCTATTAAATAATCATGTTCCTTTTTTACGTTAAATATAGAATTATCTGCAACCAACATAGCATATTTATGACATTTTGAATATGAATGCAATTTTAAATATTCTCTATCTAGTTGTAAAGGGTAAAGGATAAACAACGTAAGGAAGCACCTCGCGCACCGCGACCTGCACAGATATATGGTGACTAACACCTCCCGAGAGAAAGGGATGAATAAGGGAACTGCAGGGGGCTATAGATCGCAGGCAGAAAAGGCACAGAGAGACGCGGAAATACCTAAACAAAAGTTGATGACCAGTTCTACTGCAGGAGCCACCAGAGAGAGCAATCAAGCGACCCATCCATTTGGAATTGTCCACGGGAAGTATTCTTTTAAAGTACTTCCATATCATCTGCCCGACAGCGCCACACATTATAACCTGGAAGCACACTTGAAAGTTTATAAGGAAATAAAACGAAAGGGAAATTATGGAAAGGAAATCGCAGTAATAGAGAAAACACCCAATATTCGCCTATCGACCCCGGGGGGAAACCCGAAAAGTTCATATGTCAGAGTGAGTGGTCACCGGTTATCGAACCCACGCTCTCCCGAATGCGGAGAGACGTTACTGCGGCTCCATCTTGTTGGGCGTTTTAGGTTTGTACCATATACCCTAATGCTATATGTTAACCTTTTTTAGCACTATCTTTAACAATTAAATATATTATTTACAAAAGGAGCATTCTTTCACTTCAGGATAAGATAATCAGTTAAATTTATCAAGCCACTTCATCAAACCTGAACAGTTCTTAAATGAGTTTGATTTACTCATAAATATATTAGCAGACAAATAATTTCGTATAGCTCTCCATCTGTTATGTAGGAGCGTAGCTGTTTTTACTTTCTCTACAGGCACTATGTACATAATGTATAAAAAATTCGATACCGAGAGCTCACCGGAATTACGTATTTTAGGAACCCCTTAATCCAAAAAAAAGTATTTTAGAAAAATTTCCGTGTATGTTATCCGTCTTCTGTGTGTGTGTGTGTGTGTGTGTGTGTGTGTGTCTGTGTGTATATATGTGTGTGTGTATCTGTGGGCAGCATAGCTCAAAAACGAAAAGTCCATTAAATACCAAACTTGATAAGTCACGACACGAAGATATTCAAGAAAATCCTTACACTCCCAACTACCCTTTACATAGAACTTTTTTCTAAAATTTTGATTTTCTCAAAAATGGCTGTAATCATTTTGATTTAAATATCGTATATTAAAGATATTTATCTAACAAATGAAATATCTCAGAATTTTCTGGGAATGGCCTCTGAAGACTTCTTTATTGGATGAATTTTACGGAATTTTGCATAACGGCTAAACCGTAAGAGATGGAGAAAACTTACCACACAAAAAATGTAGAGTACTTAAAACACACAATTTATGTTATATACATATTTTTGTGGAGTTGATCATTTTTGAGATATTCCTTGTTTTTGGTTTCAGCTTTGAAAAATGTATACTTTTCTCATACATGAATTTGTCAACTCCTGTCCATACAAACAAAGGAACCTCAGTCATATAGGAACCAGCTTTTAACTACCACTTTAACCTATGGTGCTCCCTTATTTCGCTTCTACTTACAAGGAAGCAAGTAATAAGGCTATTTCTGCCAATTTTTTTCTCGATTGACATTAAGTAAATAGAAGCATGAGCTTTTTAACAATAATTTGTTGCAGAGATGTACAGAAAGTTATGGGAATGGAACATATTAGATTTTTTTTTTCATGCTTGGTATAGATTGTATATAATTTAGCACAAAAACCATTATCATTCAAGTTCTCAACAGTTATATTACACCAATCTCACTTGTCATAGTTAGTCATTGTTTTAAAACTGGACACTTGAAGGTTATATTTAACTTGGATTTCAATACTTAACTGAAGCAGAAGGTTTGTGAAAGTCGTTTATATTCAATGTGGATGGCACATTAATTTCAATATGTTGGAAGCACACTTTCACTACTTCACCATTAATAGTAACAGAAGTTTTCTTCATAAAGACTGCTCAATTAAACTTTTACTTTCTCATTGATGTTAACACTCATATTTGTAAACAAATTACGACAAAATGAAATCATAATATCAAAGCTGACTTTTGCTAGACAAAGAACAAAATACGAGGGCCTTTTTTTTTTTTTTTTTTTTTCAACCTTCGATAGGCTATAAATAAAAGAGAGGATCATAGAAAACAATTATTTTATTACTAAAAGTTTTGTACGCTTATGGTTACTTTTCAACATAATCACCGAAAAGATTGAGGCATCTAATGTACCTGTGCACAAGCTTTGCAATACCCGCTTCAAAAACTGTTGCCGTCAATGATTTCAAATGAGCATTGACGTTGTTTTGAAGATCCTCGTTTGTTTGAAAGTGCTGCTTTCCTAGCCTCGTCTTCAGTTCAGGGAAAAGGTGAAAGTCGCTGGGTGCCAGATCAGGACTGATGATCGAAAATGTCCCATTGAAATTGTTCAAGGAGCCGATGGGTTGTGCCAGCAGTTTGTGGACGAGCGTTGCCATGGATCAACTCAATTCCTGAAGTCAGCATTCTTCTTTGTTTGTTATGAATGGCTCTTCGCAAACGTAGTAAAGTTTTCACAATAAACAGCTGTATTGATAGTGGTTCTGGGCTGCATCATTGGCGGCAACATATTTTGAAGCGGGTATTGCAAAGCTTGTGTACAGGTACGATAACTGTCTCAATCTTTTTGGTGATTATGTTGAAAAGTAACCATAAGTGTATAAAACTTTTAGCAATAAAATAATTATTTTCTATTAGCTTATCTTTTATTTATAGCCTATCGAATGTTAAAAAAAACGTCCCTCGTATATAATTAGCGTCCAAATACGAAACTAAATAAATTGACAGCAACAACAAGAGAAGCCATAGCGTTGAATCTTTCAATATTGTCAACAACGTTTTAAGAAAATTCATCTTAAAGATAAAAATCTGATGTGTTCCAATCACATGATTTTCTCTAATATAAATTGTGTGTTTTAATGTGCTATACATTTTTATGTAGTAAGTTTTTGTCCACTTCTTACGGTTTAGCATTTATGCAAAATTCCATAAAATTCATCCAGAATAAAGTAGTCTTCAGGGGCTATTCCCATAAAATTAAAAATATAAATTATTTGTCAGGTAAATATCTTTAATATACAATATTTTAATCAAAATTGTCAGAGCTATTTTTGATAAAATCAAAATTTTCGAAAAAAAAGTTCCATGTAAAGAGTAGTTTGAGGTGGAGGGAAGTTTCTCAAAATTTTCGTGTCGCATCCCTGGAAGATACTAAACTTAAATACCAAGATTGATATTTAAGCAACTTTTCGTTTTTGAATTATAATGTTCACAGACATGGACACACACGGACCTTTTTCTAAAAATGCTTTTTTTATATAGGGAACCCTAAAACATATTTCCGGTGAAATCTCGGTATCGAATTCTTGGGTGGAGTGCAATACCTTCTCTATTCATAGTACCTGTAGAGAAAATAAAAGTCACTTTATGAACAAATGCTTCCCTCTGATTCATTTAGAAAAGTCAGCAAGATGCTTCCAGATTTTAGCTTTCGGCACATAAAATACGATAAATTAACAAATATTTTATTAAGGGGGGATCAAAAGATTATTATTATTATTATTATTATTATTATTACTATTATTATTATTATTATAACTCAAGATTATCCGTGTATATATATATATATATATATATATATATATATATAAAAAGCTATCTCATTATACCTATTTAAATGTACTATCTCAGTGAGATAGCCTGACATTTGCAAGCCAAATGAATATCGCCATAACCACGTACAAGTGATACAACATATTTTATAGCTTATGTAATGATTTCTGATATTGCAATCCTTTTCACTTCTCACGCAACTGACTGATAAATCTATTTGTGTTATATCGTTTATATGTGAGGAAATTTATTCCTGGGAATTAATTTTCACATCGCCAGATTCCATGCGGCTTTTCAAAATGTCTTTCATCGCCAATACACAAATTAATAGTGTTGATGATAGGGTGATGATAATGAAACAGCCTTATCACATATTCAAAAGGGCAGCCGCTTGACACTGGGAATTATTGCCCAAAATGTCGAGCCTCGGAGTACATATTCACCTCGGAAAAACTCATCCTGAAAAAGAATAACAAAATTATGACACATTATTTTGTTCACTGTGCATGATGTCCTCCTAAGTCCCATGTCAAGTTGAAATTGACGATATTGTTATAGACAATTCAGAGACAGTATAATTCCTAAACATAACATGTACATACGTTTCTGAAACTATTCATAGTATACGCAACTATTAGAGTATGTTTAATTCTTTTTTTTTTTCACACAAGTCGTGTGTAGGGTAGGAGTTGGATAGGTACCTACAACATTGTAAGTCGCCATTGGGGTTGTCATCTCAAAATAATTTGAAATCACCTTGTGGTTTACCGGGAAACATGCGAGTCAGTTGAGAAATTCAGTGCTGTGCCGGCATGTTGCCATGGTAGCTCAGTGTTGGATCAGCCGGCTAGAGTGCGGCAGATCCGTGGTACAAACCTCGGCTGTGGCAATGAATTTTTCAGTCTGACTACCTGTACAGATATGTCTTCGTGCGTTACAAGAGTTGCAGAACTCAACGGCTTTATTTCAAGTTAAAACCGGTAAGTGAGGAACTAGCAGAGCGACCTTCGTTTAACCCCTCTTGCTTATCAGCGGAGACGGTGAGCTTCATTCTACTCCTTTAAAGGAATAGAATGAAGGTCGCCCTGTCAGTTCTCCATGAGCGGTTTTATTTAGAAATAGCTCCGTTGAGTTCTTCATCTCTTTTTACACGCGAAGGGAAATCTGCAAATGTCAAGTACGGGCCACTTGACTTTCTCTGCCAGTATGTACAATATACATAGTAAGTTGAGAAAGTTTTGTAAAATTCACTAACATTCGATACCGAGACTTCACCCTGAATAAAAAATGTCTGATATGTTCAATTCACATGACTTTCTCTTCATCTATGCAACAGATTATTGTTAAAAAGCATAAGCTTTTTAACAGTAATATGCTTCTACTTGCTTCATGTTAATCGAGAAAAAATGAGCAGAAATAGTCTTATTACTTGCTTCCTTGTAAGTAGAAGCGAAATAAGGGAGTACCATAGCTGAAAGTGATTGTCAAAAGCTGGTTGCTATGTGACTGTAGTTTCTTTGTTTATATGGACAGGATTTGACAAATTCCTGTATGAGAAAAGTATAACATTTTTAAAGCTGAAACCAAAAACAATCAACTCCACGAAAAAAAATTATATAGCATAAATGGTGTGTTCTAACGTGCTATACAGTTTTTGTGTGGTAAGTGTTTGTCCATCTCTTACGGTTTAGTAGTTATGCAAAATTCCGCAAAATTAATCCAGAATAAAGTAGTCTTCAGAGGCTATTCCCAGAAAATTCAAGATATACATTTTATTTGTCAGGTAAATATCTTTAATACACTATATTTGAATAAAAATCATGAACCATTTTTGAGAAAATCAAAATTTTCGAAAATGTTTCCATGGGGTGGGAGAAGTTTTCTTAAAATCTTGGGGTCTCAAAAACCAACAGTCCATTAAATACCAAATTTGTTATTTAAGTTTCAGTATACTCCTGGGATACGACACGAAGATTTTTAGAAAATCCCTTCACTCCAACTATTTACATGGTACATTTTTCGAACATAATGGTTTTATCAAAAATGGCTCTAAGGGTATTGATAATTTTATAATTTCATCATAAAGTAAACGTACATCTTTCATTTTCTGGGAATAGCCTCTGTATGAATTTTGCATAACTGGTAAATCGTAAGAGATAGACAGAAACCTACTATTCAAAAATACAGATCAAGCTGTAACACACAAGTTGTAGTCTATACATTTTGTTTTTTATGGAGTTAACCATTTCTGAGATATTCCCTGTTATTTATTTCAATGTTATTATACTTTTGTCACACGGAAAGCCATCATTCGTTTCATACATTTTGGTTTACTCCTGGCCATACAAAGAAAACCGAATACCAATTATACAGAGACTAGATTTTAAACGATTTTACAATCGATTTAACCTTTGGTACTCCTTTATTTCCTTTGTACTTACAAGAAAGCAAACATTAAAACCATTTCGCCTAATGTTTATCTCAATTAGCATAAAATGTATAGAAGAATATGCTTTTACATGCATGGTTTGTTGCAGAATAGTTAAAGAAAGTCACATGAATTGAAGACATCAGATTTTTATAACCTAAAGTATAAAATTTCCCACAAGATTCTAGATACTGTTAATAAACGCCAAGTTTGCACAATCCTATTAGCTGCAATCACAGAACATTTTGAAAATAGATTTGAATATTAAATTGCAGCTCCCCTCTTTCTGATGTGAAAGATGAAGGTAACATTCAAAATGATATTGTACTCTCTGTCAGTACTTTGGGCGATTTCAGCCGATAACACATTTATGAAAAATGGAGAACAGGCCAAATTCGCAATAAAGGATCAACACAGTAATAACAGCAGACACAAATTATACATGTGTTGCCCCGCTAACTATAATAAACAAAATGGGATCCAGGATAACTTCTATAACAATAATGTGTTTCATTAATAAACTATGAAAACTTTAACAATAATAAGATATAATAAAAATAATAATATGCGTAATACAGTTACATTACTATTCAACACAAAATAAGATTACAGAGTTCTCCATAGTTGAACCTTTTAACACAGAAGAAAATCAGTGAAATACACTATAGAACGTCGTAATGAGGCATATTATTTCATGTAACTGGCCACGAAATAACCAAATGAGAAATAATGTCAGTTAACCTTTTCACAAAACCCAAATGAATTTAAATATTCGTTTCGCCAAGCAATCATGCCCACGTAACACAAAGGAGATCAGTTTATCCCTTACAATAAAGAACTAACGGCGAATCAAGCCATATGAAAACACTTACCGCTCCACTCTGAGAAGGCCTGTACGTGCAAAGCATTCCAAACTGAGACTGTCTGACAGACAGCTTTAACCTCTTTATCCCCGAAAAAAAAATGCAAGTCACGGGGCAAAAGGCCGAACTACTTAACAAGTGCGTCTATGTGTAGCGTGGAGCATAAGAACAGTGTTGCCACATTATATTGTACCAGAATGGTACAACATTACTATTAATAATTGCGAAGATGATGTCCATACAGCTTTATATAAATGGCATAAAAGCTGATACTTCGCCAGAGACTATCGCGTCACAGTTGGCAGATTAGGATATCTAAGGACATGTAGATTTCTTATGCTATTAAGTTAATTAATGCTATGATAAGTATTATTGAGTACCCACACATCACAGTTAACGGAAGGCTTAGACCGTATTAATTCATAAAGTTGAGGCTGTCAAACATATAAAAGAGTGTAGACTAATATATTTTCTGTCATAAGTAGAAGGAACAATTGGCGCCAAACTGCACAAAATTATTACCCTAAGTAATCAGAGCGGATTCGTTCCCATACCGGAACCCATGTGAATGTTTCACTTATATCTTGTAGATGTAAAAACTAAACGTGTTCAAAGCTTTTGACACGATTGAACATGAGCGCATAAAACGGGTTTCCTTCAGACTGATTATTTTCTGATAATTAATTTAGAATAATCACAATTAATAATAATAATAATAATAATAATAATTTCAATAATAATATAATAATAGATATGAAAATGATGTCACCAGGGAAATTACAATAAGGTCTAGAAGTCAAATGTATAACAGGACATTTCTTTTGTATTTCATTAAAATAGCCGAAGGCAAGGAAATGTTTCAGTGCAGGTAGGCAGTAACATATGGCAGGGACTGTTCAAATCGTCCAGTCGCAGTTTGAAAGACAATGAAGTTCCAAACAAACTAGTGAATTGGTTAACGGTACTGGCGACCGTGGGATTGTCAAGCCGTGTGTGCTGGGTTTTCTCACCAGAGAACAAATAAGGTTATAAATTGTAGATTGTCAGAAATATGTAACATTGAAAGGGGTGGAATTATATTTTAAAGAGACACAAGCTCAGTCAGTTGTGAGCAGTCTTTCTGATTCCTTCATACTTCTGTCGCAGGTACAGTCGCAATAGCATTCATGGTCTCACGTCGTTATCTGAGAACAATAATTGTGGTGTAAGAGTAACAAATGGATAGCTGATTTCTTGGCAATGTATCAAGAAACAATAGTCATCAACATTTACTATTTTGTCTGCTACATTACTCACACAAAGGCTTCTTTGTGGTACCGCCCCCTGAAAACCTGAGTATCATGCTCAGAAATATTAAATCAACCCTGACCAATAAGACGACCTAACCTAAGGAGCTAGCATACACACACACACACTCACACATCTCTACAACAAATTATTGTTAAAAAGACTTATGCTGCTATTCACTAAATGCTAATCGAAATAAAATTAGCAGAAATAGTCTTATTACTTGCTTCCTTGAAAGTAGAAGCCAAATAAGGGAGTACCATAGGTTAAAGTGATAGTCAAAAGCTGGTTGCTATGTGACTGAAGTTCCTTTGTTTATATGGACAGGAGTTGACAAATTCCTGTATGAGAAATGTATACGTTTTTAAAGCTGAAACCAATAACACGGAATATCTTAAAAACGATCAACTCCACGAAAAATGTAATGACATAAATTGTGTTTTATTGTGATCTATATTTTCTGTGTAGTAAGTTTTTGACTATCTCTTAAGGTTTACCAGTTATGCAGGATTTAATAAAAATCATCCAAAATAAAGAGGTCATTAGAGGCTATTCCCAGAAAATTCAAGATATAAATTTATTTGTCCTGTAAATATCTTAAATGTAAGTCATTTTAATCAAAATCGTTAGAGCCATTTGAAAATCAAAATTTTCAAAAAATTTTCCATGCAAAGGGTGGTTTGGGGTGGAGGGATTTTCCTGAAAATCTTCGTGTCGCATCCTTGGAAGATACCAAACAGAAATACCAAATTTTGCTATTTAACGTTCTATTCGTTTTTGAGTTATGCTGTCCACAGAGACACACACACACTCTCATACACTTACACAAACACAGACACACGCGGAATGTTTTTCCAAAAAAGCTTTTTTTTTGGATTCAGGGAAACCCAAAACATGTATTTCCGGTGAAATCTCGGTATCAAATTTTTGGGTGGAATACAATAGCTTCTCTATACACCATGTACATAGTACGTGTAGAGAAAGTAAAAATCATAATTCAAGTGGAAGTATATTTTAGAAAAACAAAGCCCATACAACTTAAGTGTGGCTTAGCACAGAGTTTCCAGGTCTCACACTTGTTATTTAATTTATCAATTAATCACATGTTGAAAAATGTCACCGATCATGAAATATGTGAAAAACATGGTTACTGTTTAACAGAAGACTTAACACTCTTATGCGCTTTTGCTTTTGCTGATGACATAGCTTTACTAAGGAAAACAGAAACCGATACTACTATTCTTCGCTTAGGTGACAGCAGTATGCCAGAAATCGGATTAAAAGTAATCCCTCGAATAAGTAAATCTATTGTATTTTAGAAAGCAAACCTTTCTGCAGACACTATTACCTTACAAGGATCCAATACCGTTTCAATTACAAAGAAAAGTGAACGTGCAAATATCTAGGAAAATATTTTACTTTCTCTACACGTACTATGAACATAGTGTATAGAGAAGGTATCGTAATGCACCCAAAAATTCTATACCGAAATTTCACCGGAAAACATGTTTTGGATCCCCCTAAATAAAAAAAAAAAGCATTTTTGGAAAAAGATCCGCGTGTGTGTGTCTGTGGACAGCATAGCTCAAAAACGAAAAGACTGTTAAATACCAAACTTTGGTATTTAAGTTTGGGATGTTCCAACGATACGACACGAAGATTTTCAAGAAAATCCCCCACCCCAAACTACCCTTTACATGCAATTTTTTTTCTCGAAAGTTTTGATTAAATTCTCTTATACTTAAGATATGTACATGCCAAATAAAATGTATATGTTGATTTTTCTGGGAAGATCTTCTGAAGACTACTTTATTCTGGATGAATTTTAAGGAATTTTGTATAACTGGTATACTTTTGTATAATTTTACTTATTTTGTAAGAGATAGACAAAAAAATACTTGACAGAAAATGTAGAGCGAGTTAAAACTAACAATCTAAGTTATTTTTTTTCGTGGAGTGGATCGTTTTTGAGATAACCCTTGTTATTGGTTTTAGCTTTAAAAAACTTATACTTTTCTCAGTATAAGTTTTTTAAAGCTAAAAACAATAACAGGGTTATCTCAAGAACGATTCCAAACGGAATTTGTCAACTGCCCATACAAACAAAGGTCACATAGCAACCAGCTTTTGACTAATACCCTTATTCCCATATTTGCATGGAAGCAAGTAATAAGACTATTTCTGCTATTTTTTTCTCGATTAGCAAAAAGTAAAATTAGCATAAGCTTTTTAACAATAATTTATCGTAGAGATAAAAAGAAAGTCATGTGAATGGAACACTTCAAACTATTATAGTTAAATCATGCTTGACAGAAAAATAGCAATTTAAAATATCACACCGGACTAAAACAATCTGGAAAAAGTAAAATTCCTAATATCCATACAGAAACGAATTGTTAATGTACACATATGCCTGGTAATGATTTATTCCTAACAATGTGCAACTTTAGTTAAATTAATTATCAAGCACATTTCTTAAAGTTTTGAATAGCATTATTACATGAAGGAGATCATGATGTTACCTGATGATACACCAAATTCGATGTTGTACGGCTCGAAAACTGTACGAGGAATGAGAATACTTTGTGTCAAATGGAAGGCGAGTATTAATCATTTCAGTATTTGCATTCCGCCTAATTCCTCTTCAGGATAATCACTTACACCATGTTCGGAACCTCAGCGAAGAACAAAACTCGGTTCATCACAGAATGAATATTCAGCCTAAACCAATGGAAGAAACTTCTAAGTCCGTCCGAGGTCTGGTAGATTTGTGGTGAGTTTGTGTATCTATCCTCGTAAGGGCTTAACCACAGGAATGAAGGAGGATGGTTTAGGTTTGGTAATATTTGAGGTTTTGGTTGATGATATTCTGCAGAACTAGATAGTCTCCACAAAAGATTGCATTTTTAGGAGCAGTATCATTTTCCTCTGCTCCACTGCTGTTTGACTTGATTGAATTGTTTTTGTTGGAGAATTTTGATTGACCACTCCCAATATGCCCGCAAGCCAAGCGGGGAACCCCATACCGCCTGTATCGGCGTTCAGTAGGTAAGTGTTCTCCCAGCGATCTGACAAGTGCGTTCTCATGTTCGCCCAATCTGGGGTAGAATTTCTGATCCCGGCGCCTAATTACGTCCTCCACGTATGGGAGGGCCGAAGCTTCATGTAATAGCCTCTATAGCCACATGCAGAATAGAGACCGAGTCCTATATTCTGTATCCGCTGTAACCAGAAAAGCCAGGAGTCTGCTGCCATACCCTACACTTCGCAGACGTAGAGCATCAGAGGGACTAGGAGCTTTGAAAAGACGTAACTTTAAGTGGACTGGCATTTGGGAGGCCAGAACAGGGTAAAGGACGTTCCCAGCACGTGATCACGAAAAGTTAGGCCCTTATCAAGAGTGACGCCTAGGTATTTGATGGACTTTCCCCACTCTATCCTCTGGTCCTGGTAGGAGAAGTTGAGTATCTGGGACTTCAAAATGATATCGCTATCTTGATCTTATGACTCATGGTGTCTCCTGCCCCATAAAGAAGTGAGTATGCATGCCGACTGCCCTGAGGCAATTCATCAATATTCACTAACGCACCTGTTTCTAACGCAGTGAAAATGTCGCATAATGTGACAGCAGCAAAATCTGTTCCCGGAAGAACTTTCAACACAACCCGTTGCAGCCAAATTGGTTGCAACGAGATAGAAACTCTTAGCCGCGAACTGCCGCATAACAATCGTCATAAGATTTATAGACATCTGTAGCTCAAATCCTCCAGCAATGAGGCTGGAAGATCCACGAGGAAGTTCACTGTGTCTCTGTGATGACTCAAACAGAACAGACATCGTACTCATAAATAGGAAGAATAATATGCATTGACCTTAGATCCTACTATTTGGTTTGAAAGAGGCGCCAAAAAAGCAGAGGAAGTAAAATTAGAAAATCAAGCAACTCATGAACCTTGCATATCGTTTCTCTCCGTAAAATGTAATATTCCAATGAACAAATGGGTTATCAGAGGTTTCTTTTGGGGCAAAAGGTAATGTTACTGTCTTCAACTAGATCGTTTTTAAACTCCAGCCTGCAAAATTAAATTACAGAGCTTAGAAATAGTATTTTACAGATGCCGCGAGATTCGTTGCAGATGCTGCATTTTCATCTGTATCTAAATTAAATAAAAGTTACTCTAATATTTATTATTATTAATTAGATTGATTAATCTTTAAACTTTCTAACTGTCGGTCATTTAAACTTAATATGTTATCATTGGACACTAATTAATTACTGTTTAGCTGTAAAGCATTTAGTTAATTTATTACTTATTCCTTCAACACCGTATATAATACTGCGTTTAGCATCGGTGTGGTTAACCCCATAGGACTAATGATTTAAATAAGTCGTATATATTAGCCAATATGCTTATCAAGTTATTTTACTGTTGCTGTACTAGAAAAGAAGGCTGCGTGGAGAAGGGCTCCCTCGTCTTTAAATACGCCCCTGACAAAAGGGTTTGCACAATGTTTTTTACTTTCTCTACACGTACTATGTACATAGTGTATAGAGAAGGTATTGTAATGTACCCAAAAATTCCATACCGAGATTTCGGTATACACATTCGGAAATACATGCTTCAGGACCCCTGAATTAAAAAAAAAAACATTTTTAGAAAAATGTCTGTGTGTGTCTCTGTTTGTGTGGTCTGTGGGTAGCATAGCTCAAAAATGAGTTGACGAATGAAATACCAAACTTGGTATTTAACTTTGGTATTTTCCAAGGACACGACACGAAGATTTTCAAGAAAATCCCCCACCACAAACTACCCTTTACATGGTAAAATTTGCGAAAATTCTGATTTTCTCAAAAATGGCTCCAACGATTTTGATTTAAAGCCCGTATATTGAAGCTATTTGCATCCCGAATAAAATGGATATCTTGAATTTTATGGGAATAGCCTCGAAGACCTCTTTATTCTGGATGAATTTTGCCGATTTTTGCTTAACTGTTAAAGCGTAAGAGATAGACAAAAACTTACTGCACAAAAAGTGTAGATCTCGTCAAAGCACACAAGTTATGCCCTTTACGGTTTTGTTGTGGTGGTACCTAACCGTTTCCAAGATATTCCTTGTTATTGGTTTCAATTGTGAAGTACTTTTGTTTTTCTCAGACAGGAAATGTGTGTGTGTGTGTGTGTGTGTGTGTGTTTTTGTTTTTTTTTGTTTTTGTTTTTTTCCTACTCTTGTCCAAGCAAAGAAGCGATTTGCAATGACAATCGCACAACGATAGATTTTAAAACATTTGACTGTCACTTTAGCATAGTGCATTCCTTTAGTTTCTTTCTACTTATAAGGAACTAGGTAATAAGAACACTCTGCTAATGTTTATCTCGATTAGCATTGTGTAAAAAGAAGAATAATCTTTTGTAAGAAGTTTGTTTGTAGAGCAGCTAGAGAAGGTCATATAAGTGCAACACATCAGATTATTTTTTGAAACTGGATGCTAATTTTGTTCTAGTAACAATGTATGACGGATTCTGGCAACTCTGAGCGTGCGCATTAGTAAAAGGAATTTAATTGGAAGTGCGTTCCAAAAATATCTGAACTAGTTACATATAAGCAGAATTGGTTGGCAGCTAATAGACGTACCATTTCTGACTATATGCTCCTGATGCAAAATCAACACATACCCACTAGGCCAGGGTGTTCCAACTTGACTCGTCTGAGCGTGAGTACACGCGCGTTCTCAGCCATAAAACTCGTAGTAGAGCTGGAGAGGAAGTGTGGCGGCCAATACGTCACTTGCGTACTGCCATTTCATTTCCAACACTTGATTCAGCCGTGACAATAGCTTGCCCTCAATGCTGCGCCGTATTGCATGTTGCAGGTATATCCTCTGTGAATCGCGAGGCGCTTTTGGCGTGCATCAAAGCTGCAACAGCCGGCCTAGGCGACAAACAGCACAGGAGGCAAACCGTTCAGTCACCGTTTGCTGGAACAAACCTATGCTCATACGGAATTACAGTAAGTGAGATATTGAAACATGACCTCTTTTCTGCTATCTGACGGGCCTAGGAGGTGGTGTGCGTTAATGATGGTTCAAGTCTGGAAAACCACGTCTCAGTCATCCTTCAGTGCTTATTACTCTCTCAGTATCAGTTGTAATTGGTACTCATTTAATTGTTTTCTCACAAAAGCCGTGTGTAGGACATGGAATATTGCCATGGTAGCTCAGTGAAAGAGCATCCGGCTAGAGACCGGGAGATCCGTGCTTCAAATCTCGGCTATGGCATTGAACACTCCAGTCTGACTTTGGCTATCCAACTCCTGTCCTACACACGGTTTGTGTGAAAAACAATTAAATCAAGACCAATTGACCATAATATTTGGCTGTACTATGAATCCTGGGACTTAAAGTACTTACAACATTGTAAGTCGCCATTGGGGTCATCATATCAAAAAATAGTTGAGATTACCTTGTAGTTTACCGGGAAATATGCGAGTCAGTTGAAAAATGCAATGCTATGCCGACATTTTGACATGGTAACTCAGTGGTAGAGCAACTGGCTAGAGACCGGGAGATCCGTGCTTCAAATCCCGGCTATGACATTGAATTTTGCAGTCTGATTCTACCTATCCAACATCAGTTGTAATTATTTGTTATTTTACCTTTTTGACACTGAAATATGGAGAATATGCTGTTATGTTTCGCCATCCTTGCATCGCTGGCTTTCGTATGGTTCCAAGCGGGTGTTGTGAAACGAGAGAAACCTTGGCAATCAGATGCACCAGTTCTTCACTGATGAAATGGAGGCATTGCAATCTGGTAAACCAACTTTATCAGGTAATGAAAGTATCTTGTACTTCAACTTGCAGTTTGGCGCAGGAAAGAAGAAAATAGATCAAACCGGGACTGCTGTTCCAACTCCAGAAAAGAAATTACCCAGAATAACACCAGTGAAAACATCGGTGGATCCTTTACCAAATGTGCTGTGTGGCGTACAATTTATGGCTTGTATTCCTTGCCGAGCTTAAATGGTATTAACCAGGCTTTAAAAGATGAAGACCAAAATCATGAAGGGCATGGGATTTCATTATGTAAAGAATAATATGAGGCGTAAATTCCAGGTTGACAAATCCGATGTGATAGTGAAAAGGTTTCATTATTAATACAAATGAAATATTTAAGAAATAATGGCCAAGCAATTATCTATTTAGATGCAACTTGGGTGAATGTTAATCATTCTAAAGGAAAAATATAGATTTCCGATGTTAATGAACCAGAACATCGTTTGCATGTGCCATTAGGAAAGGGTTCAAGATTTATTATTTTTGCATGTTGGAACATTTGCTGGATTTGTGCCCATTGCGCTATTTGCATTTAAATCTAAACCCACAAAGGAACACCACAAAGATAATATTTCTAAACAATGTTTCTATAATCAGCTTTTGCGAATATTCCCGGGCGCAGCATTATTGTTTGGATAATGCCCCTAGCACTCCGTTGAAATTAATAAAGCTAAATTAATTAATTCGCTAAATCAAATAATGAAACATTGGTTGCGTGATCGGGGTATTTACTTGGACGAACACGCTACTGGTTTTGTGCGACAGTTTTAAGAAACATAAAGATGCAATTAGACGATATGAAATTGACACCATTACTGATACCACTCCTCAAAATGAATGTCCCGATCATGTTACTAAACTGGTTTTGTGATACAGTATTAAGAAACATAAAGATGCATTAAGACGATATGAAATTGACACCATTACTGATACCGTTCGTCAAAATGAATGCCACGATCATGCTACTAAACTGGTTTTGTAATACAGTATTAAGAAACATAAAGATGCATTAAGACGATATGAAATTGACATGATTACTGATACCGTTCGTCAAAATGAATGCCACGATCATGCTACTAAACCGGTTTTGTGCGACAGTATTAAGAAACATAAAGATGCATTTTGACGATATCAAATTGACACCATTGCTGACACCATTCGTGAAAATGAATGCCCCGATCATGTTACTAAACTGGTTTTGTGCGACAGTATTAAGAAACATAAAGATGCATTTTGACGATATCAAATTGACACCACTGCTGACACCATTCGTGAAAATGAATGCCCCGATCATGTTACTAAACTGGTTTTGTGCGACAGTATTAAGAAACATAAAGATGGATTAAGACGATATGAATTGACATGATTACTGATACCATTTGTCAAAATGAATATGCCACGATCATGTTACTAAACTGGTTTTGTGCGACAGTATTAAGAAATATAAAGATGCATTTAGACAATATGAAATTGACACCATTACTGATACCACTCCTCAAAATGAATGCCCCGATCATGTTACTAAACTGGTTTTGTGATACAGTATTAAGAAACATAAAGATGCAATAAGACGATATGAAATTGACACCATTACTGATACCACTCCTCAAAATGAATGCCCCGATCATGTTACTAAACTGGTTTTGTGATGCAGTATTAAGAAACATAAAGATGCATTTAGACGATATGAAATTGACATTATTACTGATACCATTCGTTAAAATGAATGCCACGATCATGCTACTAAACTGGTTTTGTGCGACAGTATTAAGAAACATAAAAATGCATTTTGACGATATCAAATTGACACCATTGCTGACACCATTCGTGAAAATGAATGCCCCGATCATGTTACTAAACTGGTTTTGTGCGACAGTATTAAGAAACATAAAGATGCATTGAGACGATATCAAATTGACATGATTACTGATACCATTTGTCAAAGTGAGTGCCGTGATCATGTTACTAAACTGGTTTTGTGATACAGTATTAAGAAACATACAGATGCACCAGGACGATATGAAATTGACACCATTACTGATACCATTTGTCAAAATCAATGCCCCGATCATGCTACTAAACTGGTTTTGTGCGACAGTATTAAGAAACATAAAGATGCCCTAGACCAAATGAAATTGACAGTATTGCTGAATTAAATGGACACATTGAAGTTCGCTTGCTTCCTTACCATTGTGACATCAACTAATTGAACAAATATAGGCGCAAATAAAAAATGAGGTAGTGAAGTATAACTTTCAATTCATATGATACTGCAGAGTTGTTTCGCAACACTTCAAACTCCCGAAAATGTGTTTGTGAACATTTGAAGTAAATAGAAGAATTCGACTGGAAAAAATATGATAGGTTCCATTCACATGACTTTCTCCACATCACTGAAACAAACTATTTCTAGAAACGTATTCTTCTACCTACTTTATGATGGTTGAGATAAACATTAGCAGAAATTGTCTTAATTAGTTGCTTTCTTGGAAGTAGAAAGAAAATAACGGAATACACTAGGCTAAAACGATAGTCAAATCTTTTAAATTCTGGCTGCCATGTGGTTGAAATCCGTTTCTATGCAGGGCCAGGAGTTTACAACTTTCCGTGTGAGAAAAGAAGTATTTCAAATCTGAAACAAATAACAAGGAATAAATCAGCAATGCCCAATTCCACGACAAAAGGTATATGACATAAGTTGTGTGTTTTAACTTGGTCTACATTTTTTGTGTAATAAGTTTTTGTCTATCTCTTACAGTTTACCAGTTACGCAAAATTCAGCAAAATTCATTCAGACTAAATAGGTCTTTAGAGGCTATTCCCAGAAAATTCAAGATGTACATTTTATTTGCCATATAAATATCTTTAATATGCGGTATTTTAATCAAAATCATTAGAGCCACTTTTGAGTAAATCAACATTTTCGAATTTTTTTCCTTGTAAAGGGTAGTTTGGGGTGGGGGGATTTTTCTCAAAATCTGCGTGTCCTACCTTAAATATCAAGTTAGGTATTTCACAGACTTTTCGTTTTTGAGTTATCGTGTTCATAGACACACGGACACATACACACACGGATCTTTTTCTGAAAATACTTTTTATTTTTGGATACAGGGAACCCTAAAATGAGCATTTCTAGTGAAATCTCGGTATCAAATTTTTGGGTGGAGTGCAATGCCTTCTATGTACATAGCACTGTAGAGAAAGTAATAATACGGATAAATTGATGAGGTGTTGGACAGTTTTGTGATACATTTGGAAGAAAATGACACGTGCAGTGAGGTAGAAGACTGAAAAAGAACCGAGGGCAACGAAAATGAAGTTAAAAGTCTTCTGGGACCCACCAAACTTTTCTGCCTCCATCCGTCGTAAATCATATATTGCACTGTTTGGCATATTTGCAGAAATGGCAAATTTTCCTGAATGGTAAGCCATACTTTATTTCTAAATTTCATGCTTAACTTATCGCAGGTTTTGAGATTAGGCAATTAAGGTTTGCGAACTGCGGTGAGGAATATATTCCTATCTCTTTCTACTTACCATGTTTCAAGTAAAGCAAACACAGAATAGTGTTGCTGTCTGAAAAATCGGTTGTGTTCCATTCACATGACATTCTCTACATCTCTGCACCAAATTATTGTTAAAAAGCTTATGCTTCTATTTACTTCATGAATTCGAGAAAAAAAAATAGCAGAAATAGTCTTATTATTTGCTTCCTTGTAAGTAGAAGCGAAATAAGGCAGTACCATAGGTTAAAGTGATAGTCAAAAGCTAGTTGCTATGTGACTGAAGTTCCTTTGTGTGTATGTATGGGCACGAGTTGAAATTCCTGTATGGGAAAAGTATGTTTTTAAAGCTAAAATCAAAAACAAGAAATATCTCAAAAACGACCAACTCCACCAAAAATGTATATAACATAAATTGTGTGTTTTAACGTGCTCTACATTTTTGTGTGGTAAGTTTTTGTTCATCTCATACGGTTTAGCTGTTATGCAAAATTTCGTAAAATTCATCCAGAATAAAGTTGGCTTCAGAGGCTATTCCCATAAAATGCAGGATATACATTTTATTTGTGATGGAAATGGCTTTAATATGATGCATTTCAGTCAAAATCGTTAGTCATTTTTGAAAAAAACAACATTTTCTAACATTTTTTTCATTTAAAGGGTAGTTGGTGGTGGGGGGATTTTCTTGATAATCTTCGTGTCGTATCCTTGGAAGATCTAAACATCAAGTTTGGTTTTTAACGGTCTTCTCGTTTTTGAGCTATGCTGCGCGCACACACACACATACACACACGGACATTTTTCTGAAAATGCTTTTTTTTTTTTTTTATTTGATTCAGGAGTATCTCAACATATATTTCCAATGAAATCTCGTTATTGATTTTTTGGGTGCATTACAATAGCTTCTGTATACACTATGTACATAGTACGTGGAGAGAAAGTAAAAGGTGGGAAACAACATATGTTGCAATAACAAACGAATACACACACATACACAGAGTCGCTTTTTGCGTGATTGGTTGAAACAATACTAATGCGAGTTTGACCAATAAAAGTCTAAGGTAGAAATAATGGCGAAACTGGAGAATATAAGTAACAATTGGTTTCTTTAAATATACAGATGGCCCAACTGCTCAGTAAATGGCGTGTTATTTATGGATGCTCTTTAACTCCTGTGGTTCTCAGCGTCCCATTCTAAATTGGACGTGAAAGACCGTTTAATTCTGCTCAGAGGCCTCTCTATCAGGCTTGAGGTTCTTTTACGTGCCGTAAATCTACTATACTGGACCAAAGGCTTTACTTCCCTTCCGAAGGAAGCCATGCTAAGGATTTTTACACCCGTCCTCCGCCGGGTTTGAACCCGCGACCTTGGGTATATGAAGTAAGCACTGTAACCATTACACCACGGAGGGCGACCAACTGCTCCGTATTTATGTATGCAAATATCATTTCATGTGTCAAAAGAGTTGCAGAAATCAACGGTCTATTTGAGTTAAAACACACCAGAGGTGAACTGGCCTGAGAGAGCTTCGTTTTACTCCTCTTACTCATCAGTAGAAAGATCGCGCTCAATGAGAGGGGGAAAACGACGTTCCTCGGTGGGTTTTAACTTCAAATAGCCCAATTGAGTGGTCGACGTAAAAAGGTGTATAGGACCATTTTATGCAGAATGCACGAGTTTGTGCGCCATTATGTTTTCTGTTGTTGGTGAAAATTTCAGCGATTGGTTGTATGCCTGCCTGGATAGTGTGGTGTTAGCGTGTCTAACATTCAGATGATGAATGTCCAGTAACTTTAAGCTCCATGGACTTCGAGGTCATTTCAGCATCATTTCACCAATTTCATTCATCGTCCCATATGACCCAAGCAGGTAAAAGGGCGTTAAACTTTAAAAAAAAAAAAAAAAACTGCTATTGATACACCTGTTTGAAGTTAGCTGTGCAAGCAATATTGTTTCTACCGCCTGCTCTTGTGTTATTTCTGGCAAGCCTATGTTGGTTAATGTTGTGTTTTCTGAAATTAAAATGAGTGAAGATAATGGTAATTAGTATGATGAAAGTGTTACTGATACTGCTGTTGTGGAGAAGGAAGGAAAAATAAAAAGCATTCATAAGCAAAAGATTAAGCATCATGAGGAAGTAAAAGTAAAACGTGCTCGCGGTAAAGGTTATGTTTCATTCACAGGGAAGGAAGGAAGGATGTGACTTCATTGAGAGGATGATAAACCAAGACTGAACAGAAATTGTTATTCTCTGACAATACTGATATTTTGTAGACACTTAATTTGTCCAAAAATTCAACGTTATGTATTAAAATTAGAGTAAATTTAATATGAAACAATGTTTGTTTGTATCGTTTAATGAAATGTACCATGATGAGCTGTCTGTGTAAAAAGGGCTCCCAATCGTGATATATAAAATATTATTTATTTAATTTGTGTGTCATATGATCCTTTTTACATATGAATTACCAAAATACCAAAGAAACAGAAAGACAAACAGTTCATTTCCTTTTATCTCCAAACTGCGTTTTCATACTTGAGCCATCAGCTGTTATATTTTATCTATACCTACCTAAATACAGATCTAGAAAAACTATTGCACATTTCTATGTATCCAAAACGTAAGTATTGCCACAACTAGGGTTGGACACAGGGAGGAAATGATAGAGAACTCAAAGCTTGGCTTAGCGTAACTAATGTATTCTGAAATATGCATAAGTATGAAAGGGGCTAGAGTTTGGTTTACAAAGATGGGGCTCCCTAACTTAGATAGCTGACAGAATAACAATATTGGGATTAGTTAAGGAGTTAGGAATTTAGATGCTTACCAGAAAGTGATGTCGTACTATACCATGGCAAGGCAGCGTCGTGGTCAATTGGATTCTGCGGAGGCGCAGCGCAGCCCAGGGGGCTAAACCCCGAGCGTCGAGCAGACTACTCGAAGGCAAAAAATTAACGGACTAAACGACGAGAAGACCAACCAGACCCCGGAGCGGGCTCGCCTACTTGAGCTCCTATCGGGGTATCCGTATAGACTAGCCGGATATTTACCAACTATGGTGTGGACCCGCCTTATCCTGCACAAGTCAAAAGGACCTTTCTGCAGAATTGTTGTAGAAGCTTCTATGAGGAAGCTGACGTGGCGGAAAAGCCCACAGGAACTTTCCTAGAAACTGACACTTCTATAGAACATCCTGTTGGTTGCACAACATGGTGAAACTGCTGCATTTTAAAGTATAAAAAGATTTCTAAACTAATTCAAGTTACCATAAAATTATTAATAAAATAATCCTGACAGTAAAATAAGTTAAATAACGCTCTTGCCATTGTGCAGTATGTTTCGGTTTTGCTCCTTATTGCGTTTTAAAAATGTGTTTATTTTAAAAGAAATGCACATCATTCACAGCGTTTATCTGCAGGCATATCGTTTTCCAAAGTAGAGTGAAATAATTGTTATTCTACACATCAGTCCCCGAATGTGAAGGCATTGTCCAGTTTGGAAAGTACAAACATTAGTTTCTCTCGTTTCCCTTTAAGCCCGAAGCCATAAAACTTCTTGTTCTTATTTGAGAAAGACCGTAGGTTTAATGAACGCTATCCGCACTGCACTCCAGGGATCATTCCCTCCCTTGCCTGTGGATTTAATGTCTTCTCAGAGAAATGGTTTTACTTACACCAGCGAGAAATTAATTCTGTCTTCATAAAGCGTCTTAGAATTTCCCTTAAATTAAATTACTTTTTCGTTCAGAGTATTCATCTTTGCAAGCGAAGTATCAAATTCATTTTACTTTGAGCCCATTTTTACTTTCCTTACACGTACTATATGCATAGTCTATAGAGAACATATTGTTCTCCACCCAAATATTCGATAACGAGATTTCATACAAAATATATGATTTAGAGTTCCCCATATCCAAAAAAAAAAAAGTATTTTCAGAAAAAGCTCCGTGTGTGTGTCTTGTGTCAATGTGTCTGTGAACACGATAACTCAAAGAAGAAAAGTGCGTAAATACCAAACTTGGTATTTAAGTTTAGTATCTTCCAGGGATGTGACACAAAGATTTTGAGAAAAATACCCCCCTGAAAACTACCCTTTACATGGAAATGCTTTCGAAAATTTTGATTTGTCAAAAATGGCTCTGACGATTTTGACTAAAATATCGTATGTTAAAGATATTTACCTGACAAATAAAATGTATATCTTAATTTTCTGGAGATAGCCTCTAAAGAGTACTTTATTCTGAATGAATTTTACGGAATTTTGCATAACTGCTAAACCGTAAGAGATGGACAAATACTTATCACAGAAGAAGTGTAGAGCACGTTAAAATACACAATTTATGTTATACACATTTTTTTCGTGGATTTGATCGTTTTTGAGATATTCCTTGTTTTTGGTTTCAGCTTTAAAAAACTTACACTTTTCTCACACAGGAATATGTCAACTCATGTCCATACAAACAACGGAACTTCAGTCATATAGCAACCAGCTTTTGACTATCACTTTAATCTATGGTACTCCCTTATTTCGCTTCTACTTACAAGGAAGCAAGTAGTAATACTGTTTCTACTAATTTTTTCTCGATTAGCATGAAGTAAATAGTAGCAAAAGCTTTTTAGCAATAATTTGTCGCAGAGATGTAGAGAAAGTCATGTGAATGGAACACATCACACTCTTAGTGTATCAGGTAGTATTAATCTAAAGGCTTGAGTTCGAATCTGGAACTTTTTACATGTTTCTATTTCTTTCAGCGCGAATTCAAATGAAAAGCAACTAAATGAAAACCGAGATCGTCAGTATACTCATCAACCCTCCTAGCTTCACTCATCGCACTTTCTGACCTATAAGAAATGTTAGGTTTAAAAAGGAATCAAATCAAAATTGAGCTTACTTCCCTGCCTTTATAAGGACGTATAACACAATTGAAAATAAGTATGTCTTAATACATAAAAGTCAGTATATGTATGCTTGTTCTATAGCGTCACACCGATTAAAAACAATTGCAACAAATAGTTTTTGACATAAGGCAAAAATTAAGTCTAACTCAGAATTCGAAAGTTCATCCCATTTCACAGGATTAATTATTTACTACCTTCAACGGCTCGCAAGACCATCTACATCTTTCGAAACAATTACCGTAATAGTTTAATTGTTTCTTTCCACACAAGCCGTGTGTAGGACAGGAGTTGGATAGGTAGAGTCAGACTGAAAAATTCAATGCAATAACTGGGATTTGAACCACGGATCTCCCGGTCCTTAGCTGGTTGCTCTACCACTGAGTTACCATGGCAACATATCGGCATAGCATTGCATTTCTCAACTGACTTGCATGTTTCCCGGTAAACCTCAAGGAGCTCTGAAATTATTGTGAAACATCAACCCCAATCGCGATTTACAATGCTGTAAGTACTTAAGTCCCAGGATTCATAGTATAGACAAATATTATGGTCAATTGATTAAGCATTTCTTAACTTTCTTCCTAAATCTAATGAGGTGTGCGTTTGAGATTGCATTTACCAGATTATACACTTGGATGTCACTCTTCAAAATTGAATTAATTTTTTAATTGTTTTGGCTGTTTGTAGGTGAATTTTGTGCTGTGTATGAATTGCGTTATTTGAGTAAAATTGCAGTATATCACTGTTTATGAAGCATACGCATTTTAGTACATAAAGGCATGGTGCGGTGAGTATGCTGTTTTGTTTAAAGTGAATTTCACAGTGACTTATTTAGATTCAATATGCTATGTGTCATTTTTTGTGTTACAAAACTGAATTTCCCCACAAGATAATGCCATAAGTAAGAACTAATTGAACATATGTCAAATAAATCATTTTAGAGTGTTCACGTCACATACACTTTTGAGTACAGATATTATCTAATTACTCCTGTTAATTATTTTTATGATCTTTTATGATCTCCTTTAATTATTTATATGTTCAGCCCTGGCTCTTTACCGGTCATACTCATATTTTACAATAGTTTATTAATTCTAGTTTATTACACCATTTTGTCTATTTACTGTCCATACCCATTTATTTTTCACTTGTGTAAGAATTGTCCAATCTTCTTACTATCTTTTTGAAACATTCCAACTACTGCTACAGTTCTATTTTAAACCATTTCTTATTAATATACTCTTTTCTCCAAATTTCAGTCCCTTTACATTTAAATAAAATGTGTTCTATATCTTCATTTCCGCCACATATAGGACATTGGTTTTGTGGAATACCTTTCCTTAAACCTTTACCTTCTCGCTCCTCTTTATTTGTCACATCTATGTACTTTTCCCTTCCCCGTAAGACTTTCATTGGTATATAGAAAACTAAAGATCTCTTTTCAGTTATTTCACTAAATATTTTTTGTATTTCTATATCCTCAAATCTTTTCCTTGCCAACTTCCAGAAGTTGTTCACATTATTTTCTCCTCTTCTCCACATTTCTCCTAACCCATTACTTACTCTTTTTCTCCCCATACAATTTTTTAAAATATTCCATCCATTCTCCTGGTTGTATACTTGGTTTTGTTACATATTTATTATACATTGATTTCATGACCTTCCATATCTCATTTGCATTATTTTCATTTAGGATTCTATCAAATTACTTTCATATTTTTTCATCCAGCTTGTTTTCTTTTGTTCCAGTAATGAATTATATAAATCCCTCCCTTGCATATACCCTTTCTTTAATTCTATGTGTCCTAATTCCCTCCACTTTATGAGCAGCTGTTTGACTTGTCTTTTAGTTACTCTACATTCTTCATCAAACCAGCCCTCATCTCTTTTGTAAACCTTCTTTCTCATTTTCATTTCCTCCCCAGCCCTTAGCATATATAATTATATAGGATAATAAAATAAAAAAATATATTACAAAAAAAAACAGAGAATATGTGGTTATTCGGTGTAACTGAATTTTTATGCAGGTACATCAGCCTATTCTTGACTTTCTGATGCGATAAAGGTTATGTTTCCTAATCAAGTAATGCTTCAATTTCGCGTTCCATTACAGTATCATTATATGAAGTAAAAATATGAAGGAATCTCAATCTGGAAATATATTTAATTTAATTACTTTTTTAATTACTTTCCCTATATGAACTATGTACATAGTGTATAGAGAAGGTATTGCATTGCACCCAACAATTCGATACCGAGATTTCACCGGAAATAAATGTTTTGAGAATCCCTGAATCCAAAAAAAAGCAAACATTTTTAGAAAAATGTCCGTGTGTGTGTCTGTCTGTATATGTGCGTGTGTAGGTGGGCAGCATAGCGCAAAAACGAAAGGACCGTTAAAGCCCAAACTTGGTATTTAAGTTTGGTATCTTCCAAGGATACGATACGAAGATTTTCAAGAAAATCCCCCCACCCCAAACTACCCTTTACATTGTAAAAAATTTCGAAAATTTTGATTTTCTTAAAAATGTCTCTAACAATTTTGATTAAAATATCGTATATTAAAGATATTTACCTGACAAATAAAATGTATATCTTGAATTTTCTGGGAATAACCTCTGAAGACTACTTTATTCTGGATGAATTTTACGGAATTGTGCACAACTGCTAAACTGTAAGAGATAGATAAAAATTACTCCACAGAAAATTAGCTCATGATAAAACACACAATTTATGTCATATACATTTTTTCGTGTATTTGATCATTTTTTAAGATATTCTTGGTTTTGCGTTTCTACTTTGAAAAACATACTTTTCTTATACAGGAATTTGTCAACTCCTATCCATACAAACAAAGGCACTTCAGTTACATGGCTATTATTTTAACTTTTGGTATTCGCTTATTTCGCTTCTTCTTACAAGGAAGCAAATAACAAAACTATTTCTACTAATGTTTCTCGATTAGGATGAAGACAAGATTTTAACTACAATTTGTAGCAGAGATGTAGAGAAAGTCATGTGAATGGAACACATCAGGTTTTTTTTATTGTTGTACAATATAAAACCTGCTCTCCATACCATCTAAGGGAAACCCCCTTATAAAGGTAACTCAGCCTAAGCGAGAATCGAACTCGAAACTTTGAATATGGGAAAATGAAATGGTCTACGATTTGTTTCAGCAAGATAAGAAACTAATCAAACCTTGACTTTTACGTATAATTCAGGCAAATGGTGATTCAATATTTTTGTTTGTATTTATTTACACATTTGACGAGGAATATATTATGGTACATCCCCCTACACTACAGAGTTTGGCTAGTTAAAATAACTGTTTCTCAAACATAATATTAATTTCTTAAAAACGTTCTTAAAACAGAGTATAGTGAGGGTAATTAATCAATATAACTTTATTATTGATACTTTTTGTTTCCAATTGGCAAAAATTAAAGTGAAATTTATTATTTTGTGTATTAAATGTATAATTTTATTATTTCATGAAGTAGCATTGATTTTTTCTCTGCACTTCTTTCGTCAATTGTGGTAGGCTCCAATATTCCTTGGAATTGCATATATAAGGAGCAACCAATCAAAACGTGTAATATCCGTTAATGCAAATTTTTCAGCAGAAGCGAAAAACTGATAGCTACTAAAGTATTCAATAAACTGTAATGCAATTTTCACAGTTAGCTCCGTATTGGAATACTGAATTAGAGTTCATGTATCAATAAACCAATATTTTATTAGGGACATTAGAAATTTCATTTATGTTTTGACAATATACGTTTTGATCCATCATATGGGAAATTATATATTTTGATGTGCTTACTGTATTTCTGCTGTATTGGATTGCATTTGTTTTAATGCCTAAAATGCAACTTATAATATTAGATATTAATCACTTCAAATAGTACTTAGAACAAAATGTTAGTATGCTAAATTATACTTTCGATTACATCAAATTTACAGTACTTAGAAAAATATAAGGTTAATAATCCCCAAGGAATTCAGTGAACATTTGCCAATACAATAATTTGGAGTAGGCAGAATATTACTGTCTACAGTAAATTTGCTACAATTTATCCATTACAGATTCTTCATTAAAACAATAACAATCAGTATGTTCAGGAGTGCTGCTGCAGCTCTAAAGCCCATGAAAAAGATAAGCTGTTCTTCTTTCCAATTTTCACCAAATCTTAAGTTGAGCAATGCTTTACATCATCCTTTTTCTCTTCCTTTACCTTGCTTGATAATGGAAGAACAGGTCGTTGAGTTGCTGAAAACATAATATTCTTATACCCACAAGAATGCCAGTGCTGTGAATGTTTTAGAAGGGCCATCAAAATAATTGTAATGTTCTGTATTAAATTTTACATCCTGATCACTGACCCTGTTCAATTTTGACTTTTTCAAAATTATTCTTTTTACTTCACTGATACCGTCATCTTTTTCCAATTCTTTATAATGCTTAAGCTCCCAGTCTTTTGAATTAACCCTAGTATTCCCTACTTCGTTAAAAATATGTACATATTTTTCTGGATTGAAAATTTCCGGAATTTGACACAATTTTCTCTCCACTCTGCCAAATACCCTATCTGCAGGTAAAAAAGAATGCCCTCAAACTGGAAAATGTAGGTGTGATGGAGAACTCTTCAACAGCCAAAATGCAACGGTATGAATCAGATGTATTTTATTTTGGTCACCGCATCCATCAGCAAAGAGTCTGAGAGATGTGGTGCTCTGGTCAATCAGTGAGGGCTGATGATATTTCTTGTGGCCCCCTTTGTGCTTCAGTTTCATTCCATACAGAGAAAACAGATTTTGTAGTTCCTTTATTTGTAACACAAAAGCTATAAAATGCTATATATCGGACATAGTATGCGTCTCCAATATTTAGTTTGGAAGAGGCTGGACTCAAAAGCAAACGTTTTACTTCCATGCAGTGATTGTTTCATTAATAAATACCACAATACACACACAAAACAGAACAAGACACTGCTGCTATGCTCTCAGTTTTACTCTTTTATAATAAGGATTTTCCTGGAACTATGTCAAACCATGCAAGACAGCAGCAATGCAGAATAATGTTTTGAACTATTACAGGCAATGAAACAAATTGCACGTGACAGTGGTGCCAATATAAATTAATTAAAAATAAAATTTATTTGTGGATATTATATGTTCTGATTCAATCACAAAGATGGACAATATATGATTTGTTTTAACCGCTCATTTTCAACACGTGATTTCAATGGTACAGTATGCATATAGGTTAAATCTGATTGCGGGAACATCAGAGCATGTAAAACACTACATGAAACTGCATTAAAATCAATTTTGTCTAGAAGTGAGCAATATACGTTTTGATTGGTTGCTCCTCATATGTTCTGTTTTTTATTATATTATTCACACATCATGTATTTAACTATTAATATGATTATCTTACGCATTCAATTAAATTTGTTCAATTGCGGTCAGCTGATCAGTTGCAAAAGAAAACCGAATTTCAATAATAATCGCATAGCGTCAACTTCTAAAACATTTAACTGTCCCTTAATTTAGTTTAAACATAAGGGGATGCAGTATTAGACAAGTTCTACTTTTGTTTATCTCAATTAGCATAATCTAGATAAAAGAACAAGCGTTTGTATGATTTTTTTGCAGAACAGCTAGAGAAAGTCATACAAATGGGACACATACGATTTTTATTTTAACTGAGCATTAAACCTATTTACCATATGTTTGGTTACAACGTCCTGCAGTAGGCCGTTTTACTGTAATTTCTATGAGTAAGCCACATAAGGCAGAAATGGTTTTCAGTTGCCATCAACCTGGAGTTTTTACTTTCTCTATACGCACTATGTAGATAGTGTATAGAGAAGATATTGCACTCCACCCAAAAATTCGATACCGAGATTTCACCGGAAATATATGTTTTAGGGTCCCCAATATCCAAAAAAAGTATTTTCACAAAAAGGTCCGTGTGTGTGTGTGTCCGTGTATCCGTGTGTCCGTGTGTCCGTGTGTCCGTGTGTCTGAACACGATAACTCAAAAACGAAAAGTCGGTAAAATACCAAACTTGGTATTTAAGTTTATTATTTTCCAGGGATGCGACACGAAGCTTTTGAGAAAAATCCCCCCACCCCCAACTACCCTTTACATGGAACTTTTTTCGAAAATTTTGATTTTCTCAAAAATGGCTCTAACGATTTCGATTAAAATTTCTTATATTAAAGATATTTACCTGACAAACAAAATGTATATCTTGATTTCTCTGGGAATAGCCTCTGAAGAGTAGTTTATTCTGGATGAATTTTACTCAATTTTGAATAACTGCTAAACCGTAAAAGATGGACAAAAAATGTAGAGCACATGAAACACACAAATTATGTTATACACATTTATTGCGTGGAGTTCGTCGTTTTTGAGTCATTCCTTATTTTTGGTTTCTGCTATGAAAAACGTATACATTTCTCATACAGGAACTTGTCAACTCCTATCCATAAAAACAAAGGAACTTCATTGACATAGCAACAGCTTTTGACTATCACTTTAACCTATGGTAGTCCCTTATTTCACTTCTACTTACAAGGAAGCAATCCTAATTTTTTCTGATTAGCATAAAGTAAATAGAAGAATAAGTTTTTTAAGAATAATTTGTTGTAGGGATATAGAGAAAGTCATGTGAATGGTACACATCAGATTTTTTTAAAATATTTGAAATAGTCTGTCTTAATTGCTGACTTCTTCCTTTAACACTAATTGGTCAAACTGAAGGTGCTAGTACTGTGCATCTTTTCAAAGATTGTTTATTACCGAGTAAAATCTGGGATGAACGCTTGAAATTAATCTGTTTATCTTTGATTCTACCCTGAGACGTATTAGTGTGGTGTTGTGTTCACAGTTACGCACATACTACTGGTCTACAAAATAGATGTAGAATTGATGAAGTTTTTGGTTCTCGTGAATGCAGAATCAATTATATCGTCTAATATTTCCACAATGCTAGAGCTGAACACATCTTATATGACAGTGTTTTTCTTCCTTTTCTCTGTAGACAGGAACTCGGTCTCAATGTTATATTTCTTCCAGTTTCTGGAAACAAATTTCTAATTGATTGGACAATAACAATTTCCAGATTCATAATGAGAATTGCAGGGGTTGGTTTTAGTATTTTTGATAAATAAAATAATCATATCTCGCTTTTGTTTGTTACAAGGCATACACAGCTCCAGATACTCTTATAAGTAGAGCCCGGAAGTTAGGCAAAACGGCTTTTTTAACCGGAGAGTATATATGAAAGACCTATTAAGGATAAACACGTTTCCACACATTTGGGAACGATAGGTGCAATTTTTAGTTTGCCTTTTTTGTCTATTTTAAAGTTAACCGCATTTTTTAGCATTTTACCTCGTTATTGTATATTTTCTTTATTTTTAATACATTTAAAAAAAAAGGTTGCATGGATTATATCAAAAAACAAAAAATAATGGTTGTACAAATTAAAAATATGTATTCCCCTCACACAGATATTTGCTGAGAATCTTATTCTCCAGAAATACATGTATTTCCAAGAAGTGTTTGTAACAGGTTACTTCGGAGTTTACCAGCGAAAGAAAGCATTACGTAGAGGATGTAGAAAGGAGTGCATGTTTGCAAGTGTCTTTTGTAAGATTTCAATTAATCACCTCCCTCGCCCGATGGTCTGCAAACCAGGTAGTTCTGCAAAGTTTCCTTTATCTCCAGATCCCGTTATTGCGTACTTCGAACTCTCTAATCTCTTTTTGAGACAATTCACAGTCGGGTTTTTCCGATCTCTGAAAGTAAGTAGACAAATTCAGGCTTCAGCAAGTAGAATCTGTTAGTTTGAGACTGAACTTGTATTAAACAACTCCATCTGCAATATTTATCATGCCGAAAATGAGTGCACGTTAAGTAGTAAACTGCATGGCTATGTCCGCGAAATCGGTTCAGATACGCTATCTACTGATGTTACAGTTCTGATGTGCAAACAATTAACCATTAGAAAAGGTATTTTATACTTCAACATTTTGCAGCAGTGAAGCATAACACTGGAATTACTAAACTGGGCAGACAGAAGAACCTCTCTTTAATATCAACAACTAGTAAACAATCTCAGTTTTCTCTGGATTTGTGCAAGGCTTTCTCCAGCATGAAAAACCTTCTCTCTGACAGGCAGCTCAGTATATCAGTTGACAGCTTAAAAAAGCATATCTTGTTGTGGTATGTAACCAAGAAAAGTGAGTACATATAAGATAGTTTATTAAGTATTTGTTTATTTTTGTCTGTTTCTGTGATTAATAAATGCCTATTCCACTGCCTATTTAACCAAAATAAATGCCCGAACATCCGGACTCTAGCTATGGACTTCTATCGGCGTAAATAACAAGCTGCTTGCTCAAGCTCATGCAGGTTCCGTTAACAAAGGATGAAATACAGCCTGATAAAGCTGATTTTCCTTTTCGATGGCAAACATCAATATTCTGTCATTCGGACCGCCCCTTGGTATCTTCAAATAGATGTCATCATTCATAACTGATTTCCTTGCAGTATTATTTCTTCCGAAACAATAAAATCTTTTGTATATCCCAAAATTTTCGCCATTTCAATGCAGCGATTGCTTTGCACTCCTGTACGATGATAATAATGTGAGTGTGTTAATAATCGATTAGCCTGTAGCTTCAGCGTAAATTTTAAATTGTAATGTCTATTTCTCTTGCACGCTTTTTGCGTTTACAAAATGTTTTCGCACTTCACTTGTTGCTTCAAGCAAAATACAAATTTGGCATCCTTAACCTAAAAGTTTGTTGTCTTTGGCTGATCGCCTTCATTTACATTTATTCTTTATCTGTATGCAAGGCAAATAGTTTACCTCTTGTTTGTGGTACAGTCCCTCTCGTGAACCTCGTCTTGTCGCGGCGGGAGGGCTCAGCACCGGATGGTTTTGACGACCGGACAGTGTAATTAAAAGGCAAGAGAACAAAATTAAACCTCGCCTGCTCCAGATTACGCAAATTGTACCTCATTCTCAACCGCAAGTCTTCTTTGCAAATTTCGAATTGTTCTCTTTTATACAAATCTTTACTTCGTCCTTTACTCACCTATGCTTGTCCGATTTGGGGTGGTGCAGGTCTGCAGGTATTTCAAAACAAAAGTGTTAAGGCTTATAGTGAATGAATCTTGGTATATCAGAAACACTCAGATACATCATGAGCTTGGACTCAGTATTATCTCTGAACATATTCGATCTCAGGCCCGCACGTTTTTTCAGCATTTTCACTTGGTACCTTGCGCAGTGTACTTCTCGTTGATACAAAGATCTGACACAGTTCCTCGGATACAGAGTCATCTCCCACAGGGTTTGTGTTTTCTTCAAGAAGTGATTCCGAGAAAGAAGACTCTCACTGAATGAATTGTAAAATCATCTCTGACTGTTTAGTACCAGAGGGGCCTCATGTGGCTGACCTCACAACTTTTAATGTTATTTGTTACTTTTAGTTATAATGTATTGTATTCAAATTCTGTATAGCATAATTAATGCTGAACGAATCTAAATAAATTAAAAAAAAAAAAAAGGCAAGAGGAGAGGGGGAAGCTAAGAGTGGTTCAAAACGGGTATTTGTGGCTTGGTAGTCGACAGCAGCACATCTAGAAGGAAACTCCGATGACAAACCTCTTCCTCTAAGGTTTAGAGGTTGTGCGAAGGACACTCCATGAGGGGGAAAATAAAAGAAATACTCGTAAGCTCCAAAGAGAAGTTTGGACTGATACAATGATGACAATACGAGCATTGAACAAGGTTAAACGATAAAGAAATAAAACCAATTTCAAATAGCAACATGGAATATAAGAGGATTTCATCATAAAGAGAAAGAATTAGAAGGAGAATTAAAAGAAAAAGAGTAACAGAAACTAAAAAGAAATTAAACGGAAGTTATACTCTTAACTACTACTTAGTATTCTATAGTGGTGTGGACATAAGAGAACGAGCAATACTAGTAAATGAAAAGATAAAGAAGATAGTAATATCATACAAATGGACTAGCGAAAGAATTATCGAAGTAAGATGTCACCTCCCAAGAAATAAAATCACAATAATGGGAGTCTATGCACCAGAAGAAGGCAAAAAAGAAGAAACTGATAGTTTTTTTATCAACAATCAAAAGACAAAATAAATAAAAACGAATATCCAGTAATTGCAGGAGATCTAAATTCTAGTGTAGGAAATATACCATTAACAAACATTAGGAAATGACGGAGAATTTCTTTAAATAAAAATCTAATGTGTTCCATTTGTATGACTTTCTCTACATCTGTGCAACAAAGTATTGTTAAAAAACTTAGGCTTCTATTTACTTCATGCTAATTGAAAAAAATTAGCAGAAATATCTTGCTTCCTTGTAAGTAGAAACAAAATAAGAGAGTACTATAGGTTAAAGTGACAGTCAAAAGCTGGTTGCTATGTGACTGAAGTTCCTTTACTGGCTGGAGTATAATCCGGGCTTGTGGGCCTTGGTCTACTGGGCTCCTCCTTCGTCTTCCCAGACGTTTCGTCTGCGACTACGGCAGGCATCTTCGGTAGCAGCGGCAAGGTCGAAGTGCTCTAGTGGACGTTTTAACTGCGACTGTTAATTATACCCGGATTATACTCCAGCCAGTATTGACACCGGCCGTGAAAGCTTAAGAATGTCGATGAAGTTCCTTTATTTGTATGGACACGACTTGACAAATTCTTGTATGAGAAAAGTTTAAGTTTTTCAAAGCTGAAACTAAAAACAAGGAATATCCTAAACACGATCAACTCCAGAATAAATGTATATAACATAAATTGTGTGTTTTAATGTGCTCTACATTTCCTTTCTGGTAAGTTTTTGACCATTTCTTACGATTTAGCAGTTAGGCAAAATTCTGTAAAATTCATCCAGGATAAAGTGGTCTTCAGTGGCTATTCCCAGAAAATTCAAGATTAGCATTCTATTTGTCGTGTAAACATCTTTAATATATGACATTTTAATCAAAATCAGTAGAGCCATTTTTGAGAAAATCAAAATTTTTGAAACAATTTGCATGTAAAGGGTAGTTGGAGGTGGGGGGATTTTCTCTTAAATCTTCTTGTCGCATCCTTGGAAGACACCAAACCTAAATACCAAGTTTGGTTTTTAACGGTCTTTTCGTTTTTGAGCTATGCTGCCCACAGACACACACACACACACATACACACAGACAGACAGACAGACACACTCACGAACATGTTTCTAAAATGCCTTTTTCGGATTCAGGGCTCTCAAAACATGTTTTTCCGGTGAAATCTCGGTATCAAACTTTTAGGTGCAATACAATATCTTCTCTATACACTATGTACATAGTACGAGTAGAGAAAGTAAAAATAGAAAACCATTATTGAATTTTGCAAACTTTAATCGTTACGAATAACACATGTATTCTTCAGATATAAGGATAGCATAGTACACTTTGAATGCAAGAGGTCCATGTACCATAATAGATTATATTATAGAAAATTGAAATTGACGAATTTAGTGAGAGATACAAGAGTTTATAGATATAGCGATATTCATAGTGGCCAATATTTATTAATAAGTAAAATAGAAATATGAAGTAAATGGTATAAAGATAGAAAAGCAATAAATGCAGAGGAGAAAAGATGAAGGGAAAAAAAAGGTTATAAAGTGAGTCTATTCACAGTTGAATCATCACATGCTCTATTAAAAGAAGATTAAGAACTGTACAAACATATGGAAAATCCTAAAGAAGAAATCGAAGAAGAATGGAGCAGTATTAATATACAACAGCAAAAGAATTATTGGGAACAAAGAAAAACATTCAGAAGGAAAGAGAGGTTAAAGTGTGGGATCCTAAAATACAGAAACTAGTAAAAGATAACACAGTAAAAATATTTAAAATATTTTAATGAGGAAACGAATAAAATAAGATAAAGCACATTAGAGCTAGAGAACCAACTAAAATACATATACGCGTGAACTGTATAGAGAGCATTGGGATAAGTATATAGCAGACATAGAACTTAATCTGCTGATAAGTCCCGGACCTCTCAATGAAAACAGCATTTAATTTCATTTTTTGCTTTATTTCTCAACATAATCTCCAGAAATGCTAGGCAATACATTTGTCGTGTCGGTGTTCTAATTTAATTAAACCATCTCCGTAGTGCGATTTATCAAGGTCCTCAAAATAGCTGTTTACCGCATCAATGACCACCTCGTTGTGTGAAATCTTCGTCCTCCAAGAATTTGTTGGTGTTTGGGAATAGGTGGTAGTCACTGGGTGCTAGATCTGGTGAATAGGGTGGATGTTCAAGCAATTCCAACTTTAATTCACACATGTTTCCCATTGCAATGACTGAACGATGGTCCGGAGCATTGTCGTGATGAAGTAAGATTTTCTTCTTTTGCCAAATGAGGTATTTTTCTTTTCATCCCATCACTCAAACGGTGCAGTAAGCTTTGGTAGTAGTCACCAGTGATAATTTTACCCTTTTCCAAGTAGTCATTAAAAATAATTCCCTGTGCATCCCAGAAAACACGTCATAACTTTTTTTTTAATTTTTTTATTTTCTTGTTGGTATACTGCAACTTATTCATATCTTCATAGAAAAGATAACCGAGTAGTTAGTTTTTTTTTATTCAAGGAATAAATGGAATTTTGAAATTAATTTCACTGGTGGAGGAGAAGAATGGGCATTGTTTTTTTTAAATTTCTTTTTGTATTTATTCTTTTTTATTTAGTTTATAATGGCATGGGAATTAGGAACTTTATTTATTTCAGGAGAAGCAGGAGCTCTACATCGCAACAGGCCAGCATAAAGAGGAATAATGCATGATATTGCATCCAAGATCATTCCGGATCGATATAGAATCAATCAGGTGCTCATATCTTGTATATCCAGGGTTTAAAGGCGTTGATTCTGTTGTCTCGAATCATCCGCCACCTCTCTGCATACAAAAAACTTCGTAAAGCTGGAACCACACAGTCAGCTGGCGTGTCCAAGGTACTAAGCCAAGCATAGGTACCCATTACTGTCCAAATAAGAGCTCTGCACAATGCAGGACGCGTCCAGGGAAAATTCAGGTGCAAAATATCCGTTGCTGAAGGCTGCCAGGTGTCACCAGTCCAACCCCGACATCGGCTCAAGAGCCATGTCCATATCAGTCCTTTACCTGAGCATTCCAAAAGTCGAATCCGGAGCGAGCGAATCCGGAGCTTGGCACAATGGGCAAGCGGGAAGAATTGTCAGATGATGTCTATGTAATTTATCTGCAGGTGGTAGGATTTCATTGACAATCTCATATGCACCGAGACCCATTCCGAGTTGATTTCTGGTATAGAAAAGCCACGCCAAATTTGCCTCCAGGGCAATTGTGGATACTTAACTTGTATATGTGGAGTAGTAGGTTCCCTCCGTTGAAAAAAGGTATAGACTTCCTTAGCCGTCCAAAAACGGCCATTAGCCACTTCTGCTGAAGGTAGTGTGCTCAAGTCACGTAGGAGATCACGTAACATTTTAGGAATTTTATGGAGTTCTCTCCACTCCCAAAGCAACTGGTAATGCCGTTGTACTAGCACCTCTACACTATCACCCTGTCCATCCAGTGCTTGCAGAATCATTTTTAAGGAAAGTGCTTTACATTGCATCGCCACATCCAACAACCCCCAGCCACCCTGGCATTTTGGAAGACGTAACTGAGTACGGGAAATGCGATATAATTTTCTTGTCCATATGAAGTATCCGATTATTTGCTCAATTCTTTGGCTGTGCCGTTTTGTTGGAGGCAGCACGTGTGCTAAGTACCATATACGACTCAACGCAAAGGCATTACAAAACCACACACGTTGTATCAAGTTCAGCATCCTCGACTTTTGACCGTATAGTACACCACGTAAAGTATTAATGCATGACGTCCAATTATAGTCCCGCAGGTCTTCATCGTCTCCACTGATGTATATTCCAAGAATTTTTGTGCGTTGCACAGTGGGTATTCCTAACACCGTGGTATCCGGAGGATGTGGCCCAATGGGAAGACTTTCAGATTTCCTCAAATTAAACGTCATACCCGCACATTGGGCATAGTTCTGCAAACAGCTTCGTAGATACGTGACATCCTGTTCGTCGGTAACCATCACCGTAAGATCATCGGCATAAGCCTTAACTGCTAGTTTCTTTCCATAGACCTCCAGACCCGTTATCGTAGATTGCAGCTGTCGGAGCAAAGGATCGATGTACACAGCAAATAACAACATTGATAGGGGACAACCTTGGCGGACGGATCTGTTGACCGGTATGGCGGCAGTCAGAAACCCATTGCAGTGAATCCTTGATAACGCAGTGTCATATAGTGCCCGAAGGAGGTGATACAACTTGTCCGGCACTTGCAATGACTCCAAACGTGCCCAAAGACCCTCGTGAACCACATTATCATATGCTTTCTCAAGGTCCAGGTTTATCAGCGCAGCAGAGCGGGTTTCTTGGCGACAATGAAGAATACAGTCTCGCAAAGCTGCCACGGTATAGTGCATAGCCGCACCTCCGCGTACCACAGCCTGTTGTTCACTAAGCAAGGGCACTAGCCATACTTGCAGCCTACGGGCGATTATTTTTGCAAACAACTTATAGTTACAATTGAATAAGGTGATGGACCGATAATCTGCGGGCCGGCTGGGCGTGGTGGTATTTGGGAGTTGTAGAACCACCCCATCTCCAAATGTAGGCGGCGGGTTTTCATCCCTCCAGATTTCTTGAAACACTAGAAGAAGTTCTTTCTTAATAAACCGCCAACAATGTGTATAGAACTCATACGGCAGCCTATCTTGTCCGGGCGCTGTATGAGGTTTGGCTGTCTGAATCGCAGTGAGCAACTCCGTTTCCTTCAGCATGGGAGTAGGCGACCGTTGTAAACCTCCCTGCACAACTGGCACGTATTTGGACATATACGACTGGATTGAATCCACCATATCCACCGGTCTGGCAAAGCGCTGGGTGTAATAAGAATGTAACACACGAAGAATCCCTGTCGTGGTTGTAACCTCTTGACCATCATCTATCAATTTGGTAACAAACGCTCTGCGACCTTGCCTACGCTCCTTCGCCAGGAAGAAGAAACTCATTTTTTCACCATAAACCATTTCTGCTGTATGTATTCTGGCTAAGGTTCCCTGGAGCTCTTGCGTTTTACTGTGCTGGATATGAGCCTTGA
The DNA here is from genome assembly GCA_030762935.1 of Hymenopus coronatus. Lineage (NCBI taxonomy): Eukaryota > Metazoa > Arthropoda > Insecta > Mantodea > Hymenopodidae > Hymenopus > Hymenopus coronatus. Next base: position 20,715,731 of record CM060885.1, read on the forward strand.
CTTCCCGGAGCTGACAGTGTACGTCCTCCCCATGTTGTTGGCGCAGGTGTAAATCTTGTAGCACTGCAAGATAAAAATCCAAAGTTTCTCTCCGAGCTAACGCTCTACGGCACGCTGCGGCTTTAAAAAAGGAGCGTATCGCTGGCTTCGCCTTATAGATCCACCATGCTGCCTTATTGGGAGAGCACTGAAAAGACTTCTGCAATTTGGACCAACATTCTTGGAATTCTACCAGGACCTCGGCATCTGTAAGTAAGGAGCAATTAAGCTTCCACAACTCTGGACCACTACGACGTATCTCCGCACGACCTACAACGGCATGTAGCAGTGCATTGTGATCACTAAAAGCTGCTGGCACTATCTCTGTGCGATGTATCCGGGATGCCATCTCCGGTAGAACAAACATCCGGTCCAGTCGAGAGGCCGACTGGCCCCGTACGAAGGTGTACATCACATCATTACCGTGCTTGAATTCCCAGCTATCCACCAATTGAAACTGGTCCACTAACTGCTGCAATGCTATACAACCATTAAAGGCCCCTCTTTGGTCCTTGGCTGCTAGCGTACAGTTAAAATCCCCAACCAATAAGAATGGAGAACTCCGAGGAATATGAGTTAAAAGCTCCTGTCGAAAAAAATCCTCTCGTTGTTTCCTCTTGTTGCTTCCCGCCGGGGCATAGATATTCACGAAGGTAACACCATTATACTCCGCGGAGAGGATTCTTCCTGAAGGATGATAGGCAAAGCCGTGTAGGGGCAATCCCTGGCGGTATACAATAGCCGTCCCAGTACCACCCGGGCCTAAATTAGTCTCATAGTCATCCATATAAAAAGGCCATATTATAAACATTCACCTCTTGAAGAAAGCAAACATCAACATCATTACTACTCAAAAAATCCCGAAGCAGCTTTTGCTTAACTGGTTGACGCAACCCATTCACATTAAGTGACGCCCAAATTTGAAGTCCAACTGGCATGCAGGGCAAAGAAAGGTACTCACATACTCAGGACCAATGTCGTGATACCAAACAGGAATTAGGGCACGTGTCAGTTCAATCCGGGGAGTACAACCATTAATTGTCCGCACCTTCGTGAGGATCGTCCTTAGTATGCTTGTAGCAACGCCGTAGGTCCTCATCGGCGTCATTGGCATCTTCAGCCGGCCTCTTACCGGAATCACTGGCCTTCACTGCGCGACCGTCAGGAAGCTCGTGAAGAAATCGTTGCACACCCGCGCCACCAGCTGCTGAAGACGATAACAAACAGGCATCAATATGGCGGTCTAGCGGTTGGAACTGGAGGCGAGGGTCTCGAGCAGACACAGAAACTCTGGATGGCGCACCCAAGTTGCGGGTCGCGTCTACAGATGCTTCAGGTACGTCGCTAGCATTTGCCCTGCGGTCAGTATCCTGTTGTACGGTGTCCTGTACATGCTGGATATCATCAACAATCTCCGGCGTCTCCGGCATCACCATGCTGTCCCCCTTTTTAGGTAACTCCTCTCCCTCATCCAACTGTCGTTGTACAGTCATTACCTCCACTTGGGTCTCCATTGATGACCCGGGCGTGTGCATAACAACCTGCTGTTCATCCGCCAGTAAGGTAACCGGAGCACCCACTGCCTCGCTGAAGGTTGTCGGACGATTTCTAGGTTGCAGAGACAACCGAGTAGCTCTAAAGGCACAATCCGCTTTTAAATGCGTCGTCTCACGGCACAAATGACAGGCTTGCTGCTGTCCGGTATAGGCAATAGATATCACATAAGTATCAATAACCAAGGTAGCCGGTATATTGCACTTAATTCCCATTTTCACGGTACACACGCCATTGTTAGCCGGAAGCAGATAATGAGAGTGCCATTTCTCACGTCGTATATCAAATACCTTACCATATTTAGACAATTCTTGTGACAAAACTACGCTGGGCACCTCCGGTGGGAGGTTAAAAACCCGCACATTAACAATTTTCTGGTCACCCGGCGTGATTTTCACTTTAGAGATTTCCCCAGATTCATATGTAAAGTTTTGTTCTTCGGTGTAACGTAAGTTTATCATATAATAACGTGGAGACTAACTTGACATAAATAGCACGTTCACGACTATTGAGCTGAAGTGTGTCCACTTGATCCGGTTTTAAAACCAGAAAATTTACCAACCATTGATGTATTTCTAGTGCAGACGGTCTCGTTGCTGCGTTGTCAAACTGAATTTTAATAGTATTTACCCGCTTATACACGGTCATTTTAATGCGTTACCACCTTCTCGGAAGAAGAATGAAGGTGCCCAATTAAGTAGAACGCCTGCCCGCTTTCACAATCGGCAGAGACGCCGTAACAAACAAACAACTCACCGCAGTGAAGACTGGTTCCGCTTGCTCTACACAAACAACCTCACGGTACGCCGTCCAGCGAGCGACTGTCAACCTTGGTAGCTGACAAAATTGACTTTGCCTTTTTTGAAGTTGGTTCACCTGGCGCAATCCACTGTTTTGACTATGATTTACTTTCTGCAGTGCAGTAATGTATCCAAGTTTCATCCATCTCAAATATTCTCTGGGATTTTTCGGTGGAGCGCCGCATTTTTAACAGAAACAGTTTTACTTAGCAACTTTTGATCAGTTGTCAACAAACGCGGCACCCATCTTGCACAGTGGTTGTGAACGCCCAAAACATTACTTAAAATATTCCCTGCACGTTCTTTTGATATGTTTACAGCCCCTGATATCTCAAACAACTTTAATCTGCGGTCTTCCAGTACTAAACGATGCATTTTTTCAATGATCTCTGGAGTTGTCACTTCTACAGGGCTTCCAGAGCGAGGCACATCACTAGTGCTCGCACGCAGCGGCGGCTGCTGTGTAGGAGCACAAGAGCACGTGAACCTCCAATATTTCTTAGTGGATCTCCTTTTTCGCTTTCAGGAAACATTGAATAAAATGCGCTATCCAGTTTCTACTTTTTTAAATGTACCGCGCTCTGCTCTTCAGATTGAACACAGCCGAGAACCTGAGTATGTGACAACATCGTTTTCTTTTTTTGTTTTGTTTGTTTTTTTTTTTTGTTTTTTTTTTTTGTAATGCATTTATTTTAAGTCGCCTAACTGCTAGGTCTTATAGCGACTTTAAAAACATGATACAAACTTAACACATGGGATAAACACATAACATTATACAGTACATTAACTTTACAATATTTCACAAGCTAAAATATTAAACAAATTCACATACATTGTTTACATGGAGATTGCATTGTGAAGCAGTTATACAATAATTTATCATACAATTTGTTGCATTTAAGAATTTGTATCAGTCTAAGATATGCGCTCGGCTGTGTTCAATCTGAAGAGCAGAGCGCGGTACATTTAAAAAAGTAGAAACTGGATAGCGCATTTTATCGCTTGGAGTCGAGGCCTCGTGTGCTAGCTTATAACTAACGTTTAGCAGCTCTGCGCTTGCGCGGGCAATAAAGCAGCTTGGAATTTTACAGCCAGAGATGAGCACAGTGCGACCGTGCACATTAACACCTCCAGGGTTCTGTTTATCAGCGGGAGGTGCTGCTATCTTTGAGATTTAGTTGAAACTATCCGGAAGTGCAACTGCAGTCTTTGTGTGACGCGCTATTTTTCTTAGTAATTTGCATTTTATGCGAGAGTTAAGCTTAAGAGAGAGTTCATAACAGAAAACAACCTCAACAAAGAAACTTTTCCGCAACTAAACGAGCTACAGAAGATTGTTATCAACACGATCATGGCTACATCAGAACCAGAAAGATGCTTTTCCACAATAAAAATAATTAAAACCTTTACTAGGAATACGATGGGTGAAGACCGACTATCAGCACTGGCAATGCTTGCTATTGAGAAGTAACTGGTCAATAGCATAAAAGACTTTAATCACCGAGTGATAGAAAAGTTTGCACATTTGAAAAACCGGCGCGTGGAATTTCTGTACAAATAAACGTGGTGTTAACTGCGTAATTCAAACAACGTACATATTATTCACTGCAAATACCATTCTTCACATGAACTGCATCAAAGGACTTCACCCCTTCATCACCTCATATTGCTGTTAACTCTCGGAGACTAAGAAATTCAACATCTTTACAATACTGGGTGGGTGAGGATTTGTGTAACAAATTTATAATTCTTGTTATTAAACACTATCATTGTTTCTAATATTACTGGATTTGATGCGGTAACAGTAGCTGCAGCGGCGGTAAATTGCTGATTTTGTGAACACCAACATTTTTAATCCACGAGCCGCCACTGCTCGCACGTCCCATTTTAAACTCTGCAACCCACCTTTTAATCATTGAATATGAAGAGGCAGAGTCTTTCAATGTACTGTTTATTTGCTCCTTGATTTCTTTAGGCGTTAAGCCTTTCAAATGGAAGTATTTAATCTCTGCTCGTTTTTCCAACTCTTCCATTTTCGTGAAAACTCTAAAGTTGTCTTGTTTAAAATGCTGTCATTCGAAAACTGAACAAGCTATTGACCTGTAACTATGGATACAAGCTCGTCTAGAGTTAAACTTTACGATGCTACCCTCTAACTGGACTAGTGGCGTCATATCTGAGTGAGGCTCAGGACTTATCAGCGTCGTACATAGTCGACAAGACGAAGTATGTAAGTTCATTAAGTATCTGAAATCACAAAAACAAAATAAAGCAAATCTACAAATCATAAAAACAGTAGATATAGAAAACTATTATAAACAGAGAAACAACCATAAAAGAAGAAGAAGAAGAAGAAGAAATGAACTCCAATATAACGGTAGAAGAACTGGAATTAGAAAAACTAATTAATGTTCTACAACAGTAGAAATAACAAAGTATGTGGCATAGATAACATTAATAGGAATTCTTAAAATGTACTCCAGAGAATTTTCAAGAAACATTATAAAAATTGTATAATAAATGTTGGACAGAAACAATAATTCCCGACAAATGAAAAATAGGAAACATATCAATATTAAAAATCTGATGTGTTACACTCACATGACTTTCTCTAGCTACTCTGAAAACAAACTTCTTACAAAAGATAATTCTTCCTTCAACACCATGTTAATCGAGATAAACATTAGTAGAATTTTATTACTTAGTTCCTTGTAAGTAGAATAGAACTAGGGAAATGCACTAGGCTAAAGTAATAGTCGTCAAATGTTTTAAAAGCTGTCGTTATGCGATTGTCATTGCAAATCGCTTCTTTGCTTGGCCAGGAGTAGAACAAAAGAAAAACGGGCACTTTCGTCTGAGAAAAGTATAGGTACTTCACAATTGAAACCAATAACAAGAAATATCTTGGAAACGGTTACATCCACAACAAAAAGTAAACGACATAAATTGTTTGTTTTGACGAGATCTATATTTTTTGTAAAGTAAGTTGTTGTTTCTCTGTTACGGTTTACTAGTTATACCAAATTAAGCAAAATTCATCCAGAATAAACAGGTCTTTAAAAGCTATTCCCAGAAAACTCAACATATACATTTTATTTGTGATAGAAATTGCTTTAATATGTGGTATTTTAATCAAAAACGTTAGAGAGATTTTTAAGAAACACAAACGTTTCGAAATGTTTTTCATGTAAAGGGTAGTTAATGGTGGGGGGATTTTCTTGAAAATCTTCGTGTCGCATCCTTGGAAGATAACATATTTAAATACTAAGTTTGATATTTATCCGTCTTTTCGTTTTTGAGATATGCTTTCCACACACACACACACACACACACACACACACACACACACACACACACACACCCACATGGACCTGTTTCTGAAAATGCTCGATGTTGAGGTTCAGGAGGAAGATGAATATGGTGAAGAAGAGGATTGCGGTGGCACAAACAGGGGCGATGGAGCCTCTTTTAGCTGATGCGGAGGACACATATACCTCCGACAGGCCTATATCAGCGTGCAGAGAATCATTGCCCTCATGGTTGAAAAATATTTTACCCTGGATATCTTTGGTCCTGCACATTACTTTCCTTTGGATCCGCTAGCCTTTATAGAAACCAAATGTGAATCTTTAGTTTTACATTGTCGTGATTGTTAAACCAGTAGTACATTACGCACCAAGTTTCGTAGAAACCTGTTTAGCCATGTAGCGGGCCCTCAGCTTTGGTCTCCTTCTTCGACGTCCTCTGCTCAGTAGTGATGAAGACTCCACTCCTAATATCTAATTATATCTCAGGGTGCTTTGTGGGTGAGGCGAATATTAAATAACACTGTATTTTCTCTTACTACTTGAATTTATTATTTCAAAGGTTTAACGCGCGGCTAGCTTGTTTCCTTATAAAAGATGTTTCCATTAAATACTTTCCCACCACTTAAATCAATTATCAAGAGCGTGATCTAACCATCTGCACATCGCCACTTAATCACGAGGACGTGCGCACAACACAATGTAAGAGTAACTGTATAAGAATAAGAATCAAAGTCAAGAGTAACCATATAAGAGAAATGCTCTCTTTTATAAACTGCCACTGGGTGACGCCAACCTAAATTATAACAGTATCTTTGATTAGTCCCTTGGTAGCATCACTTCACATGCTACGAAAATAAATTGTAACAAGTTTTGCTGGCATCGCGTCCACATGACGGGTTTGGGAAAACCCAAGGCTTCCCTCTCACTTTAACTTCCTGCTTTGTCTATTTCTCCAATTCCCTGTGCTACTTGGAGGACAAGCCACTATTCCTGTTTCACTTATTTCTGTCTCTGTACTTTTCTATTTTACTTTATTTAGCCTAAACCTGTGCTCATTAGTAAGTGGTGATTGGTGGGCTGTTACCTGGAATTAAGCTAGCTCACCTCTGTCTTTAATTACCTAAGTTACAACGCTCGTTTATGCATATTTCTACCACTAAATATTCACAACTATTTTACATTGCTTTCTATACAATCATAATATGTACAATTCCCTTTTTATATGCTTTGTGAGCATATGGTGTATCCTCATACAGCCATTCTTGAGTAAAAAGATAAAACAAATCACACACATATGCAGCTTTTTCCTTCCGGATAACCTTTTATAAATGTATTCACATTTGAAAAGTATCCATATAATTTCGGTAGTCTTATTCTTTTATAGATGTCGATAAAGAAACTTTGGTTTCTCACTAGGTCACAAGATAGGTGGTTGAGTCGTGCAGTGCAGCCTCAGCACGTGCTGGGACCCTTTTTCTCCCTTGGGTTGTAAAGATCAGACCATCACGAGCTTCACGCTATCTATATCCATCTACTCGTTTAACAAATGGAGTAGATAATGGATAAAGAAGAGACACTGCAGGTCCCTTGTGTTTTCTTAGCTTCACTTGTTGGACATACGTATCGTTTTCTATCTACATCCCGGGTCAACGGCAGAGTCTAATATAAAAATATCTTGTTAAAATTCATTTTCATAGCTAGTCTATAAATGTTGCGTATAACATGTTATTGTTCTATCTAAATTTCCCTGACTTTTAATAAATAATCATCAGAAATGCTTTCAGTTAAGAAATACTATGATAATAAAGATATTTTAGTGTGCATAAGAAGCTGATATAACAGTTAATTATTAAAAATAAAAAAGGCATACTGGCACTGATAGTAATACTGCTTGTTCAAGTTAATGAGAATGGTCATGTACAATATGTCTGTTTAAGAGGAAGAGCGATGAACGCTATATTTTGTTTTAAAGTGTTCAGCGCCCGCTTTTACAACTAGGCCACACTGGTGATCCAGGGAATGAAGATGGAGCACCGGTGGAATGCGAATGCGAGGAAAACCAGAGAACCCGGAGAAAATCCACACCTACTCCGTTTTGTCCACCACAAATCTCACATGCGGTCGCTTGGAATCGAACTCGGCCACGGATGATACAGAACTGAGCAGTGTTAGAACATTCTAACCTTACCCACCACGTATTTATACGAACGGAGGTATTATTATATTCAGTCTAAAAATGCATACATGAATTCCATCTAAGATAAATGTAATAATATCCAGAAAAATAATAATTCTTAGAAAATCCCTGAAATAGACAGGCAGGCAGGTAGAACTCTAGCCCGTTTAAAATTCAATCATGGACACTTCGCACCTGTAAAGAATTAATATTAAGAATACTCCTTTCTGCGAATATTGTGACGGACAAGTAGAAGACTGCGATCACATATGCTTTGCGTGCAAGAAACAACATTTCCAGGATCAGATAGTAAGTTTAAACAATCATCTTCCATGCAATGTGGCTCAATTATTTGCGACTCAAAATGTTCATGTATATACTGCTATGATAGCTTTTTTAAACCGTGTAAATATAAACATTTAAATGTACGTTTCCTGTGTAATGTACTGAAATATGTTTGAAGACTACATGTAAGTGTTCTTTGTAAATTTATACTCAATTGTTAATTATTATTATTATTATTATTATTATTATTATTATTATTATTATTGTCTTCAGCTGCATGGATATCTAAATGCCAATAAATTAATTAAAAAAAAGATGATTAGGATACCTTTATTAACATTTTTATTTTCTCTACACGTACTATGTACATACTGTATAGAGAAGGTATTGCACTCCACCAAAAAAGTCGATACCGAGATTTCACCGGAAATATGTTTTAGGGTCCCCTGTATCCAAAAAAAGTATTTTCAGAAAAAGGTCCGTGTGTGTGTGTATCCGTGTGTCCGTGTGTCTGTGAACACGATAACTCAAAAACTTGGTATTTAAGTTTAGTATCTTCCGGGATGCGACACGAAGATTTTGAGAAAAACCCCCACTGCAAACTACTCTTTACATGGTACTTTTTTCGAAAATTTTGATTTTCTAAAAAATGGCTCCTACGATTTTGATTAAAACATCGTATATTAAAGATATTTACCTGGCAAATAAAATGTATATTTTGAATTTTCTGGGAATAGCCTCTGAAGACTACTTTATTCTGGATGAATTTTATGGAATATTGCATAACTGCTAAACCGTAAGAGATGGACAAAAACTTACCATAAAACAAATGTAGAGCACTTTAAAACAGACAATTTATGTTATAAACAGTTTATTCGTGGAGTTGATTGTTTTTAAGATATTCCTTGTTTTTGATTTCAGCTATGAAAAACTTAACTTTTCTCATACAGGAATCTATCAACTCCTGTCCATACAAACAAAGAACTTCAGTCACATAGCAACTAGCTTTTGACTGTCACTTTAACCTATGATAATCCCTCATTTCGCTTCTAGTTTCAAAGAAGCAAGTAATAAGACTATATCTGCTAATTTTTTCTCGATCAGCATGAAGTAAATGGAAACATAAGCTTTTTAATAATATTTGTTGCAGAGATGTAGAGAAAGTCGTGTGAATGGAACACATCAGATTTTTATATAAAACAATAGTTATCCTTCAGTAAAAGAGGTTTTATTTATTCACAGATTCCTGTCCTCTGCATCTTCTTTTGTAAGTCTTTGCTGTTAATGATTTCTTTTTATTGCAACCATCCATTATTCCCTAGGCTTCCCTTTCCCTCTCTTCATCTTTCACTTCAGCATATATTGGGGATTCTGCTACTTCCATCCTCTCTTATGTGTCTAAACTAATCAATCCTTTTCTCCTTTTGTTTAAATAAAACTACATTTAAAGTTCAGCATTTCTCTGTTTTCATTCTCGATTTCCTTGCTGCCCTACGCCAAACGTCCATTTTGTTGCTAAAATTAAGATACCAGTTGAAGTGCAATGAATACTATGGTTTTAAATTTCTGTAAGTAAACAGTGAGGTTATCTTATCTCTGAACGAGAATTTTATATATGTTGAGGCGTTTTACGCCCGCTCTTACTACATACCGGATCGGAGGCGCAGGATATGTCGTTACGTCATGACATAAAATGATAATAATTGAAAGAATATTTTGGAAGGATGTGTTCCAGCCCTAAGTTAAGATAACTGCCGGCCACATGCCAGTAATGAACTTAGGAAGATACCAGGAAAAAATCTGATGTGTTACACTCACTTGACTTTCTCTAGCTGCTCTACAAACCTCCTACAAAAGATTATTCTTCTTTGTACACAATGCTAATCGAGATAAATATTAGCAGAATGTTCTTATTACTTAGTTCCTTATAAGTATAAGGGAATAAGGGAATGCGCTATGCTAAAGTGATTGTCAAATGTTTTAAAAGCTATCGTTATGCGATTGTCATTGCAAATCACTTCTTTGTCTGGCCAGAAGTAGAACAAAAGAAAAACGGTCACTTCCTGTCTGAGAAAAGTTTAAGTACTTCACAATTGAAATCAATAACAAGGAATACCTCGGAAACGGTTACATCCACAACAAAAACGTAAAGGACATAAATTGTGTGTTTTGTCGTGATGTACGTGTTTTGTGTAGTGAATTTTTTTCTTTCTATCTCTTACGTTTAGCAGTTAAGCAAAATTCGGCAAAATTCATCCGAATAAAGAGGTTTTCAGGGGCTATTCCCCAAAAATTCGAGATATACATTTTATTTCTCACATAAATAGCTTTAATATACGGGATTTTAATCAAAAGCGTTAGAGCCATTTTTTGGAAAATCAAAATTTTCGATTTTTTTTTCCATGTAAAGGGTAGTTTGCGGTGGGGGATTTTTTTTTTAAAATCTTCTTGTCACATCCTTGGAAGACACTAAACCTAAATACCAAGTTTGGTATTTATCGATTTTTCCTTTTGGGGCTATGCTGTCCACAGACAGACACACACACACACACACACACACACAAACAGACACACACACGGACCTTTTTTTAAAAATGCTTTTTTCGGACTCAGGGGACCGCAAAACATATATTTCCGGTGAAATCTCGGTATCGAATTTTTGGGTGCATTACAATGCCTTCTCTATTCCTATGTACATTGTACGTATGGGGGCTAGAGAAAGTAAACAATCTGATGTGTTCTATTCACACGACTTTCTCTACATTTCTACAATAAGTAGAGCGGGGTAAAAGTTCGCGGCGGGTAAAAGTTCGCGATGTAGGTATTTTCTGTTTGGTGAGGGTTATGTTGGTAACCACTATATGGTGCAAAGGTATCTTGGAGGCTTGCTGACTATGCTGTGTTGTTAGTGTGTCCGACAAAAATTGCGTCTATCATGAGGTAATTTTCATTTTTCTCTTTTCTGATTTGAAAAATGGGTTCTTTGCAAACGTAGTTTCATTATTGTATAATAAGATGAACAGAGTGTGAAGCATAGCACTACATTCTCCTGTGTAAGAAGTACGTTCTGATTCTATTACATTGTGGAAATTCTATCGTTGGATGGCACCACTATCCACTAGGGTAAAAGTTTGCACAGTTATTTTTAAATTTCAGTGAACATTAAAACAGTGAGCGCTCACCGAAAAAATAAAAATGAAAGAATTATTTCAATAGTTAAACATTAATTCTGAAAAGTATAAATCAAAGCAAGGAACATGTTTTGAAAATTTAGTAAAGCGTGGTTGCATAAATGTTAATTCCACAGCTGCATAATGAACATCTTACCGTCGGGAATTTGTGTACTGGAGTTCTTATTATGTTACCTCTTAATTTTATTTTAGCTCTGGAGTGTCCCAAGTTATTAATCTGTAATTCACGCTGTATTTCCTTTTGTTTTCATAAATTATACAATAAAGACTAACCGGAAAGTTGGTACCTCAGAAATGTTGGAGGAAGCAAGGAGAATGTTAAAAGACGGATATTTGAAGCGTCGAGTAGCTCAGCAACTAGGAATTACAGACACTGCATTACGCGAGAGATTGAAGAAGGTAACGCTTTAATTTAATTTATGGATACATATCTTTGTAGCATATTTCTAAAATGTCACTAAACATCATGAGGATAAAATACATATTTCTTCTTTCTAGGCCTTTGGTGTTAAGCAACTTGGTAGATTCCGGTCAACATTTATGCCACACCAGGAACAAGAACTGGCCACCCACTGCAGAAACTTGGATGTATTATTTTATGGAATAAGCCTTACAGAGCTTAGAAGATTGGTATTCCAGTATGCTGAAGCAAATCGTAGATTTGAGAAGGAGAGAACATTAGCAGGAAAAGATTGGACTTTGAGTTTTATGCAGAAACATCGCCAGTCTCTTAGAACCCCGCGAATTGCTGCAGCAGTACAAATTCTCAAAGAATCTTTAATATGGATGAAAGTAGAATTTCAACGGTGCTTAACAATGTTTCTAAAGTGGTGTCCAGCACTGGAAAGAAATCTGTGGGTGAGGTTAGTTCGGCAGAGCGAGGACAGCTAAGCACAATAATCTGTGCAATGAGTGCTGCAGGGAATTATATTCCTCCAGCCCTTATATTCAAAAGGAAACGAGGGAAAGCAGAACTCATGAATGGTGCACCTCCAAGTTCAATAATGTTCACATCCGATACTGGATGTGCAAACTGTGACATTTTCTGCAATTGGCTCAAACATTTTCAAACCCATGCTCAGGCTACAGAATACAGTCCAGTTTTATTAATTTTGGACAATCATACCTGTCATTTATCATTAGATGCTGTACTATTTTGTCGACAGAACTACATTAACTTGCTCTCCATCCACCTCATAGTAGCCACAAAATGCAGCCACTGGACAATTCTTTAGACTTATTTTTCGCAAGCGTGCAACAGCTGGCTCATAAGCAATCCTGGAAGAGTCATCACACAATATCAGATAGCAGAGTTGTTTGGCATTACTTATCTAAGGTGTGCATCTGTTGGCCAGCCAGTCAATGCCTTCAAGAAGTGCGGTATTTTCTCTATGGATCCAGGAGTATTGGCAGATGAAGATTTCGCTCCATCTAATGTGACAGATCAGCAAATCTGTGACCAGGCGTCTTTTAAAAACCATGGTTCATCCTCCAACAAATCCCTGCCTTGTGTCCAGGACCTTGATGATTCTTCTGGTGCTGCACAACTGTCCTCTAGCAGCATTAATGGTCGGGCCTCTACGAGCCACCTCAATTTCACCTTATCAGCTTCTACCAGCAATGATTTCCTAACACCTGAAAGAAATAATCCGCAGAGTTCCTGTAAAAACAACAATTCTGCAGTATCTCCAGCTGAAATCAGGCGTCTGCCTAAGAGAAATGAACCAATGCAAAGGAGGAAAACGGGTCACGGGTCTGAAATCATTACAGGCTAGCCATACAAGGCAATTTTGAAGGAAAAGGATGAAGCAAAGAAGCAAAAAATGACACAAAATTCCTCTTTAAAGGTTCTTGGAAGTGGTGCTCCGGCTGCCTCTTCATCAAGAAGGAAGACAATGCAAAATAGTGTAGAGGACGTAGTTTGTCCAGCTTGTGAAACTGAATACGCTGATCCTCCAGATGGACTGGATAATGTGTAAAATGTGCAAGGAATGGTAGCACGAAGCAAGTACCAGTTATGAAGGTGCTGGATCATTTGTGTGCGATTACTCTTAAACATGTTCTTGAATTAAATATTAAAACTTTCCATCATAATAATCAGTGTACATTATTTGTCACTCACCAGTTCATGCAAACTTTTGCCTCACTAGTTGCGAACCTTTGCCCCACCGGTGGGGTAAAACTTCGAAAGTGCAGTTAAATATAAAATTCAAATTCCATAAAGAATTTATTTCTTTTCAATGCTAGTTCAGATGACAATAATAACAGAAAGATATATAGTAGCCAAGGTAAAAAAATAGTTATCCTACAAATATTTTTAAATGTAGAAAATGTAAGATAAAGCTCAAGTGCAAACTTTTACCCCACTCTACTAATCGAGAAAACATTAGCAGAAAGACTCTTAGTACTTGCTTTCTTGTAAGTAGAAGGGAAATTGAGTACCAAGGCGAAAAGCTGGTTGCTGTTTGATTCAAGTACCTTTGTATAGGCAGGAGAATGAGAAAAGTATAATTATTTTAAAGTTGAAACTAATAACAAGGAATATCTTAAAAATAGTCAACTCCAGTAAAAAGTGCATATAACATAAAGTGAGTGTTTTTACGAGATCTACATTTTTTTTGTGAATAAGTTTTTGCCTATCTCTTACGGTTTACCAGTTATGAAAAATTCCGCAAAATTCATCCAGAATAAATAGGTCTTCCTGTCTTACACACAGCTTTTGTGAAAAAAAGCAACAAAAAAACAATTAAACCAATATCAATTGACCATAAGAGTAGGCTATACTATGAATTCTGGATCTTAAGTACTTGCAACATTGTAAGTAGCCATTGGGGTTGACATCTCAAAGTAATTTGAGATCACCTTGTGGTTTACCGGGAAACATGCGAGTCGGTTTCAGTTGAGAAATTCCCTGCTACCTCGGCATGTTGCCATGGTAGCTCAGTGGAAGAGCAACCGGCTAGGGAGATCCGTGGTTCAAATCCCGACTAGGTCATTGAACTTTTCAGTCTGGCTCTATCTATCCATTAATAGAAGGGAAATAAGGGAGTACACTAAGCTAAAGCGATAGTCAATCTTTTAAAAGCTTTATGATTGAAATTCGTTTCTTTTCATGGCCATGAGTTGAAAAACTACCGATTGAGAAAAGTTTAAGTATTTTAAAGTTGAAACCAATAACAAGGAATTTCTCAGAAATGGTAAAAGCCACAAAAAGATGTATATGACATAAATTGTGCTTTTAACGGGAATCTACATTTTTTGTGGAGTAAAGTTTTTTTATCTCTGAAGAGGACTTCAGAGACTATTCTAGGACATTTAAATATGCATTTTATTTGTCATATAAGTACGAGGTACGTCCAGAAAGCAAGTTCCGTGTGGTAATAAAATTAAATTGTTTACAGATACAGAATAATTATTTATTGCACAAAATTCTACAACTCTTAAACTACTTTTCCACATAACTGCCGAAATTTTGCAGGCATTTGTCATAGCGTAGCACACGTTTTTGTACACCTTCTTCATAGAAGTTTGCCGCCTGTGTCTTCAAAAAGTTGGAAACATTTTCTTTCAGCTCTTCGTCATTGTTGAAGTGTTGACCGCCAAAAAAAAAAAAAACTTGAGATGTAAGAACAGATGAAAGTCGCTACGAGCGAGGTCAGGGCTGTACGGAGGATGGTCAAACACGTCCCAGCCAAATCCCTGTAGGAGGTTTTTCGTCACATTTGCAGTGTGTGGTCGTTCGTTGTGAAGAAAAACATCTTTTGACAGCAATCCTCGGCGCTTATTCTGTATTGCGCGGCGCGATTTCCTAAGTGTCTCGCAATAAACATCTGCTTTGATTGTTTGACCACGCGGTAAGAAATCAATGAGTAAGATGTCTTTCCAGTCCCAGAACACTGTGCACATCATTTTTCGAGGTGACAAGATTTGTTCCGGCTTAACCTTTGCTGGGGATAAAGTGTGCCTCCATTCCATTGATTGCCGCTTACTTTCAAGGCTGTCGTAAGAAACCCAAGTCTCATCTCCTGTGACTATGTGTGTCAGAAATTCATCGCCGTCTTCATCATAACGGGTTAAAAACTGAAGTGCACTACCCATCAGTTTTGTTTTGTGTTGCTCAGTAATAATCGTTGGTACCCAACGTGAGCAAAGTTTATGAAATTTCAGTTTTTTCGGTAACAATTTCATGAATTAGTGATCGTGAGCTTTGGAGAAATTCCATAGCGACAGCACTAATTGTAAACTTGCGGTTTTCCTGGATCCTGTCATCAATCGCGTGAACCAGTTCTTCTGTAACCAAAGATGGTCGCCCACTTCGTTCTTCATCGTGCACTTCACTACATCCTTCATTGAACTGTCGGACCCCTCTTCTCACCATTGAATCACTCATCGCATTTTGTCCGTAAACTTCGCAAATTTGCCGATAAATTTCAATTGGTTTCACTTTCCTAGCATTCAGAAAACGAATCACTGATCTGATTTCACAAGCGGCGGGATTTTCAATCAACACCGACATTGTAAACAAGTACAACATAGCGTATGTGACTGACAGCGATCTCGAAATGGCGTACGTTTCTTCTCCTTGATACAGAGCGACCACCGCGCATGTGCGGAACTGCGATCGCAGCGCTGAAGCGGAGATAAATTGAAACGGAACTTACTTTCTGGACGTACCTCATATCTTTATTATACAGTATTTAACCAAAATCGTCAGAGCCATTTTGAGAAAATCAAGTTTTTCGATTTTTTTACATGTAAAGGTAGTTTCGGGGGATTGTTTTGAAAATCTTCGTGCCATCCTTGGAGGGTGCTGAACTTAATATCATGTTTGGCATTTAACCATCTTTTTTTTTTTTTTTTTTTTGTTTGAGTTGTCGAGTTCACAGACACACGGACACACACAGAGCTTTTTCTAAAAATGTTTTTATGTATAAACGTATTCTAGACGTTCAGAATGATGGGAGAGATGCACGCTCCCGAAACGTGGATGATTCTTCATCACTACACCTGGCTTGAAGCCCGAGAACGTCTAGAATATGTTCGTCGCCAGGAAAGCTTCAGATCCTAAAACCCTAAACGTGTATTTCCTATGAAATCTCGGTATCACATTTTTGGGTAGAATACAATACCTTCTCTTTGTACTTTGTACTAAGTAGAGAATATTAAAATCTTAGTCAAAGAGGACATCTTGGCGGGATTTGATTCACAGACCTTCTATTCGCCAGAGATTAATGACTTCGGTTACCCGCGACAGCATGATTTTTATATAACCGTGTCATAGAACATCCAAAATAGTGGGTGGCAGAGCTACAACGGGAATTACCAAACATTGGCTTAAACGATATTTGGCAAGGGGGTAACGAAAACAGTTATAACATGTAAATAAAATAAAAAGACGACTATGCGAAATAAATCGGCAGGAAATAGAATCTGAAAGTAGTTACAAAACGAAATAAAAATTGAGTGGGGTAAAGAAACATATATTTTAAACTTGGATATGAAATAAAGGCCGGGAATAGCGTGGCTCAGATTGGGAGGGTGGAAAACCCATAAGGTAGTTGATGAAGCTGGTAGGCGGATTTGCTATTATGTGGGTATCATGAAGACTGGACGTATATTTTGACAGATTGAGGGCAGATGGAGGATGTTAGGAAACAGTTATTGCCGGAAGTATTTTTAGCTTCAAACAGACGAAGGCCAGCATTCTGGGATTTGATTCTAAACAGCTAACACTGGCCAAGCTTGGGCACATACCTATTTAATGGAAGTTCGTGCATTAAGAGATAAAATACTTCTGTAAATATTGTATAGACCTATTTGGTGTTTGAGTAATCTATATGTTTGAATACGTAGTGCAGTGGCGAGTGCAAGCGGGTGTAGTTGTGAGTGCAAGTGTGTGTGTGTGTGTGTGTGTGTGTGTGTGTGTGTGTGTGTGTGTGTTTGATATCAGAGAGTTCTTTTATTGTTGTGGGTTTTGTTGTATTGCGCGAGCGTGTGTCTATGTGTGTGTATTTCCAATCTTGTTAAGATATATAAAATATATATGTAGGTAATATTTTAAATTCAAGTATTTTTAGACAGCATGTACAGTCATCCGAACGATGCGACGGTGTGACGCAAATATTGTACTATTGTAAATTTAATAATACGAGGGCCGTTTTTTTCAACCTCCGATAAGCTATTAATAAAAGACAAGTTCATAGAAACAGTTATTTTATTACTAAAAGTTTTGTACACCTATGATTACTTTTCAACATAATCACCGAAAACATTGAGACATTTATCGTACCTGTGCACAAGCTTTGCAATACCCGCTTCAAAAAATGTTGCCACCAATGACTTCAAATGAGCATTGACGTTTTTTTTGTTGTTTTTTTGTTTCTTTTTTTTAAGATATTCGTGCTTTACGACATTTGCGGAGCTATTCAAACCAAACGAAGAGGAATGCTGACTTCAGGAATTATGTTGATCTATGACAACGCTCTCCCACACACTGCTGGCACAACCCATCGGCTCCTTGAACAATTTCAATGGGCATTTTCGATCATCCGCCGTATACTCCTGACCTGGCATCCAGCGACTTTCACCTTTTCCCTGAACTGAAGGCGTGACTAGGAGGGCAGCACTTTCAAACCAACGATGATCATCAAAACAACGTCAATGCTCATTTTAAATCATTGACGGCAACATTTTTTGAAGCGGGTTTTGCAAAGCTTGTGCACAGGTACGATAAATGTCTCAATCTTTTCGGTGATTATGTTGAAAAGTACCATAAGTGTACAAAACTTTTAGTAATAAAATAATTGTTTTCTATTAACTTCTCTTTTATTTATAGCCTATTGGAGGTTGAAAAAAAAAACCGTCCTCGTAAAACAGTACTACTATATAACGGTTAGTAACTAAACATAGACAAAAACTACTAGACAAAAAATGTATATCTTGTTAAAACACATGACTTATGCTAAGCTTTGAGACATTAACACACATATTATTTTTAGCCATTAATGTGGATTTTCCAATATATTTTCAGACATTTTTTGAAGTGCTAACATACTCCAATGCAAATGTCTGGAATTTCAAAACCCTCTTTTTAAAAAAATTACTCGTTCCCCCTTGTAGCTAGTCACAGCAAAATGCATCACAAAACCATTGCTCCAAACGTTTATCATAATTTACGTCAAATTGGTAGGAATATATCCTATGTGTCCCATTCGTGTGATTTTCTCTACAGCTCTACCATAAATTATTGTTAAAACATTTTTCTTCTATTTACTTAATAATAATCGAGAAAAAAGTTCGCAGAAAGGTGTTTTCTTGTAAGTAGAAGGGAAATAAGGGAGTACGATAGATTAAAGTGATAGTCAAAAGCTGGTTGCTATATGACTGAAGTTCCTTTGTTTGTATAGACAGGAGCTAATACATTCCAATAGAGAAAGGTATAAGTATTTTCAAGCTTAAAATAATAAGAAAGAAAATCTAAAAAACGGTCAACTCCAGGAAAAAATACATATGACATAAATTGTGTATTTTAACGAGATCTATATATATATATATATTTTTTTTTTGAAGTAAGTTTTGCCTTAAGTTATGCAAAAGTCTGCAAAATGCATCCAGAATTAACATATCTTCAAAGATATTCTTAGAAAATTGAAGATGTACATGTTATTTGTCGTGTAAATATCTTAAATGTAAGAGATTTTAATCAAAATAGTTAAAACCATCTTGAGAAAATCCTAATTTTCGAAATTTTTCATGTAAAGATAGTTCGGGTGGGGGTATTCTCTTGAAAATCTTCGTATCGCACCTTTGGAAGATACCGAACTTAAATACTAAGTTTGGTATTTAACGGTATTTTCGGTTTTGAGCTATGCTGCCCACAGACACACACACACATACACACAGACAGACAGGCAGACAGGCTGAGACACACACAGACCTTTTTTTCTAATTTTTTGTTTGTTTTTTTGGATTCATTTATTTCCGGTAAAATCTCGGTATTGAATTTTGGGTGCAATACAATACTTTCTCTACACGTGCTATGTACACTATACACCATGTGCATCGTACATGTAGAGAAAGTAATAAGTTTTCTAACCTTTTGTAAGACTTATTTGTGGAATGACGCATAGTGAACAGAGAAAGTCATACACGTTCAGATATTTTATTTCACACTATGTCAAAATCGATCGGTTTCCAACTGAAAACATTACGGGAATTGGAGCTCTTACGCTGAAGTAGCAATTTTTCACACAGTGTGGTTTCCAGTATATAACTAGAACTTAAAATAAGAGATGTGGTTTTCTTGGCGAATATTTACCTCAAACAAACAGAACAATTTGATGTCGCAGAAATCCAGGCTATAACAGATATTCACATTATAGGAAAAAAGCTGATGTGTTCCATTCATATGACTTTCTCTGTATCTCTGTAACAAATCATTGTAAATAAGCTTATTCTTCTATTCATTTCATGCTAATCGAGAAAAAATTAGCAGAAATAGTCTTATCACTTACTTCCTTTTAAGTATACGCGAAATAAGGGAGTACCATTGGTTAAAGTAATAGTCAAAAGCTGGTTGCTAAGTGATGAAGTTCCTATGTTTGTATGAACAGGAGTTGACAATTTCCTGTATGAGAAAAGTATCAAGTTTTTCATAGCTGAAACCAATAACAAAGAATGTCTCAAAAACGTTTAACTTCACGAAAAAATGTATATAACATAAATTATATGTTTTAGTGCAGTCTATATGTTTTGTGTGGTAAGTTTTTGTCTATCCCTTATGGTTTAGCAGTTATGTAAAATTGCGTAAACTTCATCCACAATAAATAAGTCTTCAGAAATTTCAAAATATATATTTTATTTGGGAGCTAATTATCCTTGGAAGATACCAAAGTTAAATACCAAGTTTAGTATTTAACGGTCTGTTCGTTTTTGAGCTATTCTGTCCAAAGACACACACATACTCACAGACACACACGCACGCAAAAAAAAATATGGCGTGTTATTTATGGACGCTCTTTAACTGCTGTGGTTCTCAGTGTCCCGTTCTAAAGCGGTGAAAGACCGCTTAATTTTGCTCATAGGCCATTCTATCAGACTTGAGGTTCTTTTATGTGCCGTAAACACGCACGAAAACACACACGCGGACCTTTTCCTATTTTTTTTAATTTTTTTTTTATTAAAGGGATCCAAGACATGTGTTTCCGGGAAATCTCGGTATCGAATTTTTGGGTGGAATACAATACCTTCCTTATCCCTATGTACTTTGGACATACGGGTTTAGAGAAAGTAAAAAGCTATGAAATAGTATTTACTGTGTATTTAGTGTGTAACACTTAGCGTTCCTTCCTGCTTGTATTTCAGTATTTTATATGTTGCACAAGGAATACTTTTCCGATACAGATGTTCGTAGGCGTATTGATATTATTTCCAAAGTCTGAATCTAATGCCCAGAAAGCATATCACAATCTTCAGTTGTGATATGTATTGTAACATATTCAAAGTCTGAATCTAATGCCCAGAAAGCATATCACAATCTTCAGTTGTAACATATTCAACATACTCTAACTTTGAAGTAGGTGGAGCAATATTCATTATGTAGGAGATAGAAATGTTAGTTTCCTTATTCGTATCACTATGCCAACTCTGTTCAACCATAAATATCTGGCTCATAAGAAATGTATCTCTATCTTTAGAATTTGTATGAATAACTAATACGAGTATCCGCCATAATTCAAACCCTTTACGAGATCTACTTTTTTCCTTTGTAATGGAAGTCTGCCTTCTCTCTAGGTTTTCCAGCTATAAATAATTCAATCAGAATAAACCGGACTCCACAAGCTGTTCACAGAGGATCACATAAAATGACTTCATAGTTTACTTATATATAATAGAACGTAATATTTATACTTTCTCTATACGTACTATGTACATAGTGTATAGAGGAAGTAATGTATTCCATCTAAAATTTCGATACAGAAATTTCACCAGAAATACATGCTTTGAGGCCCCCTGAATCCAAAAAAACAAACCATTTTTAGAAACATGTCCGTGTGTGTGTCTTTGTCTGTGGGCAGCATAGCTCAAAAACGAAAAGACCGTTGAATACCAAACCTGGTATTTAAGTTTGGTATCTTCCAAGGTTGCGACACGAAGATTTTCAAGAAAATTCTCGCAATCCCAACTACTCTTTACATGGAAAACGGAAATTGAGATATTCTCAAAAATGGCTCTAACGATTTTGATTAAAATATAGTATATTAAAGATATTTACCTTAACAAATAAAATGTATATCTTGAACGTTCTGGGAATGGCCTCTGAAAACTATTTTATTTTGTATGCATTTTACGGAAATTTGCATAACTTCTAAACCGTAAGAGATGTAAAAACACTTACTGCACACAAAATGTAGAGCACGTTAAAACACACAGTTTAAGTAATATATATTTTTTTCGAGGAATTGATCGTTTTTGAGATATTCCTTGTTATTGGTTTCAGCTTTGAAAAACTTATACTTTTCTCATACAGGAATTTGTCAACTCGTGTCCATATAAATAAAGGAATTTCAGTCACAAAGCAACCAGCTTTTGACTACCATTTCAACCCTTGGTACTCCCTTATTTCACTTCTACATACAAGGCAGCAAGTAAAAAGACTGTTTCTGCTATTTTTGCTCGATCAGCATGAAGTAAATAGAAGCATAAGCTTTCTAACAATAATGTTGCAGAGATGTAAAGAAAGTCGTGTGAATGGAACATATTGTATTTTCTTACTGTCTCCTGTAATTGTATTTTATGAGCCGTTCATATAGTGTTGCCTTAAGTGTTATTCTTTAATCGTACTGACAAATTACATAAATGTAATGTGCAATTAGTATGTAGGTGCATTGGAGAACGTTTCAGTAATAATTGCTTTTAACACCTAAACGGATACACTTCCCCATACTTCCCCTCCAAGTAGTTTCTAAAATACAGTGTACCTTACATCGATATATTATATACGTACATATTACAATTGCAGGCACTGGTCACGATTTACTAAACAATATTATCATTGCGTCAAATGAACTTCAAATGAAAAAAAAAGTGAATACATATCTCTGTAGTAAAACAGTACCCATATAAAACTAATTAGGAACTATGTAATATTCAGGAAAATGCATTCAAATATTCCATCTCTACATGAAAGGAAAGTAGAAAGAACTTCAAGAATGATATAATATCTGAAGCACAATATACAAGAGGTAACCAGAGGAACTGTTCAATGTGACAAGCTGCAGAGGTTCCACCTACGAAGAAATGAACCTCGCACCCTGTCAAAAAGCCCAGGAGAGTTATGAACCTCACCAAAAGTAGCTCATATTTTTTCATCTGATTCAACGGGCATCTGTAAGCAAAATTGTTAAGTATGCACAATAGTATCACGTGGCACTAAAAAGCACGTGAGCTCAGAAATTCTCAGCTTAGATTAGTTTAGGATGTTTGTGTGATCTCCGTTTCGCAGCTCGTGACAAGATTTTCGTTCACATTCTCGCAGAACCATACTACCTCAAGTGGTTAAATTGGCATAATATCTACCTAGGATAAATGCAAACTACTGCTGCTCGGATCTATGCAGTAATCGGGTTTTTTATTCCACCTCCAAAACATACTTCAGGTGCTACGTTTCAAAGCACACATTACCGACATGATTACAACAAACCTAATTATTTAATTGCACTAATCTTCGCAAGTTATTTGACAATTACAGCACTTAATATTGAACGCTACGTAGATATGATTCACAGTCTTTTGAAAGTAATTTATTCTTGTAGGTCTATCATCTTGGCTTCATTGTGTAAATTAAGGTATTAATGCTGCTCGAATTGTAAACCTCTTTGAGAAAAATAAGAAAATTAAAAAACTAAGAAACGGAAACTTCAGAAAGCGGCGCGATCGTTGTATCGTGGGATTCGATGACTAGCAATTTACCGATTCATCCACCAGTATGTTTTGGTGGAGAACTCTAGCTAACTACATAGGATCTATAATTAACCGAACTATCATTAGCGGCGTGCATACTTTCAAAGAACAGGCAATTTTGTCAAAGTTATGCTACTAATAATTTTAAATATCGTATGGATTGCGCACCAATACTGCATTCATTCGACTACTGGCATACAAATGAGAATAGGACACACATGTTCACATTCTTTTAAGTTAAGGCATTGTCGTGTGATCCAGAAAAAATGCCATAACTTTGACATTTGACAAAAGGAACTATACATTCTCTGACTGCCTCCGTAGTCGAGTGGTCAGCAATTGACTTTTTCACCCGGAGGTCCCGGGTTTGATTCCCAGCTGGGGCGGGAAATTTTTCTTAACCGGAATTATTCCCTGTCCCCCACAGAATCTGTAAGAGTGAATGTCCGTGTGTTTGAGGAAAATAAATCGATTTAAAGCCAACGAACGCAACCTACAGACGAGTTGTTTCTAATGCAAAATATGACCTTAGATGTTAAGGGGGGTATGTAAATGAAACTAATTAAAAAAATCTGATGTGTTCCATTCACATGACTTTATCTACATCCCTGCAATAAATTATTGTTAGAAAGCTTTAGAATCTGTTTACTTCATGCTAATCGAGAAAAAATTAGCAGAAATAGTCTTATTGCTTGCTTCCTTGTAAGTAGAAGTGAAATAAGGAAGTACCATAGGTTAAAGTGACAGTCAAAGCTGGTTACTATGTGACTGAAGTTCCTTTGTTTGTATGGACAGGAGCTGACAAATTCCTGTATGAAAAAAGTATAAGTTTTTGAAAGCTGAAACCCAAAAATAGAAATATCTCAAAAACGACCAACTCCACGAAAAAAACGCATGTAACATAAATTATGTGTTTTAACGTGATCTACATTTTTGTGTGGTAAGTTTTTCTCCATCCCTTACGGTTTAGCAGTTATACAAAATTCCGCAAAATTTATTCAGAATAAAGTAGTCTGTAGAAGCTATTTCCAGAAAATTTAAGATAAACATTTTGTCAGGTAAATATCTTTAATATACGATATTTTAATAAAAATCGTTAGAGCCATTTTTGAGAAAACCAATATTTTCGAAAAAAGTTCCACGTAAATGGTAGTTGGAGGTAGAGAGATTTTCTTGAAAATCTTCGTGTCGCATCCTTAAATATCAAGTTTGGTATTCAACGGTATTTTCGTTTTTGAGGTGCGCTGTACAGACACACAGGCAGACAGACACACACGGACGTTTTTCCAAAATTACTTTTGTGATTCAGGGGGACACAAAACATGTATTTGCTGTGAAATCTCGGTATCGAATTTTTGGGTGCATTAAAATACTTTCTCTTTACACTATGTACATAGTGTGTTTAGAGAAAGTAATTATTACTATTAGTTCTCACGAAGGCTTGTGATATTTCGAAATTTAAACAATTGCATGAAGTGGAGTATATTGCGTATGTTGAAAACAAAACACTTACTGCCCTACATATCCTGCTGCAGTGTCCGAGATACGCCAGACAGAGACTTCAGGCCGGCTTCAAGGACTTACAAAGTGTTCTGCATAACCATCAGACAATCAAAAAGACAATAATATTTATAAGGCAGTGTAAACTTTTTAAATTATTTTAAAGTATAAATATAATCATTTTGTATTTTACCAATGTGTAAATAACTATTTTATGTACAATTTGTAAGGTCGCGATATGACCATGCTGTTAAAGCGACCCAAAATATATTATATAGCAAAAAAAAATCTGACGTGCTCCATTCACATGACTTTCTCTACATCTCTTCAATAAAGTATTGTTAAAAAGCTTATGCTTATTTTTTTACTTCATGCTAATCGAGAAAAAAAAATAGCAGAAATATCTTATTACTTGCTTCCTTGTAAGTAGAAGTGAAATAAGGTAGTACCATAGGTTAAAGTGTTCGTCAAAAGATGGTTGTTATGTGACTGAAGTACCTTGTGTGTATGGACACGAGTTGACAAATTCCTGTATGACAGAAATGTTAGCTTTTTTAAAACTGAAACCAATGACAAGGAATATTTTAAAAACGATCCACTCCACGAAAAAAAGTATATAGCATAAATTGTATGCTTTAGCGTGATCTACATTTTCTTTTAAGAAAGTTTTTGTCTATCTGTTACGGTTTTCCTGTTATGGAAATTTCCGTAATATTCATCAAGAATAAAGTAGTCTTCAGAAGCTATTCCCAGAAAATTCAAGATATACATTTTATTTGTCAGGTAAATATCATTAATATACGATATTTTAATAAACAAACGTAGAGTTAGTTTTAGAAACTCAAAATTTTCGAAAATGTTTTCATTTAAAGGGTAGTTGGGGTGGGAGGGTTTTCTTGAAAATCGCCGTGACGCATTCTTGGAAAATGCTGAACTTAAATACAAGTTTGGTTTTTAACGGATTTTTCGTTTTTGAGCTATGCTACCCACAGACACACACGCAGACAGATAGACAGACAGACACACACACGGACATTTTTTCTATTCAGGGGATCCTAAAACATGTATTTCCGGTGAAATCTCGGTATCGAATTTTTGGGTTCATTACAATACCTTCTCTATACACTGTGTACATAGTACGTATAGAGAAAGTAAAAATAGGTATATCTATCTCAAACCGTTTATTGAAGACATCTCTACGCTCCTACCAATTTTTGTGGTTGTATTCTGGGACACCCTGTGTAAGTGTGTATTTGTGTGTGTGTGTGTGTGTGTGTGTGTGTGTGTGTGTGTGTGTGTACACACACTCTTTAATTTTTTGGGCCTAAAAATCCATTAACATGGCTTTCTTCAGGAAAGTAAAGCCATTGGTACAGTGTGGTAGATTTACTGTTCGTAAAAGGATCTTAAGCCTGATAAAGAGGCCTCTGAGTAAAATTAACGCGGTCTTTTTGGCCAATATAAACTAGGATGCTGTGAATCACATCTGTTGAAGGGCGTTCATAAACAAAAATCCATTTTAATACAATTTATTTTGGCGGATTTTCTTCAACAAGTTGTTGCATCTCAGGAAGCTACAAACTAAAAACCAGATATGTCGGTATTGAAGAAAACTCCATGGCACGACAGCTCACAAGGAACCTTGGCCTACCGTCCCATTGACCCACCTCGGTCAATGACAGGCGTCATGGATGAGGTGCATTATTGAAGGGGAGACGTGGTCAGCGCCTCGAAACCCCCGGCCGGTTAATACGGTGCTCACGACCTGGAGCCGCTACTTCTTCATCAAGTAGCTCCTCAATTAGCCCCTCAGGGACCTCACGAGGCTCAGTGCACCCACGCCGGTACCAAGAATCAAACCCAAGTCTCCCGCTTGGTAGGCAGCCGCGCTACCACCGCACTAAGGAGACGGCTTTCTGTATTTAAGAGGGGCTCAAAATATGGATCCATGTCGGCATGTACTGTTTGGGTGGAATGTAATGTTTTTTCTACCTACTCTGACATGATTGAGAACGGAACTGCTTTGATTCCGGGGACCTCAAAACGTGTAGTTATGTGAAACCTCAATACTGCTGGCCACACGCCCACTTCGCACGGCAGAGATGGACGATCATCCAGTTCAATACGGGAAGGTGATGTGGCCAGTATCATGAATCTCCCAACCTGAATTTTGATTATCATGGTTGGGTATAAATAGCAGAGAAAAGAGAACAGTGATGGGCATCCTACCCAAAAAGATTTATTAGCTTAATGTTTCAGCTTGCATCTCACTTAGTCTACAGAGCAAACAAAACATTATATAAATCCTTAATGAACGTTCAGTTTACTACGAGGGTCATCAAGAAGCTGACAGACGCTTTGACATAGCTAAACAATAACGAAAGATATCAGCCCAAACCTTTATTTACAAGGTTACAGTACCTTACTTTATTTCTCAACGTAATTTCCATTCCGTCAAGATATTTATTGTCACGTGGTATCGGTTTTTCAATGTCAATGTTATTCTCTTCCACCGTTAAAGATCTTAGCCAAGATGTTGAGGTTTTCACCGGTTGCGAAATCTTTTCACCAGCTTTGGTCACAGCGTTTTTCCTGAATTCTTTCATCAACATTTGCTTTCAATTCCTCCATGACGACTGATAAATTTCCACTCCGGTCTTAATCGTACACACTGGTTCGTCCTTGATTTCTCGTAAATTATGTGCCATTTCCTCACTGAAGACTCGCTCGTTGCATTATCACTACATACTTGCGTTAGTACCTATAAAATTCGGTTGACCGAACATTTTGTCCATTCAAAACGCATTAATTCTTTGGTGGTAGAAAAGTATAACATCGGCACGTGACAATAAATACCTTGATAGCAATGACGAATGCAAAGAGAAATAGAGTAAGGTGCTGTGACTTTGTAAATAAGGTTTTGTGTTGATAACTTTCGTTATTATTTAGTTATGCAAAATCATTTGTCGCCTTGTGGATGACACTCGTACAGTGGATTTTACACGCCAGCGAGACATGTTTAGTAATAGACTGTCATCTCAAATTCCCTGTGAAGACTAATGATTAACGGCTTCCTCTATCTAAGAGATTTTGAAGATATGTTGCCTGGAGTGTTTCAAGATGCCTCTCTCATTACATGAGCTACTCTTATAATTCATTCATCGTGCTGAACGTTTTAGGTTGCACTTAAGGGAGTAACGCTCACAGACCACGCCTAAATAGTTTAGCTGAAGTGCAAGGAAAGCGCGTTTACTTATAGATACTAGCAATTTCAAAAGCATCCGCTTCAAACGGCAGCTGCTGCATTTGTGACGTAAGAGTCAGAACTGAGGAAGTATAACACAGAGCGAGTGAGAGTTGTGTTCCCAGCTCGTGGACCCCGAAAGGAATGCATGTACAACACACATGAATACAGATAAGGTAACACTAGCAGATAGAAACGGTATTGCAGCCTACCTTAATAGATTAGTGGTAGTGCCAATTCCGTGTCCAATTCTGAATACGACGCTGTTTCATTTTCTGAAGAAGAAGATTAGTTTTTTGAGTGTGTGTGTGTGTGTGGGGGGGGGGGTGTTTGTGGGCGACATAGCTAAAAACGCTCATTAAATACCAAACTTGGTATTTAAGTTCAAAATCTTCCAAGAATGCCCCACATAGATGTTCAACAAAATCCCCCCACCCCCATTATCCTTTACATGTGACATTTTTTTGGAAAATGTTATTTTATCAAAATTAGCTTTAACAATTTTAATTAAAATACCATATTTTTAAGATATTTTATGGCAAACTTAATGTATAACCTTGAATTTTCTGGGAATAGCCTCTAAACACTTAATTCTGGAGACTTTTGTAAGTAAGAGAAACACAAACTCACTATACAAAACATGTAGAATTCAATAAAACACACACTTTATGGCATAGACTCTTTTTTAAAATAAATAGGTATAAAATAATTTAAAAGTATTATTTTTCATATAACGAGAGCATTAAAGTCATTGATTTGCGCAACAGTATGTTCTGGTCTAGATTTTCTTCTTTTTCCAGAATTGCTCAATATACTAGTTCCTCCTCTTGACCGCAGCTCTTTCTTCTCCTTACGAATTCTCTTTATCGTTGACATGGAAACACCAGTATAATATACACTAGTTGTGTAGCTTGTGACACTGGATATAAATACTGTTCATTCAGAGCTTCTTCATCATATTTATCTATAACGCTACTTATAATTTCACGCCTTTCAGAATGCACTATCTTATATTTCTTAACTTCAGACAAGGTGAAAAGAGTACAGAACTTTTCACAACATTGAACTAATTCTGCACCTTATTATGCTAAGTAGGCTATGCTAGGTTAATGCACGTATCTACAGGAATGATTACTGCATAACAGCTTGCCGGGTAACTAGATGCCGCTTTCCCCTTTCTCCACACCTCATCCTGCAGGGCTCACGAGTCCAGACTACAACTATACACCACTTTAAACACACACTGACACATGGCGGATGTGATAGTGATAGAGCCGACAAAATGTTTTGAAGTTCGTTATTCATCATAGGGATGCTACAAGAATGAAGTAATTAGAGACAATTTGCTCGACATTTTACGAGTTATCTGCTGTTTTGGACCCGATTACCGATATGAATACCTATGTACAAATATTGGAAAATCTAAGTCAAGTATTTACTGTCAAATTATATGTATATATATATATATATATATATATATATATATATATATATATATATATATAGATGCAACACCATTTACAGTGAATATTCACCGAGTGCATACGTCATTGTTATTATAAAAATCTGATGTGCTTCATTCACATGACTTTCTCTACCCCTCGTAATAAAATATTGCTAATAAGCTTATTCTTCTATCTACTTCATGCTAATATATTATTCCATATAAATATTTTTAATATACGATATTTTAATCAAAATCGTTACAGCCATTTTTGAGGAAATCAAAATTTTCGAAATATTTTCCACGTAAAGGTTAGTTTGGGGTGGGGGGGTTTTCTGAAAATCTTCGTGTTGCATCCCTGGATGATAGTAAACTTAAATACCAAGTTTGGTATTTTACCGACTTTTCGTTTTAGAGTTATTGTGTTCACTGACACACGGACGCACGTACGCACACCCGGATCTTTTTTCAAAAATGCTTCTTTTGGATACAAGGGACCCTAAAACGTGAAATATAGGTATCGAATTTTTGGGTGTAGTGCAATATGTTTTCTATAGCACCTAGTACGTGCAGAGAAAGTAAAAATTGACTTACAAAACGATATTGACATGAAAAACGGCTTTCAATAGAAAAAGTAGTATTTTTATATATAAATTGCCCATAAGCATGGATTGCTCGCCTGCCTCTGTGGTGTACGGGTAGCGTATCTGCTTTACATTTAAGAGTACTTGAGTTTGAATCTCGGCGGTTATCCTAAGAGAATTTTCAGAGTAAGTCATCAAACAATTACTACGAAGTAATTATTGCACGAGGAAGCGATAATCCTCATCCGATAATCATGCCTTCTTTGACATTTTCTTCAGTGGTAGGAAATTCAAAACAAATTGACTTCTTTCAAATTTGATCAGGCGGAAATGTTTAGTTAATTTGTTTAAAAAAAGCGTGGCTAATTATTTTTACACACAAGCCGTGTGATGGACAGGAGTTGAATAAGAAGAGTCAGACTGAAGACATCAATGACATAACCGGAATTTGATCCCTTGGTCTCAGTCCAATTTCTCTAACCACTGAGCTACCATGGCAACATGACGTTAAATTCCCCAATTGACGCAATCACATTAACTCGAGATATTGTTGCTTACAGATACGGTGTGCTTAGCGGTACAGTTTGAAATTCAGGCCATGCATTAAATGTTTACTTTATCACTCTTGCTATCCATTCTTTTCTCCATCTAAAATATGGCAAATACAGGTAGTATTACCTGTCAATAATTCACAAGAAAAGCATAAAAATTATACCCGGTGTGCAAACCGTAAGGATGAAATGGATAAATCAACTCAACATGTGAACTACTTGGAAATGAATGAGTGTGGGAGCATGTTGCCAAGGATCTCTCACACGTATACAGAAAGCTGGAGTCACATGGCGTGAGTGTAGCGAGACTATAGCTCCAAATGGCTCTGGTCCCGCAAAACGAGGCAGTTGAGAAAACAGGACAAGATAGTCTGTGGCAATCAGCGAGCGGTTTCGGTGCGCTGTAGTGGCGTTCTTCGTTACAACATGGCCCAGAGATAACATTTAGATGACGTCACACGGGGAAACTGGTAGAAAAATGAAGTGCGACGGGGGTTGTCCAGGAGTGTAGCATTGCTCATGTGTATGGGAAACCTTACAAACCAACGTCACTACTGTCCCGAGGAGAGAAGATGTTCGATCATGGTTAACTACAGTAGCAAATGACCGCTATATTAGGGAACACGCAAGAAGAGATCCACGGGTGCAATTACAACCAAGTTTAACAGGACTGCTAAGCACGCAATCTCACTTTACACAGTGACACGGCGACTGCATAGAAGTAGTCTATTTTCCCGACGGTTAATACGTTGGGTTCCATTGATATCGTCAGCACCGTTTGCGAGGATCCCAAGAGCCTCAGAATTGGACCAACGAAAAATAGGGTCGTGTGCTCTAAGATTGAGTCTGAAGGTGATTCTCGACGTAATCTGGCGAGAGATGGGAACATAATGCACACAGGAACATCCTTGAATATGGTCGTTTTGGTGGTTCGATATTATGGTGTGGGAAGGCATTATGTTGCATGGGTGTACCGACCTCCAAATTTTGAACACGGTACGTTCACTGGTTATTGTGATATTGTGCTGCTGTGCTTCCCCATTCGCGTTTTTTCAGGGATGCGATCGGCCCTGACTTCATTTTTATGAACAATGGGCGACCGCAATGAACAAAGCAACTGGATGATCTCTTGGATCGAGATGATATTCGGCGAATGGACTGGCCTGCCCGTTCCCCCGATGTAAAGCCCAAGGAACACATGTGGGGTGCCTTGAAAAGACGCATTGCAGCATATCCATGTTAAACAGCGCCCATCCAAGAGTTGTCAACAGCGCTGGTGGGGGAACGAAACACTCTACCACAAGAATTCCTTACCAACGCTTTGACCAGTATAAGAGCATTCACTGCTATCTTATTTCCGTAGCGCCTTTGCATATTTCTACTAGTTGCCTACCGTAACATGTTCTCTCTTTGTATGATCAAGTTTTATCGAGCTATATTACTGGTAGTAAAACAGCATACGAATGCTACTTTCATCCTTGGGTTTGGCACACCAGACAGTTCCGTGATCTTGTAACTAAAAAGCAAAAATTCTCATAAATCCCAAATATCATACAACGATTATCACAAAACCCCACTTCTAAAAATATTTTCGTGGAAAGCATTGATTGGCTTTGTTTACTATCATAAAAACAGCTCTAACAATTTTGTATTTTGACTCTCCAAACAGTAGAATTCACATTAGATTCTTCAATAGTCACTTGATCTCCTAATACTCAGACGGTTATCCTTTTCGGTAATGGAAGTCTCGAAAAGAATGATAAGAAAGTGCCTAATTATGACTTGATTTTAGCCAACATTATTAATGATTATTTTTACTTGTGTTACCTTCGGTGCTTCACAATATCTGCAAAAAATTTCTACCTAAATGCTTGGAAAACACCGTAGTTGAAATCATTCTAAAATATCATGCTCCCAAAAACCGAACTTCTAGCACTTTCAGGACTATAAGTGCACTGTCAGTAATATAAAAAATCAAGGTAGAAATACCAGAAAAACTTTTAATTGGCAGAATAATTCACTACCTTCACAATACTATGGACTCATACCAAACAGGTCAATAGAAGATGCGGTAGTAAGAATTGCGAATTGGTTTTAAAAAGTACAGAAAGCTTGTATTGTTAGACATATCTGGTGTCAACACTCACGCTTGGTAGCCAAAACTCTTCTTCCAACTTAAGGGAAAAAATCCAAACAATTTGTTCATTCTCACTCAAAGCTTGCTCAAAAATAGGAAAGCACAATTTACCCTATGTCGATCTACAGCAGAGAGGAATATAATCAAAGGTTCAGTCTGACTCTACCTATCCAACTCCTGTCCTACACACGGCTTGTGTGAAAAAACTATTAATCCAATTCCAATTGACATTAATAGTTGGTTATACTATGAATCCTGGGACTTAAAGTACTTACAACATTGTAAGTCGCCATTGGGGTTATCTTAAAAATAATTTGAGATCACCTTGTGGTTTAAGGAGAAACAGTGGAGAAATTCATTGTTATGCAGGCATGTTGCCATGGTAGCTCAGTAGAAAAGCAACCGGCTATAGACCGGGAGATCCGTGGCTCAAATTCCGGCTATGACATTGAATTTTTCAGTCTGACTCTACCTATCCAACTCCTGTCCTACACATGGCTTGTGTGAAAAAACAATTAGTCCAACAATTGACCGTAATAGTTGGCTATACAATGAATCCTGGGACTTAAAATACTTACAACATTGTAAGTCGCCATTGGGATTGTCATCTCAAAAATAATTTGAGATCACCTTGTGGTTTACCGGGAAACATGCGAGTCACTTGGAAAATTCAATGCTCTGCCGGCATGTTGCCGTGGTAGCTCTGTGATAGAGCAATCGGCCAGAGACCGGGAGATCTGTGGTTCATTGAATTTTTCGGTCTGACTCTACCTATCCTAATCAAAGGTTGTCCTCAAGGTTCTGCCTGCAGTCCTGGATTCTGGAATATTTTCTATGGTGACCTTCTAGAACCGAAGTTGCCGAATAACTGCGTGCTGTTGCCTATGTTATTAGTCTGAGTCAAAGAAATATCACGTTAGCATCAATAATGAGAAAAGCTCTTTGTAAAATATTTAACTGGGGTATAGATAAAAAGTATTCTTTAGTGATAAAAATACTCATTGTGGTAGTCATCAGTAGAAGATTGGGAGAGGTTCCAAAATACCTACATAAACCAACTTGTAAAGGTCACCAACAGACTATGATAACTTGCAGTTTTCTAGGCCAGAAACTCAAATTCCCAGAACATTTCAATATAGTAAAATTAAAGCTTTTAACTGGTTTAACAATCGCCATTCGTGTCACATGGGATCTTAATTCTTCTGTGTTAAAATTATACAGGTTGTTTCAAAACACTCCAAACGAAAATGTGGACCATGTTACTCATACCGTACGTGATACATGAATTAAATATTCAGCTCTAAATTCGACAGATACAATAATTGCCCTAAAATCACCAGTCGTACATAACCAAATGGCACGTGTCTGGCCCACTCCAAGTGAGATGCCGGTTGGTAACGAAGGTCCCAGCCGCGTGGTGTAGACGTGGTTTGATAGACACGCCGGCGCGGCACAGGTCACTTTAGTAATGGAAAACGTAGCGTGTGGGTGTGGTGTATGATACCGTGCGATGTGTGTGATTTTTAAACACACATAAAACTTTAAATAGAAGATTTTGAAAGTTGCGACATCAAGTTTCGGACAAGTCAAAGTGTAAGCTAACTGACTGTTATCTTCGTTTGGTATCGTTTTGAAACGGCCTGTATATAATGGGTTGTTTAATCTTCCATCTTTATTGTTCTGTAGCTTTTCAGGACGCATTTACAAAAAATTGGCAAAAGAATCTTTACCAAATTCAGAGAGGATTCATACACCGAATTTAATAGAGAGAACATCTACCAATGGTACTCTAAAACTTTTGTGAGTAGAGACATTGGACGGTCGGAAATCTACAACGCTGAGATGTACACACATCCTGGTTTCTTACACGTTCCTCCTGTTATAGAACGTAGAGTTCCATCCGGAAGCTGGGCATACTAGGTATATGTGAACTGATTAAAGAAAGCTGCTATAAAATATTCATGACATTTACATCTTTACCGACGGTTCTCAAATAGTTGAAAAAATCAGGTAAAACCAGTTATGTAAGATACGCTTTTCTGGTTTACTACTGCAGGTAATTACATACATGTTCTGCAAAGGCTTTCGTTGTAGTTCCTACCCGCTTCATTTTCAAGCAGAAATGTCTGCTTTAGATGAAGCCATAAGATGATGTATTAACAATCAACTTAATGCATCTCACCCGAAGGTCCGGGTCGATGTGGCGGGGTACTTTTCTTTAACCAGAATTATTTCCTATCCCGCAGAGAGTCTGGAAGTATGAATGTGATAGTGAATATGTGTCTGTTTAATGTCAATAACCTATCGTAATTATAGAGCTGGATAACAAGTTGCAAGTCCCCGATGTGACCATAGCAATTAAAAGGGGCTATACAAATGAAAAAATCCTATGACTTTCCCTAGACCTTTGCAACAAATTATTATTAAAAAGCTTATGCTTCTATTTACTTCATACTAATCGAGAAAAAAATAGCAGAAATAGTCTTATTTCTTGCTTCCTTGTAAGTAGAAGCGAAATAAGGGAGTATCATAGGTTAAAGTGATAGTCAAAAGCTGCTTTCTATGTGACTGAAGTTCCTTTGTTTGTATGGACAGGAGTTGATAAATTCCTGTATGAGAAAAGTATAAGTTTTTGAAAGCTGAAACCCAAAACAAGGAATATCTAAAAAAACGATCAACTCCAATTTATATAACATATATTGTGTGTTTTAATGTGCTCTACATTTATTGTGTGGTAAGTTTTTGCCTATCTCTTGCGGTTTTGCAGTTATGCAGAAATGCGTAAAATTCATCCAGAATAAAGTAGTCTTTAGAGGCTATTCCCAGAAAATTCAAGATATACATATTATCTGTCAGGTAAATATCTTTAATATTCAATATTTTAATCAAAATCGTTAGAGACATTTTTGAGAAGATCCAAATGTTCGCAAAAAGTTCCATGGAAAGGGTAGTTGGGGGTGGGGGTATCTTCTTGAAAATCTTCGTGTCGCATCCTTGCAAGATACCAAACTTAAAAATCAATTTTGGTATTTAACGTATTTTTGTTTTTTGAGCTATGTTGTCCACAAATACACACACGGACCTTTTTCCAGAAATGCTTCTTTGGATTAAGGGGGACCCAAAACATGTATTTCCGGTGAAATCTCGGTATCGAAATTTTGGGTGCATTACAATAGCATCTCTATACCCTATGTACATAGTACTTGTAGAGAAAGTAATAATAATAATAATAATAATAATATGGATGTATGTATGCCTACAGAGTAATTCAAACTCGTCTCTTTGAGCCGTTCAAGATAAATATAACAACCGTCCTCTGGCAAATGCTATTAGAAACGGTATCATTCACAGTAGCAAACATATCTATGTATCGTAAATACTAAACGGGAACTGATAAAATCGAAAAACTTTCTCTAAGTCAACCTAAAACTTAGTTGAACTATATGTTCAAATTGATGGTAGAAGTCTTTCTAAAAACCGAAGTACTCGTAGTAGAAAAATGGTATAATCCTTGGTTAAGCAGTTTAAATGGACGAATAACACGATTTTCCCCCTTCATTTTTATCAAAGCTGTTGCAAGTATTTCATAAAAAATTGTATTCTTGCAAAATTTATTGCTGGACACGAAAAAGCTCAAAGTTACCCAAAACATTTTCATTTAGTGACCACTAAGTTTTATTTGCAAATGTGGAGTATCACGTGCTGTTCCAGTGAGATTGACAACGTATTAGAAGGTACATTCCTCTAGAATATCTCTACAATTGTAAAATTAATTGTTCTCACTATTGACAGCAATATTCACCAAATCATGCACGTTCGATATTATAACCTTTACTTCTGACATTTATTTATCCATTTAATTACTTATAAGTTAATTTGTTATTTGTTTGATTTGGTGGATGTATTTATAATTCTTACATGCATTTTGACACTACGATCCAAATAATTGTTGGTGAATTAATAATAAAAATAACAATATTAATACAATAAGCATTAATTTCAAAATGTCATGGTGTCATTGTGTATAATAATCATTTTACTTTCTCTATACGTACTATGTACATAGTGTATAGAGAAGGTATTGCACTTCACCCAAAAATTCGATACCGAGATTTCACCGTCAATACATGTTTTAGGATTCCCTGTATCCAAAAAAAAAGCATTTTTAGAAAGATGACCGCGTGTGTGCGTGCGTCCGTGAACATGATAACTCAAAAACGAAAAGTGGGTAAAATACCAAACTTGGTATTTAAGTTTTGTATCTTCTAAAGGTGCGACATGAAAAATCACCGCACTGCAAAATACTCTCTACATGGAAAAAATTTCGAAAATGTTGATCTTCTCAAAAAGGATCTAACGGTTTTGATTAAAATACCGTATATTAAATATATCTATATGGCAAATAAAATGAATATGTTGGATTTTCTGGGAATAGGCTTTGAAGACCTCTTTATTCTGAATGCATTTTGCTATCTTTGCATAACTTACAAACCGCTTATAAGAACTAGTCAAAAACTTACTATATAAAAATGTAGATCACATTAAAACAATTTATGTCATATAAGTTTTTTCGTTGAATTGACCATTTCTGAGATGTTCCTTGTTATTTTATTTCAGATTCAAAATACTTAAGCTTTTTTCATACGGAAAATTGTAAACTCCTGGATGGACCTGCATAGAAACGAATTTTAACTACCTGGCAACCGGGTTTTAAAACAATTGACTGTAGTTTTAGCCTGATATATCCTCTTATTTTCCTTTTACTTAAAAGGAAACAAGTTATTAAGACAGTTTCTACTAATGTTAATCTAGATTATCAGAAAATAGACAGAAAAATATGATCTTTAACAATAATGTGTTACAGAGATGTAGAGAAAGTCATGTGAATGGAACGCATCAGATTTTTTAAACGTGTATCACGCAAGGGGAAGGTTGTAACGTGGTATATGTGTGGCAAAAATCTTACTAGTAAACACGGCGTTCCACCAAAGAGTACTTACTAGCTTTAATCACCAAATGTAGACCAAATAACGTGCCTTACATAAAGGCGTAAAATAAACATAAATGACCAAACGTGTTAATATTTTATATATTAATATATATGTTAT
The DNA here is from genome assembly GCA_030762935.1 of Hymenopus coronatus. NCBI lineage: Eukaryota > Metazoa > Arthropoda > Insecta > Mantodea > Hymenopodidae > Hymenopus > Hymenopus coronatus. The sequence continues at coordinate 20,753,613 of CM060885.1, forward strand.
ATATACAAATTAGATGTACAACGCGAAGACGCTTATGCAAGGACTCTCACGTGAAGGCCAATCGCCTTGCTTCCCAGGCAACTTCTCCGGCACAGAAGTCATGCGTTTCTGCTGAAGCACTACGCAAATTGAATTCTGGGCTTAACATGACGTTAAACAGAACGTATTGTGTTATTTCCGAATAAGTGGGAGGTGAATAAGTGCCAATAATTTTGTATTTAGTAGAGAACAATTCGTGTAACACACAAGTGTATCTCATTTTGTCCGTTTAGTAATAGCATTGTGATAAATGAAGCACAAATGTTGGGGTCTGATGTGTTTAGATTAGCCGTGATCTATGTCTCTGCTGTGTTTAGATATCACTCAACTCAATATGGGAGGGTATAGAGCACAGGTGTGACCTGTCACGAAACAATCGAACATCTGAGACACGGAATAATAGCCAACTTAAAAGCATCGTGAAATTTTCCTCATGAACATAGCTTTAAACAATCTGATGTGTTCCATTCACATGATTTTCTCTACCTCTCTGCAACAAATTATTCTTAAAAAGCTTATACTTCTATTTACTTCATGCTAATCAGAAAAAAATAGCAGAAATAGTCTTATTACTTGCTTCCTTGTAGGTAGAAGAGAAATAAGAGACTACCATAGGTTAAAGTAATAGTCAAAAGCTGGTTGCTATGTCAATGAAGTTTCTTTGTTTATATGGATTGGAGTTGACAAGTTCCTATATGAGAAAAATGTTTTTCATAGCAGAAACCAAATATAAGGAATGTCTCAAAAACGACTAACTCCACGAAAAAAAGTTATATAACATAAATTGTGTGTTTTAACGTGCTCTCCATTTTTTGTGTAGTAAGTTTTTGTCCATCTCTTACGGTTTAGCAGTTATTGAAAATTCAGTAAAATTCATCCAGAATAAACTACTCTTCAGAGGCTATTCCCAGAAAATTCAAGATATACATTTTATTTGTCAGGTAAATGTGTTTAATATACGAAATTTTAATCAACATCGTTAGAGCCATTTTTAAGAAAATCAAAATTTTCGAGAAAAGTTCCATGCAAAGGGTAGTTTGGGGTAGGGAGATTTTTCTCAAAATCTTCGTGTCGCATCTCTGAAATATACTAAACTTAAATACCAAGTATGGTGCTTTAACGAATTTTCGTTTTTGAGTTATCGTGTTCACAGACACACGGACACACTGACACACGGACACACACACACACACACACACACACCCGCGCGCGCGCGCGCGGACCTTTTTGTGAAAATGCTTTTTTTGGATACAGGGCACCCTAAAACATATATTTCCGGTGAAATCTCGGTATCGAATTTTTGGGTGGAATACAATACTTCTCTATCCCTATGTACATTGTACATACGGGGCTAGAGAAAGTAAAAATAGCGAAAAATGCTGCAAATAGTTGGTGATCACATCGTCTTCAAACGCTGATGCAAATATTTTCAATTGTTTACCTCTCACTCTGTATATATTATTATTATTATTATTATTATTATTATTATTATTATTTACATACTGCAAAAATATAATATATAAAGACATCTACGTTATTTTATCAGGTGACACATCAGCGCGGCCAGTAACGTTGTAAGACACAGAGAGTGAGTGACCTTTGTTCTTCTCCTTTTGCATATCAAAGTCAACGACGAAGGAATCGCCGCCCTCTTTGTGAAGCGTTTGTACTGGAGTCCATGATGATTGAAAATCTCATGTGTTCCATTCACATGACTTTCTCTATAACTCTGCAATAAAGTATTGTTAAAAAGCTTATTTTTCTATTCATTTCCTGCTAATCGAGAAAAAATGAGCAGAAATAGTCTTATTACTTGCTTCCTTGTAAGTAGAAGCGAAATAAGGGAGTACCATAGGTTAAAGTGTGATAGTCATAACTAGTTGCAATGTGACTGAAGTTCCTTTCTTTGTATGAACAGGAGTTCACAAAGTCGTGTATGAGAAAAACATTCCTTTTATAGCTGAAATCAAAAACAAGGAATATCTCAAAAACAATCAACTCCACGAAAAATATGTATATAACATAAATTGTGTGTTTTAAAGTGCTCTACATTTTTTGTGTGGTAAAATTTTGTCCATCTCTTACGGGTTTGCAGTTATGCAAAATTCCGTAAAATTGACCCAGAATAAAGCAGTCTTCAGAGGCTATTCCCAGAAAATTCAAAATATACATTTTATTTTTCAGGTAAATATCTTTAATATACGATATTTTAATCAAAATCGTTACAGCCATATTTTTGAAAGTCAAAATTTTCGAAAAAAGTTTCATGTAAAGGGTAGTTTGTGGTGGGGGGATTTTTCTCAAAATCTTCGTGTCGCATCCCTGGAAGATACTAAACTTAAATATCAAGTTTGGTATTTTACCGACTTTTCGTTTTTGAGTTATCGTATTAACAGACACGCGGACACACACACGGACCTTTTTCTGAAAATACTTTTTCTGGATACAGGGTACCCTAAATCATATATTGCCAGTGAAATCTTGGTATGGAATTTGTTGGTGGGATGCAATACCTTCTCTATACACTATGTATATAGTGCGTATAGAGAAAATAACAAGAACGGATGAAGTTAACATGATTTTCACTTTAATCACAGAGCCTTTATTACTCTCTCTACACGGACTATGTACATAGCGCATAGAGACGGTATTGTAATGCACCCAAGAATTCAATACCGAGATTTCACCGGAAATACATGTTTTGGGTCCCCCTGAATCCAAAAAAAGCATTTTCAGAAAAAGGTCCGTGTTTGCGTGTGTGTGTCTGTGTGTCTGTGAACAGCATAGCTCAAAAACCAAAAGACCGTTGAATACCAAACTTGGTATTTAAATTTGGTATCTTCCAGGGATGCGACACGAAGATTTTAAAGAACATCCCCCCACCCCCAACTACCCTTTACATGGAACTTTTTTCGAAAATGATGATTTTCTTAAAAATGGCTCTAACGACTTTGATTAAAATACCGTATATTAAATATATTTACCTTACAAATAAGATGTATATCTTCAATTTTCTGGATTAGCCTCTGAAGACTACTTTATTATGGATGGATTTAAGGAATTTTTCATAACTACTAAACTGTAATATATGGACAAAAACTTACCACAGAAAAAATGTAGAGCACGTTAAAACACACAATTTTTATAATATACACTTTTTGTGGAGCTGATCGTTTTTTAGACATTCTTTGTTTTTGGTTTCAGCTTTGAAAAGCTTATACTTTTCTCATACAGGAATTTGTCAACTCCTGTCCATACAAACAAAGGAACTTCAGTCACAAAGCAACCAGCTTTTATTTATCACTTTAACCTATGGCACTCCCTTATTTCGTTTCTACTTACAAGGAAGCATATAATAAGAGTATTTCTGCTTATTTTTCCTCGATTGCCATGAAGTAAATAGAAGCATAAGCCATTTAACAATAATTTGTTACAGAGCTGTAGAGAAAGTCATGTAAATGGAACATATTAGATTTTTTTTAGAAAAGAAAGTCGCCTTTTAAATTCACAAGTAATTAAAAAGTCTATTTCACCTATCAGAATCCGTCAATAACTTGTTTTGTAACTGTGCAATGTCCTGCTTTTATTTAACCCTAAAGACTTTAGGGTTAAATCAAAACATTAGGCGCCGTAGCAAAAACCTACATGAGACCACGTAGAGTTTTACTGTATTACCTACCAATTATTATTAGTATTATTATTATTATTATTATTATTATTATTATTACGATACGCTAGCAGAGAAGATCAAACTTAAAAATGAGATAAAGGAAAACTTCCAGCCTAAGGGCGCATAATGTTTTACTGTGTTATCATCATTAATAGTTTTCTGCAATAGGTGCATAGAGAAAATCAAAATAGGATATTATCATATAGAAAAATCTGAAAAAACGACAATTTACCATATTATTATTATTATTATTATTATTATTATTATTATTATTATTATTATTATTACGCATTATACCCTAGCAGAAAATCAATACATCTAAGCATTGTAACAAAAAATGCAAGCACGAACCAGGACAATTTAACTATACTATGTGCTCTCATGATTGCATGTTCTTCGTTATGAATATTTCATGTTTATTCTGCCAAGCAAATAAATAATGATGAAGGTGATAATGATAGTAATAATAATAAGAGCAACAACAATAATAAATAGTAATACAGTGCAACACTACATGGTCTCATGCATGGTATTTGTTTCGGCGCCTTAATGTTTTGATTTAGCTATACAGTGCATCTAGTCTCTAATTTTTTAAATAATAAGAGTGTAGTATACGATTATAAAACTAATTATCGGGAAATATTGTAGGCGAATAAAGGTGACTTTATTCTCTAAAAAAATTACATCTCTGTAATTAAAGTGGAAATCTAATTAATTTTCTCCGTGTTTTGACACTGTTCTTGTACATCATTATGAACTCCAGTACAACATGGTCCTCTCCTTAGCGCGGTAATAGCGCAGCTGCTTGCCAAGCGGGAGATCTAGGTTCGATTACCGGTACCGAGATAGGGGCTAGTGGGTCAATGTTCCTTGTGAGGCAGTCGTGCCACGGAGTTATTATATTGCTCTAGTACAATTCAATGAGCGATTCCTTCACCGCTTATGCTGATAATGCAAAAGGAGAACAAAGGTCGTTCTCTCTCTCTCTCTCTCTCTCTCTCTCTCTCTCTCTCTCTCTCTCTCTCTCTCTCTCTCTCTTACAACGCTACTGATCGGCTTATCCTTGGATTTACCCCGCCGAGCTCTTCAATGTTTGTAACGCACAAGCGAAATGTGGCTCTGTTAGGTCACCTGGTATATAGTACGAGAACCATTTATATAACATTACACAAGACTACTCCGAATGAAGTGGCTATCTCCGAAAAAATGCAGCTATATCGTTTATTTGTCATGTAAATACCCTTAATATTAATCAAAATCGTTGAGAAAATGTCGGAGTAAATAAAAGTTTCATTTAAAGTGATAGTAAGGCCTGGAATTTAAAGAAATTTCTTTGTGCCGTATTTTGGTATCTATCCAATTTTTCTATGTGAATTATGATGTTAGGAGACACACATAAGGACTTTTACTAACATACCCTTTTATTTTCCAAGGTTCTGAAAACATGTATTTCCGGTGTCTAATTCTGGGTGTAATGCAATGTATTACCTACCTACTCTGTACGTGAAAGCAAAAGTAAAAACAAATATTTCAATAACAGCTTAACTAAAGTAATTAAAATGTACCTTCTCAATTTCGTTTATTTTCTATGAACACAGTAAAAAAAAAACCCTGATATTTCCATTTACATGACTTTCTCTACATTTCTGCAACAAATTAATGTTAAAAAACTTATGCTTCTATTTACTCCATGCTAATCAGAAAAAAATTAGCAGAAAGCCTTATTACTTGCTTCCTCGTAAGTAGAAGCGAAATAAGAGACTAACATAGGTTAAAGTGATAGTCAAACGCTGGTTGCTATGTTACTGAAGTTTCTTTGTTTGTGTGGACAGGAGTCAATAAATTCCTATATGAGAAAAGTATGTTTTTCAAAACTGAAACCAATATCAAGGAATGTCTCAAAAACGATCAACTTCACGAAAAAAATGTATATAACATAAATTGTGTGTTTTAATGTGCTGTACATATTTGTGGTAAGTTTTGTGTATCTCTTACGGTTTAGCAGTTATGCAAAATTCCTTAAAATTCATTCAAAATAAAGTTGTCTTCAGAGGCTTTTCCCGGAAAGTTCAAGATATAGATAGCTTTTATTTGTCAGGAAATATCTTTAATATACGACATTTTAATCAAAATTGTTAGAGCCATTTTTGAGAAAATCAAAATTTTCGAAAAAAGTTCCATGTAAAGGGTAGCCGGGGGTAGGGTGATTATCTTGAAAATCTTCGTGTCGCATCCTTGAAAGATACCAAACTTAAATACCAAGATTGGTGTTCAACGGTCTTTTCGGTTTTTAGCTATGCTATCCACAGACACACACACACACACACACACACACATGAGGACATTTTTCCAAAAATGCTTTTTTGTATTCGGGGGACGCAAAACATGTATTTCCGGTGAAATCTCGGTATCAAATTTTTGGGTGCATTACAATACTTTCTCAATACACTATGTACATGGTACGTGTAGAGAAAGTAAAAATTGTGGATATTTGATTTTTCACTGATGTATATTATTATAGCCTTACTAATCATTTAACCAAATCATTATGTTTCGATTATACCTACTTAAATATATAAAACATTTGCAGGAAGGTCACAAAGTATTGTAAACTCGCGAACAAGCATGTTTTAATACTCAAAATCATTACAATTATAATTATATAAAATATGTATTTCACAATTTTGACCCGCAACTCCCAGTGAAACTACACACATTTTCGCTCATGATTGTAAACACTCATTAACAGTCGCTAATGAATTAGGGTGAACTGACCTAGAGAAAACCATAATCCTCATCCGATTCATTTTCTCCAGTCGTAGAAACTACAAAACAAATTGATATCTTTAAGAGTAATCAGACGACAAATATGTAATTAATTTGTTTAAAAAGTGTGATTAATTAATTTTTTTTACGCACAAGTCATGAGCTGGACAAATAGAGAATGTAATGCCACAACCGGGATTTAAACCACGGATATCCCACTCTCCGTCCGGTTGCTTTAACGACTGAGCTGCATTAAATTCCCCAACTGACGAGATCACCATAGCTCGAGATATTATTTTAGTTCTCATAACCGTAGTGCATAAAAAATATTGTATGTAGCAAATCTGTTATTACTTTCTAAAGCATTTTTCATTTTTAGAAAAAGGTCCGTGTGAGTGCGTGTCTGTCCGTGTGCCCATATGTCTGTGAACGCGATAACTCAAAAACGAAAAGTTGGTAAAATACCAAACTTGGTATTTAAGTTAAGTATCTTCCAGTGATGCGACACGAAGATTTTGAGAAAAATCCCCCACCCCAAACTACGCTTTACATGGAACTTTTTTCAAAAGTGTTGATTTTCTCAAAAACGGCGCTAATTATTTTGAATTATATATCATATATTAAAGATATTTACCTGAAAAATAAAATGTATATCTTGAATTTTCTGGGAATAACCCCTAAAGACTACTTTATTCTGGTTGAATTTTACGGAATTTTGCATAACTGCTAAACTATAAGACATGAATAAAAACTTACCACACAAAAAATGTAGAGCACGTTAAAATACACAATTTATGTTATATACTTTTTTTTTTTGAATTGTTCGTTTTTGAGATATTCCTTGTTTTTGGTTTCAGCTTTAAAATACTTAAACTTTTCTCATACAGGAATTTGTCATCTCCTGTCCATACAAACAAAGGAACTTCAGTCACATAGCAACCAGCAACCTTTTGACTATCACTTTAACCTATGGTACTTCCTTATTTCGCTTATGCTTACAAGGAAGCAAGTAATAATACTATTTCTGCTAATTTTTTCTTAATTCGCCTGAAGTAAATAGAAACATAAGCTTTTTAACAATAATTTGTTGCAGAGTTGTAGAGAAAGCCATATGAACGGAACACATCAGATGTTTTTACTTTCTCTACATGTACTGTGTAAATAGTGTATAGAGAAGGTATTGTAACAATAATTACGTTTTGCTCAGAATTATAAGTTGTGAGAGGATAAAAACAAAAAGCATTGTTTCGAAATGGTTGTTTATACAGTTTAATTTCCTTAAAATATTCCCCAGCTACTCCGTCTTTTTACTTTCTCTACACGTACTATGTACATAGTGTATAAAGGAAGTATTTTTTTTTTTTTTTTATGTAGTTTAACGTCCTTTAACCTGATTTGGGCATATCGGAGGATGAATGAAATTGATGATATGATGCTCAAATGATTTCGGAGTCCATGGAACTTAAAGTTACTCGACATTCGTCTTCTCAGGATAAGCGAAAACCCCCCAAAAAACCCTTATCCGGGTAACTCCTCCTAAGCGAAATTCGAACTCACAACCATTTGAATGTGAGCCAGACACGCTACCACCACACTACCCAGTCGGGCTTGAGGAAGTATTGTATTCCACCCAAAAATTCGATACCGGGATTTTACCGGAATTACGTGTTTTAGGACCCTTTAAATCCCAAAAAAAGTATTTTCAGAAAAAGTTCCTGTATGTGTGTGTCTGTGGACAGCATAGCTCAAAAACGAAAATCCCGTTAAATACTAAGCTTGGTATTTAGGTTTGGTATCTTCCAAGGATGCATACGAAGAGTTTAAACAAAATCCCCTCACCCTCAACTACCCTTTATATAGAAAAATGTCTAAAATGTTATTTTTTAAAAAATGGCTCTAACTATTTTTATTAAAATCCCGTAAAGATAAGATATTTACATTCCAAATAAAATGTATGTATTGAATTTTGTGGGAATAGCCTCTAAAGACCTCTTTATTCTGGATGAATTTTGCTTAACTGCTTAACTGTAAAACATATACAAAAACATACTACACAGAAATTGCAGACCTCGTCAAATCACAATTTATATCCTTTACATTTTTGTTGTGAAGGTAACATTGTGAAGGTACATTTACAAAATGTGACATAATCGGTGGAATAAACTCCAGGATATCGTTACTGAGAGTATTAACGATACTCTAATTTAGAGCGGTATTTTTGGATTTCATGCATTTATTGATGTAATTAAGAAAGCTCTGGAAGGTCGTGCCATATATGTAGTGTTTTATTACAGAACGATGACTGGGAATTATGAACACAATTTCAAAGAAAATGCGTTAGAAGCATCAAAGATGTGAAAGATCAACATCGTGCCATAGAGTAATTTTGTAGTAAAAAAAATCAATGCACAAGCTCGTACAATTAGCTGACAGTGTCGTCAAGTGTTAATTTGTTTGGTAAACAAATGACGGTGTTGCAAGCCTGACGGCGGGTTTTGGAACTAGAGCACTGATCTGGCGCAGTGACGTGGGGTGGAGCTGTGCGACTAGAGTCAGTCTGTGTTTGCTACAGCACGGAGTTGGTTCCATTGTTGCTATTTACAACTGCTCAGACGTGAGTACTCTTATATTTACACTAAAAGGATTACCAAAAAATTTACTTGCATTTGTGCTTAAAAGTTACGCTTGACATTATCCAACGATTCTTAGATTTGTTTACAAAAAACGCAATCGTTTGTTATTTGAAAAGACCGGCTAGCGTCTTTAGGGGATGACGTCAACTGCATTAGATGTAGAAAGTATCCTTTTCCCCTCTACAGAGACAATCAGTAATAAAAGCGCTACGCATTGTGCGCACAAAGAAAGGTGTACATGTCCTTTCGCACTTTCAAGGATTATCTTATGGAAATACAATTGCGTAATTAGATTAACAATTAATTGTTTTCATTTCCAGGCCGTGTTATTGCGTCATTCGAGTTAAGCCCAGCTAAAAACTCTGTGCTTAATTGCGTAAAGGATATTCGAATCTCAAATGCATATTCATTCCCACCTCTCTGAGAAAAAATAAGAAAAAAAAACAACAACTTAGGTTTGAATGTCTCAACAATGTTTGCTAACTTCAACATTTTCAGGAATGATGCACGGAAAACTTATATCCAGTTTTTAATAAGGCTGAACAACCTCAATTCAATTTAGTATCATGTTTAGCTTTTATGAAATAGATGTACATGTGCAAACTTTAATTTCGTCTTAGAATTATCAAAATCTTTCGTTAGAAAATCAAATTAAAATGTTGCTCAAAATATAGCAAACCAATTGGTAATTTAAACAAAATTTATTTAGGATGAATATCTGAGAAATGAGTGGAATATCACATTGAAATTTTATATTCGAGATGACAACATTAAAATACTGCATTTTAGGTGATTTCACAGATGTGTTGCCGTATCTATTTTACCTACTCTGTTTACGTCAGTGAATCTTGGGTTTTATTACTCTCGGCTTTAAACTTATTGTTGTATATACAAGTTCACATTGTCATTAATCCGCATAGGGAATCTTAGCTACAGAAAAATCTCTCACCAAGCCTCAAACATCGAACCATATCACTACAGTTTTTGTTTCTTTCTTTCTTTCTTCTCAGTGCTGCAGTATGCTAATAGGAGCTCTTCTCCAAAGAAAAAAAAAAAAAGAAGATTGCAGTGACCTAGTTAAATGTAGTATTCGTTTACTTGTTCTGGATCGTATAAAGATCCTACAGCATGATAAGCATTACAATTGCAAAAAAAAATAATGAACCGATGCGGATATTGATAATGGATTTGTTGTAGCTCAGGTCGGTTAAGGCAACTCTGCCATCTGGGGCGGGAGGGGGCTGGGATCGATTCCATACAGCAACCGAGACTTTATCTAGATCTGAAACTTTCCGCAAGATACAACACCAAGTTATTCCTTGTTATGTGTATGTAGTTTAAGGAAGAGTGCAACATAGCACCATACTGGTTTGTTTCGAATAATGCATACGAAGTTGCATGTTTCAGCTTATTCAATCCCTTTTTACTTTCTCTACACGTTCTAAGTACATAGTGTATAGAGAAGGTTTTGCGCTCCACCCAAAAATTCCATACCGAGATTTCACCGGAAATATATGTTTTATGTTCTCCTGTATGCAAAAAAAAAAAAGCATTTTCAGAAAAAAGATCCGTGTGTGTGTCCCTGTGTCCGTGTGTCTGTGAACATGATAACTCAAAAACGAAAAGTCGGTAAAATACCAAACTTGATATTTAAGTTTAGTATCTTTCAGGGATGAGAAGCATCCCCCCCACTCCTTGCTACCCTTTACATCGAACATTTTTCGAAAATTTTAAATTTTCTCAAAAATAGATTTCAAGATATACATTTTAAATATCTTAAATCAAGGTAAATATCTTGAATATATGATATTTTAATCAAAATCTTTAGAGCCAAATTTGAAGAATTCAAAATTTTCGAAAAAACTTCCATGTAAAGGGTAGTTGGGGGTGGGGGGATTTTCTTAAAAATCTTCGTGTCGCATCCTTGGAAGATATTAAATCTAAATACCAAGTTTGGTTTTTAGCGATGTTTTCGTTTTTGAGAAATGCTGCCCACAGACACACACACATACAAACACACACGAAACTTTTTCTAAAAGTGTTTTGTTTGTTGATGTATTTCCGGTGAAATCTCGGTATCGAATTTTTGGGTGCATTACAATATCTTCTCTATATACATAGTACGTGTAGAGCAAGTAATACGTATTCATTGTTTTAGTATTTGTCCCTATCAGAAATAGAATTTCCCGTAAATTAAACCCATGCCGCTTGAAAATTTTTGTTGTTATTATTATTATTATTATTATTATTTTATAAAATTTAATTTTGATTTATAGAATTAGGTTTGGAACAAAACAATATTCATGCGCATATAAATTTCTTAAATATATAAAATATATGCAAAATAACTCATTTATAAAGTAGTCCGGTTGATTGCTTATCTAGCCCGCTGGGTTATTTTATTGCTGCAGCCTTTGGTTATATAACTTCGCACTAGAACCAAATTGCTGAAAGAGAGAGAGAGAGAGAGAGAGAGAGAGTGAAAGCCAGAGAGTGGGCAACGGGGTCGGATGTGGGGGGGGATCAGAGATTCGGATCGTAAGTCACTTTGGTGACGCCTGATTTAATTATTGGATTCCTTCGACGATTTCTATAGTCATCAAGGACAAGAAGAAGCAAAAAAAATCTGAAGTGTTCCATTCACATGACTTTCTCTATACGTCTGCAACAAATTATTGTTAAAAAGCTTATGCTTCTATTTACTTCATGCTAATCGAGAAAAAATTAGCAGAAGTATCGTATTACTTGTTTCCTTGTAAATAGAAGCGAAATAAGGGAAAAACATAGGTTAAAGTGATAGTCAAAAGCTGGTTGCCATGTGACTGAAGTTTCTATGTTTGTATGGACAGGAGTTGACTAATTTCTGTATGAGAAAAGGAAGTTTTTTTAAAGGAAAAAACAAGGAATATCTGAAAACCGATTAACTCCACGAGAGTTTTTTAAAGGTGAAAGCAAAAAACAAGGAATAACTCAAAAACGATCAACTCCATGAAAAAATGTATAGAGCATAAATTGTGTGTTTTAGCGTGCTCTACATTTTTGTGTGGCACGTTTTGTCCATCTCTTACGGTTTAGCAGTTATGCAAAATTCCGTAAAATTCATCCAGAATAAAGTAGTCTTCAGAGACTATTCCCAGAAAATTCAAGATATACATATTGTCAGGTAAATATCTTTATTATAGGATGTTTTAATCAAAATCGTTAAGAGTCGTTTATGGATAAAATCAAAATTTTCGAAATTATTTCCATGAAAAGGATAGTTGGGGTGGAGGGATTTTCTTGAAAATCTTCGTGTCGTATCCCTGGAAGATACTAAACTTAAAATACCAAGTGTGATATTTTACCGACTATCGTGTTCACAGACACGCGGACACATTTTGGATTCAGAGGGACCCAAAACATGTATTTTCGGTGAAATCTCGGTATCGAATTTTTTGATGGAGAGCAATAACCTCTCTATACACTATGTACGTAGTACGTGTAGAGAAAGTAATAAAATTGTATTTGGGTTTGAAATTATAATTCAAACTTACCTCAGAAGAAAATTTAGAGAAACCGTGCTACACCTGAGTTAACCGCCTCCCCTGAAAGTACGACTCTGTGCCTCTGTTTAAAACAAGAAAAGTTAAAACTGAAAACAAGGCAATTCCAAGGAGCTGCAGTAGAATAGGCTTTAGGGGATTAACAAGGCTCTTAATAACGAAACTGCAACAGGATACTGGGATTGCAAACAGCGAATGAAAGAGGGGAAACAACAAATATAAATAACATACAACTTTCTCTGCCCTTTATCATTTATTACTTTCTCTACACGAACTATGTACATAGTGTATAGAGAAGGTATTGTATTCCACCCAAAAATTCGATACCAAGGTTTCTACGAAAATACATGTTTTGGGACTCCCTAAATCCAAAAAAAAAAATCTTAGAAAAATGTTCATATGTGTGTCTGTCTGTGGGTGTGTCTGTGGACAGCATAACTTAAAAATGAAAACGCCGTTAAATACCAAACTTGGTATTTAAGTTCAGTATCTTTCAAGGATGCGACACGAAGATTTTGAAGAAAATCCTCCCACCCTAATCTACACTTTACATGGAAAAAGGTTCGAAATTTTTTATTTTCTCAAAAATGGATCTCACGATTTTGATTAAAATTTCTCATATTTAAGATACATGCCAAATAATTGTATTTTCTGGGAATAGCCTCTAAAGGCATCCTTATTCTGGATGATTTTATTGAATTTTGCTTAACTGATAAACTATAAGAGATAGACAAAAACTTACTACACAAACAATGTAGATCATGATAAAATACATATGTCATATGCATTTTTTCGTGGAGTTGATCTTTTTTGGATATTCGTTGTTTTTGATTTCAGCTTTGAAAGTCTTATACTTTTCTCTTACAGAAATTTGTCAACTCCTATCCATGCAAACAAAAGAACTTCCGTCACATTGTAATCAGCTTTTGACTATCACTTTAGCCTATGGTACTCCCTTATTTAGCTTCTAATTACAAGAAAGCAAGTAATAAAACCATTTCTGATAATTTTCCTCAATTAGCATGAAGTAAATATAAGCATAAGCTTTTTAACAATAATTTGTTGCCAAGATGTAGAGAAGGTCATGTGAATGGAACACATCAATTTTTTTTGCAGTAATTCTACAAACTATTCTTATGTAAGTTTTTCTACTTATTGAAAGTATGTAAGTTATGAACATGAAGTATATAAGGGATAAAACGCACATGAAACGCTGAGGCTATTGTTTAAACATAAGATAGAGGGAAGCAGGAAAGGAGTTTAATTGGCAAACGAAATTTATCTTTGACGTAGAGGAAGAAATTCAAAGCATAAATAATATGATAGGTACAGTAAGCAACTGCACACGTGCTAACAGGTAGCTTTATAAATCAAACTCATTTACATTAAATAGTTGGTACAACGATCAAAATAAAATATAATATAATACAAAATAAAATATAAATAAAATAAAAATCTGTATAAAAACCAATGATATAAAATAAAATAATACAACGATCAGTGTGAAGCACCGGTAAAGAGCATCGGAATTTGCAGTGGGGGACCGGGTATTTTTAAAATCTAAGAAAAGCATATAATAAGGTCAGCTGATAAGTCACGAGCCTCTCAATGAAAACAGCTTTTAAATTTTTTTGCCCTATTTCTCAACATAATCTCCAGAAAGGCATTTGTCATATCGGTGTTTCAATTTAATTAAACCATCTCTGTGGTGCAATTTATCAAGGTCCTCAAAACAGCTGTTTACCGCACCAATAACCTCCTAGTTGCTGTGAAATCTTCGTCCTCCATGAAATTTTTTGAGGTTTGGGAACAGATGGTAGTCACTGGGTGCTAGATCTGGCGAATAGGGTTTATGTTCAAGCAATTCAACTTTAATTCGCACAGTTTTCCCATAGTAATGACTGAACGATGGGCCGGAGCATTGTCGTGATGAAACAATTTTTTTTTTTTTTTGCCTAATGTGGTATTTTTCTTTACACCTCATCACTCAAACTTTGCAGTAAGCTTGCATAGTAGTCACCAGTCATACTTTTACCCTTTTCCAAGTAATCAATAAAAATAATTCCCTGTGCATCCCAGAAAACACTCGCCATATCCTTGTTAGCTGACATAAATTTACTTTACCTTTTTTGGAGTTGGTTCACCTTGGGCAATTCACTGCTTTGACTGTGATTTAACTTTCTGGGGTGTAGTGATGTATCCAAGTTCCATCCATGGTGATAAGCCATCTCAAAAGTTCACTAGGATTTTTACGGTAGAGTTCCACATCCTTAACAAAAACAGTTTTTCTTTGCAACTTTTGATCAAGTGTCAACAAACGCGGCAACCATCTGGCACAGACCTTGTGAAAGCCCAAAACAGTACTTAAAATATTACTTGCACGTTCTTTTGATATGTTTACAGCCTCTGCTATCTCAAACAACTTTAATCAGCGGTCTTCCAGTGCTAAACGATTTCTGGAGTTGTCACTTCTACAGGGCGTCCAGAGCAAGTTTCATCACTAGCGCTCGTACGTCCCATTTTAAATTCTGCAACCCACCTTTTAATCATTGAATCTTTCAGTGTACTGTGCATATCCTCCTTGATTTCTTTAGGCGTTATCCGGTTTAAAATGCTGCCATTCGAAAGCTAAACAAGCTATTGACCTGTAACAATGGATACGAGCTAGCTAGAGTTAAATTATACGATGCTACAGTCTAATTGGCCTAGTGGCGCCATATCTGTGTGAGGCCCAGGTCTTATCAGCCGACCCTCGTAAAAGTGTTCTAAAGCTGAGCAAAACAACCTAGCATGACGGAAAGGCAGAAGAAGTGCGTCAGGTAGTCGTAAACGGGGAGGTCAGTGGCATGTGGAAAGTTACTGGACGGATCCGAGGGCGAAGGACAAACAAGTAACTATCCCTGCTAGGAAATTGATAGAGGGAAAATAGGGATAGATTAGTTTAACCGCTGAACGGGCGATTGTGAATATACTTGCTTGACTATGAATATTAGCACCGCCGAGATTGTCCGTACGCTAACATGTTTAAACAGGAAAGACAGGTATAGAGGGTTTACCAGCTGATCTCTTCAAGAGTTCTTTACAAATTAATAAAATGCAGTTGTATAGAGTACCCTTCAACAAAGTATTTTAAGGGGGAAATTTACAGAAGGATGTAAAACACCATTATTCAGAAGTTTTACAGTGGTAAATGGAGTTACGTATTCCAGAAAATTACAGGGGTAACTAATTACTCTCTATATTTGGAAATATTTACAATAGAATCTGGTATAAAATAATTAAATTTCGGGTTAAGACCTACAAAAAGTATTTAAATTTCAGGCAGATTTAAAGAAGTATTTTGACTACCAATAAAACATGTCCTGAACACAATAATTGATAATTTAAGAAATAAAAGGGATATTTTGTAGATTTTAAAATGGCGTTGGATATATTGTGGAGCTCAGTGCTTTGTGGATAAAATTAACACTAAAGCACTTTCACTAAAATGATTAAAGCACCGAAGGCAATGTGTAAAGAAGTTAAATTTAACAAGACCTATCAGCACAATGCATCAGAATGTAACATAACGGAGAGGTGAGAGGTTAAATAGGATTGTTACTTTTTACTTGTGTTGTTATTATTATTATTATTATTATTATTATTATTATTATTATTATTATTATCATTATTCTTGACAATGTTAACGTGATCATGGAAAAAGAGCTTGATGCGCTGATAGCCAAAAAAAAAAAAAAAAAATGTGTGCACTGATGACGTATTTTTACTTTCTCTTACCCCCGTATGTGCAATGTACATAACGATAGAGAATTATTGTATTCCACCCAAAGTATTTTTAGAAGACGGTCCGTGAGTGTGTGTGTGTGTGTGTAGACATAGTTCGAAAACGAAATGACCGTTAAATACCAAACTTGGTATTTAAGTGTAATATCTTCCAAGGATGCGACACGAAGATTTTCAACAAAATCCTCCTACCACAAACTACCCTTTACATGGAAACATTTTCAATTTTTTTTATTTTCTCAAAAATAGCTCTAGCGATTTGATTAAAATTCCGAATATTAAAGATATTTACATCATAAATAAAGTATATATCTTAATTTTCTTGGGAATAGCCTCTGAAGACGTTTTTATTCTGGATGAATTTTGCCGAACTTTGCTTAACTGCTCCACTTTAAGAGATACGCAAAAATTTACTGCACAAAAAATGTAGATCTCAGTTTATGTCCTTTACATTTTTGTTGTGGAGATTAGATACTGGTTGTAAATAATTAAATAGCAAATAAATATTGAGAGCAATTGGTTATCTTATCGAATTAATAAAATAGAGCATTTAGATTGGTGGCGGCCGGGCTACAACGGGGATTATAAAACGTTTGCTTAATATGTGAAAAAAATGGAAATGAAAACATGCTGTGTGGTGAAAAAAGCCAAAAGACGACTATGTGATGTAAATATGAGGAAACAAAAATCTTAATGTAGACGGACATCACTATTGGAGCCAAAGAATGAAACACAAGCTGGATGGGGTAAAGAAACATATATTTTAGAATTGGTGATAAAACTGTGTTAGGTTGGCAGGAAGGAAAGCTCGTAAGAGCATGCTGGTATAGTTTGTGCAAAATACTCCTTAAGGTCTCGGAACAAAGCCAAGTCGACTCAGCCATCGTTTCAGAAGTAGTTGCTGTCCTAAAGGAATAGCAGGCGATAATAGGACACCATTTAATATTTGTCCAATGACGTTCCTCTTGTAACCAATGGTAGCATACCTGGTTATGAAACAGCTGCACTTCAACTCCACGTGGAGTTAGACAGAGCTACTGTTTCATAAATTGTACGGAAAGTAGGGGAAGTCATCAGTGACCTCATTTAAGGTGATTCATCTGTGAAATTTGACCAAAAATTGTGTACAATTAAAAAAGTGTTTTCTTTGATAATAAAATAATATGGCTTCTAAACTTTAAGAAAAGATATCGTTTTTTCCACTAAGCGTGCTCTAACTACCAATTAACTGAAGGTATAAATGGATAGGCGCGTGCTTATTAATAGGCACTCCCAACTTTATACCTTATTTTATCGCAAACTTTTTTCCAACACTTTTCCATACTAAAAATGTTCCATACGATGCAATTCAAACCCGGCGGAGGACAATGGATTTTTTCGGGTGTAAAAATCCTTAGCAGGGATTCCTCGGAACGGAAGTAAAGCCGTTGGTCCCGTGTCCTAGATTTACGGCACGTAAAAGAACCTCACGCCAGAGAGAGAAGCCTCTGAGGAAAATTAAGCGGTCTTTCACGTCAATATAGATTGGGACGCTGAGAACCACAATAGTTAAACAGCACCATTTACATTTTCAATTTGCTTCGCAACTATTTACTCCTCGTATATTATAATCTGAATGTCGGCTGTCAGTCAAATGAGTACAAACAGAAAACCTGTGGTAGTATCACTAGAAGATAAGCTTCATGATGTTATAAGTTTAGATTGTGACGAAAGAATTCAACTGTTGATTGGAGAAGAAAAGGATTATAAGTTGAATGGATATCCCAACATACATAAATGACAGACGTGAAATATGAAAAACAAAGACAAATAGTGAGTACAATCCGATATTTGTAGGAAAAAAATATTTTTGTGGTTTCAACAGATGAGAGAAAAAAGGAAGTCCATTATCTGGATCGATGTTACAAGCAAAGGCATTGGATTTCTTTTCAGGCATTTCAACAACAGACAAGAAATTCTGCGCCATGTTGACATGAATGCTGGAAAAAGCGATATTGCCAGAAGTAAAATATCCTAGTGGAGATTTTATCAGCTAACTCTCATGTACTGCATTCGTCAAGAGATTTAGTGACAGCATCAACAAAACATATATGGCTTACACCAAATTCACAATTGATAAAAGGTGACTAAATTTTAAAATGTTTCCGAGCAAGACTCTCAGCCAAGCAGCAGCAATCAATCCCAGAAAAAATCGGATGTTTTCCATTCACTTGACTCTACAATCAATTATTGTTAAAAAGATTATGTTTCTATTTACTTTATGCTAATCCAGAAAAAAATAGCAGAAATAGTCTTATTACTTGCTTCCTTGTAAGTAGAAGCGAAATAAGGGAGTATCATAGGTTAAAGTGATAGTCAAAAGCTGGTTGCTATGTGGCTGTAGTTCCTTTATTTGTATGGACAGGAGTTGACAAATTCCTGTATAAGAAAAGTATAAGTTTTTAAAGCTGAAACCAAAAACGAGGAATAATTCAAAACGATCAACTCCACGAAAAAATGTATATAACATAAATTGTGTGTTTTAATGTGCTCTACATTTTTTTTTTTTTTTTTTTTTTTTTTTGTGGGAAGTTTTTCTCTGTCTCTTACGGTTTAGCACTTATGCAAAATTCGGCAAAATTCATCCATAATAAAAAGGTCTGCTGAAGCTATTCCCAGGAAATTCAAGTTATACATTTTATTCCGGGTGCAAATAGCTTTAATATACGTTATTTTAATCAAAATCGTTAGAGCCATTTTTAAGAAAATCAAATTTTTCGAAAATTAGCCATGTTAAGGGTAGTTTGTGGTGGGGGATTTTCTTGAATATCTTCCTGTCACATCCTTAGAAGATACTATACCTGAAAACCAAGTTTGGTATTTAACGGTCTTTTCGTTTTTCAGGTATATTGTCCATACACATATAAACTCACGGACCTTTCTCTAAATTTTTTTTTAATTTTTTTATTCCCGGGGTCCTGAAACATGTACTTTTTGGCGAAATCTCGGTATCGAATTTTTGGGTGGAATATAATACTTCCTCTCTACACTATGTACATAGTACGTGTAGAGAAGGTAAAAATTCTGATGTGTTCCATTCATATGACTTTCTCAACATCTCCGCAACAAATTATTGTTAAAAAGCTTATCTTCCATTTACTTCCTGTTACTCAAGAAAAAATTAGCAGAAACAGTCTTATTACTTGCTTCCTTGTAAGTAGAAGCGAAATAATGGAGTACCATATGTTAAAGTGATGGTCAAAAACTGGTTGCTATGTGATTGATATTCCTTTGTTTGTATGCACAGGAGTTGACAAATTCCTGTATGAGAAATGTATAAGTTTTTTAATGGTGAAACCAAAAACAGTGAATATCTAAAAAACGATCAATTCTACGATAAAAAAATGTATATGACATAAATTGTGTGTTTTAACGTGCTCTACATTTTTTGTGTGTTAAGTTTTTGTTCATTTCTTATGGTTTAGCAGTTATGCAAAATTCCGTATAATTCATCCAGAATAAAGTAGTCCTCAGAGGGTATTCCCAGAAAATTCAAGATATACATTTTATTTGACAGGTAGATGTCTTTACTATACGATATTTTAATCAAAATCGTTTGAGCTATTTTTGAGAAAATCAAAATTTTTGAAAAAAGTTCCATGATGTGGGGGGATTTTTCTCAAAATCTTCGTGTCGCATCCCTGGAAGATACTTAACTTAAATACCATGTTTGGTATTTTAAGGCTATTCGTTTTTGAGTTATCGTGTACACAGACACACGGACACACACACGTGCGGATCTTTGTCTGAAAATGTTTTTTTGGTGACAGGAGATGGTATAGAAATTTTTGTGGAGCGCAATACTTTATATACTATGTACATATTACGTGTAAAGAAAGTAAAAAGTGTATAAAGAAAGGTTGACGTTCTTAGCATGGAAAATACCTGGCAATCAATAGCTTTAAACCTTTAGTAATTGAGAACACTAAAAACCAAGGACTTTTAAAACATGAATGGGGAAAATCTGTCAGGTATGTGAATCTAAAAGAGTTTGTATAGACCCGAGCATGTTAGAGCTGTGCTTCATGAATTAGCCAAATGTTCGGCGGTTGTGTATTGAGAACAATCGTCCATGCATGAACTCTTCCTTATGGCTAATGATCGCACACATCCTCAGGAATCTAAATTAATCAGCAGAGATGTTCTGCTTCCACGTTTTATTTATTTACTCCCAAATCACCGGCGCTCATTCAGTCTCCTGTGATTTAAAAGCGAAAAAAAAACTACCTTAGAGACTTTAGAAACATTTTCTGAAGAGTCTTTAAAATGGCAAATATACATTTAAAAGGTCTACTATTTAATTCAAGGATATCACTTGGCGCATTTTCATGAATTTGGAATTGTTTATGTTGGTGTCAGTTGGGTGGCAGAGTGGAAGTTATAGGTTATACAACTTTCTGACCCAGATCAAAATCTCGAGGGTTGAAAAGTATTAAATTAAATGGAAATGCTTGAATGTAGAGATAGTTCTGAAGGAAAATGAATATCACAAATATTTCTTCAGGCTAAAAGGCTAGTTTTGGATAGCAGGTAAGGTTGCCAACCTTTTTGCGGCATAATAAGGGAGACCTTGACCTGACAAAATGAATAGGCTTAATATATTTTTACTTTCTCTACACGTACTATGTACATAGTGTATAGAGAAGATATTGTAATGCACCCAACAATTCGATACCGAGATTTCACCGGAAATGCATGTTTTGGGTCCCCCGAATCCTAAACAAAAAGGAAAAACACGGAAAAAGGTTCGTGTGTGTGTGTGTTTAGATAACTCAAAAACGAAAAGATTTAAGTTTGGTATCTTTCAAGGATGCGACACGAAGATTTTCAAGAAAATCCCCCCACCTCCAACTACCCTTTACATGGAACTTTTTTCGAAAATGTTGATTTTCTCAAAAATAGCTCTAACGATTTTGAATAAAATATCGTATATTAAAGATATTTAACTGACAAATATAATGTATATCTTGAATTTTCTGAGAATAGCCTCTGGATGAATTTTACGGAATTTTTCATAACTACTAAACTGTAAGAGATGGACAAAAACTTACCACAGAAAAAATGTAGAGCACGTTAAAATATACAATTCTTGTAATAAGCATTTTTTGTGGAGTTTATCGTTTTTTAGACATTCTTTGTTTTTGGTTGCAGCTTTGAAAAGCTTATACTTTTATCATACTTGTCCATACAAACAAAGGAATTTCAGTCACATAGCAACCAGCTTTTGACTATCACTTTGACCTATAGTACTCCATTATTTCTCTTCTACTTACAAGGAAGCAATAATAAGAGTATTTCTGCTAATTTTTCCTCGATTAGCATGAAGTAAATAGAAACATTAGCCTTTTAACAATAGTTTATTGCAGAGATGTAGAGAAAGTCATGTGAATGGAACAAATCAGATTTTTTATCTTAAATCAGGTTTATTGCATCAACAAAACACAAACTACTTCATAACAATTTCAGAATTCAAACTGAACTGAACGTTTTACTTAAAACTGTATTTGCTTATATTTTTGGCAGCAGCCTGAAGTTTGCGACCACTCTTTAAAACTACAACAAATTCTTGACAGTTATAACCAACTGCTTATTTGCAATTCCGTTTTCATTAAATCTACATTACAATGGTTCCTATCATCAGACCATTTACTGTTCAGAATATAAATAAAAACTCTGATGTGTTACACTCACATGACTTTATCTAGCCGCTCTACAAACGTCTTACATCAGATTATTCTTCTTTCTGCACCTTGTTAATCGAGGTATTCAGCACAATGTTCTTATTACTTAGTTCCTTATAAGTAGGAAGAAAATAAGGGAATACTCTAGGCTAAATCGATAGTCAAAGGTTTCAAAAGCTGTAATTATGCGATGTTATTACAAATCGCTTCTTTTCTTGGCCAGGAGTAGAACAAAAGAAAAACGGACACTCCCGTCTGTACTTCACAACTGAAATTAATAACAATGAATACCTCGAAAACAGTAAGCTCCACGAAAAAAAAAAAATGTATATGACGTAAGTTGTGTATGTTAACAAGGCCTTCATTTTTTGTATAGTAAGTTTTTGTCTATCTCTTACGGTTTACTAGTTATGGCAAATTAAGCAAAATTCATCCAGAATAAACAGGTCTTTAGAAGCTATTCCCAAAAAATTCAAGATATACATTTTCTTTGTCAGGTAAATATCTTTAATATACGAATTTTAATCAAAATCGTTATAGCCATTTTTAAGAAAATAAAAATTTCGAAAAAAGTTCCATGTAAAGGGTAGTTTGGGGTGGGGGAGTTTTTCTCAAAATCTTCGGGTCGCAACCCTGGAAGATACTGCACTTAAATACCAAGTTTGGTATTTTGCTACTTTTCGTTTTTGAGTTATCGTGTTCACAGACATACGGACACACACACACACACACACACACACACACACACACATGGACCTTTTTCTGGAAATGATTTTTTTTGGATTCAGGAGGTCCTAAAACTTGTATTTCCGGTAAAATCTCGACATCGAATTTTTGGATGGAATGCAATACTTCTCTGTCCCTATGTACATTGTACTACATTCTTCCTGTGTGAGCATTGGTTGCTGGTATACTGAGAACAAAACCAAGAATCTTATTTATCTTCTGGTCTTTAATGCCTTCGGCCTTTGCCTCATTTATCACAGATACCCACTTTTCCACCGTATCATGCTCAATGGAAATCTTTGTCCTTATTATATCTTTCGAAGAACAAAATTCATCATATAGGTTATCCTCATATATGTCTAGCTGAATATGAGTACGCATGTTCTTAAAATAAAGCATGTTTTGCTACTAGATGCCTGAAAATGAGTTTGGATATTAACTGCTTGATTACTGAATATTATGCCACTGTACAATCAATTTTATCATACAATATTTTAATATGGGGATCTGCAACTTAAGTAAATTGGGTATTTTTAATTTAGAAGAGTGTGCTAAAGATAATTTTAATATGAAGCCAAGAGACTCATTAACACATGTTTTTAAACAATTTTATATTTTTACTTTGACTGATTTATTAGTATATAATGCTGCACTATTTTATAAAAACCACTCATACTTATTCACTCTCAACTGTGACATTTATAATCATTTTACCAGCAGTTGAATGACATCCATATAGAAAAATATAAAACAACTAAATACTCAAAATCACTAAAGTGTCTCATAAGTAAAATTGTCAATGCTCTCCCATATGACATTATTAAAATAGATGATATGTATAAATTTAAAAGATCACTATGTTCGTTTTTATATGACAAAACTTTTTACGGTTTAAGTGAATTGTTTAATTAATGTACATTTATGACGAGTTTATCTGTACAGTGTATGGCAACAGACAATAAATCTATCTGCCTGTCTAACAGCATTCTTTAAGGACAGTGAATAATACAAATTCTAAACTTGAAGAAAATAATAGTTTTTACCACTTGGCGCGCTTGGAGAGAAAATATAAATGGCGTGTTATTTATGGACGCCCTTTAATTGCTGTGGTTCTCAGCGTCCCATTCTATACTGGGCGTGAAAGACCGCTTAATTTTACTCAGAGGCCTCTCTATCAGGCTTGAGGTTCTTTTACGTGCCGTAAATCTACGACACGGGACCAACGGTTTTACTTCCCTTCTGAAAGAAGCCATGCTAAGGATTTTTACACCCCCTTGGGTATATGAAGTCAGCATGGTAACCATTACACCACGGAGGGCGATACTTGGAGAGACCTATGCTTACTAATACATCTTCCGACTTTAAACTTTGTTTTCTCGAAAACCCTTTTCCACCGCTTTTCCATACTCAAAATGCTCAACACGGTGCAATCGTATACTAATTTATTTCATGCTTTCTATGCTGACACTCAGAAACACATTAAATAAAGTTTTACTTTAAAGTTAAAGTTTACTTTTACGAAATAATCCTCCAATTTTGAGAACTATATAATTACATTTTAAAAAATCAAGAGTTTTTTGGAGATTGCGAAAAGTAATCATTTCTACACTAGTAGAGCTAACATAAAATATAAAATGGCATATATATTTGTAAACTCATTAAAACTGGGTTTCCTGTCTGAGTGTTTTTAAACATTTTATTAGAACAATGAATTTAGAAAGTAAAAGTTATTATATAAATAACCATGCAAGCTATATTGTGATACCTTTCTGAAATGTCACTATTATTGTGTAATACTGGTATAAATTTCAAGAATATGCTTTACACACTGTGCATTTTCCAACTTTCACAAATGCATCACTTTAATATGCTTATATGCTAAGTGGATTTTATTTGCCCCATCAAAAAGCGAAGTATTTGAACTCATTCATTCTTTCAAAGGCATTTTATATCCCTTAAAATTAAAACTAGAATATAAATTTAAGCCACACAGTCATTTAACACATCGCGTGTATAAAACCTTGCCAAAAAAACATTACCTTCCATAAATCTGGTTACGGTAACTTTCAGAGCAGCCTTTGGGTTACAAAAACAACTTATTTCTATTTTGTGGGTTATAAAGTTTGAAAAGTTTTCAAGAAGAATCTATGGACTGCGTGCGGACTATCTATGTATCGCGCCCTATTTTTTAATAATTAATACGTGCCGAAAGACAATGAATGTTTCTTCTATTCTGATCGCTACAGGCGATAAAAGTGGTTGGCGGGAGCGTCGGCACTTTATCTGTAATGAAGCAAAGATGCACTTTTGCATGTTGTGAGACGAGACTTGGGTGATCGAAATATTTCATAACGTGCCTTTACATGGCGTTTTCTAAATGACGGTGAATATTTAGGTAGCTCAAATGTATAAAAAGGTCTTTCGTAACAATACTACCATTTTTTTCTGTTGGTTTATGATGTGAAATTCCCAATGAGACGGCGCCAGAGCAATTGATGAAAACAGTGGGTTATAAAGGCGCTCCAAGGAGGTGAAAGGTTTTGTGTGATTTTTGATTTAGTAATGGAAATTTTGGTTGCATAGCAGCGGGACATTGTGACTGCCATTTTTTTTTTTTTTTAATATTCGTAATTTTTACTTTCTCTACACGTACTATGTACATAGTGAATAGTATCGAGATTTCACCTGAAATTTATATTTTGAGATCAAATTAATCAAAAAAAAGAGCATTTTTAGGAAAATGACCGTGTGTGTGTGTGTCTGTCTGTGGTCAGCATAGCTCAAAAACGAAAGGTCCGTTAAATACTAAACTTGGTATTTAATTAAGTACCTTGCAGGGATGCGACACGAAGATTTTGAGAAAAAAATCCCCCTACAGACATGCAATGTTTTATAATTTGACCTCGGACTTCACTGCCTGCCTTCTCAAGCTAACTCTGCCTGGAATATTACGTATATGCCTAGACTGGTTTGGAGGATCGGGGAATCAAGATAGATCGGAGGAGTGAATGCACCCATGTATGCAGGTTGATGTCCATGCACAGACAGGAGTATCGAGTCTTAAGGCAATGAAAAGCGAGATGGGTGTACATCAGGGTCTGTACCTGACATTTTATGGTGCTACAAGATCACGACCTCTCAGGAAGCATGCGATTGTGCCTTGCACGGCGCAAGATGCAAAAGGCGATTTCGCTAGTTTGACCATAATACAAACCTGCACTACTTGATTTTGAGATTTTGAGCAATAGCGCTGCTTCTTTCTTTCCCTAAGCTTGCTCTCTCCGCCTGTTTACACCTTCGTCACTGCGAAGTATCCGAGCCGAGACGAGTAGTGCCGATGATTCGCACGCGTGAGATTTTACACCTTTCAGAGACCTTATACGAGGGTCGGATGATAAGTCTCGGGCACTCAATGAAAAGAGAATTTAAATTTTATTTCGCTTTATTTCTCAACATAATCTCCAGAAAGGCTAATACATTTGTCATGTCGGTGTTCTAATTTAATTAAACCATCTCTGTAGTGCGATTTATCTAGGTCCTCAAAATAGCTGTTTACTGCATCAATGATCTCCTCGTTGCTGTGAAATCTTCGTCCTCCAAGAAATGTTTTAAGGTTTGGGAACAGGTGGTAGTCACTGGATGTTAGATCTGGCGAATAGAGTGGATGTTCAAGCAATTTCAACTTTATTTCGCACCTTTTTCCCATTTCAATGACTGAACGATGTCGTGATGAAACAAGTTTTTTTTTGCCAAATGAGATTTTTTTCTTTTCACCTCATCACTTAAACGTTGCGGTAAGCTTGCGTAATTGTCACCAGTGATACTTTTGCCCTTTTCCAATTAATCAATAAAAATAATTCCCTGTGCATCCCAGAACCTTGTTAGCTGACAAAATTGACTTTGCCTTTTTTGGGGCTGGTTCATCACCCGCCGCAATTCACTATTTTGACTATGATTTACTTTCTGGAGTGTAGTGTATCCTAGTTTCACCCAGGGTAATAAGCTGACTCAAAAAACCACAGGGATTTTTACGGTAGAGCTCCACATTCTTAATGGAAACAGTTTTTCTTTGCAACTTTTGATCTGGTGTCAACAAACGCGGCACCCATCTTGCTCAGACCTTATGAAAGTCCAAAACATTACTTAAAATACTATCTCCGCTTACTTTTGATATGCCTACAGCGTCTGCTATCTCTAACAACTTTAATCTGCGGTCTTCCAGTACTAAACTTAGATAGATAGATACTTTATTTCACTGCTTAGGGCGTGGCCCGATGGCAGCGCTGTCAATGTAATAATACAATGAGTTAAACAAACAATAATGTGAATAATACACTGTTAAAATGCCAATGGCATCATAGTATACTAATATATACATAATTGTAACAACAGTAATAATGACGCAATATTTTTATTTACTATCCTGACTATAAATCACTCTTCTTTAGTCTCTTTTTAAAACTATTTACACTTTGAGGCAAAGTCTCCAGTAAATCTGCAGGTATTTTGTTCCATTCGTTTATTGTTCTATTTGTGAAGGAAAATTTACCTATGTCTGTTTTCTGTTCCCTATTTCTTATTTTTTCCGAGTGATCATTCCTCCCACAGTATAATGGCTTTAATAATCGTTTGGATATGTCTTTCCATGCAGGTTCCCCCTTATAGGCTCTAAAAATTGCACATAGCCTTGCTCGTCTCCTACGTTTTTCTAGTGTTTCCCAGGAAGTAGCAGTGCTGGTATGATTTTCGAATCGTTTACTTCTGTCTACAAATTTAGCTACTCTTTTTTGAACTCTCTCTAGTGCCAGTTTTTGCCCCACCCGATACGGATCCCAGCATGCAGCACTATATCTTAATATTGGTCGAACTAAAGAAGTGTTTGCCAAATTTCGCGACTTTCCATTGCTGCGTTTTAAAATCCTCATTACGAAATGCAACGCTTTCCACGCCTTCCCAGTGATCGAGTTTACATGTTCCCCTCACTCCAATCTTTGATATAGTATTACCCCTAAATATCTGGTGCTATTTACTCTCAGTATTTTCTTATTGTCTAATTTATATATTATGTTTTCTACTATTCTTGCCCTTGAAAATATAATTGTTTTACATTTGTTTGGATTTATCTCCATTTTATTATATTTTGCCCAGAGTTGAATTTTGTTTAAATTCTCTTGTAGATCTATTGTGTCACATTTACCGCAAATATTTCTAAAGATTATACAATCGTCTGCAAATAGGCGAATCTGAGATGTTATCCCTTCCCGTAAATCATTTATATATGGTAAGAAAAGCAACGGCCCGATCACGCTTCCCTGGGGCACACCAGAAGTTACATTTGTAGGAGACGATAATTTATTTCCCACCCGCACTCTTTGGGTTCGTTCGCTCAAGAATTCCCGAATCCAAGTTATCTCTCTGTTGTCTATTTGCAGATTACAAAGTTTTTCTATTAGTCGTCCATGAGGTACAAGGTCAAACGCTTTAGAAAAATCAATTATTATTTCATGTACTTTTCCACCCGCGTCAAGTGTATCGGCTAAATCCTGACAAACAGCTACTAGTTGACTCTCACAAGAATGTCCGTTCCGGAAACCATGTTGGCCTTCGAAGAGCCAATGCGTTTTATCCCATTCGCTCTTAAATATTGTGCTATAAGATGCTCAACTTGTTTGCTTACTACTGATGTCAAACTAACTGGTTTATAGTTTGCCGCATTTGTTCGATCCCCTGCTTTATAAATAGGCACAACTATAGCCTGCTTCCAATCTTGCGGTATACTTCCGTAATTTACTGTTACTTCGAATAGCCTCAGTATGCATGGAACGATTGCCTCCCCCCCCCAATCTTAAGAAAGTCGTCCGAAATTGTTTTTCAATGATCTCTGGAGTTGTCACTTCTACAGGGAGTCCAGAGCGAGGCTCATCACTAGTGCTCGTACGTCCCATTTTAAACTCTGCAATCCACCTTTTAATCATTGAATATGAAGGGGCAGATGTATTGCCCATTCCCTACTTGATGTATTTAGGCGTTAAGCCTTTCAAAGTTTTTCCAAATCCCTCATTTTCGTGAAAACTCTAAAGTTGTCTTGTTTAAAATGCGTCATTAGAAAACTAAGCAAGCTATTGACCTGTAACTATGAATACAAGCTAGCCTAGAGTTAAAGTATACGATGCTACAGTCTAAATGACCTAGTGGCGCCATATCTGTGTGAGGCCCGGGACTTGTCAGCAGACCCTAGTACTATATGCTATTGGATGATGTGATGGCTGCTGTGGACTTCGTCCTTTACGTGCATGCTGTATACTTTGTCCCTCATCAGACAGATGATCCACAGATATATGCATTCTCAGATATTTGGTAGTTGCTTTTAATAAACGCAATATCCTAAAGTCGTTTAAGTCGATATTTCTCTGTTAGTTACCTATATGGTTGTCACATATCCAAATGTATGTTACAACTATTTTCATAATTACCCAATTTCATAGGTTTTACTTTCTCTACTCTTATTATGTATACATAGTGTAAAGAGAAGGTATTGTATTACACCCAAAAATTCGATACAGAAGATTTCACTGGAAATGTTTGTTTGGAGACCCCCAAATCCAAAAAATGCATTCTAGAAAAAGGTCCGTGTGTGAACAGGATAGCTCAAAAACTAAAAGACCGTTAAATGGCAAGTTTGGTGTTTAAGTGTATTAAAGTTGTTCACAACGCAAATAAAACGTATATTTTGAATTTTCTGGGAATAGCCTCTGAGAAGCACTCCATTGTGGTTGATTTTTTTTTTCTTCAGAATTTTGCATAACGCTTATACCGTAAGAGATAGACAAAAATTACTACACAAAAATGTAGATCTGTTAAAACACACAATTTATGTCATATGCATTTTTGTTGTAGAGTTGACCGTTTCCAAGATATTCCTGGTTATTGTCTTCAATTTTAAGGTACTTATACTTTTCTCAGATATGAAGTGTCCGTTTTTCCTTTGTTCTACTCCTGGCCAAGCAAAGAAGCCAATTTCAATGACAGTCGCATAACAATACATTTTAAAACATTGTCTTTCACTTTAGCATAGCGCATTCCTTTAGTTCCTTCTCCTTATAAGGAACTAAGTAATAAGTACATTGTGCTAATGCTTATTTCAATTAGCATGGCGTAGATGGAAGAATAATCGTTTGTTAAAAGGTTGTTTGTAGGGCAGTTAGAGAAGGTCATGCTTTTTATTTTCCTTTCTTTCTTTCTCCAAACATGATCTTAGGTACCGCAGTGGAGTGTTTCTTATGGCTTTGTGGGCAGGCCCAAATTATTACCGACTTTCGCCATATATATGCATATGACTAAGCAATAAATTATATTGCATTGTACTGCAATTTTATGATGATAATCGTGTAAAACGCCCTGTTATAAAATTACTGCCCGAGTGTATAGCGCAAATTAGTATTCTGATAGACCAGAACCTATGTGTGAATCTATTACTTATCGCCATCATAGTCCCTGGAACAAAATCCATAGATTGCGGACTTGTTTTTGCAAGATTTTAAATGCTATTGGACCACTAGTGATTTTTAACGATAAAAAGCAATAACTGATGACTAACAAATGAGTGCGAAGCTCAATATGTGAGAATTTAATATTTCATTTCCTGCTGCTACAATACCAATGGTATCTGGGAATTCCTACATACATCTGTCTCTTTCTCTCAGATGTCGTCTGTCTCTCTCACACACACAAGTACACCTATCACTCTTCCAGTTCCCTATGCTGCTACGTCAGTTTTTGTGTTAACCTTTTTGGGGGACTATTTTGTTGTCTGGTAAAGTTCATCTTACTAGTCTCAACTGACTAGCAATTTTTTCCTGTACGATGACTATTTGCAGATATTCCTTGTTACATATTAAAACATTGTATATTACATTATATTTACAATAGTTCCGTTTTAGCTGTTCCCTTTCCTGCTTATTTCCATTTTAATGCACACCCCTGTCGTTACTTACATAACGTAATCAATAAAAATAAACATAAACAGAATAAAATAAAATTTAATGACCAAAATCTAAAATTATGCTTATAACCAAAAGAAGATCAAGAGAATAAAGAGAATTAAAAGTTTAACGCAATAATTACTTGTTAAACCAAGTAGGGAAACTAAAGTGCCTAGGTATAATTATTGATGACACACAGTTATTGTTAGTCTACATAGCCTACGTCGCAGAAAAAATTACAAGAATCATCGTAATATTTCGAAGTCTGCAAAATTGACATGGCAACTTAAACACAAGCTCTGAAAACAGTATATAAAGGCCCTATTCTACTGAAGCTTTATGGGCCACCAGTTTGGGAAGCAACTATGAACAAGAAATTTAACAGGATCAAATTCAACAGGGCCCAGAGACTTATAATTATCAAAATAGCTAAAGCCTTTTGCTTCCAGTGAAGCATTACATATTCTGTCAGGCATTACTCCCATTAAATATGAAATCAGTGAAGCTGTTCTACTGAACAATTGACATCCCAGGAATATAATATTGCATTCATCCTGCTGATATAGTTGCAATAAATGGCCCTACCCGACCTGACTGGGTAGCAAGAACGAATATGGGGTGGGAGCAGGAGTTGCCATATTCGTATAATAAAAAAGAAATCGTTAGTCAGTAAAAATACACAGTATCCAAAAACTGTTCCAACAATCAGGCCCAGCCATTCTAGAAGCTCTAAAATTGATTACTAAAATACTACTCATACAACGTGGAGAAAAGATCGTACTCACACACGGATGGCCAAATAACAATACATTCCTTAAAAACACTAACAAGCATAACCAAATAATAGAATTAACAAAAAGAGAACCTATAAAGCTTAAAAGAGCGAATTGGAACTAGATTTTGTTTGGATTAAAGCACACATAGACAAGGATCTAGTCAAATGGCGCATACAGCCTGACGCCGTGGTCTCTAGTCTAGCTGTTTCTACTATCCATACTCAGATGGCAGAGTTTAATCGTTCATTGGAGGCCATATACCACACTACTTCGCTCCGTAACAAGCAGAGGAAGCAAGGGTGTCATTTAACCTAGCTACTTCAATTATTTGTGGATATATGACAGTGTAGTCGCTATTATAATCTATTTTAAGTTGTATTATTGGTTTAGATTGAAGGTGAACTTTGGTCATGGTATAAACATCCTATTCGGTACGTACCTTGGCAACTGAGGGAACCACGGAAAAATGAGAGAGAAAAACAACCAGATTGGTCGGCCCATGGGATTTGGGTCCGGGATCCCATCCCGTATAGTATTTCAGTGTTGTGGCTTATATTACATATAAGTGTTATACATTTATTACACTGAACACTTTACACATTCTAAATGCAATGTCATCGCAAAATGATTACGCTTTGCTGAACGAGAAAAGCTTTACTGTTTTCAATTTCAGGAAATTGTCAAGTGTCCATTTCCATTCCAAAAATAACAGACTTGACTCCTTTAGGAATGCATTTGACTACAGTCTGGTGAAGAAAGAGGAGAGAGCCGTTATATTTGAAAGAGTAAATTCACTTACCAGTATCCATCAATTGCTAGCTTTGCAATTTAGTACAGGCCGTTCTTATTTAACACTAGAGAGTATATCCGCTGAAGGGTACATCAAAGCAGTAAGGCATCGTAACAAAAATAATGTAAATGGCGTGTTATTTATGGACGCTCTTTAACTACTGTGGTGCTCAGCCTCCCATTCTAAATTGGGCATAAAAACCGTTTAATTTTGCTCAGAGGCCTCTCTATCAGGCTTGAGGTTCTTTTATATGCCGTAAATCTACGACACGGAACCAACGGTTTTACTTCCCTTTGGAAGGAAGCCATTGACCTCCGCCGGGTCTGAACCCGCAACCTTGGGTATATGAAGTTAGCATGGTAACCATTATACCACGGAGGGCGACTGCACCATAACAAAAGCTATACATGAGAGCACGAAGTGTTCACTGTATTGTTATTGATATTATTAATAGTATTAGTATTATTATGCACTTTCCGGTAGCAGAATAAGTCAATACATCAAAATGAAGGCACATGTATTTCATTATTTTATTATCATCATCGGTATTATTGGTTAATGACTATAATAGTTGGCTATACTATGAGTCATGGGTCATTTTAAGTCGCCATTGGGATTGTCATCATAAAATAATTTGAGAACACCTTGTGGTTTACCGGGAAACATGCGAGTCAGTTGAGAAATTCAATGCATTGCTGGTATGTCGCCATGGTAGCTCAGTAGAAGAGCAACCCGCTAGAGATCGGGAAATCCGTGGTTCAAATCCCAGCTATGGCCTTGAATATTTCAGTCTGACTCTACTTATCTAACTCCTGTCCTACACGTGGTTTGTGTGAAAAAACAATTAAACCAATGCTTCATTTAAGATTGTGAATACAGTTTTGAAACATATTTATTAGCTGTGTAACGCAATGATGCTTTTCACTTGTCCCAACTAGAATATAATCAGTTCTAAACATATTAACCATCCATTGCAACTGTACACTATTCACATAAATAATGTCCTCTTCAGTTAATCAGAATAAATATGTTTAGCAATAAGCAATTAAGCGTTTCCAAACACTTTAAGACTATTTTAGACTGGATTTTATTCGGATTATTTGAAGAAAAAAAGAAGAAGAAGCAGATGTGTTCCGTTCACATGATTTTCTCTACATCTCTATAAGAAATTTACTTTTTACTTCATGCTAATCGTGAAAAAAATAGCAGAACTAGTCTTGTTGCTTGCTTGCATGCAAGTAGAAGGAAATAAAGGAGTACAATTGGTTAAAGTGATAGTCAAAGGCTGGTTACTAGTGACTGAAGTTCCTTTGTTTGTATGGACAGGAGATGACAAATTTCTGTGTGAGAAACGTATAAGTTTTTTAAAGGTGAAACAAATAACAAGGATTATCTCAAAAAAACATCAACTCACGAAAAAAAAAATGAATATAATATAAATTGTGTGTTTTAACGAGCTCTAGTTATTTTTTGTGTGGTAAGTTTTTGTCCATCCAAGTTTAGCAGTTACGCAAAATGCCGTAAAATTCATCCAGAATAAGAGGTCTTTATTCAAGATATACATTTTATTTGTCAGCTAAATATCTTTAATATATGATATTTTAATCAAAATCGTTAGAGCCATTTTTGAGAAAATCAGAACCTTCGAAAAAAATTCCATGTAAAGGGTAGTTGGGGTAGGGAAATTTCTCTCTAAATCTTCGTATTGCATCCCTGGAAGATACTTAACTTAAATCCAAGTTTAGTATTTTACCGACTTTTCATTTTTGAGTTATCGTGTTCACAGACACACACACACACACGGACATTTTTCTAAAAAGGCTTTTTTGGATTCAGGGGTCTTAAAACATGCATTTTCGGTGAAATCTCTGTATCTAATTTTTTGGTACAATACAATGTGCATATAGAGAAAGTAAAAATACTCCTAATTAATAAAGAATGTAGGAATTCAGATGGGTTGTTTGAATAGGAATGCATAAACAGGTGAATCATAGTTGAACTGTTTAATGTGCAAAAACAGACTAAACATAGCACAGAAGGTGTAATGTACAATTATCACTATGAAATGAGTTTAAAATGAGAGCAACAGTAGGGGAAACCATTCAATGCCTAAACTGATCGCTATCGGTCAACCCGTACGTGGAGAACATCCTATATACGTGCATAAAGGTCGTTTGGGCATGGTACTGCATTGTATGGATCCTAACGTATGTTTTTTTCTACTTTCTCTGCACGTACTATGTACATAGTGTATAGAGAAGATATTGTATTGCACCCAAAAATGTGATACCGAGATTTCACCGGAAATACATGTTTTAGTACACCCTGAATAAAAAAAAAAAAAAACATTTTTAGAAAAATGCCCGTTTATGTGTGTGTGTGTGTCTGTGGGCAGCATAGCTATAAAACTTTGTATTTAAGAAGTTCGGTATGTTCCAAGGTTGCGACACAAAAATTTTCAAGAAAACCCCCCAACCCCAAATACCCTTTACATGAAACTTTTTTCGATAATTTTGATGTTCTCAAAAATGCTGTAATGATTTTGATTAAAATATCGTATATTAAAGATATTTACCTTACAAATAAAATGTATATCTTGAATTTTCTGGGAATAGCCTCTGAAGACTACTTTATTCTGGATGAATTTTACGGAATTTGCATAACTGCTAAACCGTAAGAGATGTACAAAGACTTACCACACAAAAATTGTAGAGCACGTTAAAGTACACAATTTATGTTATATACATTTTTTTCTTGGAGTTGATCGTTTTTTAGATATTCCTTGTTTTTTGGTTTCAGCTTTGAAAAACTTATACATTTCTCATACAGGAATTTGTCAACTCCTGTCCATACAAACAAAGAAACTTCAGTCACATAGCAACCAGCTTTTGATTATCACTTTAACCTTATTTCCCTTCTATTTGCAAGGAAGCAAGTAATAAGACTATTTCTGCTAATTTTTTCTCGATTAGCATGAAGTAAATAGAAGCATAAGCTATTTAACAATAATTTGTAGCAGAGATGTACAGAAAGTCATGGAATAGAACACATCAGATTTTTTTTTTACTTTCTCTGCACGTACTGTGTACATAGTGTATAGAGAAGGTATTGTAATGCACCTAAAAATTCGATACCGAGATTTCACCGGAAATACTTGTTTCAGGAACCCCAGAATCCAAAAAAAAAGCATTTTTAGAAAAATGTCCATGTGTGTGTCTGTCTGTGTGTGTATGTGTGTGTGTGTGTATCTATGGGCAGCATAGCTCAAAAACGAAAAGTCCGTTAAATACCAAACTTAGTATTAAAATTCGGTATCTTCCAAGGATGCATCACGAAGATCCCCCACCCCCAATTGCCCTTTACGTGGAACTTTTTTTCGAAAATTTTGATTTTCTCAAAAATGGCTCTAACGATTTTGATTAAAATATCGTTATTAAAAATATTTACATGACAAATAAAATGTATCTCTTCAAATTTCTGGGAATAGTTTCTGAAGACATGTTTATTCTGGACAAATTTTGCTGAATTTTGCATAACTGGTAAACCGTAAGAGATAGACAAAACTTACTTCATACACTCTGTAGAGCTCATTAAAACACACACTTTATGTTATATACATTTTTTCGTGGAGTTGACCGTTTTTTGAGATATTTCTTGTTACTCTTTTCGGCTTTAAAATACTTATACTTTTCTCATACGGTAATTTGTCAATTTCTGTTCATACAAACAAAGGAACTTCAATCGCATAGCAACCAGATTTTAAAGGATTTCCCTATTGCTTTAGTCTATGGTACACCCTTAATTTCCACCAGGGAAGCACGTAATAAGACCCTTTCTGCTATTTTTTTCTCAATTAAGCGTTTTAACAATAATTTATTGCAGAGATGTGGAGAAAGTCATGTGACTGGAACGCATCAGATATTTTTTCTTCTTCTTCAGATGTATACTGTTTGGCCACAAGGAGAGAGAAGGAAATTAATGCTATGAGGAGGGATATAAGGCTATTTTTTTAAATTGCAGTCTTTAAGGAACTTTATTAGTGCATGGTAAACTGGTTTTTGGCAAGCCTGTAATACAGTACTCATGCTGGCGCGAAAAGGGACGGAAAGTTTATGAAGAGTGCGGAACAGGGAAGAACGTTGGGAATTGTACGAGAACAATGGAAAAGAATATGATTCAGATCGGCGCTTTCCCCCGGGTCACAAGGACATGCTGGGGTGTCGATGAGATAAAGACGATTAACGAATGCTTATCAAGAGAATAACGGCAAACATGTTTAGAGAAGTCAAGTGATTTTGAGCTTAAACATTTAAGGACGATTGGTCGCATCGCAGGATTGCAATTATTTTTGGCCGGAACATATCACTATAGTCCTTAAATGATAGAGACAAGGGTGACGTCGTCCTCCGTGGTGTAATGGTTACCATGCTATTTTTATATGCCCAAGGTCGCGGGTTCAAACCCGGCGGATGACGATGGATTTTTTTCGGGTGTAAAAATCCTTAGCATGGCTTCCTTCGGAAGGGAAGTAAAGCCGTTGGTCCCGTGTCGTAGATTTACGGTACGTAAAAGAACCTCAAGCCTGATAGAGAGGCCTCTGAGCAAAATTAAGTGGTATTTCACGCCCAATATAGAATGGGACGCTGAGAACCACAGTAGTTAAAAACCGTCCATAAATAACACGCCATTTATATATTTTCTTAAAGTATTCAATTGTTTTTCCAGAAATTTATATGAATTATTCCATAAATCATGGCAATTATTTCAAGTGGCTGTTTGCATTAATAGCTTATGTGGTTGAGTCTATAAAGAGTATTTCATTCAGCAGAAAAGTAATAAAACTTAGTCTTAAAACACGTGAATTCATGTTTCTCTTTCTCTGATACAACTGGCAATGCATAATCACACTTTTGTATGCTTGTTCTTAGTATAATCAGCTATCTTCTGAACCTTAATTGTTTAGCTATGATACAATTTCAGTATAAATTTAAAAAAAAATTGTTTGCAAATTCCAAAAAGTAAAAATGTGAAACGTTAGCAATGTTGTTGCTTTCTTAATATGAGTAATATATACGTACTGTAACATCACGATTGTGGTTCAGAAAGTTCAACTATGTGTTGTATATATGTGCTGAAAATTTCATACTTTCTAAGAAAAGGTACATAAGTATCCAAAAATGCTGCTTTGAGAAAACTGAATTTAAAGATACAGATGTTCTAAAAAGGGGCATCGCACAACAGTTTTAAAGAAATGCATTTAAACTATATTTACATTGATTAAATCCCTCTTAACCGCCCAAAAATATACATTTTCTGAAATACAGAAGAAATAACAGAGATTTTATTAGGTCTAAAGCAAAAAATGTTATTTTTTGCCATTTCATAGAACCTTATGCCCTTAATAGTCCAAAGGTGCCACCTGGAAGCAATAATGTCAACCTCAATAGTAGAACGACTATCCTGGTACAAGATTTCTGTGATTAATGCAATCACCAAGAGAGTAATCTTTTATTAGAGCTATCGTAACTGCCCATGTATCCGCACGAAGAAAAAATATCGATTGCGGAAAGTAGGTTATGTTCCCGCGTTCCTCCGGCACATTTTACCTTTGATACCAGATCATTGAACGAAGTGGCATGTTTGTGTTAGTAGAGGGTGAGGAGGGGTACTCCAAGAATCGCACCTGGAATGATGCGATTGAATCATTGTTTTTTTTTTGTTTTTTTTTTACGTCCTTTAACCTGGTTGGACATATTGGACGATGAATGAAATTGGTGAAATGATGCTCAAATGATGGAGCATAAAGTTATTCGACATTGATCTTTTTAGGATAAGGGAAAACCCCGAAAAAAACCTTATTCAGGTAACTCACCCTAAGCGAGATTACAACGCACGGCATTTTGAATGTGAAGCAGACACGCTACCACCACATACCCATCCGGGCTGTTTTATATTTGTTTTATTCATTCTTTGAAACATGTCATGTTATTGGACACATCAAGTTTAAAACAGTATACATATAGCTGTGTGTGCATACAATAAATGCAGCCACATTAATAACATTAATGGAAAATATTTGCATATGTCATAAGAATAAGAATACCTTGTAGGCCTAGATTTATTATGTCATTTATGCAAAATAAGAGTTTTTATACAGCAAAAGTAAAATATCAAAAACACATAACATATTCGTAATTAACTACTTAACTGAACAATATTAAAAAATCTATTAACTGATTAAAAGCGCCATTTTGTCATTGAGTAGGTATATTGAATATGGAGCTCAGCATTTATTTGGATTTTAAATATTCTGTTGCTTTCAGTGACTTATTTATAGGTACACCATATTGATTAAATTCCTCAACTGAGTAAAACTGGTTAAAAAGCAAGAATTCGTTTAAGTCAGCTTTGAATTTTTTAACAGACTCTATATTCCTCAGACATGGTAAATTATTATTATAGAGTTTTAAGCTATTATATTTAAATTACTTTTCAAATAGTTTAGTTTTATGAATAGGAATGTACAATTTACTTTTTTTCCACGTGTTATGAGAATGGATCTCAGAATTTTTAATGAGATCACTGAGATTGGATTTAACATATATTAATTTTTTTATGTAAATGCAAGGTAAATTTAATATGCTCAATTTTTACTTTTTCTACACATACTATGTCATACATAGTGACATAGTGTATAGAGAAGGTATTGTATTGCACCCAAAAATTCGATACCGAGATTTCACTGGAAATGCATGTTTTGGGTCCCCCTGAATCCAAAAAAAAAATCACTTTTGGAAAAAGGTCCGTGTGCGTAAGTGTCTGTGTGTGTGTGTCTGTGGACAGCGCAGCTCAAAAACGAAAAGACTTGGTGTTTAAGTTTGGTACCTTCCAAGGATGCGACACGAAGATTTTCAAGAACCCCTAACTACCCTTTATATGGAACTTTTTTCGAAAATGTTGATTTTCTCAAAATTGGCTCTAACCATTTTGATTGAAATATAGTAAATTAAAGATATTTATCTCACAAATAAACTGTATATCTTGAATTTTCTGGGAATAGCCTCTGAAAACTACTTTATTCTGGATGAATTTTACGGAATTTTGCATAACTGTTAAACTGTAAGAGATGGACAAAATCTTATCACACAAAAATGTTGAACACATTAAAACACACAATTTATGTCATATACATTTTTTTCGTAAAGTTGATCGTTTTTTAGATATTCCTTGTTTTTATTTTCAGCTTTAAAACACATACTTTTCTCATACAGGAATTTGTCATTCCTCTCCATACCAACAAAGGAACTTCAGTCACATGGCAACCACCTTTGACTATCACTTTAAGATATGGTACTCTCTTATTTCGCTTCTACATACAAGGAAGAAAATAATAAGACTATTTCTGCTATTTTTTTTTTTTTCTCGATTATCATGAAGTAAAAAGAAGCATAAGCTTTTTAATAATATTTTTGCAGAGATGTAGAGAAAGTCATGTGAATGAAACACATAAGATTTTATAAAATGTTCCCTACAATTTTCTCTTTTTGAAACATCCACTATAGTTTTCAATTTTTTTTAGTTTTTATTTCGCAGTTGGAAAATATGGTTATTATTTACACTATTTCCCCATAATATTGTTGGAAGGCACGTAACCTTCATTTGAGTCCGCCAACTATTATCGCCCAGGCATACCAAAATGTATATGGGGCATGGGATATCGCACTCCAAAAGGGACTTTCTATGGTTGTTCATCGAGATACACTCATATTATCCGCTTGTAAGGCCACTTTTACGGGTTTATACTCATTAAGTTTTACTAGTCAAGTTGGAGAAAATGTTTTGAATAAGCAATTGGGTGTTTCTTTTGATCAATATAACATATAATCATCTTGTTTTCGAGTACTAAATTTGCAGTAGTTGTATACATATGCACTTAATATTCTTCAACGAATTACCTTAGGGCAAACATTTTATTTGCACAGTCACGACCGAAGGAATAAATATAAAAACGCTGACACCCAGGTTCGTGCGACAGAATGAGTTACAAGGTCCTCAATTTTTACTTTCTCTAGCATGGATTTACATACAATTTACGTAGTAGCTAGAGAAGCGTTTGACTTTCCCTACCTGTTCTGTAAACAAGCTATTCCTATAAGACTGTTCCTTTATCCACATCAAGTTAATTGAGATTAACATTAGCAGAAATTAGCTTATTACTTGCTTCCTTTTAAGAAGAAGGGAAAAATGGGAATACACTAGGCTAAAGCGACGCCAAATCTTTTAAAAACCGTTGTATGTGAACAACTGAAGTTCGGTTCCCTTTCCATTTCCAGAAGAGAGAGAGAGAGAGAGAGAGAGAGAGAGAGAGATGAAACGAAAGCTAACCCCATCTGAGAGGATACCTAGTTTAAAATTGAAACCAATAAGAAGGAATATCTCGGAAACGGCCAACTCTACAACAAAAATGTCTATAACATAATTTGTCTATTTTTACGAGATCTGCATTTTTTGTTTCGTACATTTCTGTTTATCTCTTATGACTTACCGGGTAGGCCAAAATCAGCGAAGTTCATCTTGAATGAATAGATCTTCGGAAGCTATTCCCAGAAAGTTCAATATATACATTTTATTTGTGATGTAAATAGCTTTAATATATGGCATTTTAAACAAAATCGCTAGAGACATTTTTAGGAAAATCAAAGTTCTCAAAAATCTTTCCATGTAAAAGGTAGTTTCGGGTGGGGGGACTTTCTTGAAAATCTTCGCTTCGCATCCTTGGAAGATACCAAACTTAAATAACAAGTTTGGAATATTAACGGTCTTTTAGTTTATGAGCAATGCAGTCCACTTGCACAGAGAGAGAGAGAGAGAGAGAGGGGCACTCATGGATCTTTTTCTAAAACTTGTATTTTGTACTCAGGGGATCTCAAAACATATATTTCCGTTGAAATCTCGACATTGAATGTTTGGGCACATTGCAATACCTTCTCTAGTATAGTATCTGGTAAGTAAGTAGAGAAGGTATTGCGCTCCACCCTAAAATTCGATACCGAGCTTTCATAGGAAATACACGTTTTAGGGTCCCCTGTATCCAAAAAATAATTTATAGAAAAAAAATCCGTGTGTGTATGTTCGTGTGCCAGTGTGATCATGTGTCCTTGTGTCCGTGTTTTGGTAAACTTGGTATTTAAGTTTATTATCTTCCAGAGATGCGACACTGATATTTAAAAAAAAATCCCCCCACCCCAAACTACACTTTACATTGACATTTTTTTTCGAAAATTTAGATTTTCTAAAAAATGGCTCTAATAATGTTGATTAAAATACCATACATTAAAATATTTACATGACAAATAAAATGTATATTTTGAATTTTCTGGGAATAGCCTCTGAAGAGCACTTTATTCTGGATGAATTTGATTAAATTTTGCATAAGTGGTAAACCATGGCAGTCAAAAACCTCCTACGGAAAAGTGAAGTTCTCGTTAAAACATGCAATTTATGTCATATACATTTTTTCTGACCAATTCCAATGGTGGGATTGACCATTTTCGAGATATTTCTTGTTATTGGACTCAGTTTTAAAATACTTTTAGCTTTCCTAATTGGGAATTTGTTAACTTCTGATCATTCAAAGAAGTGGATTTCAATCACATGACAAAGCTTTTAAAACATTTGACTCTCGCTTTAGCTAGTATACTCCCTTACTTTCCTTCCATTATAAGGAAGCAAGAAATAAGACCATTTCTGCTAATGTTTATCTCGATTAGCATGAAGTAGATAGAAGAATAAGCTTCACCAATAATTTGTTGCAGAGATGTAGAGAAATCCATGTGAATGGAACACTTCGATTTTTTGAAAAAAGTCCGCGCGCGCCTATGTGTGTACGTGTGTGTGTGTCCGAGTGTCTGCGAACACGATAACTCAAAAACGAATAGTCGGTAAAACACCAAACTTGGTATTTAAGTTTAGTATCTTCCAAGGATGCGACACCACGACTTTGAGAAAAATACCCCTCACTCCAAATTACCCTTTACATGGAAAATATTTCGAAAATGTTGATTTCTCAAAAATGGATCCAAAAATG
The DNA here is from genome assembly GCA_030762935.1 of Hymenopus coronatus. Taxonomy (NCBI): domain Eukaryota; kingdom Metazoa; phylum Arthropoda; class Insecta; order Mantodea; family Hymenopodidae; genus Hymenopus; species Hymenopus coronatus. The sequence goes on from CM060885.1 coordinate 20,796,127, forward strand.
TTGATTAAAATACAGTATAATTAAAAATATTAACAAGTGCAATAAAATGTATATCTTACATTTTCTGGGAATAGCCTCCGAAGACCTCCTTATTCTGAATGAATTTTGGATAACCGGTAAACCCTAAGAGATAGACAAAAACTTAACACACAAAAATGTATATTTCGCTAAAATACATAGTTTTGTAATACCTGTACATCTTTTTTCATGGAGTTGGCCATTTTGAGATGCTCCTTGTTTTTAGTTTCGGTTTTAAAATACTTAAAAATTTTCTCATACGGGAATCTACCAACTCCCGGAAATGCAAAAAAAAAAAAAAAAAAAAAAAAAAAAAAAAAAAAAAACGGATTTCAACCACAATCAGCTTTTAAAAGTTCACTATCACTTTGGCCTAATGCATCCCCTTAATTCTCTTCTGCTCAAAAGGAAGCACGCAATAAGCCCATTTCTGCTAATGTTTATCTCGAGTAGCATAGGTAGATTCATGAATAATTTGTTAACAATTTGTTACAGAGATGTAGAGAAAGCCGATATCCCATTATTTGTTCCAAAATTGTTAAACAACGTGAACGTTCTGTACAATTTCTCCGTGTGTATTGGTCCAAATATTTCTCGCATGCACACGGACAGCTGATAGAAAATGGTGGAGGTTGCTGATCCACAATATTTAAGTTCTCTGTCGCCAGCTTAGTTTATGTATCCATTGCAAGAGCATGTTATAATAGAAAGAAAAAATCAATAAAGAGGCGTTGGTGGACTAGCTCATAGCTGTAACGTATGAATGCAGTCCAAGAAACAGGTGTTCTACATATGCTGCAAAATGAACTAGTTTTTGACCCTGTAAATTATTTTAACTTCCTTAGAATGGACGAACATTTGTTTGGAATGTTGCTGTCCTTAGTTGAGGCAAAAATCACCCGCCAAGACACAAATATGAAGCAGTCCATACCAGCAAATCAAAGGTAGCGTTTTTATGTTTTGTTGAGAAAAGGAGGTTAGGTACAAATGGATCCGATAAAATGCATTTGCAAGGGTTATAAATACCCGAGTCATTATTTCATAAATCTCTGCAGCACAAAAAAAATGTGTATTTCAACCATTGCTCAGCTACTATAACCCTATTATTTAGGACAAAATCTACAGGATACAGCCAAATTTCACACAAACAATCAAATTGGCGGAAAGGAAGACCCAACGCTAGCTGCCATCTTATTACGTCATTACCACCAGGTCCCTCATTGGTTCATTGCATACGTTTGGGCCAAAAATTAGAAACTGCTGTATCCTGTTGTAGCAAACAGTAATTGGACCGCAAAATAGGACGGAAATTGTATACAATGAAATTATCCAATGTCCCACGATCCAATTTGTAGTTTGAAGAGTATTGGACCAAAATGTTTGACCGTGGGACATCGGTTCAAAAATTTACTACGCAAAAAATGTATATCTCGTTAAAACAACAATTTATGTCATATATATTTTTCGTGGAATTCACCGTTTCCAAGGTATTCCTTGATATTGGTTTCAGCTTTAAAATACTTTTCTCATACGGGAATGTATCAACTACAAAGGCGTGCTGAAAAGTAATGCCTCAGATTTCTTTCTGGTAACACCCTTAAAACGTTTGGAATAAAACAAACTGTATTACCATTCTACATCTTTATTCTTCATGTCAACATATTTATTTCTCAACATAATCACCCTGGCGACGAACACATTTGTCCCAACGAGAGACCAGTTTGTGTATACCGTCATTGTAGTATATTTGACCTTGTTGAGGGAGCTATATCCTCACCTCTGCTTGCACCGCTTCATCAGTATCGAAGTGTTTTTTAAGTCTAGGAAACAGATGAATATCAGATGGGCCAAGTCGGGACTGTTCGGAGGATGATCGATGACAGTGAATCCAGATTCTTACAGATGTTGCAGCGACGCACATTACTGATGTCGATGCACTCGTCGCCATACACAGCTTTTATTCTTCTATACATTTCAATCCGAGGCACGTTTTCTGCGGTTAGAAACTCGATTACAGCACGCTGTTTCTGAGATACCGACATAGTTGCGTTGCACACCACCATGTTTCTCGCTACAATTTGGAGCCCTCTAGCGCTAGAGTGTAACAGCAAATACATAAGTGAAATATAAGCTTTTACTATGTATCTGAGACGCTTCGACTCAGCTTCTATGACCACCATTTTCTTTCCGTGTTGCAGATGGCATTGCCACCTCAAAGAAAATATGTTTTCTAGGATGGAGCGTATATGAGTAGTTTACGAGCTCATCTCAGATCGCAAACCTGAGTTTTAGGGAGTCCAGGCGCAAAATGCAAGCGTTATGTAATTTTGTTTTAACTTTACTCTCACCAGAATAATTCACGATATTAGTGTGCATACATCACTGATCAAAAGACAAACAATTAAAATTAGTTGTGCTAGATATGTTAGTTCAATGTCAATAAGTGACAAATAAAAAATTTACTCACGTGAGGTTCCATTTCAGGGTTCGTTCAAACATTTCCAATGTTAAGTGGCGCTGCGTTCTCAAACTACCTATAGCCTATTATAGACGGCAGTGGTACCAAAGATTATAAGTAAAATGAGTAAATAAAGATGGAAATCATTTCCAAGAATATATAAAAACAATTCACGATATTTTCAACAGTAAATATTTATTTCATATAAACAAACATAACCTACTTCTTAATGTTTATAAGACAATTATTACTAGTGTTAATGTAGATGAAACAGCCGAAGTTGAACAACTACCAGTACTACCATCACACAGACTTCAGCAGTAGACTCATTCCCCTCCCCTAAACTCTTATTTGCAATTTGTTTTGTTTCGGAAACAGTTCTCTATATATCCCTCAGGTACTTTTGTCGACTTCCAACCTCCATGAAGTTCAAGTGTGGTAATATTACCTCCACCATCCACAAGAAGTGTTGCATTTGTCTTTCTAAATGAATGTCCCGTGTAACTCACAGGTTCTGGCAAATGAAGAAACTCTGCTGTTTTGATGGAATTTTACCATTTGTGTTCATCACAACAGGTTGGTTTACACATCTTCCTTGCGTGTACTTCACAAAAAACTGATTATGATCACAACTCTTTCGCAATTCAAAATATTTCCTAATTATCTCTAAATAATTTGAATTCTTAGTAATACTAAAAGTGTGATCCATCTGTTTTTGTGTCCGGCATATTAACAATAAATGCAAAGGCTACACTTTAACAAGCTCATCTCCGACAAACTCCAAATATTACCATTATAGCCACAACTTTAATTAACAATAAATTGGAATAAATTTAACTCTTCTTTTTAGAACATTTTTGATTTTGTAGGTCGATAGCCATCATTCTTTCTCTTCAAAAATGAAATTAATTTATAATACTTGACTATATCAACTTCTTATTTCATATCCAATGTAGATATAAGCATTGAATAATCGACAAGAGTTTGCATCATTTGCGCGCTTTGACTGCTCGTTAAAATAAGCTAAGAAAGAACATACGAGACATTATTTTCTTAACACCACTTCATAAATTTCTCATATTATGTCGCATAAACAGGCATTTAGCAGGCAGTAAATTTGATTCTGCTTCTTTCACAGCTCTAGGGATATCATGAGTATCAAAATCTGTCTATTTCTCAAAATACATCACAGAACAACAATGAAATTGGTTGGTCACGGCCTGCTATAACCGTACCGTAATAGCGCCCAGCAACCGCAAAATAAATAACGGACTATAACTTAATATTAGAAAATTCTCGTAGAAAAAACAATGCATAATAAGCGAAGGTAACGTTTCTTTTTGATTCTGACGAGGTTGTGAAACGAGACGCAGTCGAATTCAGAATATTCCCGCTCGAATTAAAAACCACAACTTTATGCTCTTACATCAAAAGTAACTATTGTCTCCTTCCTTGTTGGGGCCATTTCTATTCGTAGAATTCTATCCTTCTCATCAATTAATCATAATGGATGAATACTACCATAATTATAGGAATAAACTTATGATTAATATACTTTTTCATCTATACCATTATTATGGTATAAACATTACTTTAATCATAAGTTTGTTACTATAATTATTTATTTATTTATTTATTTAATAATATTCCTAGCTCCTCCGGTATAAAACCTTGAAATTACATAAATTTCTTTGTTCCAAATAGAAACACAACAGTCTTCTTATTTTAAAGTATTTGTCTCCTTCAGAAATCTATAAGGCGGTCAAGACGAAGATTTTCTCGTCGTTGGAACACATCAAGGGCCAAGGAGCAGCAATATCCAAACTGTAAGGGGGCAAATGTCTGAGAAGACGCTGCTTGCTAAGAGATGAATGATAAGAATTATAAAAATCTGATGTGTTCCATTCACATGACTTTCTGTACATCTCTGCAACAAAGTATTGTTAAAACGCTTATGCTTCTACTTACTTCATGCTAATCCAGAAAAAAATAGCAGAAATAGTCTTATTACTTGCTTTCTTGTAAGTAGAAGCGAAATAACAGAGTACCATAGGTTAAAGTGATAGTCAAAAGCTGGTTGCTATGTGACTGAAGTTCCTTTGTTTGTATGGACAGGAGTTGACAAATTCCCGTATGAGAAAACAATAAGTTTTTCAAAGCTGAAACCAGTAACAAGGAATATTTCAAAAACAATCAACTGTACGAAAAAAAGTACATAGAATAAATTGTGTGTTTTAATGTGTTCAACATTTTTATGTGGTAATTTTTTCCATCTGTCACGGTTTACCAGTTATGCAAAATTCCGCAAAATGTATCCAGAATAAAGTAGTCTTCAGAGGCTATTCCCAGAAAATTCAAGACATACATTTTATATATCTTTAATATACGACATTTTAATCAAAACGTTAGAGCCATTTTTGAGAAAATCAAAATTTTCGAAAAAAGTTCCATGTAAAGGGTAGTTGGGGTTGGGGAGATTTTCTTGAAAAACTTTGTGTCGCATCCTTGGAAGATGCTGAACTTAAATACAAAATTTGGTACTCAACGGTCTTTTCCTTTTTGAGCTATGCTATCCAAAGACAGACAGACTCACACACACATACACACGAACCTTTTTCCAAAAATGCGTTTTTTGGATTTAGGGAGACCTAAAACATGTATTTCCGGTGAAATCTTGGTATTGATTTGTGGGTGCATTACAATGCATAGTGCGTGTAGAGAAAGTAAAACTGTCAGGAGAGGATGACTCCAGATATTAGCAAAAATTATTTTATTGCTCATATGCAGAGACGAAGAGGGCACAATGTAGTGTACCTGACCCTGGCTAAAAATACCATTGCTGGTATAGATTATAGGAATATTTTGACCTCGCTCCAAATATGTGATAAATGGTGTCCTGGAATGTCTGTGAATCTCTAGCAAACCGATTGAACCTATCGATAAAACAATTCGCTGTTATTCTGGTGCGCTACTGTCACAAAATGTACAATATGTCAGAAAACTGAATAAAATGAAACATAAATTATTAACATTATATTTCTGCTCAAAATGTCATATGCTAAACTGGAAAATATTAAGTTTGAACTAAAAAGTTTATAAAAATATCATGTTTCCGTGTAAAAGCATAGTTCAGTATCAGAAATCGATTTATAGGTTAACATCTCAAGTGGATGTAACAGCTCTCAATAGCCAATTGTTTCGGATCCAGCTTTTGTTTTAAGTGTCTTGCGGAAGCTAAGACAATGTGTAGTGTCTCTGACGTCACATAGTATAAGTTTCACAGAGTGAAGTGCAAGATTTACTATCTGATAATCAGATGCAGCCTTTGGAAACCTGGGCGATTCATCACTTATTAAATAATGCATTCACTTTATAAACAAATATTATTACTTTTATTTGTAATATTATTTACACTCTTATTCTAAACAACGACACATCTTTAGAAGATACTAAACTGAAACACCAAGTTTTGTATTTTACTGAATTTTCGTTTTGAGTTATCGTGTTCACAGACACATGGACACATACGAAATTCTTTCTAAAAGTGTTTTGTTTTATAGATTACCTAAAACCCGCAATTCCGGTGAAATCTCTGTTGCGAATTTTTGGATGGAGTACAATACCTTTTCTACCTATGCACTTTTCTACCGAGCTCAGGCGTTTCGTCTGGGACTGGCATTTGGGAGGTCTGGATTCGAGCCCCGTTGACTCTGGCCCTGGGTTTTCCGTGGTTTTCCTGGGCCGCTTAGACGAATGCGAGCCTTACTGCGAAAAGAGAAGCGGACGAGATCTTTCTTCCCCCACCCCCCGCAGCACACCCTATACATTAAAACTAACGCCCAAGAAAAGGTGCGCGCATAGTAGCTATGCCCTCCACGTCTTTCCTATCTGAGAATAGCGCCAAATACGGCCATAATTCCATTCGAGGTGCAAAAGGATCGCGATAAACACATTTTCCCAGCGTTCCTCCTTATCCGAACATCTTCCCATGTCATGTACCCACAACTCGCGCTCAGAGAGCCGTTTTTTCCGCCTCTGTTAGGCCTGCCGAAGGCAACGTGTGTCCTCCGCATCAACTCTGTCGCTCCCGTTTGCGCCACCGCAATCCTCTTCTCCGCCATATTCATCTTCCTCTTGAACCTCAACGACAAAAACCGGCCGCGCTCGCTAAAGTGTCTCGCTTTGATGCTTCGTGGCGCAGGGGATCGTTGGTTCGAGTCCCGCCATAGGCATGGGTGTTTATATGTTTATGAAATGTGTATAAATGCACAGCAAAGCAGTAATCAAACAGGAAATTTAGAAAAATGTGAAAGCCTAAAGTGCCGCTGGCACTCCGATCCACGACTGAACATTTAGCCTCTTTTGTTATTTTCTGTACTTTTTTCTCTAGTTTCTGTGTACCGTTTTTTTTTTCTTTCTTTTTTTCTTTTTTTTAAACAGTAACGGAGTCTGATCAGGACTCCGGAACTGTATCCCTATTTATATTTCCCCCCGTAGTTTTACTGATTACTGGTTTTACTGTTTCTTTTACAAACATATACACATTGCACAAACATATAACACCCATGCCCAAGGCGGGACTCGAACCCACGATCCCCTGCCCACGAAGTTTCTTTGAGCCCAACCACGTGTTACATGCTGTTCTGTGTGTAGATTAGCTCAACTGTATTGCACAAAAGAGTTTTCCCCGCCTTGGTAGTGTGGTGGTAGCGTGTCTGCCTTACATTCAAAAGGTCGTGAGTTCGAATCTCGCTTAGGATGGGTTACTCGGGTAAGGTTTTGTTTCGGGGTTTTCCCTTATCCTGAGAAGACGAATGTCGAGTAACTTTAAGCTCCATGGATGCCGAGATCATTTGAGCAACATTTCAACAACTTCATTCATCGTTCGATATGACCAACCAGATTACGTTAAGCTAAAAAAGTTTTCTTCCGAAAAAGAAACAACCCTTCCTCCACCATTTTCCTCCGACTTTTTCATGCCAGTCTAAGCCACACGAACCTCTGTCTAATGAGTGTGGTTTGATGGATTACTTTATACCCACTCTGATTTTATCGAACTGTGCTTCCAGCGGTTCTCCCTGTAATACGCAATTATTTGTTATCTGTCAATATCACAGAGACGGCTTTTAATCTTTCACCATGCATTCCATCTATTTCCACGTTACGCCATATAAAATGTAGCACATTCATATGGTTTCCAAACTTTTCTTTAATTTTAATTCCAATGTCAATTTTCTTTCCATTCTTTCAATTTACTTTCTCTACACGTACTATGTGCATAATGTATAAAGAAAGTATTCATTCTACCCAAAAATTCGATACCAAGATTTCACCCGAAATTCATGTTTTGGGTTCCCCTGATTAAAAAAAAAAAAAAAAAAAAAAAAAAAAAAAAAAGCGTTTTTAAAAAAACGCCCGTATGTGTATATGTGTGTCTGTGGACAGCATAGCTCAAAAAACGAAAAGATCGTTGAATACCAAACTTGGTATTTAAGTTTGCTATCTTCCAAGGGTGCGACACAAAAATGTTCAAGAAAATCCCCCCAACCCCAACTACCCTTTATTTGAAACTTTTTTCGAAAAAAAAGTATTTTCTCAGTTAATTTGATTAAAATGTGGTATATTAAAGCTATTTACCTCACAAATATAATATATATCTTGAATTTCCTGTGATTAGCTTCTGAAGACTACTTTATTCTGGATGAATTTTATAGAGTTTTGCATACCTGCTAAACCGTAAGAGATGGACTAAAACTTACCACACAAAAAATGTAGATCATGTTAAAACACACAACTTATGCTATATACATTTTTTTCGTGGAGTTGATCGTTTTTTAGATATTCCTTGTTATTGATTTCAGCCTTAAAAACGTTTACTTTTCTCATATAGGAATTTGTCAACTCCTGTCCATACAAACAAAGGAACTTCAGTCACATAGCTACCAGCTTTTGACTGTCACTTTAACCTATGGTACTTCCGTATTTCAGTTCTACTTACAAGGAAGCAAGTAATAAGTCTATTTCTGCTAATTGTTTACTTTCTCTACACGTACTATGCACATAGTGTATAGAGAAGATGTTGCTTTCCATCCAGAAATTCGATACCGAGATTCACCGTAAATATATGTTTTAGGGTCCCTGTATCCAAAAAAGCATTTTCAGAAAAAGGTCCGTGTGTGTCTGTGTACCAGTGTGTCCGTTTGTCTGTGAACACGATAACTCCTAAACGAAAAGTCGGTAAAATACCAAACTTGGTATTAAGGTTCAGAGATGCAACACAAAGATTTTGAGAAAAATCCATTTACCCCCAACTACCCTTTACACGGAACGTTTTCGAAAATTTTGATTTTCTCAAAAATGGCTAAAACGATTTTTTATTAGAATATCGTATATTAAATATATTTACCTGACAAATAAAATATATATCTTGAATTTACTGGGAATAGCCTCTGAAGACTACTTTATTCTGGATGAATTTTACGGAATTGTGCATAACTGCTAAACCATAAGAGAAGCACTAAAACTTACCACACACAAAATGTAGAGCACGTTAAAAGACACAATTTATTTTGTATACATTTTTTTCGTGGAGTTTGTCGTTTTTTAGATATTTCTTGTTTTGGTTTCAGCTGTGAAAAACTATACTTTTCTCATACAGAAATTTGTCGACTTCTGTCCAAGGAACTTCATTCACATAGCAACCAGCGTTTGACTATCACTTTAACCTGTGGTAGTCTCTTATTTTCCTTCTGCTTACAAGGAAGCACGTAATAAGACTATTTCTGCTAATTTTTTATCGATTAGCATGAAGTAAATAGAAGCATAAGCTTTCTAACAATAATTTGTCGCAGAAATGTGGAGAAAGTCATGTGAATGGAGCACATCAGATTTTTTTTATATAAAATCATCAGCTTTACTGTCGTCTGCCCTAACTACAGAAAGATTGTCTCTAAGAGCATTTCTCAATCAATATTTAACTGCTGTGAGTTTGCACTCTATCACCTCATTGTATATAAACAGTTAAAATGCAAGATTGTACTAACAGTTTTGAGTCATTTTTACATGTACTTGAGCAATAGATAAATGTTCTCGGCAAGATACATTTTTTACTAATTCTGAGTCCTTCTAATTTTAGCGAGAGCTAACATACGCCTCAAGCTTAAAAGGTAGTACAGGTTAAATTGCGCACAGTGTTGTCATATATGTATATTATACGTGCATTAGAACTTTGACGTTCAGCTGCGATAGGTCTACCAATTCAATGTCATCATGTGAATCAGGTATACTTCACCAAATAATAAAATATTTGCACTCCTATTTAAGGCTATTGTAAGACATTTATTACTTTCTCTACACATACTATATACATAAAATTGATACCGAGATTTCTCTGGAAATGCATATTTTGAGACCCCTGAATAAAAAAATATACATTTTAATCAAAATCGTTAGAGCCATTTTTGAGAAAATCAAAATTTTTGAGAAAAATTCCATGTAAAGGGTAGTTGGGGTGGGGTATTTTCTTGAAAATATTCGTGTCGCATTCTTGGAAGATATCGAGCTTAAATACCTAGTTTGGTATTAAATGGGCTTTTTTTTATTTTTGGGCAATACTGTCCACAGACACACACAGACAGACTGATAGACACACACACGACCTTTTTCCAAAAATGTTTTTTTATTCAGGGTGACCCAAACATGTATTTCCGGTGAAATTTCCTTATTGAATTTTTGGGTGCATTACAATACCTTCTCTATACATTATGTATATAGTACGAGTAGAGAAAGTAAAAATCATAACGTTCATCTTATTAAAATTAGGAATTCAAACTAAGCAGATATCAACATTTTAGCTAACCTTGGTTTAAAATGTTTACGTTTTTATCCTTAGTCTATTAGTTATACGTGATAAGCTTAGAAAGGACTTCTATTGAAGAACACTTTTTTCCTTTCTCTGTACGTAATATGTGCATAGTGTATAGAGAAGATATTGTATTGCACCGAGTTTCATTGGAAATGTATGTTTTGAAACCCCCTGAATCCAAAAAAAAATAATTTTTAGAAAAATGTCCGCGTGTGTCTGTCAGTCTGTCTGAGTGTTTGTGGGCAGCATAGCTCAAAAACGAAAAGTCCGTTAAATAGTAAACTTGGTATTTATGGTCAGTATGTTCCAAGGATGCGACACGAAGATTTTAAAGAAAATCCCCCACCAAAAAACTACCCTTTACTTGGAAACATTTTTCGAAAATTTTTATTTTCTCTAAAATGGCTCTTACGATTTTGATTAAAATGTCGTATATTAAAGATATTTACAAGACAAATAAAATGTATATCTTGAATTTTCTGGGAATAGCCTCTGAAGACATCTTTAATATGGATGAATTTTGCGGAATTTTACATAACTGGTAAACCGTAAGAGTTAGACAAAAAATTACGTAATAGAAAATGTACAATTTGTTAAAACACACATTTTATGTTAAATACATTTTTTTTCGTGGAGTTGAACGTTTTTGAGATACTCCTTGTTATTGGTTTCAGCAATCAAGTACTCATAACTTTTCTCATGCAGGAATTTGTTTACTCCTGTCCATATATACGAAGGAACTTAATCACACAGCAACCAGCTTTTGACTATCACTTTCACCTTTAGTACTCTCTTATTTTCCTTCTACTTACAAAGTAAGTAAGTTATAAGACTATTTCTGCTATTCTCAATTACCATGAAGTAAATAGAAGCATAAGCTTTTTAACAATAATTTGATGTAGAGAAAGCCATGTGTATGGAACACATCAGATTTTTTTTTGTTTTAGAGTACACAGAAAGCTAAAAGAGTATGAAATGAAGGCACCCGGTAGAGAAAGCTATTCTTAATAGAATAATGTGTCGAATAGATACTGAAAATTATAACAACTCAATACTTACATCATGTTGTTAGGAACTTGGCCATAGCGCAAGAGTAGAACAGGACAGAGCTAAAGGCTGCATGTATGTTTTAGAGACAGGAATAGCCCATTAATTTCTATACTCTCTTTTAAGGTTCAAGCAAGCTATATATAAGCACATGTCAAACATATGTTATTTTTGTTGCAGAATAAGTGGTCAAAATGCCTACAAGTGCGACTCCCGCCCCAGAAAGTGGGGCCCCGCGATCAGAGTTAGAAGAGTTGCAACTGAAAGCTGGCCAGGTCACCGATGAGGTAAGAAAAACATTGATATGCTTTGTATCTCAAGTAAATAATATGCAACCCGATAATGTATATACAGAGTGACTAAAAAGTATGCAACAATGCCTGTAACCCCGCAACTATAGTGTATAGAGAAGTTATTGTAATGCACCCAAAAATTCGATACCGATATTTCACCGGAATTACATGTTTTGAGTCCTCCTGAATCCAAAAAAAAACCATTTTTAGAAAAATCTCCGTGTGTGTCGGTCTGTCTGTCTTTGTGTATGTGTGTGTGTGTGTGTGTGTGTGTGTGTGTGTGTGTGTGTGTCTGTCTGTGGACAGCATAGCACAAAAACGAAAAGACCGTTAAATACCTAACTTGGCATCTAAGTTTCCTCAAGGATGCGACATGAAGATTTTCAAGAAACCCCTGCATCCCAAACTACCCTTTACATGGAACTTTTTTCGAAAATGTTGATTTTCTCAAAAATGGCTCTAACGATTGTAATTAAAATATCGTATATTAAGGATATTTACCGCACAAATAAAATGTATATCTTGAATGTTCTGTGAATAGGCTCTGAGACTACTTTATTCTGGAGGAATTTTACGGAATTTTGCATAACTGCTAAACCGTAAGAGATGGACAAAAACTTATCACACAAACAATAAAGAGCTAATTAAAACACACAATATATATTCTACACGTTTTTTCGTGGGTTGTTCGCTTTTGAGAAATTTCTTGTTTTTGGTTTCAGCTTTGTAAAATTTATACTTTTCTCCTACAGGACTTTGTGAACTCGTGTCCATACAGACAAAGGAACTTCAGTCACATAGTAACCAGCTTTTAACAATCATTTTAACCTATGGTACCCCCTTATTTCGCCTCTACTTAGAAGGAAGCAAGTAATAAGACTATTTCTGCTAATTTTTCTCGATTAGCATGAAATAAATAGAAACATAAACTATTTAACAATAAATTGTTGCGGAGATGTAGAGAAAGTCATGTGAATGGTCCACATAAGATTTTTACTTCTGCACTTCGTGTGTTTATTAGGGGAAGTATTATTTTCAATGCCCGAAATACATATTTTGAGACTCCCTGAATCCCCAAAAGCATTTTTAGAAGACGCTCGGTGAATGTGTGTTTGCGTGCATTAGGTTTAAACAATGTAACTCAAAAACGAAAATTACTTAAAGGACCAAGCTTTGTATTTTTGTCCAGTATTTTCCAAAGATGCTACATAAAGATTCTCAACAAATTCCTCCATCCTAACTACCATTTATATGGAAAATGTATCGAAATGTTGTGTACTCTAAAAAGAGCTCTTAATGAATTTAATTAAAATACTAAGTGTATGTTTAAGATGATTACAGACTAATAAAATATATGTACCTATTTCTTGGATTGTGTGACAATAACTTGTGAAGTCCTTTTCATTCTGAGTTACTTTATTACAATTGATAAATCGTAAAAGAATCTTACTACAACAACATGTAGATCTCGTTTAAGCATGCATTTTATTCTAAAATGTTTTGTGCCATTAACCATTTCCGAAATAACCTTTGTTATTGTTTTCAGTCTGTAAATACTTAAAATTTTCTCATTTCCCACCCCCCCCCCTTTTTTTCTTCTCGTGTTTATTCAAAGAGATCGGAATTTTAAAGCTATCATATAGACCTGCTCTTAAAATATTTGGCTACAGCTTAAGCATACTGGAATCCCCTAGTACTAAAACTAAATATACAATAAAACTATTTTGCCAATGCATATTTGAATTAAAATGAAGTAGAGAGAAACATGCCTTCGTAAGAATGGTTTGGTGAGCAATAGGTATTGAAAGTCAAGTGAATGTAATACATCCTATTTTTATTTGCTCTACACGCACAGTGTCATGATATATAGAGAAGCTATTGTATCAATCCCAAAAATTCGATACCGAGATTTCACCGGAAATATATTTTTTCGGCCCCCTGAATCCAAAAAAAAAAATCATTTTTAGGAAAAATGTCCGTGTGTGCGTCTGTGGACAGCAGAGCTCAAAAACGAAAAGAGTTCGTTAAATACCAAATTTGGTATTAATTTCAGTAACTTCTAAAGATGCGAAACGAAGATTTTGAAGAAAATTCCCCCACGCCTAAATACCCAAACATGGAAAATTTTTCGTAAATTTATATTTTCTCCAAAATAGCTCTAACGATTTTGATTAAATTATCATATATTGAAGATATTTTCCTGATAAATAAATTGTATATCTTGAATTTTCTGGGAATAGCCTCTGAAGACATCTTTATTCTTGATGAGTTTTACGGTATTTTGCAAACTGGTAAACCCTAAGAGATAGACAAAATCTTACTGAATAGAAAATGTATAACTGATTAAAACACTCAATTTATGTTATATGCACTTTTTTCGTGGAGTTGATCGTTATTTAGATATTCCTTATTAATGGTTTCAGCTTTAAAATTCTTATACTTTTCTCATGCGGGAATTTGTCAACTCCTGTCCATGCAAACAAAGGAACTTTTTTTTTTTTTTCCTAATTTTTTCCAGTTTCCTATATTTCTTTAGTAGACATCATTCTTAACGTTTTCCTTTTACATATACATACACAAACATAGACACATTTACAAACACAGAAACACCCATGCCCAAGGCGGGACTCGAACACACGATCCTGTGCACCACGAAGCGCCAAAGCGATACACTTTAGCGAGCGCGGCCACAGGGGTGGGCGTAAACTTCAATCTCATAGCAACCAACTTTTGACTATCGCTTTAACGTATGGTACTCCCTTATTTCGGCTCTACTTACAGGGAAGCAAGTAATAAGACTATTTCTGCTAACTTTTTCTCGATTAGCATAAAGTGAATAGAAGCATAAACCGTTTAGCTATTAATTTGTAGCAGAAATGTAGAGAAGGTGAATGAAACACGTCAGATTTGTCTTCTGTCTGTTGATGCATTTTGTGTGTTAATATAATCTTTATTGAGAGTGTTATTGACAAATACTGCTATAGCAGTAATATTCCTTATAAAGCTCTTATCGCCAGAGACAGCCTATTCTTCAGATGCAGCATAAATTTTCTTTTTTGGTTCTGAACCCTCAAGATTTTTTAAGCCATGGACGCATTTCCTCGCTTGTCACCTCTTCGGTTTCCTGAGCACTTTTCAGCTATTGTGTTTCAAAGCCTTAATCTCAAGTTACTCTCGCCTGCAGCGTTCTAGGAATCAAAGGATAAGAAGAAAGGAAACTAAAAGAGAACTAAAAAAGGGGGAAATCGTTGTACGCGTAGCTTTATCTCAGTGTATCCTTTTTTCTTCTTCTTGAAAATGAAGGAAAATCGGTTTTTGTTAGTGATGTGAGATGGCTAAGAATATACATAACCTCATAGTTGCAACTGTGGGAGGTATTGATCTATTGGAATTCATATGAAAGCCCGATATTGATAGGATTCCGGAAACAGCAATTGTATTTCGCCAGAAAAGTACAAAAAGCTACTCACACATGTAAACACAACATAATATAACTCCATGACACGACAGCTCACGGGGAACCTTGGCCTTTCGCCCAGCCGCTGCGTCCCCCATCTCGATCCATTACAGACGTCATGGATGGGGTGCAGAATTGGAGGGTGAGACGTGAACAGCGCTTCGAACCCCCCGGCCAGTTAATGCGGTCCTCATGACCTGGAGCCGCTACTTCTCCATCAAGTAGCTCCGCAATTTTCCCCAAGGGACCTTACGAGGCTGAGTGCACCCCGGGCCAGGTCTCCCAGCGGGGGAAAAGTCCCCACGCCGGTACTGGGGATCGAACTCAGGTATCCCACTTGGTAAGCAGCTGCGCTACCACCGCGCTAAGGGGACGACCGTAAACACAACATATTTGACAAAAATAAAAACTCTGAGATATTGTATTCATATCACTTTCTCTATCGGACTTTTACAAGAAGGTTGTACGGAAACCTTTCCATATAAAGAATAATCTGTGTTAGGTTTTTTTTTTTTTTTTTTTTTTTCTGAAAATCTTTATAGGTGGAAAATGCAGAACTTAAATATCAAGTTTTTTTGTTTTTTTTTTTAACTAATTTTCGTTTGAGTTAAACTGTTCATGGGGGTTTTCTTGAAAATCTTTGAGTCGCATCCTTGGAAGATACCAAACCTAAATACCTTGGTATTTAACGGTCTTTTCGTTTTTGAGCAATGCTGTCCAGATACACACACAAGGACCTTTTTCTGAAAATGCTTTTTTTTATTTCAGGGGGTTCTAAAACATGTATTTTCGGTGAAATCTGTTTCGAATTTTTGGGTGGAATATAATATTTCCTCTATATACTATGTACATAGTACATGTAGAGAAAGTAAAAATGCAGTTTTAGAAAATTGTCCATCTCATCGTCTCCGCTGATAAGCAAAGTAAAAGTGATGTCGCTCACGCCAGTTCCTCACAGGCCGATTTTAACTTGAAATAGCCCGGTTGACTTCTGCGATTCTCTTAACGTACGAAAGGATATCTGCATACGTCAAATATGGGGCTGTTGGTTCACGGAATTGTGAGAGAATATGTTCTATTGTCATTATTCTTAGGAAAGTCGTTATTTTTACTTTCTCTATTGCGTATAGTGAGTGTTGAGATTTCACCCGTACAATATGTTTTAAGACCGCCTAAATAAAAAACAAGAGTTTCGAAAAATGTCCGTGGTGAGTGCTTGAGTGTCTGGGAGTGTCGCTGAACAGCATAACACAAAAATGAAAAGACGATTAAATAAAGACTTTTTATTTAAGTTCAGCAACTTCCAAGGATGCTACACAAATTTTTAAAAATCTGGTGTGTTCAATTCACAAGACTTGCTCCGCATCTCTGTAACAAATTGTTGTTAAGGAGCTTATTCTTCTACTTTATGCTAATCAAGATAAACACTAAGAGAAATTGTCTTATTACGTGCTTCCTTGTCAGTAGAAGGGAATACACTAGGCTAAAACGATAGTCAAATCTTTTAAAATTCGGTTGTCATGGGGATGCCATCCAATTTTATGCAGGGCCAGGAGTTTACAACTTTCCGTGTGAGAAAAGTTTAAGTTTTTTACATCTGAAACAAATAACAAGGAACATCTCAGAAATTGTCAGTTCAGCAAATATATATATATATATATATATATATATATATATATATATATATATGTGTGTGTGTGTGTGTGTGTGTGTGACATAAATTATGTGGTCTACATTTTTACGTAGTAATTTTTTGTCTTTTACAGTTTACCAGTTACACAAAATTCGACCAAATTCATTCAGAATAAAGAGACCTTTAGAGGCTATTGCCAGAAAATTCAAGATATACATGTTATTTGTCTTATAAATATCTCTAATATACGGTATTTTAATCAAAATCGTTAGAGCCATTTTTGAGAAAATCAGAATTTTCGGATTTTTTTCCACGTAAAGGGTACTTTAGGGTGGGAAGATTTTTCTGAAAATCTTCGTGTCGCATCCCTGGAAGGTACTAAACTTAAATACCAAGTTTGGTATGTTACCGACTTTTCGTTTTTGAGTTATCGTGTCCACAGACACACGGACACACTGACGCATGGACACACTCACACACACACACACACACACACACACACACCGAACTTTTTCTGAAAATACTCTTTTTGGATACAGGGGATCCTAAAACTTGTATTTCCGGTGAAATCTTGGTATCGAATTGTTGGGTGGAATGCAATACCTTCTCTAGTATAGGGAAAGTAAAAAATGCACCACACAAACTATTCTTTATATAGAGCATTTTTCAAAAGTGTTGTTTTCTCGAAAATGGCTCTTAACGATTTTGATGTATAACAAATTAATTGCATATCTTGATTATTTGGCGATATTTTATGAATTCCTATTCATTTCAAATGAAATTTTGCATAACTAATAAACCACAAAGATAGATAAAATCTTGCCACGCAAAATATGTAGAATTAACAATTTCCGAGTTATTCCACATTTGAATTTTAAAAACTTATATTTTTCTCATTATTATTTTTCCATCTCTAAAATATTTTAATATCGCTTAAAGCTTACTGTATTTCCCAATTCCAAATGAACCTACAAGGAACTATGCAACAAAATAATTTTTGCAAATGTTTTATCTCAATTAGCACGAAGAAAAACAAGCACTTGTAATAATAGTTTGTACAACAATCACTAGAGAAAGTAATGTGAATGTAGCATCATATTTTTGTGTCTACTCCTTGTTAATTTACACATTTTGTTGTAGATATAAGGGGCTAAAGCGATAGTTAGCCAATTAAAAAGCGGTTGGCTACGTAATGGCTTAGAAATGCCATGCTTCCTGCAATTCGTTAGCGTGAGAAACGAATAGCGACTTACCACTTGGAAAAAAAGCTCATGTGTTACTTTCATATGACTTTTTCTACCTATTCTGTAACAACATTTTCTTAAAAAAGCTTATTACTTTCTCTATACGCACTATGTACATACTGTATAGAGAAGATACTGTACTGCACCCAAAAATTCGACACCGAGATTTCACCGGAAATACATGTTTTAGGACCCCCTGAATTAAAAAAAAACATTTTTAGAAAAATGTCCGTGTGTATGTCTTTCTGTGTGTACGTGTGTGTGTCTGTGGACAGCATAGCTCAAAAACGAAAAGACCGTTAAATACCAAACTTGGTATTTAAGTTCAGTATCTTCCAAGGATGCGACACGAAGATTTTCAAGAAAATCCCCGCATCTCAACTACTCTTTACATGGAAAATGTTTTGAAATGTTTGATTTTCTCAAAAAAGGTTCATCGATTTTGATTAAAATATCATATATTAAAGATATTTATCTGACAAATAAAAGGTATATTTTGAATTTTCTGGGAGTAGCCTCTGAAGGCTACTTTATTCTGGATCAATTTTACGGAATTTTGTATAACTGGAAACCTGTAAGAGATAAACAAAAACTTACCACTCAAAAAATGAAAATCTCGTTAAAACACACAATATATGTTATTCACATTTCTTTCGTGAGGTTGACCGTATTTGAGATTCCCTTGCTATTGGTTTCAGCTTTAAAAAAAAACCCTGTATTTTCACATTCGGGAATTGGTAACTCCTGTCCAAAGAACTTCAATCACATAGCAACCAGCTTTTAACTATCACTTTAACCTATGATATTCCCTTATTTCCCTTCTGCTCACAATGAAGCGAGTAATAAAACTGTTTCTGCTATTTTTTGCTCAATTAGCATGAAGTAAATACAGGCATAACATTTTTAACAATAATTTTTGCAGAGATGTAGAGAAAGTCATGTGAGTGGAACGCATCAGATTTTCTTCTTTCTTTCAATATGAATTCATAACACCCTAATCGGTAGTCCGATTCCTCTTTAGAACCTCACACTTAATAACGTTGCCCTTGTTGTACGTTTGATGCAATTGCTTACACCAAAATGTAGAGCGTTTATTTCCACAAACACATTTTTACTTTCTCTATACGTGCTATGTACATAGTGTATAGAGAAGGTATTGCAATCCACCAAAAAATTCGATACCGAGATTTCACCGGAAATATATGTTTTAGGGTCCCATGTATCCAAAAAAAGTATTTTCAGAAAAAGGTCCGTGTGTGTAGGTGTGTCCGCGTGTCCGTATGCCAGTGTGTCCGTGTGCCTGTGAACACCATAACACAAAAACGAAAAGTCGGTAAAATATCAAACTTGGTATTTAAGTTTAGTATCTTCCAGGGATGCGACACGAATATTTTAAGAAAAATCCCCCCCATTCCCAACTACCCTTTATATGGAGCTTTTTCGAAAATTTTGATTTTCTAAAAAATGCCTCTAACGATTTTGATAAAAATATCGTATACTAAAGATATTTACCTGACAAATAAAATGTATATTTTAAATTGTTCTGTTAATAGCCTCTGAAGACTACTTTATTCTGGGTCAATTTTACGGAATTTTGCGTAATTACAATTTATTTTACATACATTTTTTTCGTGAAGTTGATTGTTTTTTAGATATTCCTTGTTTTTGATTTCAGCTATAAAAACTTACACTTTTCTCATACAGGACTTTGTGAACCCGTGTCCAAACAAAGGGACTTCAGTCGCAGAGCAACCAGCTTTTGATTATCACTTTAATCTATGGTACCCGCTTATTTCGCTTCTACTAACAAGGAAGCAAGTAATAAGACTATTTCTGCCGCATTAGATGAAGTAAATAGAATAATTTGTTGCAGTGATGTAGAGAAAGTCATGTGAATGGAACACATCAGATTTTTACTTTCACTACACGTACTATGTACACAGTGCATAGAGAAGATATTGCACTCCACCAAAAAATTCGATACCGAGATTTCACCGGAAATATATGTTTTAGGGTCCCCTGAATAAAATAAAAAATATTTTAAGAAAAAGGTCCGTGTGTGTGTGTGTGTGTGTGTGTGTGTGTGTGTGTGTGTGTGTGTGTGTGTGAGTCCGTATGTCCGTGTATCTGTGAACACGATAGCTCAAAAACGTAAAGTCGGTAAAATACCAAACCTGGTATTTAAGTTTAGTATCTTCCAGGGATGCGACACGAAGATTTTGAGAAAAATCCCCCCACCCCAAACTACCCTTTACATGGAACCTTTTTGGAAAATTTTGATTTTCTAAAGAATGGCTCTAACGATTTTGATTAAAATGTCGTATATTAAAGATATTTACCTGACTAATAAAATGTATATTTAGAATTTTCTGGGAATAGCCTCTAAAGACTACTTTATTCCGAGTGAATTTTACGGAATTTTGAATAACTGCTAAACCTAAGAAATGGACAAAAACTTACCACACAAAAAATGTAGAGCACATTAAAACACACAAGTTATCTTGAATACATTTTTTCATAGAGTTGATCCTTTTTGAGATATTCCTTGTTTTTGGTTTCAACTTCGAAAAACATAACTTTTCTCATACAGGAATTTGTCAACTCGAGTCCATACTAAAAAAGGAACTTCAGTCACATAGCAACCAGCTTTTGACTATAACTTTAACCTATGGTACTCCCTTATTTCGCTTCTACTTACAAGGAAGCAAGTAATAAGACTATTTCTGCTCATTTTTGTCCATTAGTATGAAGAAAATAGAAACATAAGCTTTTTAACAATAATTTGTTGCAGAGATGTAGAGAAAGTCATGTAAATGGAACACATCAGAGTTCTAGGGATTCTACTCCAGTTCTCACTAATCAGACTTTTATTTTGATTTTGAGTTCAGCCATGAAGACATTTGTTCAAAAGTTATTTTTCTGAAAGATCCCTGAAAATTAGCTTTATAATCTCCATGACAGCGTCTAGATGGTGATTGTAAATAATGAAATACCAGTTCCTGAGTATTTCTCTATAGAATAAGCGGAAGATTTGAAAGCAGAAAACTTTCACCGAACACAAACTAAGACGCTCCGGAGACATGTCAGGCCCCCTTTTTTAATGGTCAGTATATTTTGAAAAATCTGATGTGTTCCATTCACATGACTTTCTCTACGTCTGTGCAACAAATTATTATTAAAAAGCTTATGCTTCTACTTACTTCATGCTAATCGAGAAAAAATCAGCATAAATAATGTTATTACTTATTTCCTTGTAAGTAGAAGAGAAATAAGGGAGTACCATACGTTAAAGTGATAGTCAAAAGCTGGTTGCTATATGACTGCAGTTCCTTTGTTTGTATGGACAGGAGTTAACAAATTCTTGTATGAGAAAGGTATAAGGTTTTCAATGCTGAAACCAAAAACATGGAATATCTCAAAAACGATCAATTCTACGAAAAAAATGTATGAAAAATAAATTGTGTGTTTAATGTCCTCTACAATTGTTGTGCAATAAGTTTTTGTCTATCTTTTACAGTTTCCCAGTTAGGCAAAATTTCGTAAATTTCATCCAGAATAAAGTAGTCTTCAGAAGCTATTCCCAGAAAATTCAAGATATACATTTTATTATAGGTAAATATATTTAATATACGATATTTTAATCAAAATCGTTAGAGCGATTTGTGAGAAAATAAAAAATTTCGAAAAAAGTTTCATGTAAAGGGTAGTTGGGGTATTTAGCGGTCTTTTCGTTCTTGAACTATACTGTCCACAGTCACACACACGCACACACACAGACCTTTTTCCAAAAATGCTTTTTTTTTTGTTTTTTGATTCAGGGTGACCCAAATATGTATTTCCGGTGAATCTTGGTATCGAATTTTGGGTGGAATACAATATCTTCTCTATACACAATGTAGAGAAAGTTAAGATTAATTTAAAATAGTTAGAATTAAGCTACAAAAAAGAAAATGCCATTTTAAAAAGGAAACTTCATAGATTGTAAATTTATATTTCATATTCTTCATCATGTTTGGCTCTCCGGTTTTCCTTAATGATACTGAATGGACACAAATTTTATACAGGGGTTCAAGTGTATACTGAGAATTACCGGAGAACTGTAAAATGCACAGAAAACAGTGTTAGGAATACAGAATAATGATATGGTCTTAGAAAGTTTTGAGTAAAATTAAATTTTAAGAAATTTAAGTGTGGATATTTACATGGAATTATAAAATGTATATGTCAATAGTTTGATATATTTTTGAGACAGTTAGATAGGTAATCTTTTTCAAATTTCTAATGGTATACTTCAACTGATTTATATTATTATTATTATTATTATTATTATTAATGGTGGCAGTAGTAGCAGCAGTATCATCGTTATCATCATCATACACCTAGGTGTATTTATTATTGAATAAACATTCATCTATGGTTGCTGTACGTGGCCTAATGTTTTACATTTCTCATTTTTCAGACTTTGGACAGCACGCGTCGGATGCTGGCACTATGTGAAGAGGTGAGTATAACAATATACTGTCTAATCAGGTATGAGGAGAAGAAACAAAGTCTGGTGTCTGTGAAATACATATGATGAACTTTTATAATATTATAATAATTTCTGAAAAGTAAATATGTCAATATAAGCCTATAAAGTTATAACAAATAGGTATATAATAAATCTACATCCTTTTAGTTAACATTGTTGTAGGATAGATAAGTGTATTTCAATATTTATAAAAGGAGATTTCTTACCAGAGGTTTAAGGGGAGTCGAAATGGGATTTTCATAATTTTTTTTTCATTTTCATATTTTAATTGCATATGAATATCTGAACACTCCTGCTCATTTTGGTATAACTTTCATTAAACATATTGTTGAAAATAATCCTGCGTAGTAGCTTTTTAGAACATTTAAATACATTCACTTGTTAAAACTTCAATAACTTTATAAATATTGATGCTGGAGAAGAGATCTTTTTCTTATTTTGATCGGAAAGTTTTACTTTGGTTATTCGCATTGTTTGCATCCCACTAATATTTCCTTCATGTGAGAGTTTTGAAGTACTGAGAAGTGTTTGGAAAGTTAGGTTACATTTGTTTTTAAATGTTATGTTTGAAAGCAATTTCTGAAGAAGTTAATTGTTCTATACAAATGCCCCATTTCCTCAGAAACTAATTGACACTACGGGCTGATATTTTTATCACACGTTTGCACCTAAACAGACTTTATTTTGACGAAAAACTTTTTATGTATATGGATTAGATGTTTTTCTAAAATTTAAAAATCATTTTTTCAATAACCTTTTAAGAGCTTTATTTTAAAAAAAATCATATTTTTCTTCTAATAAACAGAGGAGTTGCAGTTTTCATCAATCAACAGTAAAGTTATTGCCGAATATATCTTTAACAATTAGCTCATTATGTTAAATAGCTGCTGAGATAATGGGTTAAACTTTAACATTGGCAGGAAAGGACTTTTCGACTTCCCTTAAGTACACATAGCATTTTTGCACTTCCAAAACAAAACAGAGGACACAATAAACAATATTTTAAATTGCAGTGTTTTTGTTGCTTTAAAGGCATGCTTGAAACGTCGTTGGCATAGAGTTACAAATTTCAGTATTTATTAAACTATTGTTAAAATCTTAGTTCATGTTTCTTATAAGCAACGATTAAGAAAATACATATTCAACAAATTGTAGGATATCCGGGGTTCGAGGGCTTTTCATCCTCTCACCCCCAAAACTGTAATCCTAGGAGCTCAAGATTTTGGCTTGCGCGAGGCATGGTGAAGGGGCGAACGAAGGGGGAAACCTAAGGGGTTTATGAGATTATCAGGGAGCTGAAAACTAAATAAATATTATGCAAACAAATATATTTTATTGGGCGATTCGGAAATATCGGGTAGGCCGAGTTATATTAGAAAAGGACCTTAGCATACCGGCTTATATGGTCTACTGACGGCTTGATGTATTTTTTTTTATTTATTTATTTTTGATCGATCAGCAGTACAATGCTTTACAGATCAGTGATATCATACCGGGCAATGACAATAACATTTAGAGGAGGCTTACAGGCCACCCCATATCTACAGTATGTTATAAACGAACATCAGGTATAAGACACAGCACACAAGAGGTAAAAGAGCATATCAATCACTAGAGTTAGAATCAGAGGGATCACTCAGAAGTAGGTCTTGTAGTAGTCTTCTCTTCAAGCGGGTTGGCTGGCGCGTACGAACGCCTATGTGATAGTGCACTGCTCCAGGAACATCCTTCAATGTGGAAAAGAAACGACGGGCAATCCTCCGAATAAAGTCGTGAAGAGGTAAGAGTCCCAGTTCGTGTTGGAGCTGCTGATTACGAATAAACCAAGGAGCGTTGGTAGCGATGCGCATAAAGCGGTGCTGAATGACTTGGAGACGACGTAGATGGCTTGTGTGAGCGGCTCCCCACACCTGGCAGGTATAGGTGATAAGCGGACGAACGAGGGACTTGTAGAGTATTACGGAGGACTCCAATCCAAGAGTGGTACGACGATGAAGCAATGGCGAGAGTTTGGAAAGCCGTCCGGAAGCCAGGGAAATGAGGCGATCGATGTGAGCGCGCCAAGTCAGTCGAGTGTCCATAAGCACCCCAAGATACTTGATTGGAACAGGAGCAGGTAGCCAAGACACATCGTTACTATAAATACGCAACGGAAGAAGATCAGGATAGCCACGTAGAGTGAAAATCTTAGCCTCAGTCTTCTGAGGGTTCAAAGAGATGCGTCAAGTGTTGAACCACTGAGTGAGGCGATCCAAGGAGTGTTGTACCACTTGATAGGCGTGTTGAGGATTAGAATGACAATAGTAGAGAACGGTGTCATCAGCATAGAGAGCTAAAGAAGTCGGGGCCAAATCTGGAATATCAGAAGTGTAGATACTGAATAGTGTGGGGGCCAAGATAGAGCCTTGTGGGACACCGGCGGTAATAGTGCGTGGAGAGGAAAGGAAACCGCCAATACGCACTGAAAAGCTGCGGTCAGATAGGAAATCTCTATTAAGAACAATAAATAATGAGGAATACCGCTGCGGTGTAACTTGAGAAGCAAGCCGGCGTGCCAAACTTTATCGAACGCCTGCGCCACATCTAGAAAGACTGCCGTGGTATATTGACGGGCTTCAAAGCCATGGATAATTGACTGGGTTAAACGCAAAAGCTGATGTGCAGTGGAATGTTTGTAGCGAAACCCAAATTGGAATGGCGGAATAACATGGTTATAATTAAGGTAAGAGAGTAGACGGCGATGGATCACTTTTTCAAACAGCTTCGAGAAGGTAGGCAACAGACTAATTGGACGATAGCTGTCTGGTAGGTGCTTTGGTTTATTGGGCTTATGGAATACCGCGACATGAGCAAGCTTCCAGAAGCGAGGAAAATAGCCGAGGCGTAGACATGCATTTAGGAGGGATGACAAATAGGCAAGAGCTTTCTTGGAGAGTTTATTGAGAACAATGTTGGGAATCAAGTCATGTCCAGGAGATTTTTTAATTGGGAAAGCTCGAATCAGAGAAGACAGTTCCCGCGGGCTAGTAAAAGAAATCCTGTGATGAACTGTAGGGCGAGTGCGATGAGTAGTTAATTCCTGTTCTACTGCAGCAACATCTACGGCTGGCAGAGGGAGGGTGAACACCCGCTCAAAATGATCGGCCAGAATATCACACTTGGTAGCAATATCTGTGACAAGTCTTCCGCTTGCAGAGAGCGCCGGCACAACAGTCGGCTCACGGAGAACACGTTTGGTGGCTGCCCAAAGTGTATGGTCGTGAGGAGAGAGTGACGCCAGATAGCGCTCATAGGACTGAAGCCGATGTCGCTCCAACTCCAGCTTCACCCGTCGAATGAGACCGTTAAGCTTCCTACGGAGCCAGGGTTGTCTGTCTCGTTGCCACTGTCGACGAACTTGATGCTTTTCTCGGAGAAGATTTAAAATGAAGAGGGGTAAGGAAGGTGGAGAATAAGGTCGCACATTGGGAGAAGTGGAAAGACGGACACAACGGCATATGGTGTCAGTAAAGTGCTGTAGTGCAAGGTCAACATCAAGGGTTGTGGTGAGTTGATAAGAGTTGCAGAGTGTCGCATCCAGATGAGACTGAAATTTATCCCAATGTACATATCCATTTATGAGTCTTGGAATCGGTGGGAGTAAGGCCGGTGGAAGTTGAAAGGTGACAATCACCGGGCAGTGATCAGAGCCAAGTTCTCCCAGGGAGGAAACGAAGGTAGGAAGGTGAAGATTGCGATGCACACCGATGTCCAGAATATCGGGAGCACTTAAGGGGTTTCAAGAGTAATAAGTAGGATCATCAGGCGCCAATATCGATAGGCCATAGGTGTGTAGAGCCGTAAACAAAAGCTGACCATTCGGATTGGTGGATCGGCACCCCCAGAAGGAATGCTTGCAGTTAAGGTCGCCCAAAAGAAGAGTACTGTTCTCCAAAGGAAAGAGGAGGGAGAGATAAGTAGATTCAGCCGGCGATTGGGCGGCTTTTAGGCGCTGAGAATGACGAGATCACTATCATTTGCACTGTGAAGTTTAATACCCACCACCTCCAGACTGGGCACGTGTGGAAGAAAGATCTCGCTCTGGCGCAGAGAACGTCTAATGAAAAGAGCAACACCACCAGATGCCTTTTCTGCCTCGCGGTCCTGCCGGTAAATAAGATAGCCAGGAATAGTGAAGGTCTCATTGGGAAGAAAATGAGTCTCCGTAACACAAGCAATATCAACATTGTGCTGAGTGAGAAAGGCAATAAAGGAGGAGTGTTTGGCATGTAGGCCGTTAGAGTTCCAGTTTAGGAGGGTGAGCCGACGTAGAGACAATAGATCACGGTTGGCCATCGGAAAACACAGGAGAGAGTAGGGAGCGAAGAAGCTGCATCATTTGCGGCAGAACCGGAGAAAACAATGTGCGGAGAAATGTACCAAGCTGTGCAAGCAGATCTTTAAGAAAAGCCCAAGGTAGTGGAGGTAGGAGCCTCCGGTAAAGAGGCGGAAGGACGGTCTTGGAAGGCAGGAGAACGACCACTCAATACATGAGAATAAGCCCGAGAGGGCCTTGTAGATACATGAGGGGATGAAGGACTCTGTTGACGTTGTGGTTGCTGTTGTTGTTGTGGGCGCTGTTGAAGAGAAGGCGTGGGTGGCCGCTCTGAACTGTGGTGTGTAGGTGCTGCCGGCTGCTGGGAGCGCCGAGACTGACGTTCTTTCAGCTTTAAGTAATGAGGACAGCCACGATAGTTTGCTGGGTGGTCCTGAGCCGGTGTAGTAGATGGTTTTGTACATTTAGAGAAGTGATGGCTGCCGATACAGCGAACGCAGCGGGGCCCTAGATGACAATAGTTCTTGGTGTGACCATAGTTTTGGCAATTAGTACACTGGGGCAGTTCTGTATTCTGTCGTCGATGTTCAACTTTCACCACACTGTACAACAGTCGGGAAAGATTTAAGATAGTTCTACCGGCGTCATTATTCACGAGGTCTACAGCACAGATGAGAATGGGTTTCTTGTTTTTGCGAAGCAAACGGGTAACTTTACGAACAGGAAAGTTCAACACACAGAGTTCGTCGTAAAGCTCTTGATCACTGAGCGAGCATGGTATGTTGCGTATAACAACGGAGAACAGTTTGTCCGACGGATTGCGAAAGGTATAATACTCCTGGTTAATGGAGGTGAAATAAGATGTAAGACATCGAAAGTCAGTGGTAGTCGTAGCATAAACTTTAAGAATAGCCCCTCGAAGCTCAGTATGAAATTCAGATAGCACACATTTCTTAATGTCTTGCAAAAATAATTGAAATTGTGAACATTGCGAACACAAATAGGAGAATTTTCTGTTTTTGAGAGATGGATACAGTATCAGTACTTTCTGGATAAGCAGTTTCACTTAAAGGATAAAAACGGTTAGAGGTAGGAATTGTGTACGCATAACGAGATGCAGGATGTTGTTGGGTCAGTGCAGCGGCGTTTGTTCTGATAGGAGCTTTCAGAGTGAGAGAGCTGCAAACGTTGGTCGCGACCTAAACAGTCCGATGGGGCAAAGTCAGTCATCGTATCATCATCTTGCTGGACAGTGTTGTCAACTGAATTAAGCGGCCGACTTAATTGTAGCTGGGATGGTCGTAGTATAGATGTACTTACAGCATTATCTGCAGGTAACCCAGAAGTAGAAAATGAAGTGTGTTATAATGCAGAAGTCGACGGTTGATGTAGGTAGTGTTGACTGGATGGTGAAATATGTGTTGTAGAAGTGGAGTTATCCTGACACGTGGTATCGTTATATACCACATTTATAGCAGAATGTAAGATCTTGCCGGTATTGTCCGGCTGGAGAGCCATGATAATAGTTTAAAAAAAATTAAACACAAAAATGAAACACACTAGAAGAGCAAACACAGCGAAATGCACAACACAAGGAAGCACTAATAGAGATAAACAAAGCAGAGCGGCCAGACACGACCATCTCGCTCGACGTTCACTAGTCGACTCCTTGATGTAATATCTTTCAAGTTAATGCGATGTCGTAAATTATGTGGCGCTTCGTGGCGTCGGAGTCCAGGTCCACAGAAGTGTAAGCGTCAAAGAGCGAAAACTACAGTGACTTTCAAATTTTGCAAAATAATAATAATAATAACAATAATAATAATCCACGAGGAAGATAATGTGTAATTACACAGAAATGGAATTTAAACTATTCACATGACACTACTAAAAGAGTTATTAAATTCATTACGCTTAGCCAGCTGTTGAAAGTCCACCTGGGTAGTGTGGTGGTAGCGTGTCTGCTTCACATTCAAAAGGTCGTGAGTTCGAATCTCACTTAGGGTGAGTTGTCCGGATAAGGTTCTTTTTCGGGGCCTTCTCTTATCCTGAGAAGGCGAATGTCGAGTAACTTTAACCTCCATGGACCCCGAGATCATATGAGCACCATTTCACCAATTTCATTCATCGTCCAATGTGACCAACCAGGTTAAATGACGTTAAGCTATTTATATAAAAAAAAAATAAATAAATAAAAAAAAAAGTCGAGAGATAGAGCGAACACACTCTTGTTGTAGAATGCCGCGTCTGCTATCTCATGTTTATGTATATGTCTAGAAATCAAGGCTCGTGTTTATTTAACCCTAGTCCCTACAGAGTTCAAGTCGGTTTTCAGTTGTTGTTTAGTCAGAAATAGAGCAAGTGCAATGGTTTTTAGGGGCGAATCTAAAAGACAGGTATTGCGTAGCCAGGCTCGAACTATTATTTTTAGGATCTGTACGTTTTTTTAAAAAATGCTGCAATGACAAATGATTGTCTCTTCTCGTAACTGATGACAGCGATATGGAGAAGCCACTGGCTGTTCCATTGGATTAAAAGAGCAGGTAATTCATAAACTATAATAATATAGCATTTAAGAAAACGTGTACATAATATGCACGTGCAAGTTTTAAATTTAAAGAAGTTCAGGCAGATTTGCATTCTCAGGATGCGAGTGAGAGGGAGTGGGGGTAGCGTCCTGGCACGCAGACCACGATCACGCATCTTAGTCGCTGCAGAGTAGAACTCTTCCCATTTGAAAAAACATTATAGGTAGCGTGCCTCTTTGTAAACTATTTCTTCGAGACGTCAGCTCTCCTGAGGTGCCGTGCGCTCAAAACTCGGTGGAGTCTCCTATTTTGATACTTTGCCTAAATGGTTGCACCGTTCTACTCTTTGGTAGCGTTTTCAACCTTTACAGCCAGTGGAAGCAATTTAGAATGGATTCAACTGGAGAGAAGACCCCTTGCCTATAACCCTATAAGAGCTGGTCAGCTCCGTGGGACATTATTATTAATACAAAAATGCTAGTCCTCATCACTAGAACCCGGATTTTTATGTAATTACATATTTTAAATCCTTCATAATATTTCAATGAGAAGTAAAAATGTTGGCAAATTACGTCATTTGGGACTCCCATACAAATTTTTATTTTAATTGTTTTTACTTATTTTGCAAACCAATCCAAGGATTGAAGACACCTAACAATATATTTTAAGGATGTTACATAAAACGTACATATTTTCTGGGTTTCGTTACAATTTTATTACTTTTTTAAAAAATATTGTAGTCACATTATAAAGTACTGTTTTCACAACTTTTGCTGAAAGCAACAAAAGTCAATCTGCGAAATAGAATGCAAATTAAATTAAGAATGCGATAATAACCGCCTCGCCTCGTTCTGATTGTTGTCTTTATATGAAAGCAGGTGCCGCTCGACAATGTTGACCTCGAGTGTCGCGTTTCTCGTAGCGCTTTGGGCATTTACAAGGACTGGAGATTGTCGCGGTAGTCGGCATCTTGTAATATAATACCAGCGAGGAAACAAAGTGAGCCGCTGGACAGCCATCAAAATATAGGGAGGCAATACTACTGCAGTAAAATGACACCAATTGCGTCCTCGCTATCCTGCCAGTTGAATGCATGGGTGAAATTAGATAGTGTCTTTTCAACCGACCTGTCAAGCATGCGGTAAAAGAATTGGCTGTTCCATTAAATCTCAATTGGAACAACTTATCAAGAGTGTTCTTCACATACTCAACAAACACCTACAGTCTTCTAGAAAGCAATTTCTGTTGACACAAGTGCAACAGGAACCGTCCGGAAATTATTTTTCTAAAGGCCTGTGCAGTGCAATAGTTGCAGCTAATATTCCGTGGCATAAACCTCAAATTCCTCAATTTCGCTCCTTTCTAGAAAAATGTGCAAGATGGTTATTCCTGACGAATCTACTCTGAGGAAAAAGTATCTTCCTGTGTGCATATACGGAATGTAATTGGACACTCCTGTATTTGGTTTGCCGTCGATGAAACTACAGATGACATGGGTTGGTACATAGCAAATTTAGTAGTAGGAAAACTAGATGCTGAAAGTCCATTTCTAATCTGTAGCAAGGTGTTAAAACAAACAAATCATTCTACAAATGCAAGATTCGTAAATGATGGGATGAAGATTCTGTGGCCAAAGGGTGTGTGTGAGGAAAAGGTTTGAATTGTGTATTTATATGCCGCAGCCTACATGGTTAAAGTTGTTACTGCTCTTAAGGTTTTCTACCCAAACGTACCTCACTTCACCTGTCTGGCCCATGCATTGCAACGTGTTGCTGAAGAAGTAAGAAGTAATTTTCCCTGTGTGAATTAAGTTGATATCGGCAATAAAAAAGGTCTTCGTGAAAGCACCGCACAGAATTCAGTGCTATAAAAATCATCTCCAACATGTCCGTTTGCCTCCTGAGCCAGTGCTTACGAGATAGGGTACGTGATTAGAAGCTTCTATTGTGAAGATTTTGAAGGAGTCCAATCAATGGTAAGCATGTTCTCTTCAGAAATATCTGTTTTCATACGTGAATCTCAGGACATCTTTAACGATCCGAAAGTGGCAAGCTCCTGTGCTTACATGAAAAGTAACTTCGGCTGATTGCCTAGCACCATCAAGCAGTTGGCAACATCAGGTTCCCTTCTTCACGAATCTATGGATTTAATGGAACGTGCATCACAGAGCTTAGTGTAGTTGCAGGAGATGTAGGAAGGACGGTAGGTGAAAAATTCAAAGCTGTGCTAATTAAACAGGAATTCAGGGTACTCTACGCTTGTGTCCGTGTCTAAAGTGCTAAATGGTGACATTGTCTATTTTCCAAAACGTTTCTCTGCAAATCACATTCCTATGCTAAAATATGCTCCTGTTACTTTGTGTGACGTGGGGAGAAGCTTCTATGCTTATAAGAACATTTTATCCGATAGGACAAACAGTAACCCCTGAAAGTATGGAAAAGTATGTGGTTATTCACTGTACGTTGAAAGAAGCAAAAGACCCAAAATGGAAATGTCTGGTTGTTCATTGTATGTCAAGAGATAGAAAACTGAAAATGCATCCTCATTATAAAATTTAATTATTTTGAATTGATTGTTTCACTCATTGATACATTGGTTCAGTATTTGAACATTGTTTTACCGTCTAAAATTTAAGTCAGATAATTATGTGAAATGAGTAATTTTTACTTTCTCTACACGTACTATGTGCATAGTGTATAGAGAAGGTATTGTAATGCAGTCAAACATTCGATACCGAGGTTTCACCGGAAATACATGTTTTAGGTCCCCCTGAATCCAAAAAGAAAGCATTTTTACAAAAAGGTCCGTGTGTGTGTCCGTGGACACCATAGCTCAAAAACGAAAAGACCGTTAAATACCAAACTTGGTATTTAAGTTTGGCATCTTCCAAGAATGCGACACGAAGATTTTCAAGAAACTCCTCCCCAACTGCCCTTTACATGTAACTTTTTTCGAAAAGTTTTATTTTCTTAAAAATGGCTCTAACGATTTTGATTAAAATGTCAAATATTAAACATATTTAGCTGACAAATAAAATGTATATCTGGAATTTTCTGGGAATAGCCTCTGAAGACTACTTTATTCTGGATGAATTTTACGGAATTTTGCATAACTGCCAAACCGTAAGAGATAGACAAAAATTTAACCCACAAGAAATGTAGAGCACGTTAAAATACAATGTATGTCATATACATTTTTTCGTGGAGTTGATCATTGTTTAGATATTCCTTGTTTTTTGTTTCAGCTTTGAAAAGCATACTTTTCTCATACGGAATTTGTCAGCTCCTGCACAAACAAAGGAACTTCAGTCACATAGCAACCAGCTTTTGAATATCACTTTAACCTATGGTACTCCCCTATTTGCCTTCTGCTTCCAAGGAAGCAAGAAATAAGACTATTTTTGCTATTTTTTCTAAATTAGCAAGAAGTAAATAGAAGAATAAGCTGTTTAACTATAATTTGTTGCAGAGATGTAGAGAAAGTCATGTGAAAGGAACACATAAGATTTTTAGAAACGGGTCCGTGTGTATGTATGTGTGTGAGTGTGTGTGTGTCTGTGGACATCATAGCTCAAAAACGAAAAGACCGTTGGATGCTAAACTTGGTATTTATGTTTGGTATCTTCCAAGGATGCGACACGCAGATTTTAAAGAAAATCCCCCAAATCCCTACTACCCTTTACATGAAACATTTTTTCAGAAATATTGTTTTTTTTAAAAACGGCTCTAACGATTTTGATTAAAATATCGTATATTAAAGATATTTAACTGACAAATAAAATGTATATCTTGAATTTTCTGGGAATAGCCTCTGAAGACTACTTTATTCTGGATGAATATTGAGGAATTTTCCATAACTACTAAACCGTAAGAGATAGACAAAAACACACAGTTTATATTATACACCTACATTTTTCGTGCAGTTTATTGTTTTTGAGATATTCAT
Source organism: Hymenopus coronatus (assembly GCA_030762935.1). Lineage (NCBI taxonomy): Eukaryota > Metazoa > Arthropoda > Insecta > Mantodea > Hymenopodidae > Hymenopus > Hymenopus coronatus. Next base: position 20,829,460 of record CM060885.1, read on the forward strand.
TGTTTTTGGTTTCAGCCTTGAAAAAAATTATACTTTTCTCATACGGGAATTTGTCACCTCCTGTCCATACAAATAAAGGAACTTCGGTCACATAGCTACCAGGTTTTGACTATCACTTCAACCTATTGTACTCCCTTATTTCGCTTCTACTTACAAGGAAGCAAGTAATAAGACTATTTCTGCTAATTTTTTCTCGATTGGATGAAGTAAATATTGGCATAAGATTTTTAACAATAATTTGTTGCAGAGATGTTGAGAAAGTCATGTGAATGGAACACATCAGATTTTTACTTTCTCTACACGTACTATGTACATAGTGTATAGAGAAGATATTGCACTCCACCCAGAATTCGATACCAAGATTTCACCGGAAATTTAAGTTTTAGGGTCCTCTGTATAAAAAAAAAAGCTAATATAATGTTCTTAGAACTGCAAATACATAAGATTGGATAATGGCTACTGTGGATTATAAAGTTAAGAGTAGAATTTGTGTAATAAAGAGTAAAGGTAAAAGATATATTATTATTGTTCTACCAGTATTTCCTAAAATTCACATAAACATCCGTGTGTGTGTGTGTGTGTGTGTGTGTGTGTGTGTGTGTGTGTGTGTGTGTGTGTGTGTGTCCGTGTGTATGTGAACACCATATCTCAAAAATGAAAAGTCGGTGAAATACCAAATTTGGTATTGAAGTTTAGTATCTTCCAGGGATGCCTCGAACATTTTGAAAAAAGAATTCCACCACCCCAAACTACCCTTTACATGGAACATTTTTCGAAAATTTTGATTTTCTAAAAATGGCTCTAACGATTTTGATTAAAATATCGTATATTAAAGATATTTACCTGACAAATAAAATGTATATCATGAATTTTCTGGGAATAACCTCTGAAGATTACTTTATTCTTGATGAATTTTACGAAATTTTGCATAACTGCTAAACCGTAAAAGTTGGACATAAACTTACCACACAAAAAATGTAGAGCGCGTTAAAACACACAATTTATATTATATAAATGTTTTTCGTGGAGTTGATCATTTTTTAGATATTCCGTTTTTTTTTTTCCATCCAGCGTTTAACTAACACTTAAACCTATGATACTCCCTTATTTCGCTTCTACTTCCAAGGAAATAAGTATTCCTGCTAAAAGTTTCTCGATTAGCATGAAGTAAATAGAAGTATAAACTTTTTAACAATAATTTGTTGCAGAATGTAGAGAAAGTCATGTGAATGGATCACATCAGATTTGTAATAAATATAATCCAAAACACATTTATTATTTAGTAATTACCTGCTGGAAAATGAATCTTAGGTATATTTTGCATAAAACAAAACATTTTCCCTATAATTAATTCTATATTTAGTCTTTAAAATTTAACTCATTGTAATTAATTTACCCTTTACAGACCCATCAAATTACAACATTCTGTGTAATTTGCAATCTGCATCTAGATTTAAGCTGGTAATCTTGGCATTTAGAATATTACATAATTTTACATATTTTGTTGATGTTTTTGTTACATAAATATGTACATATTTCACACCTTGATATTACATAAAATTCCGGGCTCTGCTCATCACACTTGGCGAAGGGGAGTATTAATTTAGAAACGTACTTTAGGACACGTGGATCTTGGAGAGGAATATTATGTAAGCTTTTAAAATGAGAAGTCTGGGTAACCTACATCGTTAATTGAAGATCATATATTCTGAATAATAAATATTTTACAAATGGAAATACAACTTGGTTCATCGTTAATTAAGAAACTCTATGAATACAGCTCGGTGGGCGTGCAGCGCGAATTATGTATAGCTTTTGACTAGGAATGCAAAAATCATCACCAGTGCCAAGGTGTAATTATTTACTAGGGTCGGCTGATAAGTCCCGGGCCTCTGAATGAAAACAGCATTTAATTTTTTTTTTTTCTCAACATAATCTTGTCATATCGGTGTTCTACTTTAATTAAACCACCTCTGTATTGTTATTTATCAAGGTCCTCAAAATAGCTGTTTACGCATCAATGGCCCCCTCGTTGCTGTGAAATCTTCGTCCTCCAAGAATTTTTTGAGGTTTGTGAACAGGTGATAGTCACTGGCTGCTAGATCTGGCAAATAGGGTGGATGTTCAAGCAATTCCAACTTTAATTCGCACATTTTCCTCTTGCAATGACGTTGTGACGTGTTCATTGTTGTGATGAAACATTTTTTTTTTCTTTTCTCCTCATCACTCAAACGTTGCAGTTAGCTTGTATAGCACTCACCAGTGATACTTTTACCATTTTCCAAGTAGTCAATAAAATAATTCCCTGTGCATCCCAGAAAACACCCACAATTACTTTGTTAGCTGACAAAATTGACTTTCCCTTTTTTGGAATTGGTTCATCTGAGAAATGCAATGAACTTCGTTCGTGAGAACTGCATTTGATTGGTAGTGACGTTGATAACGATAAACAACCTTCACATTAAGCCACAAAAAAAGACAACTTTAAAGTTTTTACGAAAATGGAGGATTTGGAAAAACGAGAAGTGGTTAAATACTTCCATTTGAAAAGCTTAACGCGTAAAGAAATCAAGGAAGAAATTCACAGTACATTGAAAGACTCAGACCCTTCATATTCAATGATTAAAAGGTGGGTTGCAGAGTTTAAAATGGGTTGTACGAGCAATAGTGATAAGCCTCGCTCTGGACGCCCTGTAGAAGTGACAACTCCAGAGATCATTGAAAAAATCCATCGGTTAGTACTGGAAGACTATAAAAGCTGTTTAAGGTAGCAGAGGCTGTAAACATATCAAAAAAATGTGCACATAATATTTTAAGTAATGTTTTGGACTTTCACAAGGTCTGTGCAAGGTGGGTGCCGCGTTTGTTGACACCTGACGAAAAGTTGCAAAGAAAAACTGTTTCTGTTAAGAATGTGGATCTATACTGTAAAAATCCCAGTACATTTTTGAGACGGCTTATTACCATCGATGAAACTTGGATACATCACTACACTCCAGAAAGCAAATCATAGTCAAATCAGTAGATTGCGCCAGATGAACCAACTCCAATTAAAAAGGCAAAGTCAATTTTGTCAGCTAACAAGGCTATGGCGAGCGTTTTCTGGGATGCACAGAGAACTATTTCTATTGATTACTTGGAAAAGGGTAAAAGTATCACTGGTGACCATTACGTAAGCTTACTGCAATATTTGAGTGATGAGGTGAAAGGAAAAGGACCTCGTTTAACAAAACAAAATCTTGTTTTATCACGAAAATGCTCCGGCCCAATGGGAAAAAATGTGTGAATTGCTTGAACATCCACCCTATTCGCCAGATCTAGCATCCTAAACCTCAAAAAATGTATTGGAGGACGAAGATTTCACAGCAACGAGGTCATTGATGCGGTAAGCAGCTATTTCGAGGACCTTGATAAATCGCACTACAGATATGGTTTAATTAAATTAGAACACCGATATAGCAAATGAAATTACCCTTATGGAGATTATGTTGAGATATAAAGCAAAATTTTAAATGCTGTTTTCATTAAGAAACCCGGGACTTATCAGCCGACCCTATTATTTATCCTTAATGCACATCACCTGGTTTCCAATGTCGCGGGTTCAAACCCGTCTAAGGACGATGAATTCTTTCCGATTATAAAAATCCTTAGCATGACCTCCTTCGGAAGAGAAATAGAGCCAGTGGTCCCGTGTTATAAATTTACGACGCGTAAAAGAATCTCCAGCTTAATAAACAGGTCTTTGAGCATACTTAAGATATAACATTAATAATTAAACAAAATTAATTAATACACTGTCATTCCCAATGGATGGCGCACGATAAGTCACCCGATTGAATTTTGGTCCTACAAATATACTATTGGGGCAAGAACTGTCAAATTGTGCGCTTAGTTTCATATGGCTCATAGAAATTACTCCAGATGTCGTTACGAGCTCATTGCTCCTGTTTTGAGTACGCTATTTCAGTTTGCCGCGATGGCGAACAAAGGACGGTTGACCGTCGCATAAAAGACGAAGATTGTGTTACTCTTCGCGGCGACGAACAATGTTACATTGACACGGAGAAGGTTTCAAGCTCATTTCGTCACACGGTGGGCTCCCTGCCCACAGACAATACGCAGATTACACTACACATTTGCAAGTACTGGATCTGTTTTTGAGTGTAAGCGGCCGCATACATGTACCGTACGTTCGCCGCAAAACATGAAGCAGTTCGAATGACTTTGACTCGTAGTCCGAGTAAATCAACAAGAAGAGCCAGTGCCAAGTTGGGAATTTCACGCCGATGTGTACAAAGAACTATTCAATCCGAGTTCCGCTTGTATCCATACAAGATGACTTACGCATAGGCTTACTGCGAGAGATAAGGAGCAGAGACTACAGTTTGCTAGGTGGGCAATTGAGCAAGACACAACACATGGTTTTCTGACGATGCTTAATTATAAGTGAACGGTGTTGTGAACAAACAGAACGTTCGATTTTGGGCACTGAATCTCCGCAAATAAGACACACGAAAGACACCTACGGGGAGAAAGAGTGCGTGTGGGTCGCGATGTTAACCCATGGAATCATCGGTCCGTTCTTCTTCGATGCTACAGTAACCGATCAACGCTCCTCAACTCATAGCCACACGTCTTCCATTGCAGACACAATGGTTCATGCAGGATGGAGCACGCCCCCATATTGCCAACGTCGTGCGTGATTTCCTACACGAAAGACTTGGCCTTAGGGTATTGTCAAACAGATTTTCAGAGCGATATGAAGGAGGAGGAATGTGACCGCTCCACAGCCAGGATATTAACCCATGTGACTTCTTCCTTTGGGGGTTCCTTAAAGAAAAGATGTACCGCAGAAAACCCGAAAATGCAGTGCAACTTAGGACTGTCATTCTGGAGTTATGCCACGCCATTCCAGAAGATTTGTGTCGCAGAGTCGTCAAACATGCACGTGTGCGATTTGCAGAAGCTATAAACCAAAATGGCGGTCGTATTGGACCATTAGGTTGTATTTCCAAGCGGTATTCTTTACTTCTACGTCAATAAATTACAAGTCTTGTCAACAGCAAATGTGCTATTCATGAAACAAATCAGGTGAGTTATTTAGAATTGGCTGCTGAGAACCACAGCAGCGATATTTAAAAAATCTGTATGTGAATTTAGAATTTTAGAATTTTCTAAAAGGAATTTTAAATGTTGATGCTCAATTTGATTTCATGCCACACGATGCATAATTTTAATGATGCACGATATACGTAACAACCGAGTTAAATTTGAGTCGTAAAAATACGAGTTCTCATCAATCTTAACTGTGTGGTCTTCGTCAGGGAACTGCATTTTTTTTTTTTTTTTTTTTTTTTTTTGGTGTTGTCCAGCTTCGCCCACCTAGTGACGGTCATCCGCAAGGGATCTATATAGTCTTCCCTACCATGCACTGAGCTACGCTACAGTGACGAATGGGAAGATTAGGTTAGGAAGGTTTCCGGTACTGCTCATTTTTTTATAGTGTTTGACCTCCTCTTTTTCTACATATGGCACCAAGGACAATGACACTGATGATACATGGAATGCAGATAAAGTACAGGTGGAATGCGATGGCGAGGGAAACCGGAAACACCCAGAAAACCCACCCCACATACCACAAATCCTACATGCGGTCGCCTGGGATTGAAGCCGGCCGTCTTGGTGAGAGACAAGTGTTTTAATGTTGTATTCACAATGAAATGCAAGCGCAGACGCAATTTAAGCGCAAGAGTTTGGACTCCTGTTATTAATGTAAGCATTCACATAGAAACGCAACGCAATACAACGCAAGAGCTTGAAAACTCCAAACTCTTTCCTTGTGTTGCGTGCAAAGAGGATGAAGTCTGCTTCTTTTCTCTATGCATTACCTATGAAATCAACAACAGACGACCGCACTACCAGATTTTACAGGGCCTGCTGTACATGCATGCTTTTCTATTTGGCCGTGCCGGACAATCTCTAATCTGCCTCAAGAGGCTCTGAAGTCTCCTTGCGAATCCTTCTTTGATTTAATGGATGTAACTATCGTCTGTGTATAGATTTATTACTTCTCTTAAATCTAAGACACAGAGAGATAATTCTTAGTTCATTAAATGTGTAGCTTTATCACTTACTACAGTCTCTATGCCGGTACTATTTTCGGCAATTCTGCACAACGGCTCTATTAATTCTGCCGTCTGCAAAACGGAAAGTACTATATAATATTCCATTCAATAATTTTGAATGAGCAATTATTCTGACGTCACTGGCGCGTACGTCAGTTGTTAGTATGTAAGGTATTTCTTTTGTAAAAGATTGAGTGAACTTTTTTATGTAGTATTGTTGGTTATGTTATTCAGTTTGTAACTTGGAAGATTTTTGCATGTAGCTTGCAGATCTAGAAACCCATAATTTCTTGCGTTGCGCTTACGATTGCATTGTGAATGGTCTTCTCTTGCGCTTGCACTTATGCTACATTACGTCTGCGCTTGCATTTCGTTGTGAATGTAGCATATCAGCCCTTAACGCCGTAGCGAACCGAATGTTAGAAGATGATCACTACAAAGACGCCTGAATACAGGAGAGTATGTAAACAAAATGGGGGTTAGGTACTGGTCTTGCCGAGAACCAGGACCTATTGTTAATGGTGGTTTTTCATGTTCGTGCAGGTGGAGTTAGACTAGGTTCCATGCTCAGAAAATGTTTAGGTTCATTACCCTCTATTGAGCTTCAACTGGAGAGGGAGTTGAATGTAGTTCTTCAGTTCACTGCTGATGGTCCTTAAAGCAAACTAAGGAAGGATATATACAAGGGTTAAAAAATAAAAAATATCTCTATATACGCTGTATATAACAAGCGCGTAGGTCTATGTAAGCATGTGTAAATGGATACACACATGCACTCATACATAAACTCACACATGTTTATATAAAACTACTCTTAGGATTTTTTATTTATTTAATGGCAAAATCCATTTCCATATCCATTTATTAACACAAAAATAGCTCTGTTGCTGTTACATTCCTTCAGCCATGCAACAGTGTATGATTTACATCAAATCATACAAAATGGTAAATCATATAAACAATACAAGAGGGCTCATATGAGGGGGCAACTGCCCCCAAAATACACACCTCCACAAGGAAAAGCAAATCAATCAAAGAAAAAAAAATCTGTTGTGTTCCATTCACATGACTTTCTCTTTACATCTACAACAAATTATTCTTAAAAAACTAATGTTTTTATTTACTTAATGCTAATCGAGAAAAAATTAGCAGAAATAGTCTTATTACTTACTTTCTTGTAAGTAGGAGCGAAATAAGGGAGTACCATAGGTCAAAGTGACAGTTAAAAGTTGGTTACTATGTGAGTGCTGATCCTTTGATCGTTAGAGTCATTTCTGAGAATATCAAAATTTCCGAAAAAAAGTTCTATGTAAAGGGTAGTTGGGGTGGGGGATTTTTTTAAAATCTTCGTGTCGCATCTTTCAAAGGTACCAAACTTAAATACCAAGTTTGGTATTTAACGGTCTTATCGTTTTTGAGCTATGCTGTCTACAAACACACACAGAGCCTTTTCCAGAAATGCTTTTTTTGGATTCAGGGGTACGCAAAACATGTATTTCCGGTGAAATCTCGGTATCGAATTTTTGGGTGCAATACAATACCTTCTCAATACACTATGTACACAGTACGTGTAGAGAAAGTAAAAAAAATGTCCGGCTCACAGTAATGCCACAAGAAATACAATCATTCAACGCCTCCACGAAGTAGGGTAAACATTAACTAACACACACACACACAACACCAAAAAAGCAACCAATAGCTGCGTTGGGCAGCCAAGCGACAGTTTGGCAGAAGTGAACAGACGGCCATCAACGGAACGCATCGCCTGCGGTGCCACAAGTAGTAAAAACGGGCGTTAAACACTACCAAAAAAAAAAGGAACTCAACTTAAAATGAGCCTTCCAGACGGTGCTTGCGATGGCCAAGTTCATGAGTGCCGATGTTCCTGATTAATGGGTTTTGATGGTGGCGGAGGGTTGTCCATAAGCGCCTGTCCCGAATATGCACCGCATCCACCAATAATGGCACATTCAGCTTATCATGTTGTTGGAAGTAAGAATGGGGAGGCGTAAAATGCGCCGTAGGCAAACATTCTGCCCACACTGTAGGGTGGACCAGTGCATCAGTCGCGGTTACGAGGCCGCCTGGGTAGGTGGTGACTGCCCGAGTAACCTTAAAACGAAGTGTAAGTGAGGTTATTAAGCCGTAATTGCGGTTTTTTTTTCTCGAGTGTTTTACTTACTGTATCTGGTACTTTTTGTGTACACGATGACAACTAGATATACACGTCAAAATAGGTTAAATGCGACCTTTAAAAATGAAGACCAACGCCCATCTGCAATGCATTTGTTGGATTGATGCAGTATTGCATGTAAAAGATTCTGACTTATTAGCTATTCAGTAGGTAGAGAAACAAAATGCAGCCTACATTAAATTTACGACCGAAGCAGTTTACAACGGCTATCTCCAATGTCACACGGGTGAGTCTCAAAGTGAATTGTCAAATGGGGAAACTACAATTGTAAAAACATTAAACCCGCAGAAGAACTAACTACTGTGCGTGTTCTAAATATTCCACTTGAAATACCCAATGACTGTGTACGTAATGTACTCGCGCAAGGCAGACTAGTGGAAAGGCAGAATTGGGCAAATCGGTACCATTTTCTTGTGAAAACTGGAATCAGGATTGCTCATATGCAAATACACAAAATGATTCTCGACAATATATATGCTGTTCATCACGAGGCTTATGTGACTTACCCCGGGCAAGAACAGGTTTGCTACTCGTGTGGCAGTTTTTCTCATCTCCAGCACGCGTGTCCTAATAGAGGTATTCGGCGGCCCGTTAATGTGCAACCCCGGCAGCGCCTCCTGCTTAGTGACCTATTTAAGCAGTCCAACCCTTCGCCTGATCTGTCTGTCGACACCGTTCCATTAGAACAACCGGAATGATGCGACACAAATGCACATTGAATCTCCTGTGCCTGAATCTTCATTGCCCTTTTCCAGCGAGTCGTTGGTACAGGAGCACAGTTTCTGGAGTGATGGAAGACATCTGCAGTCTTACCAGTAGAATAACAGATGGCCCTTTCGGAATCGGAAACCGACTCTACTGACGAACACTCTGAAGAACATTCTAAGCTGCCCGAGTGCCACATTCTGCTGGTGATGCTACTGTGGTTTTTGGAACAAGTGTTTTGCTGGTACATAAGGGCAACAACAGTGCCCCTCTTGGTATTGCAGGGACAGACGTCACAAATTCCTCAAGCTCAGATATCACATTGAGTGATGGCAATTGGATTGAAGCAATGGAAGCAGAATCTCCTTCAGCAAACGGATCTGTAGGGCCACCACGGGAAGAGACATGTACCGAAGTTTCTATGGTTGGTTCTGCCAATAAGCGTCGGGAAAAGCATCAGATAGTAAACTTAGTTTTCCTCTCCTTCGTAAGCAGGAATAGAGGTAACGCTGTTGCGCTCTTTAAGTTCACTAGGATCACAAACTTAACTGTCAGTTTCATTATATGAGTTTTTTACCTTACTTGTTCCCACAGCAAACTTCACTGGTAGTTCTTCACCGACCAAACTATATGCATTACAGCGCTTTTTTTTATGGCTATGACGTTGACATTTTGTTCTTGCAAGAAGTTGCCTTCACCGATTTTTCTTCTTTACGTCATTGTGCAGTGCATATTAACGTGGGGACAGAACGCCCGGGTACGGCACTTCTCACAAAACCTGGAATTGCTCTTCAGTCCACTGAAAGTCTTCCTTCGGGACGTGGTATCTATCAGGACCATGGCTTCATGAATATCTATGCGCCTTCAGGAAGTAACAAACGTAAGGAAAGAGAAGATTTTTTTCACCTACTTACCATATTTACTTCGTAGACTGCATCATCACTACATTTTAGGTGGAGACTGCGTCCTTCGACCGGAAGATTGTACTGAGGCCTACCGACCTAGCACCAGTTTGCAACAGCTGACGCTAATCTCCGTATGAAGGATGCATGGTTGTTGAGACAACGATCGGCTGCGCCTACCTATGTCACTACTAACTCTGCCTCTCGCCCGGATCGTTTCTATCTACCTGAGAAAATTGCTGGAAATGTTAGTTCCATTGCTCGTGTGTCACTATCCTTTTCACACCATTTAGCTGTCCTCAGCATTGACTTACGTCTATCCTTTCTACCTCTTGGACGCTCCTACTGGAAACTTAACACCACCGCTCTTGGGCTCAATGCTCCGACGGAAGAATTAACAGCATTATGGAAGTGCTGGTCCCAAAAGAAGTCTCACTACAGCGATATCGCTGATTGGTGGGACCTGTACGTTAAGCCTTGTTTGCGACGTTTCTTTAAAAGTAACTCTTATGTAAATATGAGGGTGGTGCCCTTCATGCGCGCTCCAACTTCTACAAGGCCAAAATCTTGAGTATTTATAGGAAGCGCATGGAAGGCTTACAGGTTAGAAGTCGCCTCAATAGCTCGGTGGAGGAGGAAAATATCAATATTTATCATCTTATACACACGTACAAACAACGTCGTTCCAGTCTCATACTCAAGGTGCAGGATGTAGATGGACACTTGTACACGACGCAGTCGTCTATTAGTCGTACCTTGCGCTCTCATTTTGAAAGACTTTTCCAGTGGGAGACAACTGAAATCAACCCACTCACACTTAGACGCCTGTAAACCTACACCCCTCTCCCTCGGTGAAGGCCCTTCAACAGCTCCTCTGCAAAGCTGAAGTGTATAGTGCTCTTCTTCAGGGAAATACCTCCAAAACGCCTGGCCAAAATGGTTTACCCATGAAGTCTGTTGGGTGACAATTTAACTGCAGTATTCAACTCTACCCTATGGCGCAGATATCTCTGTGCATCTCAAAAACGAGGTGTAATAGTTCTTATTAAGAAGAAACCCCACTCTTCCTCTGTTCTTTCGACCCATTCACTGTTTAATTATGATTACAAAAGTTTGGCTCGTGTTCTGGCAAACAGAATTCGCTCTTTTCTGGAGAAGCTCATTCATCCTTCCCAACATTGTGGTATTCCGGAGCGCAACATTTTCGACGGTTTGTGTGCCGTACGTGACTCCATTGCCCACAGTGCTCAGGGCTACAAACACATATTATTGTCTTTGGATTTCAGACGAACTTTTGATAGTGTCAGTCATGACTTTTTATTCAAATGTTTAGCATGACATGGCCTCAGTGATGTCTTTATCTCCTACATACAATGGTTGTATACGGGTATCTCTAGCTGTGTGCAGGTTAATGGCTTTCTCTTTCGTGGTTTCCCATTGGTCGTTCTGTTCGGCAAGGATATACAGCGTCTAAGCCATTATTTGTGCTAGCCTTAAATCCATTCCTTTGTCACCTACACACTAATATTGTTGGAATTTCCTTATATACTCACAGACTGAGTGCCCTGGTATTTGCTGATGATGTAAGCGTTGTCCTTGCTGATGAGCTCGATCTTCGCTCCTTCTGGAGTATCTTGCAAAGTTATAGTTTTGTTTCTGGTCTTGAGATCAATTAGCAGAAGTCCAAGGCGATTATCTTCGGACGATGGCTACGCCTCCATGTTTAGCGCCACTTCAGATTGTTTCCCAACTCAAAGTTTTAGGTGTTTTCTTCACAACTTCCTTGGGAGCAATGCAGCATCTGAATTGGGAACCCATTGTTGGCAGGATAAAGTACTCTATCAAGGACCTGTACCATCGAGATTTGTGTCTATATCAACGAGGATGGGTGGTACACATATACTTGCTTTCCCAGTGTTGGTTTGTCCTCAGGTTTTGCCGCTGTCTAAGCTATATGCAAGGCAAATCATACGTGCGATTTCTTGGTTCATGTGGCAGGGCTGTATTTTTCGAGTGTCAATGTCTACATTGTATTTATCTCCGCAAAAAGGTGGAATTGGGCTGATAAATGTTGGATTTAACTGTCTGGCATTGTTTCTTAGTGATTGTTTCTGCCTCGTGGTTGCAGCCTTGGTCCACTACAGTTGATCTAAGTAGTCCTGTGGAACTTCGCTCTATCCCAGCTGCATTACGATACCTACACACATTTTTCTTGGAACTGTGTTATTTAAGTCTATCTTGTTCACAACCCGGAGGGCATCTGACACGACGCATCTATCAGGAGCTGCTTCAATTTGCGAAGGTCCGTCAATGCGTCTTGAACGAGCCGCGTCACTGCATCTGAATTAACAACAACTCTGGAAGAATTTGAGCGGCGCTGTCCTTCCGTACGCAGTTCGCTCCCTTTGGTATCAAGCAATCCATGATATCATACCGATACGACAACGTCTGGCAGCTGTTCACCTGAGTGACTTCCCGACATGCCTCATTGTCATCAACTGGATACTGTATTACATCGTGTTGCTACATGCTCCACTGTGTCTGATGTGTATACCATTGCTATAACCTTTTTGGGAAAGTTAGATTTACCAAATTGTGCTCCAGAAACCTTTCTTCGTCCAGATTTTCCGCACCCCTTAGGAGGCAGAACACATTGCTATGGATTATTGGGCACACGATCTTTTATGTTCTTTCGCACTTCTACAGTGGTGTGGATCCGATACAGTACATGTACTACATGATGAGGGCGAGGTGGAAGATTAGCACCAGGAACAATTCTTGACAGTTGCTTGCGAGTTCTTGATACTTTAAAAAAAGTGGTGGACTGTCTTGGTTCAATTTGTTAATGATTCTAGTACTATCATTATGGCCATATTGTGTTAAAAACATCTAAGTATAGTATTATAAAGCTATACTATTATTAAAGGTTAAAAAAAGGCAGTATGTTCTTTTTTTGACTGCTCCAAACTTTGACGAAAATTCTATTTATTTGGGCAGCAATCCACGCTAATCTCGCCAGTTAGAAAAACTGATGTTGGGCGACGATTTGAGGACACTTTTGTTTAAATTTAAATATTATTTTCTCATTGGCTCTAAAGCAGCGTCATGGTGCCTTCTCCAACAGACCCTTACGCTTGGGGGGGGGGCGGGTGAAGGGGAGCCTAGCTGTCGCTACACTAGATGTCCGAAGGTTACACCCTCCGAGAAAATTATATTTTGCCTTTCTGTACAGCTTTACCGAGAAATAGTACTTAAATCATGTCGCTATTTATTCATCGATATAGCTCAAACTTAAAACAGATGTTCAGTATTGTACTGGCTTTCCAATGGTATATTTACATAGTTTCTCTTCCAACAGCTAGCCTGTGCATGCACTGGGTAGACAGTTTATCCTGAAAGAGCGGAGTAAAACGAATGTTTATATCCCAAAGGTGTATTTGTGGCTATATGTACTCAATCCCAACCACACAGATGTGGTTTTCTAGTGGGGGATCTGCCATAGGTCCACACGCAAGTTTTTCGCGTAATTTTTTCGACTGTCCATTCCGGGTGTCAAGTAGTGGACATCCATCCAGTTGCTGATCACTCCCAAAACCACATAACTTTCTTTAAGCACGAGATTTGGTAAAAGTACTTATACTTTCCCAGATGGAAGTGTCCAGTTTTCTTTTGTTCTATTCCAGGTCAAGCAACGAAGCGATTTGCAATGACAATCGCATAACGACAGCTTTTAGTGCATTTGACTATCACTTTAACCTAGTGCATTCCCTTAGTTCCATTCGACTTATAAGGAACTAAGTAATAACATTCTGCTAATGTATATCTCGAGTAGCATAGTGTTGAAAGATGAAATATCTTTTGTAAGAAGTGTGTTTGTAGAGTAGCTAGAGAAAGTCTGGTGAGTGTAACACATCAGAGTTTTTTTCGTGGAGTTTACCGTTTTAGAGATGTTCCTTATTAGTTTCATTTGTAAAGTACTTATACTTTTTTCAGACAGAAAGAGTCCATTTTTCTTTTGTTCTACTCCTGGACAAGGAAAGAAGCGATTTGCAATGACGATCGCATAATGACAGCTTTTAAAACATTTGACTATCACTTTAGCCTAGCGCATTCCTTTAGTTCCCTTGTACTTGTTAGAACTAAGTGATAAGAACGCTCGGTTAATGTTTATCTCGATCAGCATTGTGTAGAAAGAAGAATATTTTGTAAGAAGTTTGTTTGCAGAGCAGCTAGAGAAAGTCTCGTGAGTGTAACGCATCAGATGTCTTTATGCTGAGCCTTTCACTGCATGGTCATATCGGCGGCATTTCCCTGTGGAACATATTGTCTTTTGGCAATGGTGTTAACTCATGAATGTTTGTTGTCGTTGGGTTGTATTTCCTTTAATTTTTTTCATTAAATCACATTCACGCTGTCATTCATACTTCTAAACTCTTGGCTAAAGAAAATTCTCCGCCCCCAGCCGGGAATCAAACCCGGTAACCCTCGCACAGCAGGCAGGAGCTCCACCGACTGAGCTACGGAGCCAGCCGCTGTTCGTTGCTTGCAGACCTACGGACACACAGACACACACACATACATTCTTCACGGACCTATTTCTAAAAATGTAATGCATTACATTTACATAACTTTCTCTATTTAATAACTCCATGGCACGAAAGCTCACAAAGAACCTTGGCCTACCGTCCGGCCACGCGTCCATCATCTCGATCCATGACAGGCGTCATGGATGGGGTACGGTATTGGAGGGTGGGACGTGATCTGCGCCTTGACCCCCCGGGCCAATTAATGCAATCCTCAAGACCTGGAGCAGCTACTTCTCCATCAAGTAGCTCCTCAATTGCCCCCCTCAGGGACCTCACGAGGCTGAGTGCACCCTGAACCAGATCACCAAGCGGGGGGAAATCCCCACGCCGCTACTGTGAATGGAACCCAGGTCTCCCGTTTGGTAAGCAGCCGCGCTACCGCCGCTCTAAAGAGACGACAACTTTCTCTATTTATTCTTTAACAAAAGTTTGTTTCAAGATTCCGCGAGTTCGAATCTCGCGCGCTGTAGGGTGAGATACACAGATAAAATGTTTCTCGGGGTTTTCCCTTATCCTGAGAAGACGAATGTCAAGTAACCTTTAAACTCCATGAACCCCGAAATTATTTGATTATAATGTCATCATTTCATTCACCATCCGAATTGACCAACCACGAGATAAACATAGTAGAAAGTGTATTATTACTTAATGTCTTATAAGTAGAAGGGAAGTAAGAAAATACACTAAACTAATCGATAGTTAAATATTCTAAAAGCTGGTTGCTATGTCATTGAAATTTGATTCTTTTGGCGAGGCCAGGAGTAAAGCAAAACAAACAAAAAAGACAAATTCCTGTATGAGTAAAGTTTAAGTAGGGTAAAACTGAGGAACATATCGGTGACGGTTTACTTCACAAAATATGCACATCTCTTACCGTTCACCAGTTATGCAAAAGTCATACAGAATGAAGAGGTCTTCAGAGGTTAATCCCGAAATTTCAATATATACATTTTATTTGTTAAGTAAATGTCTCTAATATACGATATTTTAATCAAAACCGTTAGAGCCATTTTTGAGAGAAAAAACTTCCAAAATTCGGGACAAATAGTTGCTCTTCCACATACGAATTATTCACGACCCGGAATATCTAGCATAAATCCGGGAAGTCTGGCAACCCCATCATAAAAAGTAAATATTAAATCATTGTTTAAGACTGTGTTTTATAAATAACTGCGAAAAAACGTATTGCTGTTCTTTTGGAGGCAGTCTCGAGAGTTTATTTAGATCGAAAATCTCCTCTAGAGAACAGGACTTCATTGGATCATATGGCATGTTTGTGTGGGTGTCTGAGTATTTAAATAATGCTTCTAGGAATAATATAGGCATAGACGTTAATATGTATTTGTGAATACACCATGGCAGAAAAGAACTCAATACTGAAAGTTTTGTGATATCATTAAGAAAAGTATGTTTACATTATAGCTTTAACGTATTTTAAACCTTTACTGCTACCGCTACTGCTACCGCTACCACCACCACCACTACTACCAATAATAGTACTACCACTACTAATCTAACGTCTCTTTCTTTTGAAATAATACTAAAGATATCCTTAAGTTATTCAAAACCTTTTTCATCAATGTAAACGGTATTATAAATCTGGGAGAGTATCTAAATGGCAATTAAGGATATATCGCATCAGGACATCCACATAGTGTAGGCTAATGAAAATCCAATAATTCCTTTAAGGCGTGAAAAACTTAATTATAACGCTGACCTAGTTGAAATTGCTTTCCTTTGATGTTAATGGAGCTGCACTGTGTAAATCTGAGTCTTATATTTGGGAAAAAAATCGGCCCTTATGCAATCACAACATCTAAACAAAATAAATCAATGTTTACAAGGTGATCAGATGTTTCCGTCAATAATGCTTTGACACAGCGAAACCGAGTCCCGTTCACAATGAGATGTAGGCGCAGAGGCAGTGAAGGTGCAAGCTTGCACCCATGTTATTCATCGTTAGCATTCAGATAGACACACGCAACACGCTATGCTATGCAATGCAATACAACGCAACGCAAGAGTTTGAAAACTCAAAACTTTATCTTTGCGCTGCGTACACAGAGAAAGAATTCTGCATTCCTTCCTCTATGCTTTGCCTGCTGTACAACACAGACGATCGCACTGCGAGATTTTACAGCGCTTACTGTATATACCTGATCTTCTTTTTGCCGTGCTGCACTATCTCTCATTTCTCTCAAGAGGTTATAGGAATCTCCTTGCGAATCCCCTTTTGATTTATTCGATGTACCCACCATCTAAGTCTAAATTTCTTGGCAATTCATAGTTGATTAAATATGCAGCTTTATCACTTTCTGCAGTCTCCATGCTTTCATTATTTTCATAATTATTAGACTATTACTGTGACGTCACTGCTGCGAGAGCGAGGCCCACTCTATCACATGGGCCTCGCACGAGAACCCGGTGTTGGTATGTAATTTTATAACCTATTTATTTGCAAAAGATTGAGTGAATTTTGTTATATAGTATTGGTGGCTATGTCATACAATTTGAAATTTGCGGAGCGCTTGGAAGATATCAGTATGTACCCAATTTACAGATCTAAAAAGGCGTGCCAAAAACTATATTGCGTTACGCTTACGACTGCATTGTGAATGAACTTCCCCCGCGCTTGCGCTTAGGCTGCGTTACGTTTGTGCTTGCATCTCTGAATGTAGCTTTATGAAGAAATTTGGTGCACCCTTTAGCATTTTTGGTAAGGTTGATTACAATTCTTCTTACTGATGGAACAAGAAAAGAATGCGACAAATTGACTTACTATTAGTAAATATACTGCCATACAGTCAACATTGTGCGTCAATTATCTATGGAAGAATGTGTGTTTATACGCAAAGTTTACTTAAAACACGAATCTGCTCGCTCTTGTACGCAGGGAGTTCGTTATGTATGGGAGCGTGCACAAGTTCGAAAGTATGGGCTCGATGTTTCACAAAAATGCAAGAGGAATATCAGTTTTAACAGAAAATAGATGAAATCGGTACCAGTTTAGCGCGATCACTTTGAAAATCACTACACAAATTAGCTCAACAAACAAGCGTGTCTCCGTTACACGTCTGTTAAATGAAACCCTCTCGTTATACACGAGTGCTAGCGAGAACATTTTTGCAAATAGATTGCTGAGAGCAGGTCAATATTTCCAGTGTTTACTATAATGCAAAGACTGTGATGCGCCTTTCCCGTTGCCACTTTCCTGAATACTCAGTTCTCTCGCACAGTAGAGAGAGGTCTCGAGAGAGGTTATGATATAAGTTAACGACCCTATACCTCCCCCTTTTCTTACCTTTATGTGTATAAGTTACTCAAAGGCATCACTCAAGAAATAATCGCATGCAAGCTAAGAAAGAGAACCAATATTACTGTTAAAACAATTTAGTTATGTTTTAATGTTTCATAACAGCAACAGAAAGCAGGTTTCTTGATAGTTTTCGGAACCACATAACACTTACATTGCACAAATAGGAGGAGGAAGATGGAGAGAAGGAATAGAAGAAGATAGTGAGAATGTGCCAAGAGAGGGGAAGGAGTCAGAAAAGAAGAGAGAAAAAAATATACGTGAAAGAAAGAGGGACATGGAAAGAATAGAGAGACCAGAAAAAAAAAATCAGAAAAGAAATTAATAACACGAATAAAACAGATGTTTGCTAAAAGATAAATATAAAAAGAAATTAACTATATTAATGAACATAGTTGAGCATTATTGTCATGGTAAAAGAGACAATAGAGGATTGAAGGCAATTATTTCAGCTACACTGTCGTTATCCTACGCAACTATTGTAAAAAAAAAACAGGAAATGTAAAAATAAATAAATAAATAAAATAATAAAATAAAAAGCACACAAGCTTCCTTAAGGATCTTAGGAGAAACATTCCAGGAAGTGCAAAGTAAAATTGACAGTGTTTCATAATTAATTAGCTTTGTATCTTTTAATAAGCAGCCCGGTTGGTGTGGTAGCTAGAATTCAACAATCTACTGGTCAACACCCAGTGCGGCTTTTGAAGACGTCGGTCAGCGGTTGATTACCTTGCTTCGCTATCGACGCAGATCTTTAACGGCTTTCTTAAAAACTGTCAAAAGTTGAGATAATTTTTTACCTGGAGAAGGCTTATGATACGTGTTGGTGAACAGGGACATCACCTACCCTCCACAAGCAGAATATAAGAAGTTGATTATGAGAGACCGCGTTTTCCGGGTAAGGGTCGGCTCGCGGTTTTTTTTTTTTTTTTTTAATTTTTATTTTTAATGCAAGAGCACGGAGTGCCACAGGGATCTGTACTAAGCGTGACGCTGTTTGCTATAACAATTCTATACCGCAATGTGTTCTCCCAGGAGCCTCGTCCTGATTATTCATAGACGGTTTTGCCATCTTTTGTACTTCTCAGCGTACACCATCAACTGAGAAATTACTATTCTTTAAATTCTGGCGTCGTGGGAGGTGATTGCCGACTTCTCTTCGACTGGGGCCAGATTTACTTTCATTCGCCGACAAGGCAAGATTCCTTGGGTTGGTATTCGATCGGAAACCTTGCTGGTCACCAAATACAGCACAGCTGAGAGCGCGTTCTCTGAATATTTTACGGATACTAAATGACAAATTTTGAGGAGCAGATCAGACAGTGTTGCTGTGTGTTCATGGTGCGCTGATCCAATCCAAGTTAGACTATGGTTGGATTGTTTATTCTTCAGTACGACCATCTGTATTGAGCAGATTAAACACTGTTCATAATTGGGGCATCCGTGAAGCTGTTGGAGCTTTTCCAACTAGTACAGATTTTAGCCTCTACGCTGAAATAGCAGAACTACATCTCACTGCTGGCGTGGTCTTGTTAGCAAATTATGGTTGTGGACTTAAAAACTTGCCTATGCATCTATTGCTTATCCCCCTTTAACACTGAACTGGGCGACCACTATTAACCTCTTACGTGGACCAATCCTGCAGGATTTCACTTCCGAGAGCTGCTTCGGAAGCACCATCTTGCCTCGCATGTTTTCCAAGAGGCAGAGGGTGAACCCAACTTGATTATGTGCTACATCTCACGTAGATCTCGGGATGACGGTTTATGGGAAATCTGGTACGCCTGTGTTTAGTATCCGAACTTTTTTTTTTTTTTTTTTTTTTTTTGTCAGATTGCAGTGGTCGTACTTATATATAGTGCACCAATAGTGCTGGATATGCCTTTGTTACTGCGACCGAACCATTTACGTTCGGGTTGCCTAGAGGCACATCCATTTATATGCAGAATTGTATGTTATTTCCCGAGCCATTCTTAATGATCGCTGTTGAAAATTGCATGATTGCCTTATTCTGAGTGACTCCCTTAGTGCACTTCAGAGCGTTCGTGAACTGTACAACTATCATTCTTTAGTGCAGCGCATTCAGCATGCCCTCCACGTTTTACACGCTTCCGGGGTTAATGTGGAGTGCGAATGGTTTTCTGGACACGTTGGCTTGCTGGGAATGAGCTGGCGGATTTGGCAGCAAAGTCGGCAAACAGGCCCAGTGTTACCTACAGTTACTTGTGCAACAGCCGGAGATTTTAGGGTTGTGCGAAGAGCGATACTTTCAGGCTGGTATGCGGACTGATTGGCTCTCCGAAGTGACAAGTTTAGGGAAGTTCAGGACCTCCCTATAAACGGGTAACTTCCTCGCGTATATCTCGTCATGAGGTTATTTTGGCTCGACTGCACATAGGTCATTATTTTTTTTACTCATAGTCATGTGTTTATGGAGGAGCCTCAACCTAACTTTCCGCTCTGTAGCGGGGCATTTTCCACCCTTCATGTTTTGATAGAGTATGCTCCTCTAAAATGTAAATGGAATTCTATTTATGAATGTTCCTTAACTGCTATGGTTTTGAATGTCCCATTTTCTACTGGGCGTGAAAGACTGCTTAATATTGCTCAGCGGCTTCTTTTATTAGTCTTGAGTTTCTTTTACGTTTCGAAAATATACGACACGTGACCAACGGCTCTACTTCCCCCTGGAGCCATGCTAAGGATTTTTACGCCCGAAAAAAACCCATCCAACCGGTGACCGTGACCAATCCCATCCCTCGTATGAAGTTAGCATGGTATCCATTACACCACGGAGGGCGACTAGATTATGCTCCTCTATGACCGGTACGAGCCATTCTATAAATGCCAGCCAGGTTTTCGGAGGTCCTGACCAATGATACCAGAGTGGCGGATAAGGTTTTTAAAATGTTTAGTAACATTTGCCTTCAGAATCTAGTTTTCTTTTGATGTTAAGTTTTATACCGGCTCACAATGGAGCGATAGGTAAGTCCCAGTAAACCTTGCCCAAAAGCTTTTGCTTTAATTATACTTATATCCCTTTCCCTCCATTGTTCGCTATTACTTTTAAGTTGCATCTATGGCTTTTACCATTTTAAATTTTGTTCACACAGACTTTATGTCACTTTGGCTGCATCTTTTCTACAATTGATTTTAATTATGTTTTTTATTTCTGGTTTTTATTTTATAAGGGCGCTAATAACCTTGATAGTTGATCGTCCTTAAACACCAATCATCATCAAAGACGCAAAATGTCATCGTTACTTTGATGGTCCGCTAATGATGAAAACACAGATGGAAAATCGCTTTGTATGTGAGGAATTGTAGCAAGAAAAGCTGGTGAATTAGAAAATAGTTCCGTGTCAGTAAACATCCTTGACTATGTGTCGTTCACCACAATATCAGAACTACGGATATGTTTATCGGTAAATTGAAACGAACTCAATTTGATTGCCCACTGCGCTATTTTACCTCAACAGCGGACATATCATAGTGCCCACGTAAAGGTCTGAAATAAAAGAAATGGCATGTTATTTATGGACGCTCTTTAACTGCTGTAGTTCTCAGCGTCCCATTCTAAATTGGGCGTGAAAGACCGCTTAATTTTGTTCAGAGGCCTCTCTATCAGGCTTGAGGTTATTTTACGTGCCGTAAATCTACGACACGAGACCAACGGTTTTACTTTCCTTCTGAAGGAAGCCATGCTAAGGATTTGCACGCCCGAAAAAATCCATCGTCCTCCGCCGACCTTGGTATATGAAGTTAGCATGGTAACCATTACACCTCGGAAGGCCTGATTATCACATTCTAATTGAAAGGGGCGATGCTCCAAAAACGGATGAAACTTATCGCAGGATAATAAGACCACCAGGGTGTCCAATTTATAAACAGAATCATTTCTCTCCACCAAGCTCAAACAACGGGAAAAGTAGCCTATCGGCCGACGAGCATTTTTCAGACCTAGCATTAAAACTGCGGCAATGCCTGATCGAGAAGCAATGGACTGAGCAATAAAATGTTGAGAGAAATTAGACACAGCCAAAACGGGAGGATTCGTAACTGCAGATTTAAAAATATCAAAGGCCGATTGTTGATGGGAAGGCCAAGAAAAGGTTACATTGTTACGGCGCAATTCGCTTAGCGATGTGAACAGTGTAGCAACATGGTGTATACATTTGGGAGAAAATATGTGATCGTTCCAAGAAACGAGGTCAACTGTTTGAGAGTTGTAGGAACCGGATAGCAACGAAGAGCTAACGTACGTTCAGAGTCAATGGAAATCCCTAATGAATAAACAATATGTCCCAAAATGAAATTTGAGAAGCTGCAAACTTGATCTTAGACTGACTGGCAGTAATACCAGCTTGTCGTAAACGTTGAAAACCCTATCGCAAATGTGTCAAATGGATTTCTAGATCAATAAAACAAATTACCATATCATAAAGGTTTTAAATACAAATTTAAACTTAAACTCGTTAAATAGTTTATCTAAATAATGAGAAAAGTACGTGAGCAGAAGGGACTCTACAAAGTTGGTTTAAGTTGTACGGAGTACAAAAAGATGTTAATTGTCTAGAGGTAGGGTCCAGAGGAACCTGATAATATGGCTAGTTAAGATCTAGAGCGGAAAGATTTTAGCATTGGACCGTGTCTGTGCCCATTTTACCCCGAAAGGCACGTAAGTGGATCGTCTCTTAAGGTTTGTACAAAGGAAAAGGGGCCCTTAAAAGATATTATGAAAACCATAGAATTTCAGCTCTCAAGGTTTAATAACTCCTAATCTCTAGCTTAGCGGATACAACTAATTACCCAAATGAACAACTTTTAGAAAAACCCTTTCCTGGATAAAACTTCAAACCAATAATAATGTCAGCTGAGAAATTATTTTGTATGGGACACAAGGAAATAATTTTCGCTGCACCGGAATTATTAAACACACACACACACACACACACACACACACACACACACACACACACACACTCACACACACACACACACACACACACACACACACACACACACACACTCTCTCTCTCTCTCTATACTCACATTGAGTTAAACTAATAGCGTGGAACCCGCACTCCAACCTCCAGCTATTTTGCTCACACTCTCACATAAGTGACTGACCTCACTCTACCATACGAAACTCCAAACCTGACCACGCAGCAGAGAAGGTCTGACGTCACAAGTTAAGAAAGCTTCCAATCGTACCGAAGTTTTGCGGGTCCCCATGGCCGCGCTCGCCAAGGCGTCCCGCTTTGTGCTTCGTAGCGCTGGGGATCGTGGGTTCGAGTCCCGCATTGGGCACGGGTGTTATATGTTTGTGTATATGTGTGTGTTGTAAAAGTAAGAAAACAGTAATAAACAGTAATAATAGGGCAAAACAAAGTAAAAAGAAAAAGGTAAATAAAAGTAGGGTATACAGTGCCGGAGTCCTGATCAGACTCCAGTACTGTATTTAGGGAAAAAAAAAAAAAAAAAAAGTCGAAACAAAGAGATTCGTAAAAAATATAATCCAGTACAGCATCCCGAAAATAATGTGTCGCATTATGAATTTTCAGAAAACGAGTATCACTATTAGCCTTAAGCACTAACAATCATGGGCTATAATAAGAACTATTCGATGTTTCAATAACCCGTCTAGTAACAATTTATCAATATTCTCAAGAAATTATGAGTTTAGAAGAGCAAAGCTGTATGAATCGCGGATAGTCCCAAGTCATCCGTAATAACAGACGGAAATTCCTAAAGTCTGTTGTTGTAATGGAGGTAAATACAAAAATGAAAAACGGGAACCCATTAAGTTACAGGTAAAGTGTCCAACGCATCAAACGCAAAAGAAGAAGTGTGTTCACTAAGCGGAAAGCACAAACATAAAGGTATCAAAGTCCAACAGAAGCTGTGATTTAATCAAAAAGGTAATGCCCAATATTACATCACACGCAAAAACTGAACGATCGTAAAAACAATATAGTTCACGAAAATTCTCCCATATTGATATGTAATATCACCTGACACCTAACTTAGATAAAGTGGCTCCTGAAATAGTATGACAGCTACCAGAGGAAATCGGACTTCCTCAAGCCACCTTACATTTCTGGCTACATAATAGAGCAATAAAAGGCAAATAAACCCCTGTGTGGTGTATTGGTTACCATACTAATTCATATACCCAAGATCGCGGGTTCAAACCCGGCGGAGATGATGGATTTTATCGGGCGTAAAAATCCTTAGCATGGCTACCTTCGGAGGGGAAGTTAAGCCGTGGATCCCGTGTCGTAGATTTACGGCACGTAAAAGAACCTCAAGCCTGATCGAGAGGCCTCTGAGCAAAACTAAGCGGTCGCCCGCGTCCAATGTGGAATGGGACATTGAGAACCAGAGCCATTAAAGAGCGTCCGTAAATAAAACGCCATTTAATTTCATTTGAAAGAAAACAAATCCCCTTAAGAGCTGGTTGCCGAAATTGATGTTCAGATGTTCTGACTAGCAAGACGACGGGGAAGAACGAAAATTGTCACTGGATTTACGAAAACAATAAGAAACGTATGACCTGGACGATTACAAAATGCGTCCTATAGAATAGGAGCATTTGACTGCATGACGTTAGAACCCCGAAATGTGAGTAGTCCGGTGAGTGTAACTGGATCACTAGACGTTGAAAGTCGGGAGTAGTAGTTACTGTTAATGAGTGAATTTGAGTCGCAATGGCAATTTGTTGTACCGAAAAAATTCAAATTATCCAAGTCTTGAAAAAAAGTGATGGCGAAGAAAAAGTCCTCAAAGAAGTGTGTAAAACCGAAACAATAAACTTACAAAGTTGAGTTTGCGTTTCTGGTAATTGAAATATGCGAGTATACAGCGAGCAAAGGTGGTCAAATCCTGTAGCATTTTGCAGAGCGTAAAAACTTGTCGCCAAGTATTGCATTCTTCTCCTCTGTAATTCAGAGCAAAACAGAATATCGAACACCGAACACTGGAATTGTGTAAATCGTAAATATTTGACACTGCAGTATTAAATAAAAAATCTGATGTGTTCTATTCACATGCCTTTTTCTACATCTCTTCAATAAATGGTTGTTAAAAAGCTTATTCTTCTATTTATTTAATGCTAATCGAGAAAAAATTTGCAGCACGGGTCTTATTGCCTGCTTCCTTTTAAGTAGAAGGGAAATAAGGGAGTACCGTAGGCTAAATTGATAGTCAAATATTTTAAAAGCTAGTTGCTACGTGAGAAAAGTTTAAGGATTTTAAACCTGAAACTAATAACAAGGAAAATCTCAAAAACGTTCAATCCCACGAAAAAAAATGTATATGACATAAACTGTGTGCTTTAACAAGCTCTACATTTTTTGTGTGGTGAGTTTTTGTCTATCCCTTGCGGTTTACTAGTTATGCAAAATTCCGCAAAAATTCATCTAGAATAAAGATGTCTTCAGAGGCTGTTCCCAGAAAATTGAAGATATACATTTTATTTGTCATGCAAGTATCTTAAATACACGAGATTTTAATCAAAATCGCTAGAGACATTTTATGAGAAAATCACCATTTTCAAAAAAAGTTCCATGTAAAGGGTAGTTGGGGTGAGGGGAGCTTCTTGAAAATCTTCGTATCACATCCGTGGAAAAACCAAACTTAAATACCAAGTTTGGTATTTAACGGTCTTTTCGTTTTTCAGCTATGCTGCCCACACACACACACACACACACACACAAAGACAGACAGGAAGATACACACACGGTCATTTTTACTTTCTCTGTACGCACTATGCACATAGTGAATAGAGAAAGTATTGCACTCCACCAAAAAATTCGATACCGAGATTTCACCGGAAATATATGTTTTAGGATCCCCTTTACCTAAAAAAAGCATTTTCACAAAAAGGTCCGTGTGTGTGTGTGTGTGTGTGTGTGTGTGTGTGTCCGTGTGTCTGTGAATACGATAACTCAAAAACGAAAAGTCGGTAAAATACCAAACTTGGTATTTAAGTTTAGTATCTTCCAGGGATGCGACACGAAGATTTTGAGAAAAATCTCCCCACCCCAAACTACCCTTTACATGGAATTTTTTTCGAACATTTTTATTTTCTAAAAAATGGCTCTAACGATTTTGATTAAAATATCATATATTAAAGATATTTACCTGACAAATAAAATGCATATTTTGAATTTTCTGGGAATAGCCTCTGAAGACTACTTTACTTTGGATGAATTTTGCATAACTACTAAACCGTAAGAGATGGACAAAAACTTAACACACAAAAATGTAGAGCACATTAAAGCACACAATTTAGGTTATATGCATTTTTTTCGTGGAGTTGATCGTTTTTGAAATATTCCTTTTTCTTGGTTTCAGCTTTGAAAAACGTATAGTTTTCTCATACAGGAATTTGTCAACTCCTGTCCACACAAACAAAGGAACATCAGTCACATAGCAACCAGCTTTTGGCTTTCACTTTAACCTATGGTACTCCCTTATTTCGCTTGTATTTACAATAAAGCAAGGAATAAGACTATTCCTGCTAATTTTCCTCGATTAACATGAAATAAATAAAAGATAAGATTATTAACAATAATAATTTACAGAGAGTTAGAGAAAGTCATGTGAATGGAACACATCAGATTTTTCTAAATGTTTTTGTTTTCAGGGGTCTCAAAACATGTATTTGCGGTGAAATCTAAGTATTGAATTTTTTGGTGCAATATAATATCTTCTCTATACACTATGTACATACATAGTACGAGTAGAGAAAGTAGAAATGAATTTAATCCGCAGAAAGAAATAATAACATCACGATGCAATGGCGAATACACACCGAAATCTTCCAGTTTAAACACAAATTGCGCACTTCCAAAAATATAGTATCAATTAATCTTTGTGCTACATGTCAAATCTGCAAGACTTGAAAAGACAAACGGAAAGGAGCCGGCTGGACTACCTCCTCTCTAGTATTCACATTAACAATATCGTGGTCCATAGACAGAATATTGTGGTTAACCGAAGCAAATAATTTGCGATAACTCGCAAGCAGGTTGTGATAAATTTAATTGTTTTCTCACAAAAACCGTGTGTAGGACACAAATTGGATAAGTAGAGTCAGACTGTAAAATTCAATGCCATAGCCGGGATTTGAACCACAGATCTCCCGGTCTCTAGCCGTTTGCTCCACCACTGAGCTACCATGTCAACATACCGGCATAGCAATGAATTTCTCAACTGAATTGCATGTTTCCCGGTAAACCACATGCTGATCTCAAATTGTTGCAAGTACTGTAAGCGACTGTTTTATCACAGAAAACCGTGTGGACAATTATCGCAATTTACATTTATAGTTGGTTATACTAGGCATCCTGGGACTTAAAGTACTTACAACATTGTAAGTCGCCATTGGGATTGTCATCTCAAGATAATTTTAGATCCCCTTGTGGTTTACCGGGAAACATGCGAGTCAGTTGAGCTCTGCCGGCATGTTGCCATGGTAACCCGTGGCTAGAGACCGGGAGAGTCATGCAGCTCTAATAGAGCACCATGAGGCGGCAGTCATCAAGGTCGTCTGTTCTTCACACAAAGCTTGAAAATCGGCAAATTGAAACTGAAAAGTTTGTAACAAATCCAGTAACTCCTGTTTGTTAAAACGTTGAATATCCCTTCCGCGTCAATAGCTGGCGTTAATAACTGAATCATAGTAGGGAATATTGCGGAAGAATCAAATGAAAACCGTTTAGACAAAACAACATCGCCTCTTTACACAAAAGTTCCAGATTAGTAAACACCTTAGTAGCCGCCAGAAATTACGTATACCAAAAAGAGTGTCAAAGGCAACGCCTATCAACGCCTATAACTTTCATTGCTTAAAAAAGGAATATATATATATATATATATATATATATATATATATATATATATATATATATACACGCAAACATACACTCACATATAACAGACTAGTAGTATCACCAAAATAAAAAAAAGCTGATGTGTTCCATTCACATGACTTTCTCTACACCTCCCCAACAAATTATTGTTAAAAAATCTGATGTGTACCATTCACATGACTTTCTCTATATCTCTGCAACAAATTATTGTTAAAAAGCTAATGCCGATATTTACTTCCTGCTACTCGAGAACAAATTAGCAGAAATAGTCTTATCACTTGCCTCCTAGAAGCGAAATAAGGGAGTACCATAGGTTAAAATGATAGTCAAAAGCTGGTTGCTATGTGACTGAAGTTCCTTTGTTTATATGGACAGGAGTTGACAACTTCCTATATGAGTAAAGTAAGGTTTTCATAGCTGAAACCAAAAATAAAGAATATTTCAAAACCGATCAACTCCACGAAAAATGTATATATAGTATGTAAATGTAAATTGTGTATTTTTACGTGCTGTACATTTCTTGTGTAGTAAGTTTTTATCTAAGTCTTACGGTTTAGCAGTTATGCAAAATTCCGTAAAATTCGTCCAGAATAAAGTAGTCTCCAGAGGCTATTCCCAGAAAATTCAAGATATAAATTTTGTTTGTCTGGTAAATATCTTTAATATATGATATTTTAATCAAAATCGTTAAAGTCATTTTTGCGAAAATCAAAAATTTCGAAAAAAGTTCCATGTATAGGGTAGTGAGGTGTGGGGGGATTTTTCTCAAAATCTTTGTGTCGCATCCCTGAAAGATTCTAAACTTAAATACCAAATTTGGTGTTTTACCGACTTTTCGTTTTTGAGTTATCGTGTTCACGGACACACACACACACACACACAGACACACACACTCACACACACGGACTTTTTTGTGAATTTTTTATATATATAAGGAACCCTAAAACATATATTTCCGGTGAAATTTCGGTATCGAATTTTTGGTGGAGTGCAATACCTTCTCTACACACTATGCACATAGTACGTGTAGAGAAAGTAACAATTTATGCTTCTATTTACTTCATTCTAATCGAGAAAAAATTAGCAGAGATAGTCTTTATTACTTGCTTCCTTGTAAGTAAAAGGAAAATAAGGAAGTGCCATAAATGAAAATGATAAGGCAAAAGCTGGATGCTATGTGACTGAAATTCTTCTGTTTGTGTGGACATGAGTTGACAAATTCCTGTATGAGAAAAGTATAAGTTTTTCAAAGCTAAAACCAAAAACTACGAATATCTCAAAAGCGACCAATTCCACGAAAAAAATTTGCAAAATTCAGTAAAATTCATCCAGAATAAAGTAGTCTTCAGAGGCTATTCCCAGAAAGTTCAAGATATACATTTTATTTGTCAAGTAAATATCTTTAATATACGCTACAAATTTTTGGGTGCATTGCAATACCTTCTCTGTACATATGTACATAGTACGTGTAGAGAAAGTAAAAATGTAAGTAAAAACATACATAATTTTACACAATAACTATCCCAGAATTCTCACAAGACTCAGAAAATGAACACCAAATTCCATCGCTAAGGCTGACTAGAAATCTAAATGTATATACACGAAATGTATAAATATGAAATCCCCAGAAACTTCAAAACGCATAAAGCAGAGCAGACAGATTAAGTGGTTCAAATGTGAGCAACTCAGATAAGATTGTGAAAATTAAACACAACATGTAATGAAAAGAACACAAGGGAAATTAAAAAAAGAACACAATGTAGCTGAAATAACAGATCTCTGCCAGGAGAATATAGCGTAAAACTATCGTTTTATTACGCGAATTCAATATCACTTCATTATTCTAAAAATGTATTCGCTCTGCTGTATTTTTGTACTGTCGTTATCCTAGGCAAAATAGCTCATCTACAGAAAAACCAAATGGAACTGCCCCCCCCCACTGATTATTTTACTGTTAATGCATTTTGCTAAGAATAAATCTTTTCAATTCGTTACATTTGTAAGTTATAGGCCATGAAGTAACACTTTGGAACATAAATCTTGTGATCAAAGTAACGCCTGATTTTCCCGACTAGCAAAGTGAGTTTTCATAATGATGATGCTGATAATAATAATAATAATAATAATAATAATAATTCACATATTTATGTGAAACATAAACATATTTAACCTATGAATTTTTCCAAGCTGAAAGAAAGCCCACTTTTGCCTACTCTTGGCGGCTACGTAGTGAAACTTCACTGTGCTCTTAAAGACGACCTGTGCCTAGGCGAATCTCCAGCTAGACTGAATCACTCTATCTCACGAAGGCCCACCGAAGTGTGGATGAACTTTTCCCACTTTTCGCAGCTGAATCTCATATACGTCACTCTGAAGATGGTGGAAGGTATTATTTGTCCCATAAATGTGTGTCAGTGGCTCATAGACAAACAGCTCACAGCACACTTTAACAGAAGATTCAACATAATGAACAAATCTTTCTGATACAAAATCGGTATCTAGAGGACCGTTTATACGAAAAACTTATGTAGATGTTTACAACGATGCACTGGGTCGGAATGAAGGTCTGATTACTGCACCAACTGATACGCAAACGGCGTGAATAACGTGTTTTTATTATTTTTATCCAACTCTAAACAGTTTTAAATGAAATGCTACGTAAACTTTGCTTTAGGGATACGATGCAAGGCGTGTTCTTGCTCGATATATGGAATCCGGTTATGAAATAATATACTAATTCTATACTTAAAGGTGTAAATATCTTCAGGAAAACTTTTATATTTGATATTGAGGGTAAACACTTTTATACATGAATTGTTTACTCGCACTTTTCACTTATTGCTACAGCTATAAAGGTAATATAAAAGTATTTTATGTAAATCACATCACAATAAAACCATTTATCAAAAAGGTCGACCCTGATTAATATGTATTTCGCGTACAAGAGTTAATTTTGTGTTTTGACATTCTTGATTTTGAAATCTAAAACCCACAATACGAATTCTAAATGGACTTATAAAATTCATCAAGCGATGTTTATTTTGCGAATATTGGAACCCTTGTTGAAGTGACCTGACTGGTCGAATATTCATTTGCCGATTTTCATGTTACACTGTCTTTTTCAATTGTAAAGGATATATATTTAAAATAACATTTGTTCAGGGTAGATTTGTATTTCTTCGAAACTTATAGATCGCTAGGTTGTATTATAAATGTCTCAAAACAATGAATAAGGGTGGTACCTCTTATTTCTGTGTCCAATATCTATCCTCTACTGGAGAACTTACACTTCTGTTAATCTCCATCGAGTATCCGATGATGCTCTTTTGTTCTGCTTCAGTGTCCTTGTAACCAGAACTTCTACGTTTCCTTAGGTTTCCTTTCATTATATCTACAAGCAGGAGTAGAGAGAAAGGGAAAGAGATGGTGAAAGAAAAACTTATATTTATTTAATTCTGAGTATTCTCGTAGCACACAGAAGAGTTGGGTCGAGCGATTCATTTTCAGTAATCGTTTCATACGATTCGTTCATGCAATAGGAATTGGTTCATACGATTCGTTCACGATTCATTAATCGTCACCATGCCTTCTCTGTGTTTGATTTATATTATATATATTATATACGGGAATCATATGGTAACTTCTTAAGCATAAAAATATCCTTCTTTTGCAAATATAATTGTTAAATTTCCTCCATTATTTGAAAAAAAAACACAAAAAAGTTTAAGTCTAAAATTGACACCTAAACGTCAACTGCATGGCGGTATTTGTGTATTGTTAATACGCTGAATAATTATTATTCTTTGCTGTAGCGGTTGCGCGCCTCTAAGTCATGTAATTTTTATAAATACGTCATTATAAGGCAACGCTAGTACCCAGAACAAATATTATTTTCCTCAGAAATATTCCGGGTAATTTTAATGTATTAGGATAGCATGTTTCCTATACCTATTATGTTGTGGCATAATTGCTTTATTTGTCGTAAAATTCTGTTTCAGAAGTTCTATATCTTGCTAATGTAGTGACGATTTATTTGTGCATATATTATATTTAAGTTACTGCAAAAAATAAATAAATATATATTTATGTATGTAAAAGAGTTGTAAATTCTTACGCTTGCTTTCACGTGTATAATAACTCATCCCTATATAAATAATAAATATAAAGACGTTCGTGGTAGCTTCGGCAATGATCGTTTTCTTATGCATATTGTATATTATATATAATTTATATATTTTATATTTTCATACATTCTTATATTTAGCCTTATGACCTCAGCACTATTTATTTTCTCACAATAAAATAAATGGTTATAAATCCCTGTAAACATCATCGTGCGCACTCGGCAGTTTTCGTCGAAGCTCGGCTTGGTACTTCGAAAGGTGGAAGTAAAAGAAAAACAAATCCCAATATCTGATCATGACTCTTCAAATCTGCAATTCTTTTTGAAGGACGATACCGGCTGTGGTTGACACAATTCATGCTATTCTTTTCGACTTGTACGCTTCTTTGCGATTCATGCGACTCTTTTTGAACGACGATTCGTGCCAAGATTGACACGATTTGTACGATTTTTTCCTTCTTCCATACGATTCGTTCATGAAATCCCCATGTCTAGCACACAGTCGTTCTCCGTAGTCCAAGAGGTAAATTCTACTTCCCGAGGTAGTGGGTTCAAACCCGAAGGAGGACGAATGTTTTTTTTCGGACATAGAAGTCTTTAGCATGCTTTCTTCGGAAGGAAAGTAAGAACGGTGTTCCTTTGCTGTAGATTTATGGTACGTAAAAGAACCTCAAGCCTGACAAAGTAACCGGTCTTTCACACCCAGAATGGGACGCTATGAATCATGGTAGTTACAGAGCGTCAATAAATTAAAACTCAATTTTCGCAGCACACAGCTCATGTCCGAGTTCGATTCCCCAAAGTTGCTTATGAAATGTTTTGTCCTCCATATTCCTGAGACATCGACCTTTGCGTAGCTTTAGCTGCAATATTGCAGCACATTTTCCAGAAAACGATTAAAGATTCAAATATACTCATTTTAAGCAATTTAATCTTGCCTATCTTCGAGTTAAATTGATTGTTTCATGGGGTGATTCTATTCTATATGTTAAAGTTCGTTGCAAATGGTATCTGCAATACAAGCATGCCTTTAAATCACTTTAACATTTCAAACTATAATATTAAGTTTTTAGTTATAGCAACAGCTACAAAAATAGAGAATAATATATAAAACGGAACACGACTAAGTAATGCAATGGTATATACAAAATTATTGCTCAGTGGCTTAAAAAATGTTAGCACTATTAATGACTATTTAATCATTTATATCATTCAGCGGCATTGTTCGCATGTTATAAGACATAATCTTTAAAAAAGCTTAAATGCATGTGTTGAAGTTTTAGAAAGGTAGGTGCAAAGACTGCAGAAACAGTTTTTCACTTTAAGCTCCAGTGAATGTAGACTGCTTTAGATCCTGGTCTAAGAGAAATATTGTCACAGCTAGCAGTGTATTTAGGAGTTATTTAGATCCTGGAAGATATGTAAGCATCTGTATCTTCGGTAGTTGATATCCCCACCATAAAACATTATTCTTGCCATAACTATAAAAAAAACATTTTCATTAATTTTAATTTGTAAATTATAGATTAAACATTTTTGAAAATTACATATCATGTCCACTAGTCCCTTATAATTATTGAGATATGCAATATTGTAATGTCAGAATTTGGATAGATGTCACTTTGCTTAGCGATTTCATGATAACCACAAGACTCCAATGTAATTAATTATAAGAGAGCTTAGCAGCAGTAACTATGATCATTCCGAAAACGTGATATTATTACCTGTTATAGAAATGCATTGAATGTGATTAATATGAAGACACGTAATTACAATATGGTCTATGAGTATTCCGAAAGTTCTCGGTCTGGCCAAGGTGGCAACAAACCTAAGAGAAGCGTTTCTTTTTTGTCAACAAAGTCACATTATAAATTACTACATTTAGTTTGACTTTATAGTGTTTTAATATCCTCGGCAAAATAAGATTTGTCCAACTCAGTAAACTAAGCGCCTGTCTTAGCTTCAAATGAAAATGTAATGTGATACTCGACCTGCCAACCATTTCTTCAGGTTTGTGATAAAATAGAATGGCGTGAAGCAAATCCCGCGAGTATAGCGGGTTTGGAATGAAGGTCATGTAGGTTAGTAGCAACAATTCCAGAGATGTCCGAAGGTCTAATGAAGGAGAACTTTCTTTTCCACAGAAAGGTA
Source organism: Hymenopus coronatus (assembly GCA_030762935.1). Lineage (NCBI taxonomy): Eukaryota > Metazoa > Arthropoda > Insecta > Mantodea > Hymenopodidae > Hymenopus > Hymenopus coronatus. The sequence continues at coordinate 20,863,437 of CM060885.1, forward strand.
TCTTTCAGCCTGAATAGCATCCATCAGCTGGTCCATTAGTGAAGCGTAAAGAGTCATTCACATAAAAAATCTACCGTAAACGTAATGTAGACGTTGAAGCTTGCAGCCAATATATGTATAGGCTCATTCACGATGGTTACATTGACATAGACATAACCGTAGCTCGTTAGCATGCTTTTGCGTCAAACTTAACATGCAACGTAAGAATCAACCAATGAGAATCGCTGCTCAGTGTGCTATTAAAATGGCTTCGCTTGACGATTCTCTCTCATTTCGCTTAGCAGATTATAAAAATCTGATGTGTATCATTCACATGACTTTCTCTACAACTCTGCAACAAATTATTCTTAAAAAGCATATACTTGCATTTCCTTCATGCTAATCAGAAAAAAAGCTGATGTGTACCATTCACATGACTTTCTCCATATCCCTGCAACAAACAATTCTTAAAAAGCTTATACTTCTATTTACTTTATGCTAATCAGAAAAAAATAGCAGAAATAGTCTAATTACTCGCTTCCTTGTCAGTAGAAGCGAAATAAGGGACAACTGTAGGTTAAACTGATAGTCAAAAGCTGGTTGCTATGTCAATGAAGTTCCTTTGTCTATATGGATAGGAGTTGACAAGTTCCTGTATGAGAAAAGTGTACGTTTTTCATAGCAGAAACCAAAAATAAGGAAAAAACGACGAACTCCACGAAAAAATGTATATAACATAAATTGTGTGTTTTAATGTGCTCTACATTTTTTGTGTAATAAGTTTTTGTCCATCTCTTACGCTTTAGCAGTTATTCAAAATTTAGTAACATTCATCCAGAATAAACTACTCTTCAGAGGCTATTCCCAGAAAATTCAAGATATACATTTTATTTGTCAGGTAAATATGTTTAATATACGAAATTTTAATCAAAATCGTTAGAGCCATTTTTGAGAAAATCAAAATTTTCGAAAAAAGTTCCATGTAAAGGGTAGTTGGGGGTGGGGGTATTTTTCTCAAAATCTTTGTGTCGCATCCCTGGAAGATACTAAACTTAAATACTAAGTTTGGTATTTTACCGACTTTTCGTTTTTGAATTATCGTGTTCACAGACATACGGACACACACACACACACACACACACACACACACACACACACACACACGGAACTTTTTGTGAAAATGCTTTTTTTGGGTATTGGGGACCCTAAAACATATATTTTCGGTGAAATCTCGGTATCGAATTTTTTGGTGGAGTGCAATACTTTCTCTATACACTATGTACATAGTGCGTATGGAGAAAGTAAAAATAGCAGAAATAGTCTTATTACTTGCTTTCTTGTAATTAGAAGCGAAATAAGGTTAAAGTGATAGTCAAAAGCTGGTTGCTATATGACTGAAGTTCCTTTGTTTGTATGGACAGCAGTTCGCAATTTCCTGTATGAGAAAAGTATGTTTTTCAAAGCAGAATCCAAAAACAGGGAATGTCTCAAAAACGGTGAACTCCTCGAAAAAATGTATGTAACATAAATTGTGTATTTTAACGTGCTCTACATTGTTCATATAGTACGTTTCCCCCCCCCCCATCTCTTACGGTTTAGCAGTTATTCAAAATTCCGTAAAATTCATCCAGAATAAAGTACTCTTCAGAGGCTATTCACAGAAAATTCAAGATATTCAGTTTATTTGTCAGGTAAATAGCTTTAATATACCATATTTTAATCAAAATCGTTAGTGATTTTTGAGAAAATCAAAATTTTCGAAAAAAGTTCCATGTAAGGGGTAGTTTCTGGTGGGGGGGGTTTTTCTCAAAATCTTCATGTCGCATCCCTGGAAGATACTAAACTTAAATACCAAGTTTGGTATTTTAGCGACTTTTCGTTTTTGAGTTATCGTGTTCACAGACACACGGACACACACACACACACACACACACACACACACACGGACCTTTTTGTGAAAATACTTTTTTTGGGTATTGGGGACCCTAAAACATATATTTCCGGTGAAATCTCGGTATCGAATTTTTGGGTGGAGTGCAATACCTTCTCTATACACTATGTACATAGTACGTATAGAGAAAGTAAAAAGCTCCTCCGTTAATTCGTCTTTGACGAAAAGGATGAATCCACCATCGTCTGCAACGAGACAGCCGTTCTTTAAAATATAAAACACCAAACAAATTGGCTACTCTAGTTTGTATGTGCAGAAAGCTGCCACACTCTCGTCTCTGCCAGCCATTTTAGTTTGCTATTCACTCGCAAGGCGCAGTTCACTTGTTTTAGTTTCTGATTGGTTATTACCTACGTTTACGTTTGTTATTGAGAATGCTCATGGTGCATTTAACTCTGCGTCTATATTATACAGTTAATTTTCAGTGTGAATGGCCCTTAATATTCCCGGTGATAGTTCCATCGTTCTGAAACTAGTCTCCAGCACCACACCATGAGAATCCCGAAACTTTTCCTTCTATTTTGCTTTGTTTGGTGCAGTTTTACCTGTAGCAATCACCGTCTGCACTGCTATTTCGTCTCTGGCGTCATGTGATGGTTCATCTAATGTTCTGAAACGTCGGGGAAACTCATTGAAAATTGCATTTAAACATGCAAAATATCTCTTTAAGATTGTCAATACCGTCTAGAATTTAGAAACCATGTCCATTCATTTCGCAACATTATTCAGCTATAAAGCATTATCCTGTAGTAGACGATCTTAAGTTTATTAGAAACCTTAATGCATATAAACATTATCCAAAATGCTATGACAAGGCCAGTAGGACGTAAAAGAGTAATGATAGAACAAGAGAATACTAAATAAAATTATTCTTAAAATGTATAATTAATATACAAGAGAAAGAAGATACCCAGCGAGATAGAGCTGCGGTAATGTGTGTAAATAGCATTCCGAAGATATAGGATTCAAACCAGGTCGACCAACCTAACCGAAGGTTTCTTCGCAGTTTACCTTGGTCGCTAGGCAAATGCTGGTTTGGATAATTGTATTGTCAATTTTTACTATCATCCTTTTCAGCATTACATTTGTTACTTTCTCTAGCCCCATATGTACAATGTACATAGGGTTAGAGAAGGTATTGTAATGCACCCAAAAATTCGATACCGAGATTTCACCGGAAATGAATGTTTTAGGGTCCCCTGAGTCCAAAAAAAGCATTTTTAAAAAAAGGTCCGTGTGTGTGTGTGTGTGTCCGTGGACAGCATAGCCCGAAAACAAAAATACCGTTAAATACCAAACTTGGTATTTAACCCTCCAAGGATGCGACACGAAGATTTTCAAAAAAAATTCCCCACCATAAACTACCCTTTACATGGAAAAAAATTTGAAAATTTTGATTTTCTTAAAAATGGCTCTAACGATTTTTATTAAAATCCCGTATATTAAAACTATTTATGTCCGAAATAAAATGTATATCTCGAATTTTTTGGGAATAGACTCTGAAGACCTCTTTATTCTGGATGAATTTTGCTTAACTGCTAAACCGTAAGAGATAGAAAAAAACGTACTACACAAAAAATGTACCTCATGACAAAACACACAATTTATGTCCTTTACTTTGTTGTGGAGGTAACCGTTTTCGAAATATTCCTTGTTATTGGTTTCAATTGCGAAGTACTTAAACTTTTCTCACACAATAAGTGTCTGTTTTTCTTTTGTTTTAATCCTGGCCAAGCAAAGAAGTGATTTGCAATGACAATCGCATAACGATAGATTTTAAAACATTTGAATCCCTTTAGCGTAGTGCATTCCCTTATTCCCTTCTACTTATAAGGAACTAAGTAATAACATTCTGCTAACATCTAACATCTATCTTGATTAGCATTGTATACAAAGAAGAAAAATCTTTTGTAGGAGTTTTGTAGAGCAGCTAGAGAAAGTCATGCGAGTGTAACACTTCATCACTGGATAAGCTTTGTCCAGAGTTGTCTTGCTCCTTGACAAACTGCTGACCCAGAACATTTGTTTGTAAGTCATATAAAGAGGAGGATAATCCGTTAAAGAATAAGAAAAAAACTCTTATGTATTTCCATTGAAATCATTGAAATCTCGGTATCGGATTTTTGGGTGCCTTCTCTATACACTATGTACATATTACGTGTAGAGAAAGTAATAAAAGAGAAAGAGGATGTATACACTACCAAAATATCCAAGTGCATTAAGTTATTCTTTCTTACTGCTCCGTTCAGTTTTCATTCACATACTCCATAAAATTATTTAATACAGTATTTACAAATTTTAAAACTGCTTTAGATTCCATATCCTTAATTCTGACCACTGACAAAGCTGATATTTCAGCAATGTTCATCATAAAAAACATTGACTTCTAAACCGTTGGTTATTAGCTTGAGTGTTCCTTTGGTTAGATAGCTTTAAAAATCTGATGTGTTTCATTCACATGACTTTCACTACATCTCTGTAACAAATTATCGTTAAAAAGCTTATGTTTCCATTTACGTTATGCTAATCGAGAAAAAATTAGCAGAAATAGCCTAATTACTTACTTCCTTGTAAGAAGAAGCGAAATAAGGGAATACCATAGGTTAAAGTGATAGTAAAAAGCTGGTTGCTATGTGACTAAAGTTTCTTTGTTTGTACGGACAGGAGTTGACAAGTTCATGTATGAGAAAAGCTGAAACCAATAACAAGGAATATCTCAAAAACGATTAACTCCACGAAAAAATGTATATAGCATAAATTGTATCCTTTATCGTGACCTATATTTTTTGTCTATGTCTTACGGTTTACCAGTTATGCAAAATATAAAAGTCATCCAGGATAAAGAAATCTTAAGAGGCTATTCCCAGAAAATTCAAGATATGTATTTTATTTGGCATGTAAATATTTTAAATTTAAACCATTTTAATCAAAAACGTTAGAGCCATTTTGGAGAAAATAAAACATTTCTAGTAAAATTCCATGTAAAGGATAGTTGGTGGGGATTTTCTTAAACACATTCGTGTCGCATCCATGGAAGATAGCAAACTTAAATACCAAGTTTAGTATTTGGAGCTATGCTGTCCACAGACACACACGGACCTTTTTCTAAAAATTAATCAAAAACGTTAGAGCCATTTTGGAGAAAATAAAACATTTCTAGTAAAATTCCATGTAAAGGATAGTTGGTGGGGATTTTCTTAAACACATTCGTGTCGCATCCATGGAAGATAGCAAACTTAAATACCAAGTTTAGTATTTGGAGCTATGCTGTCCACAGACACACACGGACCTTTTTCTAAAAATGCTTTTTTTGGATTCAGGGGAACCCAAAACATATATTTCCGGTGAAATTTCGGGTGGAATGCAATACCTTCTCTATACACTAAGTACATAATACGTGTAGAGAAAGTAAAATTGATTGCAAAAGTGTGATGAATTCACAATGAACATGAAAATAAGGCTGGGTGATTAAATTGCTAGAAAATGAGACCTCCACGCTGTAAGTGATGAAAGTATGTGTCACTGACTTCAATTCCTTTTTCTTCTCTCTACAAACCATTAACTCAGTGCTCTGAAAATACTATGCGACATATGCATATAAGACTTCTAGGTCCTATAAAAGGAATCAGATTATATTATTACCAATACTTATACTTTCCTCAAATGAAAGTCATTATACTGTTTTACGTTGGTCATACAAGAAGAAAATAATTTGAATTTATCACATGGTGACCCGCTCTTAAAAGATCTGAATATCGTTTAACTCTGGTGAATTTCCCTATTTCCCTTGTATCTACAAGGAAACGTGTAATAAAACAAGTTCTGCTAATATTTATCTCAATTAGCATGCAGTGGATAGAAGAATCAAGTTTAGTAAGAGTAATCTACTGTAGAATAGGTAACTACGTATCACACCCAAAAATGTAATAAACAAAGTAATCTTTAGAAAAGGGCCCGCGAAAATTTTCAAGAAAATTCCCGAAACGCAAACCACCCCATTCATGAAACATTTTCCAAAATTTGCTTAAAAAAAAAAAGAAAAAAAAAAGCTTAGGTCAAAATATCATATGATTAAGATACTTTCATGAGAAATATATATCTTGAATTTTCTGGGAATTGCTTCTGAAGTCCTCTTCATTCTGGATAACTTTTTTGCACACCTGGAGAACCGTAAGAAGCAGACAGAATCGTACTACACAAAATCTGAGGATTTAGTTAAAGCACATAATTTATGTTATGCATTTTATAGAGTTAATAAATTCTTAGATATTCTAAATGAGAAGTCGTCATTCATTTTTATCCTCACATAGAGCTCTTAAACGATGTTACTCTCGCCTTGTCTCCCTTGTACCTACAAGGAAATAAGTAATAATATAATTTCTGCTGATGTGTGTCTTCATAAGCATGAACAAGAGACAGTCTGTTGCAAAATAGGTAGTCATGTGAATGTAACACAGAGGGCTTTTTTCTCGGACTCAAATATTTACCCGCATGAAACATGGCTATCAGAACATATTCCATAAATTGCTGTGCTTTGTCAACAAACATTATTAGTACTTGTACTAATGCCTCAAAAATATCTTTAGACAATCCTGCAGGATATTTTTAGATCCTTCCATTTTCTTAACGAGAGAAAAAAAAACTTGGAACTTGACAGCATTTATAGGAATCTTCTAGCTACTGCGCCCTACAAGCTCCTTGATAGTCCACTTAGTATTAAAACCGCCACACCATGTTAATTATGACAGCTAAAGAAATTAAGTGTTTTACTTTCTCTACACGTACTATGTACATAGTGTATAGAGAAGGTATTGCACTCCACCCAAAAATTCGATTTCACCGAGATTTCACCGTAAACACATGTTTTGGGTCCTCCTGAAATAAAAATAAAGGATTTTTGGAAAAAGGTTCGCGCGCGCACGTGTGAGTGTCTGTGGAGAGTATAGCTCAAAAACGAAAAGACCGTTAAATACCAAACTTCGTGTTTAAGTTTGGTATCTTCCAAGGATGCGACACGAAGATTTTCAAGAAAATCCCCCCGCTCCCAACTACCCCTCACATGGAACTTTTTTCGATAATTTTGATTTTCTCAAAAATGGATCTAAAGATTTTGATTAAAATCTCTTATATTTAAGATACGAGGTACGTCCAGAAAGTAAATTCCGTTTCAATGTATCTCCGCTGCAGCGCTGCGATCGCAGTTCCGCACATGCGCGGTAGACGCTCTGTATCAAGGAGAAGAAACGTGCGCCATTTTGAGATCGCTGTCAGCCACATACGCTTTGTTGTGCTTGTTTACAATGTCGGTGTTGATTGAAAATCCCGCCGCTAATGAAATCAGATCTGTGATTCGTTTTCTGAATGCTAGGAAAGTGAAACCAATTGAAATTTATCGGCAAATTTGCGAAGTTTACGGACAAAATGCGATGAGTGATTCAATGGTGAGAAGATGGGTCCGACAGTTCAATGAAGGACGTAGTGAAGTGCACGATGAAGAACGAAGTGGGCGTCCATCTTTGGTTACAGAAGAACTGATTCATGCGATTGATGACAAGATCTAGGAAAACCGTAAGTTTACAATTAGTGCTCTCGCTATGGAATTTCCCCAAAGCTCACGATCACTAATTCATGAAATTGTTACCAAAAAACTGAAATTTCGTAAACTTTGTTCACGTTGGGTACCAAAGTTCTTACTGAGCAACACAAAACAAAACGGATGGGTAGTGCACTTCAGTTTTTAACCCGTTATGATGAAGACGGCGAAGAATTTCTGACACAGATTGTTACAGGAGATGAGACTTGGGTTTCTTACGACACCCCTGAAAATAAGCGGCAATCAATGGAATGGAAGCACACTTCATCCCCAGCAAAGGTTAAGCCGAAACAAATCTTGACACCTCGAAAAATGATGTGCACAGTGTTCTGAGACTGGAAAGGCATCTTACTCATTGATTTCTTACCGCGTGGTCAAACAATCAAAGCAGATGTTTATTGCGAGACACTTAGGAAATTGCACCGAGCAATACAGAAAACACACTGCAAATGGGACGAAAAACCTCCTACAGGGATTTGGCTGAAACGTGTTTGACCATCCTCCGTACAGCCCTGACCTCGCTCCTAGCGACTTTCATCTGTTCTTACATCTCAAGTCTTTCCTTGGCGGTCAACACTTCAACAATGACGAAGAGCTGAAAGAAAATGTTTCCAAATGTTTTGAAGACACAGGCGGCAAACTTCTATGAAGAAGGTATACAAAAACTTGTGCCACGCTATGACAAATGCCTGCAAAATTTCGGCAGTTATGTGGAAAAGTAGTTTAAGAGTTGTAGAATGTTGTGCAATAAATAATTATTCTGTATCTGTACACAATTTAATTTTATTACCAAACGGAACTTACTTTCTGGACGTACCTCTTACATTTTTTTTCGTGGAGTTGATCGTTTTTGAGATATTCCTTGTGTTTGGTTTCAGCTTTGAAAAACTTACTTTGCTCATACAGGAATTTGTCAACTCCTGCCCATACAAACAAAGGAACTTCAGTCACATAGCAACCAGCTTTTGACTATCACTTTAACCTATTGTACTACCTTATTTCGCTTCTACTTACAAGAAAGCAGGTAATAAGACTATTTCTGCTAGTTGTTTTCTCGATTAGCATGAAGTAAATAGAAGCATAAGCTTTTTAACAATAATTTGTTGCAGAGACGTAGAGAAAGTCATATGAATGGAACACATCAGATTTTTACTTTCTCTACACGTACTATGTGCATAGTGTATAGAGAAGGTATTGTATTCCTCCCAAAAATTCGATACCGTGATTTCACCGGAAATATGTTTTGGGTCCTCCTGAAATAAAAAAAAGGAATTTTGGAAAAAGGCCCGTGTGTTTGTATGTGTGTGTGTGTGTACAACATAGCTCAAAAACGAAAAGACTCATAAATATCAAACTTGGCATTTAAATTTAGTATTTTGCACGGATGCGACACGAAGATTTTGAGAAAAATAAAGCAAATAGAAGCCTAAGCTTTTTAACAATAATTACTAGCCCTCCTGGGTAGTGTGGTGGTAGCGTGTCTGCTTCACATTCAAAAGGTCGTGAGTTCGAATCTCGCTTAGCGTGAGTTGCTCGGATAAGGTTTTCCCTTATCCTGAGAAGACGAATATCGAGTAACTTTAAGCTCCATGGACTCCGAGATCATTTGAGCATCATTTCACCAATTTCATTCATCGTCCGATATGATCAACTAGGTTAAAGGACGTTAAACTACAAAAAAAATTGTTGTAGAGAAAGTCACGTGAATGGAAAACATCAGATTTTTAAATATTGCTTCAGATTATCCTCCTCTTTGTAGGACTAAAGCCGATGCCTTGGACCACTAACCTATCGAGGAGCAAGCAAACTTCGGACCATAGCATATCCAGGATGAGTGGTTATGACCAGTACAATACCTGTTTAGGCAGTGAAGAAGGAAATTAAATGTAGTTGCGAAAGGGAAGATGGTATGATTAGTGGACAAAATCTCCAACCAAGCATTCGCCCATCGTCCGAAGAAAATCGCGGAAAATCCTTCGGTCAGATTGGTTGGTTCAAACCCGGGACCTCCGGAATGCCCACCACAGTCGTTACTACCTGAGCCAGCCTAATCTCTGATCTGTGGTACTGATGATGGTAATACTGAAAACCATAATTAGTCTGCAGTTATTTCCCGTTCACATGACTTTCTCTACATCTCTGCAACAAACTATTGTTTGAAAACTTATGCTTCTATTTACTTCATGCAATCGAGAAAAAATTAGCATAAATAATCTTATTGCTTGTTTCCTTGTGAGTAGAAGCAAAATAAGGGAGTACCATAAGTTAAAGTGATACTCGAAAGCTGGTTGTTCTGTGACTGAAGTTCCTTTGTTTGTATGGACACGAGTTTCAAATTCCTGTATGTGAAATGTAGAAGTTTTTTAAAGCTGAAACAAATAACAAGGAATATCTCAAAAACGATCAACTCTACGAAAAAAATGTATATGACATAAATCGTGTGTTTTAACGTGCTCTACTACTTTGTTTTTGTCCATCTCTTACGGAAATTCCGTAAAGTTCATCCAGAATAAAGAAGTTTTCAGAGGCTATCCCAAGAAAATTCGAGATATACATTTTATTTGTCACATAAATATCTTTATTATACGATATTTTAATCAATATCGTTAGAATCATTTTTGAGAAAATCAAAATGTTCGAAAAAAAGTTCCATGTAAAGGGTAGTCAGGAGCGGCGGGATTTTCTTGAAAATCTTCGTGTTGCATCCTTGGGAGAAACCAAACTTTTCGTTTTTAGCTATACTGTCCACAGACACACACACGCACACACGGACCATCTTCTAAAACTCTGATGTGTTCCATTCACATGACTTTCTCTACATCTCTGTAACAAATTATTGTTAAAAAGCTTATGCTTCTATTTAATTCATGCTAATCGAGAAATAATTAGCAGAAATAGTCCTATTACTTGCTTCCTTGCAAGTAGAAGCGCAATAAGGGAGTAGAATAGGTTAAAGTGACAGTCAAAAGCTGGTTGCTGTGTTATTGAAGTTTCTCTGTATGGATAGGAGTTGACAAAGTCTTGTGTGAGAAACGTATAAGTTTTTCAAAGCTGAAACCAAAAACAAGGAATATTTCAAAAACGATCAACTCCACGAAAAAAAATGTATATAACATAAGTTGTGTGGTAAAATTTTGTCCATCTCTTACGGTTTAGCAGTTACGCAAAAATCCGTAAAAAATCATCCAGAATAAAGTAGTCTTCAGAGGCTATTTCCAGAAATCCCAAGATATGCCTACATTTTATTTGTCAGGTAAATACCTTTAATATACGATATTTTAGTCAAAATCGTTAGAGCCATTTTTGAGAAAATCAAAATTTTCGAAAAAAGTTCCATGTAAAGGGTAGTTAGGGGTGGGGGATTTTCTTGAATATGTCCGTGTCGCACCCTTGGCAGATACCAAACTTAAATACCAAGTTTGATATTCAACGGTCTTTTCGTTTTTAGCTATGCTGTCCACAGACACACTTACACACGCACACACGGACCTTTGTCTAAAAATGTTATTTTTGTTTTTTTTTTGTTTTAGGGGGACCCAAAATATGTATTTCCGGAGAAATCCCGGTATCGAATTTTTGGGTGCAATACAATACCTACTCTAATCACTATGTACATGGTACGTGTAGAGAAAGTAAAAAGACACAACAGCTGGAGCTGGTAAGACCAAATGAAAGCACTATAGGCGTCGGACAAACAATACCGGATTCCAAAAGGGGCTAACATGTGGCTTTATTGTTTCTCGAGGAATAAAGGAGCTTCTCAGACAGCAATGTTCACAATAAATCCTTTCCATCGAAACAACACAAACAGCTTATAAAGATGGGTAGGTACAGTCAGACTGAAAAGCTCATTGCCATAGTCGGTATTTGAACCATGGAACACTCGGTCTCTAACCGTTTGTAGTTACACTGAGCTACCATGGCGATATGCCAGCAACGCACTGAATTTCTAAACTGCCTCGCCTGTTTCCTGGTAAACCACAAGGTTATCTCAAATTATTTTGAGATGACAACCCCAATGGCGACTTACCTACAATGTTGTAGGTGCTTATCCAGCTCCTGTTCTACACATACCTTCGTGAAAAAAAACAATTAAACCAATACCAATTGAGCATAATAGTCAGCGATACTATGAATCCTCGTACTTAAAGTTCTTAATTGTTCAGTCTGACTCTACCTATCCAACTCCTGTCCTACACACGGCTTGTGTGAAAAAAACAAACGATTAAACAACCAATACCCATTGACCATAATAGTTGGCTATACTATGAATCCTGGGACTTACTTGCAACATTATAAGTCGCCATTGGGGTTGTCATCTCAAAATAGTTTTGAGATCACCTTGTGGTTTACCGGGAAACATGCAAGTCAGTTGAGAAATTCAATGCTATGCTGGCATGTTGCCATGGTAGCTCAATGGAAGAGCAACCGGCTAGAGACCGGGAGATCCGTAGTTCAAATCCCGGCTATGGCATTGAATTTTTCAGTCTGACTCTATCTAATCAACTCCTGTCCTACACAGGGCTTGTATGAAGAATAAAAAACAATTAAACCAATACCAGCTGATAAAGATATTAGAATCCCACGTTTCTTGGGATGACACGAAGCCACGCCTGATTTCTTGTTTGTTTAGGCAATGAAAATATGGAAACAGTGCAAATTGATTTCATGTCATAATTAGACTTGGGGGGGCGCCGTGACGGCTCGCCTCCTACCTAGGCGGCCCAATTTTAATCCCAAGCTCCCACATTTGGATTTGTGATGGACGAAGCGGCGTCTGGGCGTGGTTTCTCCGGATCCTACGGTTTCCCCCACCACCCATTCCACCAGTTGCTCCATCATCACGTCTCTTATCATTCTCTTTGTTGCGCTCATACCTGGCTACGGGCCGACCATTCGTTCCAGGTTCTCAATTCTGAGGTTCTGTGCCGTTGATTGCCGCGACAGGCTTCTGACCCCTAGGCATCCGCTTATAAGTCCGAGGGGGGGTGCCAGTTCTAGAATAAGGGGAAGGTAAGCCGAATACTAAAATGAAAAAAAACTAGACTTGTAGCCAGGCATGTAGCAATTTCCAAGCATCCAAAATTACTTAAAGTGTTTCAGAAACAAATCTGTGATGATATGTTATAAATTTCAGGTTAAGGTACGGTTTTTGAAAATAGCAAGTACTTATTAGTAGCTACCAAGTATTCAGTTACAAGTAACAAGAGTTTTATTTATAGACACTCTTTTAACGTCTGTGGTTATCAGCGTCCCATTCTATTGGACGTGAAAGACCGTTTAATTTTGTTCGAGGCTTCTGTATCAGATTTGATATTTTTTACGAGTGTAAATTCTATGGTTATACTTCCTTTCCAAAGGAAGTTATGCCAAGGATTTTTACGCCCGAAAAAGTCCATCGTCATCCGCCGAACTTGAACTCGCGACCTTGGGAACCATAGGTTAGCATGCTACTCCAGACCACGGAGGACGAAATCCGAATTTAAAATTGCTGAGTCATAACACAAGGCACTCAACAGAGCTTATTAAACATCAATGTTGATTCTCCAATGGGTATTCACTGGTCTCGTCTAGAATTGCAGCACATATCTTAAAAATCTGATGTGTTACAATTAGATAACTTTCTCTACACATCTGTAATAAATTAGTATTAGAAAGCTTATTCTTCTATTTACTTTATGATAATCGAGAAAAATATTAGCAGAGATTGCCTTAATTACTTGCTCCTTTGTAAGTAGGAGGAAAATACGGACATACACTAGATTAAAACGAAAGTCAAGTCTTTTAAAAGCTGGTTGCCATGTGGATGAAATCCACTTCTATGCAGGGCCAGGAGTTTACAGCTTTCCGTGTGGGAAAAGTTTAAGTATTTTACATCTGAAACAAATAACAAGGAATATCTAAAAAATGGCCAATTCAACGAAAAAACAAATGTGCTTTTTAACGTGACCTACATTTTTTGTATACTAAGTTTTTGTCTATCTCTTACGGTTTACCAGTTACGCAAAATTCAGCAAAATTCAACTATATACATGGTAGAGAAAGTAAAAAATTAGAAAAAGAATCCATGTTCAAACTAACGAGTGAAAAGTAGACAAGAGAGTGGAATACCTCGCGCACTGCGACCTATGGAGATTTATTGTGGCTAATGTTTCCCTGGAGGATGGAATGAGATGAAGCACCATTGGACACTAGAGACGCGCGGAAGTCGATACCATTTCCTTATACAGTGTGTCCCAGAATTAAACCGCACAAATTATCGGGATTGTAGAGATGTTCTAGATAAATAATTTGAAATAGGGAACCTTTTGTCTATATTGTTAAAGGCAAAACTACGGCATGTTTTCTGGATTGCGCTTTAATAACCGAAAATTATAAGAATGTGAACGTGTAAGTCCTATTTTCACTTGAATGCCTCATTTGTATGCCAGTACTCGAAGGAATGCAGTATTGGTGCACAGTCAATACGATACTTAAAATCATTGGACTTGCAGCTTTGGCAAAATTGCCAGTTCTTTGAGGCCGTGCACGCCACTGGCAACAGTTCGGTTGATTTTAGATTATATGTACGAGGGCGTTTTTTTTTTTCAACCTCCGATAGGCTATAAATAAAATACAAGTTAATAGAAAACCATTATTTTATTACTAAAAGGCTTGTACACTTATGGTTACTTTTCAACATAATCACCGAAAAGATAATATTGAGACATTTATCGTACCTGTGCACAAGCTTTGCAATACCCGCTTCAAAAAATGTTGCCACCAATGATTTCAAATGAGCATTGACGTTGTTTTGAAGATCTTCGTTTATTTGAAAGTGCTACCCTCCTAGCCACGTCTTCAGTACAGGGAAAAGGTGAAAGTCGCTAGGTGCCAGGTCAGGACTGTATGGCGGATGATTGAAAATGTCCCATTGAAATTGTTCAAGGAGCCGATGGGTTGTGCCAGCAGTGTGTGGACGAGCGTTGTCATGGATCAACACAATCCCTGAAGTCAGCATTCCCCTTCGTTTGTTTTGAATGATTCTCCGCAAGCGTCGTAAAGTACGAAAATCTTCAAAACAACGTCAATGCTCATTTGAAATCATTGGCGGCAACATTTTTGAAGCGAGTATTGCAAAGCTTGTGCACAGGTTCGATAAATGTCTGAATCTTTTCGGTGATTATGTTGAAAAGTAACCATAAGTGTACAAAACTTTTAGTAATAACATAATTGTTTTCTATGAACTTATCTTTTATTTATAGCCTATCGGAGATTAGAAGAAAAAAAACGGCCCTCGTAGTTAGCTAGAGCTCTCCTCCAAAACATACTGGTGGGTGAGTTGGTATAGCGCTGGTCATCGAATCCCACGATAAGAAGATCGCAGCGCTTCCTGAAGTTTCCATTTGTTAGTTTTTAAATTGTCTTGTTTTTTTCAGTCACAATTAGAGTAGCACTAATACGCTTAGTTTACATTTTTGAAGCCTAAACGATAAATCCTTCAGAGCAAATTACTTTCAAAAGACTGTGAATGATATCTACGTAGTCTTCAATATTAAATGCAGTAACTGTCAAGGAATCCGCGCAGATTAATGCAACAAAACAACTGGGTTTGTTGAAAACATGGACAGAACGTGTGCTTTGAAACGTAGTAACTGAACTATGGTGGTTGAAGAAATCTGGGCATTTGCCAGGATTTGAACTGCAGTACTTTGATTTTATCCGCATTTAGGTATTATGCCGCGTTTACCACTTGGGCTACTGAGGTCATGCGAGACTGTGCTGCTGAAAATCGTGGCTAATTCTTACACGTGTCAGGAATTGCTAACATTGTGTTCATATTGTAAAAGTATACACATTATGTACAGTAGTGGCAGTAATTCTGGATACTATCTGGTTAAATTAACTTTCAGATTAATTAACTTCTTCAATATTACATGGAACTCTTATTCAGAATTATTCTTATCTAATAAATTTTAGTCAGGAAGTGTTAGCATTATATTGTATTGCACCTTTTAACACAAATCTGAGCTAATCTGGCCTAACTTTTGGTTTGGGCCAACTTTTATTAAAACATATTATTTGTTTACCATACCAGTATTCTTTTATAAATATATACACACATTCTTTATTTTAATTGTATCTAATGTGAACATAGGAATTATTGCTCTCATATTACATAAAGGAGCTCAGAATTTAAGGAAATCGTAGGATTATAGCATTTCAACAACACCATCATGGAAATCGTAAATAAACGAGATTTTCCCCAATTTTGATCCTCCTATATATATTTATTATTAGGTGCAAAATATAATAAATAGTATAGGTACTTAGAAAGTATACCTTTTAGCTTATATTGCATCCAATATGACATATAATGAATTAATACTCTCTTATAATAGGGACTTGAAATTGAGGATACATTATAACACTTCAAAACCATGAACATTATAACCTTATATGTAAGATTACTATATATAAAATAAAATCCCAAAATTTCTCCAACTTTTGTGTTACATGGAGCAATAATTTCAATTTCCACATTAGATAGAATATAAAATAATCTATGCGTGTATATATTTACAAAATAATAACATTTTCAAAATTCGTGCTAAATTGGTCTATTAAGTGTCAAATTAGTTCCAGTTTGTGCTAAAAGCTTCAATAATATATCATGCTATTATTTCCTGGCTATAATGCATTAGCTCAGAATAATCCTGAATAATAGTTTAAAGTAATATTGTAATCTGAAAGTTAAGCAAAAGTAATGTTACTACAGTATAAGAAAATAAATTGTTTCAACAAGATGATCACATATACTAACATCATAAGATAATCTAAGCTGGGAACTTCAGAGCTCATGTGCTTTCTGCTGCCACGTGGTATCAATGCACATCGCTTACCAGATTTCCGTTGAATCAGATGAACAATTACTGACACAAACTTAAGAGGTTCACAGCAATCCTGGAATTTTTGACAGGGCGCAGATATGTTACAGGTCGTCACATACAAAACTTCCTCTGGTGACCTGTTGTATTTTGTGCTTCGGATATTGTATTATTTCTCGAAATCTTTTTATATTTTTCTTTCATGCAGAGATAAAAATGTAGAATTCAATTCCTTGACTAGTACGAGGATGGTCTGAAAAGTTCTCGGCCTCACCCAGAGGTCGCGGCACTACTTACATGATTTTTTTCCCTTACGTTGGTACACATGTTAATAGACTCTAGGCACAAGTCATTCCACGCAATAGTTGACTGTATGCTGTTATTTGAAACAGTGTAAGTGCGCATTGCTTTTAAAATGGAGAAATTCGAGTATCATGATGTGATAAAAGTCTTCGTAAAAGAAGGTTTAACACCTACAGAAATTCATTTGCGGATTGTAAATGTGTATGGTGACTCTTCACCTTCAGTTTCTACTATGCAGAAATGGGCGTCCGATTTTAAACGTGGCCGTGAAAGCGTTCAAGACAATTCACGCGAAGGACGTCCAAAAACTGAAACCACACCGGAAATCATTGAAAAAGTGCATGACATGATTTTGGAAGATCGGCGTACAAAGGTGCGTGAAATTGCTAATGCTCTTGGACTTTCAAAGGAACTTATTGGTCACATCTTGCATCAGGAATTAAACATGAAAAAGCTTTGCGCAAGATGGGTGTGGATAACAAACGCATTCGCATGACACTTTCTGAAAAGTGCTTAGCGCATTTTCAGAAGAACAGAAGTGACTTTTAGTGCCGATACGTCAAAGTGGATGAAACATGGATTCACCAGTACACACCCGAATCCAAGCAGCTGTCGAGGCAGTGGATAGAAGCTCGTTCTTCAGCTCCAAAGAAAGCGGGGATGGTGCCATCGGTGGAAAAGATCATGGCGTTAGTGTTTTGGGACAAGGGAATTTTGTTGATTAACTATCTCGAAAAATGTAAAACCATCATTACTGGAGAGTATTGCTCTCAACTTCTAACCAAACTGAATGCAAGCATTAGCGAAAACAGACCCGGATTACAAAAGAAAAAAAAAAACCCCATTAGGACAATGCACCTGCCCACAATAGTGTTTTGGCAATTGGGAAATTGATTTTTTTGTAGTGTTTAACGCCCGCTTTAACTACTTATGGCACTGCAGGCGGTAACACTGATGATACATGAATGATGGAGCACCGGTGGAATGCGATGGTGGGGGAAACCGGAGTACCCGGAGAAACCCCGCCCCAGCGCCGCTTTGTCCACCACAAATCTCACATGCGGTCGCTTGGGATCGAACTCCGGCCGTCTAGGTGAGAGGCAAGTGGTCTAACCACTCGGCCACCGCGCGGCCATTGGGAAATTGAGAGAACTGCACTATGAAGTGCTGGAACATCCCCTATTCCCCAGGTTTGGCTCCCTCGGACTGCCATCTGTTTCCAAAATTGAAGAAATTCCTCGCCAGTAGGCGGTTTTCGTCCAATGACAAAGCAATTGCGACTGTAAATGGGAACTTCCAGAGCAACACTACAGAGAGGGGACAATGGCATTGACAAAATGTATTGATATTAGAGGAGATTATGTTGAAAAATAAAACTACTTTGAAAGATGAATTGTCGTTTTTTACTATCAGGCCGAGAATTTTTCAGAGCACCTAAGTACATAGCTCTTAATTCGTTTTATGTAGGTACTTGTGTACTACAGAGATAGTTGTTCATTTTTATTTTATTTGAAGTTAATTTGAAACAATGTTAATATTGTTTTGTTAACTGTAAACTGTGCCTATAATTACAATGTACATAACACGTCAATGTTTGATGCAGTATATTTTAGAAACTCCTTCGAGGGATACGGTGAAGTGTACCCCTTCAGGTGTTATATATAATTGTTATTGAAATTTTCTCTGTTGGAGCTACATGCCAATCATACACTACATTTATTTTATTTGTCAGTACGAATAAAGCATATTGAGTAAAGCAGCAAAATATGAACGCCTCATTATAAATTACAAAATAGGAGACAACATAAAATGAATGTATTTATGGAGACTTGAAACTTCAACTACTTCGACAACTTAACCCGATGGCCACACGTTAACCATAGCGCTAAATAATGCCTCTATATCTACACTCTCCAGGTGCTCACGTCACGACCCATTGCGGTTTGATGATGGCATGCTAACTCTTAATACGTTTTATGCTGTAGCAATTTGGAAATCAGTGCCCATAGGTTCCCTATCTCAAACTGTTTATTTTGGACCTCTCTAGAATCCTGCCAATTTGTGCGGTTGAATTCTAGGACATTCTGTTTAACATTATGATGATCCGTCCAACTGTTGGGCTACCAGACAGAAAGAGAGCGCGTGGAAGTGACTCATCGACTTAGTAGCGACATAGTGTCCACGGGGAGTAATCTTTCCAGTGAGCATGCATTCACACCATCTGGCCGCAATGCCAAACACCATCAACCTGGAGCACATCTGAAAGTTGAGATGGAATCCGAATGGAGGGGAAATGAGGGAAAGGAAATCGTGTTAGATGAGAAACCACTCCAGCATTCGCCTGATGTCCCCGGGGAAACCACGAAAACTTCATGAGTTAGAGAGGACCGTTGCCGACGATCGAATCCGAGACCTCCTGAATGCAAGTCGCACAAGTAACTATGGCGTCACTTCGCACGGTATGTTCAAACTAAATAAATGAACAAAGCAGGTGGCCTTGGAAAGTTTTCACTATTTTTTTTTGTAAAATGTTTACTTACTTAGTCAGCTTATCCTTTTTGATGTGGAACTTACACTCCAGGGACTTACACATGAGTGCCCAGGGTCAGAGGCCTGTTGAGGAGCAAACGAATATTAAATCAGGGTGAAGAGCCTGGAAGGAGGATTGATCCATAGCCAGATATGAGAATGAGGAAGATGAAATGGATGAAAGGAAAAGTGAAGATGGAGCAATTGGTGGAATGAATGGTGAGGGAAACTGAAGAACCTGAAGAATATCTGCCCAGATGCTGCTTTGTCCACCAAATATCCTACTTACAGTCCTGTGGGATTCAATCCAGGCCCTTGGTGAGAAACAAGCAGTCTAACCACTCTGCCATGGTGCTGCCAGTGACTATTAATTCTTTGCTACTTCAAGGAACAAATTAACTACAATATTTTCATTTTGCTATCCTAATGACAAAAAATGAGAGTTTTGTGCACAACATGAAATACACATTGACAGTAAAATGAAATGGCATTTTATTTATGGACGCTCTTTAACTACTGTGCTTCTCAGCATCCCATTCTATACTGGGTGTGAAAGACTGCTTAATTTTGCCCAGAGGCTTCTCTATCAGGCTTGAGGTTCTTTTATGTGCTGTAAATCTATGACACAGGACCAACGGCTATACTTTCCTTCCAAAGGAAGCCATGCTAAGGATTTTTACGCCCAAAAAATCCATCATCCTCTGCCAAGTTTGAACCTGCGACCTTAGATATATGAACTTAGAATGATAAACATTACACCATGGAGGGCGACATTGGTGACAGAATAGGTGGGCAGACAGGTAAACAACCAAGGATAGTGCACCTAAAAGAAATGAAACTGGGAATGCACACGCTATCCATTTGTCTCTTTACCATCAAATGTTAGAGCTAAATCGTAACAGAGTGCTGAAAGTCTCCTTTCACACTGTTTGCTTTGTGTGGTTTGTCTACACAGACACTGGGTAAGCTGTATAATGCCTATGTATACATAACCTGGCACCAAACCTCTCATCTTTATTAATGAGCGACATAATCTTTAAAGTAACTTTATATGCCAATGCTGTACAAGCAGGACTAAAGAACTGCCAAACAATCATCACAGAGTAACATGATAGCATCACTCTGGGGAATATGTACCCACTCACCCACTGAGCCATCTAACATCCATTTTGCCTCAGTATCTTCAACTCTCGCCTATGCATCTAAGTCTCAAGTATAAAAACAGCTGAAACCCTAATTGCTAAACACCAGTGTATCATTTTGCTAATTTGTTCTTCCTGTCTGTATATTATTGATGCCAAATAAAAGAGTGATAATTTCAAATGAATACCTCATAATGCCTAACCAGGTGTTGGAGTATTGTCTTTTGAAATATAGAGTGGAACCAGAATCTTTCATTATACATGTGCAAACATTACCCTTCCTGGCCTCACACATGTGCTTCATTTTCGTAGGCAAGAGTATGTAAACACATATAATCAGTTGGAAGATTGTCACAGTAGCTCAATGGTCAGAGCAACCACACAGAGTGGGAGAACCATGTTCAATTCCCAGCTGTGGCATTGAATTTTTCAAAAGGTTCTAATATACTGTGACCCCAGTGTACCTTTTAATATATCCATTATAATAGGAGTATGTAACCCTGCTGGACATTGATCAACTACCTCTAAATATGTAGGTTAATTTTGAAGGCACAAACTTCTGGGTTTACTTCCCTTAAGATCTCCTGTATGCTTCACCTTCAAGCAGGAAGGACAATGTCTAAATGTTGCAAAGAGAACCCAGCATGTGTTCTTGAGACTGAAAACCTCCACAGACAGATACTAACAGTACTGTCGATAATAAATGTAATGGTATGGAATTGCAAGACTCTGCAGCTCCCTTAGTTATTCATGAATACAGCTTACCTCTTGGAACAAAAAGGTAACAATGTAGCAGAAAAGAACAATTTATTCACAGAAAAATGCCCTTTGACATCCTCTAGCTAGGATACAGTAAATATAGCTACTGACCCTCTGACACAATGGTGGAAAAAGAAAATGAATAATCTGACACTGGTTGATATGCTGTCATCAGTAAGCCTTTGCTAGAGGCCAAACTTCACAAATTTGCATTAATTTTCTGTAGCTTCAAAGACTCCATGAATATGTAAGGATGTCAATGATGTGACATCTATTACACTTAAATACACTGATAACTTGAATTTTTGCTGTTAGTGACAATCAGAAGCCTGTACCATCATTAAACTTATACAAATGAGGCATGAGGTTGGAGAAAAAACTGGTTGCTGCTCTTTTCAAAGAAAAAGTGCACCATTCTGACTGCTACTAACCTTGTACAATACAGATTTCTGACAAACATTTTTTTCTACATCCAAAATGACAGGGTTTTTACATCCAATACAAATATCTTAAAATTGTTTTCGATGCAAACAATCCAACAGCAATTTTCTTACAAGAAACCAATTTTCAGGGCGAAATTGCTACTAATTTACATCATTATTCCACATACAATATAAATCACCTTACAAGACATGCTATTGACAGGGAAGTAACCTAATTTAAAATAAAATTCATCATATGAGGTTCCCCTTCCTCACCAAACTTGAAGTATAGCAGTGACACTAATTTTATAATTTTCATTGTGTATATACAATAAATATCTTTAGTAATAAGAATAATAATAATTATAATAATAATAACAATATCAATAATAGTGATAACAATAACCATAATAATAATGATGATGTTGATAATAATAATAATCATGCTAATGATGATGATGATGATGATGATAATGATAATGATGATGATGATGATGATGATGATGATGATGATGATAATAATAATAATAATAATAATAATAATAATAATAATAATAATCTGCATAGCTTCCTGGCTGTTAGTGAGTGAAGACCCTCTGGTTTGTATTACTATTCCATCCCTCTCTATGTGTTTTCTCTTCTGTTCTCTCTCTCTCCTTTTTCTTATCCACTTTCCTTTTATCTTTCCCAAATATTCCCTATTTCTTTAATTCTTCTCTTTCCCTTGATATTCAGATTTTCATCTCTAATAACTACCATTTAGGTCCTCAAATGTCTTTATTCATTTTGTTACCTCTTTACATTCAGTTAAACAGTGAATAATACTGCCTTTCTCCCTGCATAAAATACAACATTCTGTTTCATTGCTGCTCATCCCTTTCAAAGTATTGCTCCTGTTCTCATGCATGCTAATCCTTACCTCTCTTGTTTATTGCATATAGCTATATACTTCTCTCATGATCATTGCTTCTTTATTTTATGGTATAAATAAAGTCTTTATTTTCTAGTTCAGCCCAAACTTCCTGCTTATCTATGTCTTCTATCTTATTTCTCAATGACTACCTTAATCCTTTTTTACTTTCTCTAGCGCACATGTACAATGCACATAGTGGATAGAGAAGGTATTGTATTCTACAAAAACGTTGATGTCAGATTTCACCAGAAACTGAGTCAAAAAAATATTTTTAGAAAAAGGTCTATGAAAGACAGCATAGCTCAAAAACAAATAGTTTGTTAAATATCAAACTAGGCATTTAAGTTTAGTATTTCCCAGGGATGTGACATGAAGATTTTCAAGAAAATCCCCTCACCTCCAACGACCCTTTACATGGAACATTTTTTGAAAATTTTAATTTTCTTAAAAATGGCTTTAATGATTTTGATTAAAATATTGCATTTTAAAGGTATTTACATCACAAATAGTATGTATATCTTAAATTTTCTGGGAATAACCTCCAAAGACATGGTTGAATTTTTCTGAATTTAGCATAACCAGTAAACTGTAGAGATAGACAAAACTTGCCACACAAAAATGTAGATCTTGTTAAAACACACAATTTATGTCATATATGCTCCTTTTGTAAAACTCACCATTTCTGAGATATCTTTTTATCGGTTTCAGATTTAAAATACTTGCACTTTTCTCAAACGAAGTGAACCGAACCTCAATTGTTCCACATAGCAACAAGGTTTTGAAGGATTTGACTATCGCTTTAGGCTAATGTATTCCCTTACTTTCCTTTTACTTAAAAGGAAGCAAGTCATAACACCAATTATGGTAATATTTATCTCAATTAGCATGATGTATATAAAAGAATAATCTTTCAAAGAATATTTGAGGAGCCTTTTTTTTTTTTTTCTTCAAAACTCGATAGGCCAAAATTTTGAGAAAATGAGTTATATATGGGATCGGTATGTTTTCAATGCCAGTAATCAGTCTGTGAAACCAGATTGCATAACTTATTATTTGCCGTGTGAATCATGAGCATTTTTTCATAACTCGATAGAGCTCATGCACAGCGATTTTACAAAACTCAATACAGCACAGTCCAAACAAAAAGATATGCCACCTGTCAAAACCCATCACTGACCTGACATTAATTTTCAATATTCTGCTTGTCCAACCTGCTTTCTTGGAATGAAGCGCTATACAAAAACCATATCATTGTTTCAAAGCCAAAAATACATGACAATTAACTCTCCAAAACGAAGGAATGTGAAGGAGGAAAATTCTAAAAGAAAACAATCTGTGAGTATTAAATATGGCACCAGAAAGAAAATTGGTGATGTATTCCAAAGTGTGTTCAAATTTTCAGGGAATAGCAGGCATGTCTAAGTATAGACTGTCCCTCCTTGCAAGAAACTTTTATTTTACTAGTAATTCACCTAAAGAAAATCGAGGAGGGGATAGAACTGGTGCAAAGGACAAGATGCTTATCATTGCTGTGAAAAATGATATTAAGAGCTACAGGTGCAGAGAAAGCCACTACATGAACTACCTACCACCCAAATTAAATATTAAAAAAATGTGGAAAATGTTTTGTGAAAAAAGGAAAAACTATCTACACACTCATTATCCAAAGACAAGTTTATTTTTTATAAGTGTTTTAATCTTTCAGTCAAGACACCACGCACTGATACATGCTCCACGTGCAAGATAGGACTAATTTTCATAAAGCAAGAGACAGATTTGGAGAAGAAGAATGAATATGGGACAAACTATAACTGCAGAAAAACTTTGTGCAAAGAAGTTTTATACTATAATGAAAGAAGAGAATCCTGATGTAATCAAAATCTGTTTCGATATGCAGCAAAATCAGCAAGTACCTAAATTATCAGTAGGTGAAGTGTACTATTCCAGGCAAGCTTGGTTCTATAATCTTTGCATTATGATTCACTCTCAACCACAAATGAAAGAGAATATACATTTCTACGCCTGGTTGGAAACCGAGTCATCTAAGGGATGTAATCAGGTGGCATCTGCTTTTTTGAATTTTCTGTTAGACCTGGGAAAAAAATGAAGTGTCCTTCCATTATTCATCTTTTCTCAAATTCATGTCCAGGTGAAAATAAGAACAGTGTAGTAATGACCACGCTCATTGCCTTTATGGAAAGAAGTACATTTACGTCTATACGTCATTTTTTTCCCATATGACGACACAGTTACATGACTCTTGCTCATGTATTTGATAAGGTTGAGGAGGAGTACAAAAGAGAGGAAGATATTTTGTCATCCAATGAATACTATCCAATTTTACAACCCCATGGAATTACCAAAGCTCTCAACAGGGACTGCCAAATCAAACCACTGAAGGAAACTACTTGTGAAAGTAAAGCTGCCATTTAACATAGGAATGCAGTGTGTCATATCGTACAAAAAGTCTTCTACAAATGTGTGTAATGTTTCTATAACTGTGCAGGACACTTGCTCTGCGTCACCTGTGGAGGATTCTATTTTCAAATCTGGAATTAAAACATGCCACAAAGAAATGCTTAGGTCCTCATGTCTACAGAAAATGAACATGGTGTTCAGTGAGAAGAAGAAAGATGTAAAAAAAACTCATGCAATTTTTTGAAATTCCAGAAGAAGCAAAAGAATTTCATGAAGATGTTCTCAAAGACTGTTAAGATATCAAAATAAGTGTACTTACTAGTTTAATCGCTTTGTATTCTTAAATGTCTGTATTTATTAATTTAATAATTTTGTAATTTATTATAAATGTCTATTATTTCATTGATTTCATTAATGTAACATTTATTAAATTTGTATACTGCACATATAAAATAAAGTATGAAGAAATGAAAATAAAATCAAAATAGTAATAAACACAATAAAACTAGCAGCAAATTCAGGTTCAATCAAATTCGGTTGTTTCATAGTCCATGACTTCTATCGAGTTTTGAAAAAATAAGCATCTTTAATAGGCCAATACTATAAAAAATATGTTTCTCCTGTAGGAGTTTCACTGTTATTTAAAATGATCCCATGAGAATGTCTAATATTGCCAAAAATAAAGTTTGTGTAATGAAAGGTTATGTACTAGAATAAAAAAATGTAATTTCTGTAAAAATATCCTTTTGTCCTCTATTGAGTTTTGAAAATATGCTCCTCATTTGTATTTGGGACAGCTAGAGAAACTTATGTGAATGGAACACATCAGATTTTTTTCATTTACAAATTAGACTACACTGACCTACAGCACTATTAAATCAGCTTTGTTAACCTTTCCTTTTGTTAGGTGACTTTACTAACCATAAAACTTTATGGCAATACTCCAACATAAATGTTGGGAGTAAGATGGTAGAGAGGTTCATTATTCAAAATAACTTGATAATTTTTATATCTCTGTAACAAACTCATTCTACCACAACAACAGAAACCTTCAGTGGTATAGATTTGACACTTTTTAGTCCTGCAATAACACCCAAGTTAAACTGGTCAGTGTAGCTACTCCTCTCAAGGAAGTGATCACTTTCATATTATCATTTCTGTAGATAATGCTACTGCTTCCTACTTTCCAACCCCAAAATGGAAGTTTGTCAAAGATGATTGGCGCCTATGTCAAAAATACATTTTGACTTCATTAAAAATGATCAGCTTTCTTGGCAGCCCTTAGAGCCATTGTCCACTCTTAAGTTAGATTAGAAAGCTATTGTGCGCAACTCTGCCTCTAATAGAGCTCTTAAAATGTTAGATGTCAACCAATCACTGACCTCCACCTTGTTCCAAACCATTTCCCACAAGCCCAGTCTTGAGCCTTCAAATAGAAGCAAGTGAATCACTCTTATATCCATAGCAAATGATTTTGAGCTTGTCATATGTCATAAAGAATGTGTCTTGATATCCATCCAAGATGATTATTGCTGTCTTTTCTCAAATACGTCAATACAACATAAGAAACATTACGGTTCCTTCCATCAGAAAACTCACAATACTGAAATGAAATGAAATTCCAAGTACACAAGGCACAGAAAGAAACTGGCACTGTCTTATTCCATACATCGCATTCCTTACCGTTTGTAGGGTACTTTATTACGTCATGTTTTTATTTTATTGGCTGATACTGTCACCTAGCAGGTGAGTGTTCTATATTGAACCAATAGAGCATACCTATGCTGGGTTTGTCAACCCATTCGCTAATAGGAATAGCCACCTCCCTCAACTGGAAGTGAGATTAGGTAATGTGTACTACTACAGTAAGCTACAACCCCTCCTCCTTCCCCAATTAGAGTGATGGTGGGACCAGCAGATATGAGAAGACACACCCTATAAATTCCCTACAAATAATCAGAAATTTGATGTCTAATACTATTTGTGCTCTGTGTACCTTCTGTGTATCCTCAATTATGTTACTATTATTATAGTGCTGTGCCATCTTCCTGTGATTGACATTCAACTCTGCACAGTTGCATCACCCCAGTAATCTACATTCATCTGCGGACACATGTTCAGTGCCATAAAGGAATCTTATTCCAATTCTGTTCACATCTACACTTCCTGATCAGATACTTCTGATGAATATGGTTGCTCTGTAGTCTATTCAGATTATACTATGCTTCTGATCCATTTTAAAATTTAATATTCTAGGGACAATGTTCAGAAATTGGGGTAATGGTGCAGGTGCAATATGCCCTCTCTTCTCTTTCTACAAAAGATTAAGTTTAAATATCACAAATTTTGATGGAGAGATTTTGGCAATATTTCAGAGCTTACAAAACCTACTATATCATGTAAATAAATTTGAAAAAGTTGTATTATTATCTGACTCTAAAGCAACTATTGTATCCATAACATCTGATGTAACACCTAATAACCTAAATATTGCAGAATGCAGCAAAATCATAAAACAACTAATGAATATAAATAAAATATAAATACTTCAATGGATACTAGCACATTGTGGAATACAGGGTAATGAAACAGCTGACTTTCTAGCCAAGAAAGGTAGTAAAATTACATCAAATTCATCTGATCCAATAAGTTATCACTCTATCAAAGGAATCATTATATCAACATATCAACATATAATAAAAAAAATTAAACAAGATCATGTATTACAAACAAAAGGAAAACCATGGGAAAATGTATATAATAACAAGACCAGAATCACTATATTATCAAAAAAATCCTCTGTAGCAACTTTTAGACTCCTACAGGCCATGACGGTCTCAATAAATATTTATTCAGGTTTGGTATAGTGAGATCTCCTCTGTGTCCTTTCTGTAAACTTAGAAGATATGGATGGAAACCATCTATTGTGCTGCCCAACCTTTAGTCAACATGATAATATAACATCAAAATACTGGAATGCAAGAGAATGAATGGCTTCACTGTCAACTGCTCAACATTAGATACCAACCAATCTATTCAGAAATTTGTGGTGCCAATCACAGATTTATACCTACCATAATTAAATCTACTTAATTTGCTTTACTTAATTTCAGCTAAATAAGAATAATTATTTATCTTGCTATTTGGTCAAAACTGTATAAACCCTTAGACTTGTAAAAACAAAAAAAACAAATTAATAGTCTATCTGTGAATACTTTCTTATCAAGAAAACCCTAGAATATAAAATGCAAGCTTCAGAAATAAACTTGTGATCTTCACTGAATCCTCGAGTGCATTAGCCAAAATAAACACAACCGACCTATAATACAGGACATTCTTTCCATTTATACAAAAATCTAAAAGTTTGTTACATTTGTCATCTTAACATAGGTGAGTGCTTCTCATATAAGCATAAAATAAAGGGGAAAGCAATAAGGCTGCTAAAGCAGCAGACATTCTTCTACAACTTTTCAACAGCACATTATACACTAGAAGATGCCTTATAGAATGTTAGAAGATAAAATGACTGGAATCAACACCAAACTCATTGATATCTGATGTATTATGCTTGCAAATAGAGGTGTAGAACAAAGAGTGGGGAAAAGAGGTGGAGTCTTCAAGTAATAGCAATGCAGGAAGATAGCAGAGGGAAACCGGGAGACACATCACACAAAAAACACTTGAATATTATTTATTAGTAAACATCAGTTTGTGTGCACCAAAGATATCCAACTAATGTTTGCATTTATGTTGTCAAAGTCTTTATTATATACTCTATAATTACTTTCTCTAGCAACTAAGTACAATGTATATAGTGGAGAGTGAAGGTATTGTATTCCACTAGAAAATTGGGTACCAATATTTCACGCCCTGAATCCAAAAAAGCAAACAAAACAAAATCACAATTTATAAAAATTTCCATGTGTGCCTGTGTGTGTGAAGGGAGCAGGACAGCTCAAAAATAAAAAGTCCTTTAAATACCAAACTTTGTTTTATTAATTTGTTGAGTTGGTTTTTTAACACTACGTCACTTACATTGTTATTATGAGGGACTAGTTTCGAAAGCCTATGCTTTCATTTTCAACCTCACGGGTCCAACTGCCATTACTGGCTGCATTTGCTTGTACTCTCTTCTCTGGTGGCGAAATGATGAACTTCTTAACTAAGCTGTCTACTGGTGGGATTTCAAAGTTTATTATCCCGCCAGTAGACAGCTTAGTTAAGAAGTTCATCATTTCGCCACCAGAGAAGAGAGTACAAGCAAATGCAGCCAGCAATGGCAGTTGGACCCGTGAGGTTGAAAATGAAAGCATAGACTTTCGAAACTAGTCCCTCATAATAACAATGTAAGTGACGTAGTGCTAAAAAACCAACTCAACAAATTAATAAAACATATAATTTGACTGTCACTGTTACTAAATTCCTCCAAACATCAACCAAACTTTGTATTTAAGTTCAGTATCTTCCGAGGATGCAGCACAAAGATTAAAAAAAAAAAAAATCACCCATCCCCAACTAACCTTTACATGGAACATTTTTTGAACATTTTTTTATTTTCTAAAAGAATTGCACCAACAATTTAAAATATCATATGTTTAAGATATTTCATGACAAATGAAATGTATATCTCAAATTTTCTGGGAATCGCCTCTGAAGACCTCTTCATTCTGGAGACTTTTGTGTAATTTGTAAACCATAAGATAGACAAAAACTTACTGTACAAAAAATATGGACCTCGTTAAAACACACAAAGTTAATGTTTCTACCATATTCCTTGTTATTGGTTACAATTTTAAACTGTTTAAACTTTTCTCAATTGGGAAGTCATCTTTTGTTTTACTGCTAGTGGTGCTACAATCGAATTTCATTGTTTCATATAGCTATAATTTTTAAAAGATTTGACAATCGCTACAACCTAATGTATTCCCTTATTTCCCTCTTACTTACAATGAAACAAGTCATAAGACCATTTCTCTTAATATTCATCTGGATTAACATGGTGTAGATAAATTAATAATCTTTTGTCAGAATATGCTGGATATTTTTTACGAGGTGTTGAGAACTGAATACGATCTAATCCAGATTTAATTCTATGGACTGAACTAAATGACAAAACACTGGCTGAGGAATTTCTGTGCAGACTTGAATTTAATAGGGGTCCCCTCTGCAGCCTTTTCAATCATGAATCAATACACATTAGCAGTCACTTCTGATATTTGCTTGTGCAAGATTTTCCTTGTAATTTACTAGAGGCGTTGTTTTCTCTATTTTTATCTCTGCTATGCAAGGACCGATACTCACGTTATCATGGTGCAGGACAGATTGATGTTGATTATGTGGTTGCAAATTGTCAGCTGACCTCAGCATCAGATCAAGCCACTGCACATCATGTTGACAGTGTTCACATCTATTTGCAAGCAGAATACTTAAAATCCTTTCTGGCAACTCTGACAGATGAAACCAGATAGTTCTTTCTCATCTTAGAATTGGATACTGTAAGCTGGCTCCTCCTATCTGCTTTCCCATGTTCCATCTTTTCCAACATCAGCTGTAACATACCGCTATAGTGAAACATATATAGACTGCTCTTTATACTCCAACTGGAAACAATAAGATGGAACTAACAACCTACCTGGCACTCTTAATGACCACCATGTGTTAGAGAAAACACATTATATTATTTTAGAAAAATAAACCAATATAGTAAAATATAATGCACTCTACAACTCTATAATAGTGTTACATTTAGTTTTACTTTCTCTACATGTACTATGTACATAGTGTATAGAGACAATATTGGGCTCCACCCAAAAATTTGGTACCAAGATTTCACCAAAAATATATGTTTTAGTGTCCCCTTATCCAAAAAAAAAATCATTTTCAGAAAAAGGTCCTATGTGTGTCCATGCGTCCGTGTATCTGTGAACACGATAACTCAAAAGAGAAAATTCGGTAAAATACCAAACTTGATATTTAAGTTTAACATCTTCCAGGTATGTGACACGAAAATGTTAAGAAAAATGCCTCTACCCTTTACATAGAACTTTTTTTCGAAAATTTTGATTTTCTCAAAAATGGCTAATGATTTTGATTAAAATATTGTATATTAAAGATATTTGCCTGACAAATAAAATGTATATCTTGAATTTTCTGAGAATAACCTCTAAAGCTTAATTTATTCTGGATGACATTTACGGAATTTTGCATAGCTGCTAAACCGTAAGAGATAGATAAAACTTACTACACAAAATATGTAGAACATGTTAAAACACATATTTTATATTATATACATTTTTTTCGTGGAGTTGATCGTTTTTTAGAAATTCCTTGTTTTTAGTTTCAGCTTTAAACACTTTTCTCATTCAGGAATTTGTCAACTCCTGTCCACACAAACAAAGGAACTTCAGTCACAAGCAACCAGCTTTTGACTATCACTTTAACCTATGGTACTCCCTTATTTCACTTCTACTTACAAGGAAGCAAGTAATAAGACTATTTCTGCTAATTTTTTCTCGATTAGCATGAAGTAAATAGAAGCATAAGCTTTCTAACAATAATTTATTGCAGAGATGTAGAGAAAGTCATGTGAATGGAACACATCAGATTTTTTTAATAATACCTCTGTAATTGTATTTTTTTTAACTTGTATATTTACAATGTCACTCAGTGTCACTGTCTCTTGTACTTGTATGGTTGCAAGATCTGAATTGTTAAAGTGATCTAAAATAATCAATAAAACAATAAACAAAGATATGCTAGGTTTCTCTTCTTTATACCCCTTGGGTTCTGAGGAGCATTTACTTATAGCTTAAGAGATAGTGTAGGCTGCAGTCTTTACATCACCATCATCTTACTTTGATAGAATAAAACTAAAGTAATTTTTATTTGTATTTGCTCTTATTTTAAAGAGTGTATAAATTTCTAACATTGAATTTAAATGCATTCTAAGAATTTATTTTGTCTACTAGAGCATCAAATCAATCATACAACATATTTTTCGGTTGCATAAAGCCATACTACAAGGGACTGATGAACTTCCTGTTGTATTAGAATGTTAGCTGAGTAATTATGTTTTACAACACAGATCATTGTGGATCACTTGACATTAGCTGGGGAATGTAATTCAAAGCAAATATCTGTGTCTCCTATCTAAAAAAAATTGTTTTGTTTGTTAATGACAATTTCAATTGCCAGGATTATATCAGCACCACCAGTGTGCCAGAATTTCATCCTGCAGGTGTTCTTTGGCATGCCAGTAAATCTACTGTCATGGGGCTGTTGCTTTTAAGCACATTTAATTGGTTTGGGCTGGGTTTGAACATCCAACCTTGATTTTATAAGGCCAGCAACTACCAACTGAGCTACCGAGACCAACTGTGTACCCTATCTAGACATCTTTCTTCTTAAACAAATGAATGATTAACAACAAATGCTTTATTATACTACATAATCCTAGGGAATGAATGTCCAAATAACCAATACTATTTCTGAATAGAAATATGAACTGATTCTGCAGTTGAGCATTTAATTTAAATTCTAAAGGTACTGAGGGACAATTTTACAAAACTTGTTATGTATAACATTTTGAATTTTGAAATACATACAAGATCATTATAAATATATATTCACTAGCTATGGATAAACAAGAGACAAAAAATTATTAGTATACGATGGTTCCACCTCTTGGCATTACTTCTATATATGGGCACTTTTGTTATTTTGTCATTAGAGCCACATTGTAGTTACTTACTCATCTGTTATAAATATTTAGGGCCCTAAGCTGCAAAGCGTAGCCCAATGTGGCGGGCCCTAAGCCACAAAACATAGCTGAGGGATATTTTTTATAAGTTGAGGAGTAGCAGTTGCTGTCAAAGGCCGCTACTACGGAACAATGACAGGGTGTAGTCGAAGGATCTGTGAAGCTAAAACCCTAATGATCCCAAGAAGAGGTCAAAATTTTGGCAATCTGGCAACTTTCACATCTGAACAACTTAATGTTTTCAACACTTTCAAGTACGGATCATCAGTAAAGTCTTAAGACCGTTTGTGTATGTGTGAGTGTGTGCCATGCGCATGTCCATATGTGTGGTGGAACCATCGTATAGCTTTACCGACAAAAATGTTGAAGCAATTTTCTATTAATGTTAACCTTTCACCTATTGTTGGTTCTCTGCCATACTGTCTCTGAAATGTTTGACAAAGAAAATTAGAGATGGCAAAAAATAAAAAAATGTAGTTTTGAATATATAGGCAGCCAGTAAGGAAATGCTCAACTAGATATGGCCCTCTTTTGTCAGCAATAACATTGAAAACTATGATACATACAAGTTAGTGTTTTGTGAGTATATTTTGTTTCCAGTGATCCAATTAGTTCAGAGATTCATTGCTCATTGATTTTCTTTTATAGTTTCAGCCTTTCAGCTTTTAAGTATCTTTAAACATCTTATTTGTTGAAAATTTAGCTCATAGATAACAAGTTTGAAAAGTCCCTCAGTTACAAACAAGAAAAACACATGGTGATTCTTTTATTATAAAACATCTTTGAAAATAGTTTTGCAGTTTTTTACTGTTGCTCTGCTCTATTAGCTCACATCATTGAGAGTTGATACATTAATGTTTCCTAACTCCAGCATTAGTGTGTGATGATACAGAATATGTCTATTTTAAAGTTTTTGAAACAAAATAGTTTCACACACAAATGTTAAGTAGAAGCCAAATTTGTGTACATTTCATAAAATATTTGAGATGCATAAGAATTTTATAGAGCAGTAATTTTTCTTCATCCAAAAGTTACAGGATATTTTGTTTTTACCTAAGACATTTGCAAGAGAGATGCTGTTTGATAGAAGCGCAGGATATCCAACCATATTGCTTAAATAGTGTTATGTCTATGATTCTTATAAGATGAATGATTTTCTGTTGTGAAGGAAGCGGCGAAGTACTGTTCCTGTGCAGGATGAAGCATCAAAGGAGCTTACATAAGGAAGGAGCTGCATAGTATTGTTTGTGAGTGATGCGTGTGTGAGTGTTAGCTAGTTTAAGTGTTGTTCTGGTAGAGGGCAGGGTAAGCAGGGGAGCGAGCGTGTGTAAAGCTCTTTGTGCACTGCCAAACTTGCAAGGAAGGATAGCACAACTAATTTTAACACATTCTTGAAGAATGTAATAGGATTTCAAAATATTTTGAAATATTTTTTCATCATATGAGGGTGATTCAAATATAAACAGTAATTTTGTTAAAAATATTATTGATTAAATATATACATCATCAGCATTTCTCAACATAGCCTCCTTCACACTTTACACATTTTTGCCAACGTTTTGGAAGCTTGAACATTCCTTCTTCAAAAAAGTTTGAGGGCATGTCGCCAACCATTTGCACACATGCTCCTCAATGTCCTCGTTGTTTTCAAAATGTTTCCCTCCAAGCGATTCTTTCATGGGTGCAAACAAAAAATAGTCTGGGGGAGGGGAACAAGTCTAGACTATAGGGAGGGTGTTCAAAGGTTTCCCAGTGCATGTCTGCCATTGTATCCATTGTCAAATTGGCAGTGTGAGGCGTAGCGTTGTCTTGAGAAGGATGACATCTCTGATGACGTCTTTTGCTTTTATAGCCAGCTTTTACAGACCTTAACAATTGGCAATAGTAAACTGCAGTCACTGTACGTCAATCATGAAGAAAATCCACCAGCAAAACTCCTCTGTAGTTGAGAAACACAGTCACAGATGTGTCACCTGTGAGACTTGACCTTGGGCATCGAGCATGACCTTTGTTTTCCACAAATTCTCGGCTGCCCTTAAATGAGTTAAAATCTCCGAAGGTTTAACCCCTTCCTTGATTAGAAACTTGATAATAACGCATTGCAACAGATGAAGGGACTTCTTGCTCACTCATGGCTATACTGATGCCTGAACCTAGTGAAGCAACTAACAAAGCTAGCTCACTCTCCTTAACACACCGACCTTCAAGCCCCCACTGCCCCGCTCTGAACTGCTTCCTCCATGATATGCAACAATTACCATTTATATTTGAATCACCCTCGTACAACTAATGCTCAAAAGCATGTCATTAAGGTTCACATAGCTTTGAAAACAATACATGTAAAGTTGTCATATATCTCAGAAAAGTGCAGTGCCCTGAATTCAGTTAACCAAAAAGTCTGGATTTTTACATTTCAAAATTCATCATATATTTAAATATTTATTCAAATTCCAACCATAAAGTACTCATTTATGAGTAATGTTTATTGTATTTCAGAATAGATGACAGTTGCTGGTGGTATTTAGCAAAATACCGCCCCAAATTTATTTATAAAAATGTTGGGGAAAAATAAATTGCAAAGATTACTTATAAATATAACCATTATATATGTTTCTTCATCAAAATTTCACAAATTAATATGTAGAGAAATAAGATACAGATACAGATTTACAAAGATAGAACAATTAAAAGAAACCTAAGTCTCTCTTCTGTTCTTGTTTAACATTTAATATCTTTCAAACCAAGCAAGATAGTTCAGTAGTAAATACTTTTGACTCACATTTGGAAGGTCCTGAACCAGTCCTTGAGGTGCACACACCAAGGTTTTTTGGCACGGGGGTAGGGGGGTGGCAGATTGCTGGTTGGCTAACTTATTTCTTTGAATTTTTCTCTTGTCAATTTCTTAATTTACTTCACCATCATCCTCTTTCACCTTATAATCACCCTAAGAGAACTCTGATACAGACCTTAACTCTGTGAATAAATAAAGAAAGAAGGAGAAAAAAAAAAGAAAACCCTAAATGCACATCTCTTTGTTTTAAGCTTTACCTGAGTTTTATGAATCTAAACATTTATATGTTACTATGCACTTTTCCTTTATTTCAAGAACTGGTTACTACTATTGAATACATGTATAATGCAATTCAATATAAAATCCAACTAACTAGCTCATATACTTTTGTCATGGCTTTCTGTATTTATATTTTGGAATCCTATTATACAAATAAGATTGAGTTAAAACATGAAATGTTAGAACTGTTTTGTACAGATGATTTATATATATTTTATATATGAATAATTATATTGATATCTTTCCTTGCAAGTAAGCTGCATGTTTTCTGTATTTGTTTTCCCATGAACCTCCACATTAACAACAAATAAACAATAACTGTCATATTATACAAGATTAAATGTATCTCTCTATTACACACTCTCTCTCTTTTTTTGCTTTTCTGTCTCTGTGCCAGCTCGCAGCTTTATCTTTTGTCTTTTCTATGTAGGTGTATATTTCCTCGTTCTGCAAAATCTATCTAGTGGCTGTACTGTGTACATGTTTTTGTTATTGTTCTGATGAATTCTCTGTGTTGTCTACACATTGTCTTTTGTGTATGCATGTGGCACAACAGCTGTTCATCCTGGTGTTCCCTGCGCAGTTAATACTTATTCATGTTCATTATCATTTCCTTGACAGTGAGTTGGAGGCCATTTCTCCATACTAACAATTAAAATACATTAAACTATTATATAGGAAAAGAGAGGGTGAAATGAAAATCCTAATTGCTTAATCATGAAAGAACATGTAGCAGTGGCGTAACTAACAATTTATGGGCCCACCTTCAAGAGTACCTTTTCGGTTGTCCCTCGTTAAATTATGATAACCTGCTCAAATTATTCATTCCTATATAAATTGTGGCATGTTTAACATAGTACAAATCTGGAATCTCATTAAAACTGCCTCCATTATAATTTTCTGAATTGTAAAACATTCGTTGACAGGAATTTGTTGGCTGCTTTCTCCATATTATCAGTGGTAATTTTGTCACTTAGATGGAGAGCATAGCCAATAAATTTATTACTGAAATAATTATCATGTTTATTAAAGCACCAGTACCTTCATCCGACTTCTGGGCTGGATTGTTCTTACATTCTTAAACTGGTATGGGTTGGTTATAAGAAGTGTAATTATTGGTACTATAGCTTGCAAATGTTGACTTACATTTTTAAAGAAACGATTATTGTATATTACACAGTGAACAAAACACAAAAGGCAAGCCATCTAGCTAGAATGGATCCAGCGTAACACTGAATAAACAAAGCAACCCTTATTATATGAACCTTCTTCTTGGAATTAAAATTCAGCTATGAGTCTAAAAGCTAAGTTTTCAATGTATTTCTTGTTATGGAAGCTGACCATCTAATGTATAACCTGCCATATGCAGTATGCAAGTCAGAGTCAAGGCCATTACAGTTAAACTTAATACGAATAGACAGAAAGGAATTAAATATTTTCTACTGCAGTCTTTATCAGAGGAATCCTTGGAAATACTGATATCAGCTTGCCCACATTTTAAACTGCTGATATATAAGATGTTGTGGGCAAAATTTAATAATACTTACACAACATTATAAAGGATATTTTTGGAATATTTTAAACTATTCACTTGTAATTTTTGGTGAAAAGCTTTTCCCTGATTTACTATGAATGCTTTATAGAAAGAAAGAAAGAAAGAAAGAAAGGGGGAAAAAAAAAAGAAGACATTTTCGAACAACCAGCTCAAATTGGTTAAGTCTTTTCTTTTCTCTCTCTATTTGTTCAAAATGCAACAATCTTAACAAAATACTATTATAAATATGTTGGAAAACATGTTTTTTTCCATTAACGTTTTTCCAAAATAAAATTCAGAATTTCTGTAAAACTTACCTAATTATTAATTATTTTTAACAATAACAAAAGGTAGAGTATTTCTGTAGCTTTCCAGTTAAGGAGCATGTTACTGTAACTCTTCATGACCAAGAATTACTGAAAGTGCATCCTTTTTCTGCCAGTAATAGTAGTATTGCTAGCATTAACAACATGATCTTGCTCTTGGTATAGTAAATCACAATTTTCTTCCTCTGAGCAGCATGTTGTTATAAGTACAGAATACCAAAAAGCATGTAGCAATTGGTTAGCTGCTTTAACAAGTTGTTAAACTTTAATCACATGTTACAGAATAGGTACATATATTTTAGACAGACATTCTTACTCTAAACACACACAAAAAAATCTGACGTGTTCCATTCACATGACTTTCTCTACATCTCTGCAACAAAACATTGTTAAAAAGCTTATGCTTCTTTTTACATCATGCTAATCATGAAAAATTTAGCAGAAATAGTTATTACTTGCTTCCTTGTTAGTAGAAGCGAAATAAGGGAGTAGCATAGGTTAAAGTGATAGTCAAAACCTGGTTGCTCTGGACTGAGATTCCTTTGTTTGTATGGGCAGGAGTTGATAAATTCCTATATGAGAAAATTATAAATTTTTTAAAGCTGAAACCAATAACAAGAAATATCTAGAAAACGATCAACTCCACAAAAAAAATGTGTATGACATAAATTGTGTGTTTTATCGTGATCTACATTTTTTTGTGTAATACATTTTTGTGTATCTCTTACGGTTTACCAGTTATACAAAATTCCGTAAAATTCATCCAGAATTAAGTAGTCTTCAAAGGCTATTCCCAGAAAATGTGATTTCAATAGCAGCAGTCATATGTTTCTCTGTCATGTTGACGTTCGAATATCTATGCTCCGCATGACAAGTTACTCACACAAGGTACACATGGAACACCACGTAAACTGTAAGGCCACTCTCTGCAAACTCAAGATATACATTTTATTTGTAGGTAAATATCTTTAATAGACGATATTTCAATCAAAATTGTTAGAGCCATTTTTGAGAAAATCAAAATTTTCGAAAATTTATCTATGTAAAGGGTAGTTGGGAGTGGGGGGATTTTTTTGAAGATCTTTGTATCGCTTCCTTGGAAGACACTGAACTTAAATACCAAGTTTGGTATTTAACAGACTTTTCGTTTTTCAGCTATGCTATCCACAGAAACACACACGCACGCATGCACACACACACACACACACACACACCTGGACCTTTTACCAAAATGCTTTTTTTGGATTGAGGGGGTCCCAAAACATGTATTTCCTGTGAAATCTTGGAATCAAATTTTGGATACATCACAATACCTTCACTATACACCATGTACATAGTACATGTAGAGAAAGTAAAAATTACAGATATTTCAAATACCTTTTGAGAGACGTTTCTCTGAATAAGAAAGAAAAGGGAAAAAAGGTTAAATTTCAAAAAATTCAAATTGAAGTATTATTATACTTTAAATGATAGTAAATATTTACTTTGATATCTTAAAATATTCCTAAAAGATCATTTAGGCTCCATAAATAACATTAATCATAAGTGAGGAGAAGAATTTAAAAGACAACAAAAGAAATGATTCCTAAAGATGGTCATAAAAATTCAAGTTCAATTGAATTATATTTTATATTTATTATAATTGAATTCAGATTTTGAATATTGTTTTAAACATTTTGTATGTATTAAAATATTTTCTTCCTACTTTCATATTTTCACACATTTGCCCCCACCCCATTGATGACTGCACATAAACAAATATTAAAATGGGGGTAAACAAAATACCTAGGTTACCATTCAGAA
The DNA here is from genome assembly GCA_030762935.1 of Hymenopus coronatus. Lineage (NCBI taxonomy): Eukaryota > Metazoa > Arthropoda > Insecta > Mantodea > Hymenopodidae > Hymenopus > Hymenopus coronatus. The sequence continues at coordinate 20,902,805 of CM060885.1, forward strand.
ACATATTAAAAGTTTATAAAAAACAAACAAAAAGTCTACAGAGTATGTTCAGCTTTCATATGGACTTCTATAAATGGGTGGGTCCACTAGTTGCGCCAGTGACATGTAGTAACATTTTGTTTTTATGCTTACATGAATCACTTAATAAGGTTTGCAATGCATACCACATTGATTTTTACAGCATTTATTGTAGATCAATTGCTGCAAAACTAACACAGCTGTTTTGTTCTTCTTTTCTTTTCCCCTGAACTGCTCTGCTTGTGTTTTAATTTGTGTAAGACTAAATGGTTGTGGTTATTTTTTGTGCTGCTCAGGGAAAGGAAGCTGGTATTCGCACACTGGTTGCTTTGGATGACCAGGGAGGTGAGTCTCCTGCATGCTTTCTGTTTTCCTTTAGTATATTGTTTTGGTATGCTTATTGTTGTATTTCACACCCATAATTTACCCAACCACTTGCATGTACCTACATAATTATCAACTTCTCTTACAGCTATACTTCAATACTTCACATAGTAAACAATGGATGGAACAACTTAAAATACTCAACCTTTCTATAAACATAAACACATTGCTCAGTGGCAAAGTCTGTAAATAAATTATTAAATGCTAGTGTATTCTCTGCTTTTAGTTGACTCAAGCTTCTTTAATGTTATAATGTAGAACATAGCATACGTTATAAATACAAAAAAAAATAATAGATCAAAGAGTTCTATGTTTAGCTCTAATTCTGAAAGGTATTATATGAGGTAAATGAGGTGGAATTAATTCATGTAAATGCAATGAAACAATTTTCTATATTTTATTTAATTACACAAGTATAACTCATAAAATTGGAAAAATTACAGCTTGTTCCTTCTGCAATTTTGATGTATATAATGTAAAAGGAGAAAGAAGTGATAGTCTCTTAATATGTGCCATTATATACTATACTGCTTAAAATGTCAATAAATCAAGCTACTTAAATTTTGAAATGCACCCAAACCCCATAAATCAATTCCAAATACTCGTTGATAATGTTGCAATAAGTCACCAACATTGTACTAAATTCCTAGGTGTCACAATTGATGCCACATTAATGTGGAAAGATCATATTCTTGTTCTTGGTAATAAATTGAATTGTTTAACTTATGCAATAAGAGCGTTAAGCAAAGTTTGTAGTGAAGAGGTAATGAGAGTGGTATACTTTGGACATGCACACTCAATAATTTCATATGGTATTCCGTTTTGGGGAGGTTCTAACCAATCAATTACAATATCAAAAGACAAAAGAAAATCCTAAGAATAATGAAGCACATATTGCATCATACTCCCCCACTACCATATTCTAGAAACAGTTTCCTTTGTTCATAGCAATATGCAATACTTTAAAAGAAACAAGGATTATCATGCCTAAAATACTCCGACAACTGAGGCAATACTCCTACAATGTCACCAACTTAATAAAACTCGCAATAGTATATCCCATAAAGGAACAATTATATATAATAAGATACTCAGATCGTTAAAAGCTGTGCCAGGAAATATTTTTAAATCTAAAGTGTATAGATTATTATTAAAACACAAATTTTATAACATTAATGATTTTTTTAACTCTGTTATTTAACACCTATTGTATTAGGACAACTGTATTATATTACACCTGTATATTTCTTGTACTATTTTATTTGTAAGTAATGACGAAGCCATATGTACAAATTGTATATCTATGGTGAATAAAAATTGAATTGAATTGAAAAAAAAATTACCAGCCATTTTTCACACCATTGAAATCAAAGTACAGCCATTTAATATGCTGTGTTGTCACAGTACAAAAAAATTACATATTGCGTGACACTATTATGAATAAAAAATTTCAAACTTTATTCAAATATCAAAAGTTTTAGCTTAGAAAAGCAATAATGCTAGCAACTAAGAAGATATTTAAAAGTTTTAACACTTATAGAGTTAAAATTTCAATAAGCTTCTTATAGTAATGCTTACGTTACATAGGCAGCTTACCCTCCCCTTATGTAAGACTGTCACTTCCCTAGGAATTACAAGCAGGTGCCATGGGGTCAGAAGCCTGTCAGGGAACCAACGGCACATAACCACAGAATGAAGAAGCTGGAATAAGTGGTCGGCCAGGCTTGAGCAATGATATGAAAGTGAAATGAGTGATAGGAAAGGCAATGATGGAGCAATTGGTAGAATGATTGGTAGGGGAAATCAGGACCAGAAGAAAACCTGCCCAGATGCCGTTTCATCCACCACAAATCCACATGTGGGCACTTGGGATCGAACCCAGGCCACCTAGGTGAGTGGCAAGTGGTCTAACCACTCTGCCACTGGTAGTGAGGTAAATACATTCAGATTCAATTTCAAAATATTCTTACTTTTATTAACGATTAAATGCAATAATAATGAATTTTATGCTAAAATATTACATTGATGACATTGCACAAATGTTAGAGAATTTGTATTTACACATTATATTCTGCAAGCAAGTTAAACTAAATACATAATGTCTTAAACCCCATGCATGGAAGAATTGCTGAACAATTCTGTCACTGGGTTTCTGCTTAAATGTGTGATCTAAAACATTATGAGCAATTGTCTCAATTATAACTTTTGATAATTTGTTGCAACTAGATCAATAATTTTTAATTTTTATATTCAAATCTGCCATATATGAAAGTTCATTTAGAACTTTAAGAACTCCTAGGATTTATAAGTGTCTTGGCTCTTAACACAACTGGCTATTATACCATTATTTTACTTATAGATATGCAAATTCAGTTTATCCAGAGATATGCCACAAATAGAACTCATGACATCCCGTTTGCCTATGGCATAGACCTGGATTCACCTCTATCTCCATTATTATTCAATGCTGCAATTAATTTCATTTTAGAAGAACTAAATGATCAAAAATTTCATAAACATTTGGTTACGCTCTTTAGGGTGATTTTTCTAATCTCTCATTTACATTTCCTGACAATATACCACTCACAGCTAAAACTTATAAATGTGTAGGGGCTCTTTTTGAGATAGCACATCATTGTTTGATAGGAATTAGTTTGAATTTTAATGCTGAACAATCTTAGGCAATTATAATTATACTAGTTAAAGAAAATTTAAGAACAGTGAATGGGCTCAGCATTTGTTTCATAACAGCTAACAAATAAATTAATTATTTAGGAGTAATATTTCATAATCAAATTGTTATGTATGAAAGTAAAGTATTTAAAACCTTGACTCAAAGAATTAATGTATTAGCATCTAAACATTTCTCAAGCCTAATCAGAAATTAAATATGTTTAATCAGTACATATAGCCAACACCGATATATACTTTACAATGTGCTACACTACATAAACTCATGAAGATGTTTCTAAGATCATAAAAAGTGCCACCAAGTGCATCCCCATTGATTGTCCTATGTCCTGAGGAAATTCGTGCCCTTGGAATACTAAGAACCAGGTAAAGGCTCATTTGCAATGTATAAATATCTCTACATGATTAATTTCTGCCTCTGATGCTCACTTATCCAGTACCAGAGACTTTAATCTTGCAGTTAAAAAAATATCTTACTAAACTAAATTTAGATTGTGACTTCCGATTCCTTGTAAGCAAAATATGAGTGCTGCATCATTCAAAAGGATTCCAAAAATGGTGTGAGCTTTCCCATAAGGGCTTATGCCTGTTTGATGAGTGGCATAAATTTAACAGCTGGATCTCCACAAAATGTGGCCTCTCTTCGTCACAATGTACAAACATCATTATATTTATGCAATAAGAATCATCCCAAGCAGAAGTCAAGAAGAAGGTATCCCATGCTGTGAGAACAATGAATATGAAACCCTCCCACATGTATTTGGCTTTTGTAGAAAGGGTGAACCTATTAAAAAACAACAGGCATTAGAGGCCTTTTGCCATAACTGCTTGTCTATGAGATTTAAATAAATATAGCATTTATGAATAAGTGCACTGTGTGTCACTTAAAAGCTCATGAACGAACAGATATAGTTGTTATGGACCATAAGAACAACAAGGGATGGATTATTGATCTAACTGTAAGAGTTGAGATTTACAATGACCAAGCTAAGGAAGTTGACAGACAGAAGTTTCATTATAAGCCATGCATAAACTATGTGCAAGAAAAATATGAAATTTCAAACTGGGAAGCAATTGGTTTATTTTTTGGAGCAGAAGGAACAATTACAAAATTTACAATAAATGTATTTAAGAAATTCAATATTGATTCTTGAAAACCATAATTTATATCTCTAAATATCCTTAAAGACTCTGTAAAAACAACCATTTGTATAATCAATACTATAACTAAATTATTATTGTAAATAAATTTCTTCAGAAGGGCCTGTCCTTAGTCAATTGATCTCAACAATTGTGTGTAATTATTTTATTCAATCTTTTATAATTTCTCAGAATAATTCTGCTTTGTGTTAACCATTTTCTATTTGAATTGATGAGTAGACTATACCTTTTATGGTAATCCTTGGCTAAGGATAGCTATCCTTTGGGTTTTTCTCTCTGGACAGCCAGGGTAGTTTTTCTAGAATACAATCCAATGCAAAATATTTCTGTTTAATTCAAAATCTTCTCGGGCTTCTAACCAGGTAAAAACTTGGCTTGATACCAATTAATAAGTATATATAAGTATTTATAAGTATTTTGAATTAATGCATTGCCAGGAAAGCTTCAGTTCTTATTTTTACTTCTGTTTAGATGACCAAAAATTGTTCTATTTCTTCTTTCTTTTTTTCTTTGTTTCTTCTTTGAAGCAAACTACATATATGGTACAGAGATTTGTTACAGTGGTAGAGCGTGAATCTTTTTGAAGTGTTAGCACAATTCCGTTTTGTAAGGGCATACCTACATTAAACAATGTTTATGGATAATTAGTATCTAAAATAAACATGCATTTTAAAACTAACCTAAGTTTTCACTAGTCCCTGGCTTCTATAACTTGTAGGTCAACTCTATATGTTGATTCTTGGCAGCAATCTAGGATTTTTCTTGCAGCTTTTCAAGAGACTCTTCTCAGGTGAAACAAACAGCAATATTGAAAACCTTTCTTGTGTTTCAGTGTTTCTTAAATAAGTTTTAATTCATTTCATTTCAGAAAAACCTATCTCCACAGAAGCACCAGTAGTTAATATGTACGATACAATAATGAAAATACTAAATTAAATCTTTTAAATTCAAAATAAACAAAATTTATCATTTGTTTTAATAGATATAATATAAGATGTCATGAGGTGCAATATTTTGCAGATAACTGATGAAGTATCAAACAGCAGAAGATATAATCCAAACAGAGTTATGCAAGATAACCCGATAAGCCCATTGTTCTTCAATATAATGACAGCATATACCAGGGAGAACCTGAAAAGAGCCACACTCATAATGTTTGTAGATGACATGGTCCTAGAATCATCAAACAAAGAGGAACCACAGGAAGATATAAATATTTTGCAATAATGGGCTACGGAAAACGACTTCATTATAAACAAAGACAAAACAGCACAAATGGTGCATAAGAAGGAGGAAAAATATTGAAGACACACATTCTAAAGATCCAAGACGAACCACCGAAAACAAATTCAAGTATTTCAGCATCACTTTACAGACAACTGCGTAATCATTTCAATACAAGAAAGAACTTCACCAGCTTTCAGAGCAATGTGCAATATCAAAATCATCACATCAATGAAATTGGAAACAGCTATGAGACTTTTTAAATAACAATTGCACCAATTGCTACTTATGAAATTGAACTGATATGAGACAAACTAAAAACCAGTGACATGGAATAAATAAAAAATGTTAAAGCAAGATTTATAAAGAGAGCATTAGGGGCAAGCAAGTATGCACCAAAGCCAAACAGACTGGCATGTGTTCTAGAGAGAGAAACATTATTTTAGAAGACATAAGGATCAGACACTGCTATTAAACACAGAAGCATATAAAGAAGCAGTAAACAAGAAGAAACAGAAGCAGAAAGAGATAAGATGTCAAGTTCTTCGGTGTAGATGTGATAAACTAACAGTGCATGAACAGAAACCAAAAGCAGAGACACAATCATAGGACTTGCAATACACAGCTTCCACCATTTTAATATATGCAAATAAAAAATATCATCAAGTTCAAGAACAAAATGTTTGCAAATTATGTGGGCAAAAATATAAACTATACCATTTCAACAAGTGTAAAAATGAACATGCACTCTAAATGAACTTATAAAAGCAAGTAATTAGTCAAAACCTGTATTTATATTCTGTATGCTCATTTGAGCTCACTTTGATTTGAAAAAGAATAATCTATTATGTCAGCAAAACATTAACATCAGTTTGAGTGAAAGCGATGTATGCATGTAAGAGAGTAATTAATAAGAATCTTATTATCATTTTCTTTGTTTATTTCATTTTTTTTCCCCTTAATGTCCTTTAATCTGGTAGGTCATATCGGTTGGTGGATGAATGAAATGGGTGAAATGATGCTCAAATGAGCCCAAGGTGCATAGAGCTTAAAGTTACTTGACTGTCTTCTCAAAATTAGGGAAAATCCCAGAAAATAACCTTATCCAGATAACATACCCTAATCAAGATCCAAATTTGGGACCTCTTGATACTGAAGCAGATATGCTATTACTTTACAGAGGTAAGCTTATTTACTATCTTATATTACAATCTGTCATCCCTAAGATTTAGTGCAGTCTTTTTAAGCAATGAACAAACCTAAGACACTAACATGATATGCCATTTTATAAGTGATAACTACACATTCTTTGGTCAATCCATGACTCAAAATACCTGATTACTAAGTGCCTATGATCTCTTAATTGAGACAAATCTGCTACAAAATTTAATGTCCTACCATATGTTGTCATAGTAGTTCAATGGTTAAACAACCACACAGAGAGAGGGAAAGCAATGTTCAAATCCTGGGTATGGCATTGAATATTTTAGCTGATTCTAACAATAAACAAAAATCCTTTAGTAATAATATCACATATAAAATTACCCAATAGTTGGTATAAACTGTGTTAACATTACATGGTTACTACAGTGGCATATTTAGAATTTGCTTGGGGAGGGAATCAAGACTATTTTTTTTTTTTAAGTTTCCAGGAGTTTGGAATAACCCTTTCTTCTCATCACGCCAACATTTAGAAAAAACTGTTAAAAACAAAATGTCAATTGCAAATTTTATAGTGAACTCCATAATTAAGCTTTGTCTCTTTGAGGAAATTATATCTTTCCTGAAAATCGGAAGAGAAGGTGCATTTCCGTTTAGGTATGATAGCTTAAGTTCTCGCAAATAACAACACAGCACATCAACTTCCAACACTAGACTGACAAACTTCGTCTGTTTTCACTTGTCGCAGAACGTGCTAAATGATGACAACAGTAAGTGAGATAAGAGTTGAATCAGTATTTCTCACAACAAGAAATTTAGAAAGATAGTGTCAAGAAAATATACAACAATTCTCGGGATGCAGGATATACAAGTAAAAAAGGGGGACTGTCCTGTTTCCTATAGGACAAATGGCAGGCTTATACTGGTATTGTCAGCTTTATGTTTTTTTTCCATGTCAATTATACTGAATAATGAACAAAAAAGTAGGTAAATTATTAGTGTAACGGATCAACAAACCAGAGGAAAAGAACACAGGTAACTGAGGTAACCATTCACTACCGTATACCATGATACACATTACACTAACAGTATACATAAGAAGCACTGAACCAATAGGCAAAGAGGTTGTAGGTAGTTGTGGGAATGGTTGCCATGCTGGCAGTCCCTGGTGGAGAGTCTTGCTGGTTGGAGAGTCCAATGGGTGAGTGACTAACCCACACAAAAGCCACAAATAATCTTCTTTTATAATCTTATTTATATTAAGTTAAATATATTCTTTTATTTCTGTGGTATAGCAGAAAGTTGTTTATGACAGAGAATTTCAATGAATGTGTCACTTTTAAGTTTAAAAAGAAAAGAAGAACTTGTACACGAGTTTTTTTTTTTGGTGGGGGGGGGCCTTCTTGGAGGGGTCCTATCCTGTTCATTCCTGCCCCCCATAAATACATCCCTGGGTTACTAGTATACTAGTAAGTTACCATTAAGGTATTATCTCTTACAAGAGACATACTGTTTGGTTAACTGGGTAAAAACCTGAATCAAATAATTTAATGTCCCACCGACATGATTTCATAAAATCTCAATGGTTAGAACAACCATACAGGTTCAAATCCTGGCTATGGCATTGAATTTTCAGCCAGTTCTAATAATCCCATACCATTTTTTCCTAACTTTGTCTTTTCTTCTATGGTACTACTACATTCCATTACACTATTAATCCACAGATTGGGCATGTACCTTGACATCTCTAACCTTCCACATTCCCAATTGAAGTCATTCAATGGCTTTCCTCTTCTTTCCATTACAAACATTAAAATACATGTTTGCTGCAGCTTTATGAGTTGGTAACCAGGGAGCACTCCAAGACTTCCAGCAAGAAATTGAGCCAAGGCAGGTACCAAACTGTAAAATTTTTGTTCAACTTATTGGAACAAGGAACATATTTAGAATGGTTGTAGGAATATGGAATAAGGTATTAAACAAGAGTGAAATAACAATACAATAGAGAACGCATACATTGCTCACTATTTTTGCAAATTAGTTGGAACACATGCAGAACTCATGTCACCTTTAACAATACTTAAACTGAAGATGTAGCCTGTAAATAAAATAGGATTTAATTGGTATGCTTATCTCAACTCATTCTTATGTAGCCAGCTCTTATTTCTTCATCTATTATTTCATATACAGAGCATTCTGTTGATGTAGTGTTATAGGTAGGGGTACTCTTGTTTGTGTCAGCGAACTATGCATCTCCTAATTATAAAGCCACATTTATTTTAAGGCAATAAAATGAAGTATCTCTCTAGTTTGCAGAAGTTAACATAAAAATATGCTATTCATTCCAGTGTATGCTCATTTGTTAGTAAATGAGCAAGTAAACATATTGTTAGATATATGGGAATAAAATAAACCTCATACATTTTCTCCATTTTCCAAATGCATTCAAAATGTAATAATCATTTGTGTATACATCTCAAACATAGAATGTTAGTTCTTGTCTGAAATATTTTTTAGTGATTTGACACTGTGCTGACATCTAATCATAAAAGTTAAGGAGGGATTTCTTTAAAAAGGACAATTTCTTGGGTACCCTTCTGGAAAAATCCACTGGAGCAAATGAATGTAAGTGTATTTCAGTAACATAAAAGGTATTAAGGAAGAAATAATATTTGCTATAAATAATTTCCACAAAATATCATGCTGTATGCTAAGTAGGATGAAAATAAATATAGGAATGGTTGTGCTTCACTAATTTATCCCCAAAGTAAGCATTAATCAACATATGCATCTATCAAGGTTTCTGTCCTGTAGGTATATCACAGTAACTAGCAGATCAGATCATACTTGGCCGCATCATGGCTGAGTGGTTAGATCACTTGCCTCTAACCAAGGCAGCCCTTGTTCCATCCCAAGTGATGTATGTGGTGGATAAAGCGTGACACAGGTAGGTTTTCTCTGGGTACATTCCATCGGTGCTCCATCTTCATTGCATGTATCATCAGGCCACAGCCTGCAGCACCATAGTGGTAAAAGTGGGCATTAAACACTATAAAAAAATAAATAAAAGACCATACTTCCCAAGATGGAGGAGGGGAGGGTTGGAAAAAAATAAAATACTGCCTACCCTCATGTCAGGATGGTATCTGTTCATAAAACTCAGAAAAATTAGATTATTCTATCTAAAACTGATTCATTAACTATTTTAGCATATCATTTATCATATGATATAAAACTATTGAGAATATTTAGCATTTGATTTACACTCATCCAGAAGCTTGACATCAGTTCTCACATAATTAAAGAACTCTTTGGAACTCATTTTAAAATTTACTGTAATAAGCAATTCAGAGTTGATAAGTTCTCAGAACTCTTGTTCCTTACATCAATCCACTTTATCATATTGTAAATACTTATACCTATTATTGTTTTAAATTATATTAGTGTACCAAATATGTTTATTTTCTGTTGAAATCAACAAATAAAAAGTTGATAGGCCGTGTCAAGGTGTCGGGAAAACCATTCCTGAAGTCTCCTTTATTTTCAGTTAGAAAACCTGCAACCCTATTTTGCTTGCCAATTTGGGCATTTTTTCAGCCAGTTACAAGTTTCAAACAATCCAAGAATGAAGGATAATAGGATCCAGTTATGATTTTGCCTTTTTCAAAGTAATCTATGAGGATTATTCCTTGGGAGTTCCAAATAACAGTGGCCATCACCTTACCAGCTGACAAAATGATCATTAGAACCTGGAATACTCATTACAAAAGACAGCAATTTTTCCAGATTTGGTAGCTGATTCCATTTTTCCTGCATTCATAAAATACAGACACCCATTTTTCTTGTATTTCCAGCAATATTAGCTTTATATTTTAAAATTTCTTTAATACTACAAAACTTATCATATAGGTCATCCTCATTCAATTCAAATTCGAAACATTCACAAATATCATGTAATTCTTTAAATGCAATTCCATTGTTAAGACAAAGAGGAAGAATAATATTAATGGAAGAATTTTCCACTATGTTGAAATGTTTTGATATATATGCATGCAACCTGCTATAAAATTGAATTAAACTATTTTTTGCCTTATTTTACCAACAGCTAATTAAAAGAGCAGTATTGCCAGCATTGGGAAAAAGGAACTACCACTTTGATATATCGTATATTCCAAATATCGTTCTAAAACCCAGAATTCATGGCAGTGTGTAAAATACAGGAGAAATGGTCCAAAATACAGGAGCCAGAGACTCAATAAAATAAGGTGAAATACGGGAGACCTGGCAACCCTAATGCAAAAAGTGTTCTTTCACCAGAATAATTCACCGTCCCACATCGGTGATATGTAACAATGGCGAAAGTGCATGAATTTAAATTAGCTCCTCATCCACCTTATTCACCAGACTTAGCCCTAAGTGACTTCTTCCTGATCCCTAACTTGAATATTCAGCTCGGTGGGAAGAAATTTCTAATGAGGAAGTGATAGTCACAGTCAACAAGTATTTGGCAGAGTTAGACAGAACTTATTTCTCTATCAGAATGAAATAGCTGGAGGATCGTTGCACCCTCAAGAAATAAGGTGACTTGTTTAATTTCAGACCATTATTGTTATATAAGTGGAAAATATATGTTTCCTAAACAAAGGTTTATTATTATTACAGATTTTGTGAAAAAGTCATATCACACTTAATTTTGAACTAAACTTAGAGATCAAAGTAAAGAATGGGCACTATATAATGTATGTAGAGAATGCATTTAAGAACTTCATAACTGGGTCAACAGCAGAAGACTGTCACCATCTTTAGGAATATCTACAGTTTGCAAAGGGCATTCAAAACATAGTAATGTCTTCTACTTGTTTTCATCTACTGCAGAGAGTGTTCGCTTAAGCAAAGTGAATTAAATAACTTAGTGAATGGTTCTTGCCCTCCCTACAGAGTTAGCTGAGTTGTTATATTCTAGGCACCAAAATATAATCTGCTCATAAACATTATTCTATTGGTACCCACAATACAAAATAGAATTTTAATCATGTATTATTTTGCCTTTATGCAAAATTGGGATTCCAAACTATGACCCAAGGAAGTTTAAAGGTGTCCTCCTGCATTATAGAAAAGCTTCTAGTTCAATACCCAATGCTTATTCAGTATTTTCAAAGAATCATGCCGAAATTTGGAACCATGAACTACAATGAACACAACTGATAAGTTTGTGGTGATTTTTTAAGTTCTGCAGCTGATTCAACAATCTAGTTTTGGTAAATTTATTTGTGGGATAGCAGGAAATGAGTTAATTACTTAACTATGTCTGGCCCATTGAGGAAATTTAGAAGTTGGTTCTAAGATGGTTTGTGTCAAAGCCTTGAGAGTTCTTCTAAAGTTGTGCTGCCATCTATCCACATTAAACTTGCTGTAATAGAACAGTACACATGTCTAAAATGTCCACTATCGCATAAGGCAAAATTAAAAGAAGGTATATTTAATGATTCTGTTATAAGAAGCTGTTTGATACTGCAATTAAAAAAAGGAAAAAGTAGCATAGTTATCTTTCTGTCAAGTTGTTTCAATATTTCTTGGTGACAACAAAGGTCGTAATTACTAAATACTGTGGCTAACGAGATCTTGGCCATAATCTGAGCCTCAAGATTAACTTTATATTTTCTCCTAGTTTCATGGAACTCTTTGAGCAAAGCACAAAGTGAACATTTTCTCAAGGATCTTCAGGAGTTTGAAAAAGGTATACTGGAGGATCAGTGTGCCTGCTAGCTCGCTGGATGTTAAAGCATAAAAGCATAAAATACCTGAAATCAATCAAATATAGAAGAAAGGGGAGCAGAAGGAATTTCTTTACTAAAAAGTAGCCGGTGTAATTTTTGTGTTATACATTTTGCTAATTTGTATCCAATAGTAAGGTAAACAAGACAAAACAATAAACATACTCTTAGCAACATGTATGAACAACCATTCATTTAATGTCAGCAAATTGTATTTTCATAAGTGCTGTTAAAAAAGTTAAAAAGTTTATATTGAAAATCAGTAATTATATAAGACATTTAAATTTATTTTATGAAAAATCTTTGTGTGCTAGAAGTACACAGATTGAAAATTTGAATTAGGTATTTAAAATCACTTTATTTACGTTAAGCAATAACTTAAAAGGGTAATTTGTAAGCTAGTAATGCTCTAAAGACAGCTTACTCTTCTATTTACTTTCTGTAAATACATAAAAACCTTTATTATATATTTACACATTTCATTGCACCTATAAATAATATAAGTTCTTTTACCTGTGGGAAGAAAAATGTCATTTCTGGCATTGTGTGGTATATTGAAGAATTGTTTTGTATTTCCTTGTATTGTTTATCAAGGCCTTCTGAAATTCCTAGCAACATAAATACTCCATTTTTCATTAAATTTGTTGCACTCTTCATTCTGATTTAAATGATACAAGCATGCACCTTTTCAGTGCTATGGTCAAGATAACTTGATCGTGGAAAAACATCTGAGCCGTGCTATAATCGAGTTAACTTGACCATAGGTTTGAGTGATTATAAGTCTTAGAATTTCATGTTCTCCTGCAGTAATTATTGAATCAATTAATTATATCTGTCAACTCTCACAGACTGTTTACATTAATTCCAAGTAATATATAAAGCAAGGGAAAACTGCAAGCCATTTGGTCTGAGTCAAGCTGCACTCTGCCGCCAAAACAGTCTGTATTTCACAACCAGAAATATGCTGTTGGTGGGGTGTGGGGAATCTGCCAGGTGCTGTATCTTGCCTACGGTTTAGGATGGGGGAGAACACAAGTTAAATCATCAATGGCACGACATGCCAGATTGATGATGGGGTAGGTAGAAGCACCCGGTGTGAGACCTGTTTTATACATTTTGAAAAAAATTACTATACTCATTTTTTTTAGTTATTAGTGTACATTATTGCATTTTCAACTTGAAATACACAAAATTATGGCAAAATGTTATTGGTCAAAACCAAATTTTGGATTTTAAGCAATTTTCACTATAGTGTCCTCTTAACTTAGCAAGGAGATGTTTCTCACATAGGAATATGTTAGCAGTGAAGGTTAAGCAACAACTTAAAAGGGTAATTTGCAAGCTAGTACTGCTCTTACTACAGCTTACTCTTCTATTTACTTTCAGTTAATACATATAAACCTTCATTATATATTTACATATTTTATTGTATCTATAAATAATATAGGTAATACCAATGTTCTGATACCTGTGGGAGGAAAAATGTCATTTTTGACATTCAAAAATTTCCTTGTATTGTTTATCAAGGCCTCCTGAAATTCCTAGCTCACAAAGTTGTAATTTATTTTTTAAACAAAATACTCCATATTTCATTAAATTTATTGCACTCTTCATTCTGGTTTAAATTATATAGGCATTAAATATCACAGGTTTATATACAAAGAAAGATTTCATACATCACTACAACACACTGCAGAAAATCACCAATGGGTGTGAGAAATCATCAGCAAGTGTGGATATCAATGTATGGCTGGACTTTTACATGGCTACTCATTAGGTCCTTACTTTTATTATTGTACTTTAAGAGCTGCCTTATATGTACAGTTTCTTCAGAATCCTCAGGTTTATTTCTTGTTTAGAACTACCTCAAATAGGATACTACTCCAGCACACAATACAGTTGGTAATGGCCACTCTCCAAAATGACACCATTAAAATTCTTTTTATGGGGACACTTAAAATCAGAGGTATACAATGCTCAACTAGAAAATGTAGATCTGCAAAACAGTTTATTGAATTGTAGACATATTCCTTCACAGGTACCGCATAACATCACAGGACTGCTCACCAATTTTTTTTGGAGTTTAACGTACTTTAACCTGGTTGGACATATCAGATGATGAATGAAATTAGTGATAGATATGATGCTCAAATGATATCAGGGTCCATGGAGCTTAAAGTTACTTGACATTCATCTTCTCAGAATAAGGGAAAAGCCCCCAAAAAAAACCTTATCTGGGTAACTCACCCTAAGCGAGATTCGAACTCACGATCTGTTGAATATGAGGCAGACACACTACCACCACACTACCCAGGCAAGATTAATTACAGCAAAAGGAAAACATCTGCATTAAAATTTTCTTTCCATACACATTTTACAGCTATAAATATATCCTGTAATGCTTAATACTATCATTTGAATCAAGATGAAGAAAGCAATGAATTTACAGAATAAAATATGGATGTTCTATTTTTAAAAAATCTTATATGTGTCAGTCACATGCCTCTCTCAACACTCCATCATTATACACAAATTATTCTTAAGAGCGTTTATTTTCTTATCTACTTCATTTTAATTCAGATAAGTTTTTCGTAAACAGGTGCATTACACATTTCTTTATAGATATGTACAAAGGGAAAAGCAATAGCTCAATGTTTTGGAAAAAGATTCCAGTTTTTTTCTATGAAATTGTGAGAAACAACTGAAAATCAGCAAGCCTTTAAAAGAATGACAAGTTAGAACAACTCAAACTGCTAATAACCAATATATCAGAAAGGGCTGCTGCTATAAAAAGCCTATTTGAAATAAATTGTGTATTTTAAAGAGATCTACAGCTTATTTGCAGTAGTTTTCCTTTATTAGCTGATGTTTACCAGGTATGCAAGATTATATAAATCTCCTTATGAGTAAAGATGACTTCACAAATTATTCAAAAAATTCAAGATATACACTTTATTTATCATGTAAATATCTTTAGTATATGATAGTTTAATCAAAATCCATGGCCATTTTTAAAAACTAAAAACTTTTGAAAAAAGTTCTATGCTTTTAACAACCGTGTATCGTTATCGAAATAACCATTGTTGTTAATGATGCTGTCATGGTGCTGTTACAAGAGTACAGTAGATCAGATATTTGTAATCCAACAAATAATGGAAAAATTTTATGAGTGTGGCATAGATCTATGCTTTTTTGTTTATTGTCTTTAAGTATGCATTTGACTCAGTTGATAGAGAAGTTCTCTATAACACCTTACAATGTTTTAAAATGCAACTGAAAATAATAAGGCTAATAAAAATGACAATGGAAAATACAAAAGCCAAAGTGAAAGTAATGAATAAATTAGGTCCAGATTTTAATTATAACACAGGAGTAAGACAAGGTGATGGATTATCTACGACTCTTTTCAACCTAGCCCTGCACAGAGCAGTAGAAAAAATAGATACTAAGGGAACAATACTTTTTAAGTCTAGTTAGATATGTGCATATTCAGATGACATATTGATTGTGGCAAGAGATAAAAAAATGTAGTTGAAGTTTATGAAAAATTAGAAAGAAGGTCTAAAGATATAGGATTAGAAGTAAATGAAAAAAAAACTAAATACCTGCAAATGACAGCAGACAAAAGCAAAAGAATAATCTCAAGTCTAATAGTTGAAGACAAAACATTTGAAGGGATATCCAAATTTAGATATTTAGGAGCACTTGTAAATAATGATAATAATTTAAACGAATGCATAAAAGAAAGATTTCAAATTGGAAATTCAGCCTATTATGCAAATTTAAATCTATTAAAAAGTAGGCTTATTAGTACAGGGACAAAATACAAGATCTATAAAACACTGATAAGACCAATAGTAACGTATGCTGCAGAAACCTAGACCCTAAACAATGTAGATGAAGAAATACTACAAAGATTTGAAAGGAAAATACTTAAACCTGTAAAGGATAAAGACCAATGGAGAATAAGATATACTTATGAGATAGAAGAACTAGTTAATCAGCAAAATATTGTGAAATTTATAAAGGCACAAAGAATAAGACACATAGAATGACGGAAGATAGAATGCCAAAAAGAATATTGAAAGGAAGATTGTACGCTAGAAGAAAAAATCTGATGTGTTCCATTCACATGGCTTTCTCTACATCTCTGCAACAAATTTTAGTCAAAAAGCTTATGCTTTTATTTACTTCATGCTAATCAAGAAACATTAGCAGAAATAGTCTTATTATTTGCTTCCTTGTAAGTAGAAGCGAAATGAGGGAGTACCATAGGTTAAAATGATAGCCAAAAGCTGGTTGCTATGTGACTGAAGTTCCTTTGTTTGTATGGACAGGAGTTAGCAAATTCCTGTATGAGAAAAGTATGTTTTTCAAAGCAGAAACGAAAAACCAAGAATATTCTTAAAAATTATGAACTCCAGGAAAAAAATGTATATGACATAAATTGTCTGTTTTATCGTGAGCTACATTTTCTGTACAGTAACGTTTTGTCCATCTCTTACGGTTTAGCAGTTATGCAGAATCCCATAAAATTCATCCAGGATAAAGTAGCCTTCAGAGGCTATCCCCAGAAAGGGTAGTTTGGGATGGGGGGATTTTCTTGAAAATCTTTGTGTCGCATCCTTGGAAGATACCAAACTTAAATACCAAGTTTGGGCTTTAACGGTCCTTTCGTTTTTGAGCTATGCTGTCCACAGACACACACACACACATGGACATTTTTCTAAAAATTATTTTTTTGAATTCAGGGAGTCTCAAAACATGCATTTCTAAATTTTTGGGTACAATACAATGCCTTCTCTATACACTACGTGCATAGTTCGTATAGAGAAAGTAAAAAAGGAAGACCAAAAACAAGATGGTTAGATGATGTGATGGAAGACCTAAGAAAGATTGGAATCAGGGGTGGAAAAGTAAAGCAGAAGATAGAGATATATGGAGGAGGATTGTGCAGGAGGCCAAAGATCACCAAGGACTGTAGAGACAGAAGAGAAGACATGGTGCTGCTACAGAGTGGAGAGATGTGTGGGTGAGGATCCCAATGTCCAGTTGGAGTGTACTTTTTTTGAATTGCTGGTGCAATGTGGATGCGAATTATCATTGCAAACAGTGCCATAGAGCATTGACAGCAAGTGCAGTAAATCTAATACTGACTTGTGTAAGAGTCATTCTGAAGCAAAATTCTGCCTATAAAAAGGAGCCCTTTAACTCAGTGAATGCACCAAATAATCACTTTAAACAAGAGTTTCCAGATCTCCATTTTAACCAAAGAAGATGAGACAATGTTTCAGTACTAAGTAGATATATTAAAGTCTGATACAGAAATAATATTGTAATAAAAGCCATCTTTATTACTCCAAAAAACAACTCTTAATTTTCTTCACTGATTACAAATAAAAATCAGTTTTCAAATAACTGCTTTTGTAACAATTTGCCATATTGCATGCTCCGAATCTCCCATCAAAACTGACTCAAATGCTATGCATTCCCAGTTGAAAACTGAACTTTCTGCACGGTTTATTCTCTCCTTTAATACCTGTCGATGACATGGCAAGAAACTTCCAGAAGCAGTTGCACGTGCAAACCAATGCAGCATTGATGTTAAAGAACTTGCAGACAGCACACATGTCCACTCACACAAGTGTAACAATACAAGGCAACAATCAGCTTACTTCTGAAGCACACCACTCACATACATGTGGCAATTATGGGTCACAGTGCTCTGTCCTCAGAGTTCATCAACCCAACCAGCACTAACGTAATGGCTAGATGATCCAGGTGTATTACTAGCCTCTTCCTTTGAAACAGCCTTTGGATGCAGTAGAAATCATTTATCCTCTCCACCTTCGCACAATTCACAGTCGTTATCTCGGTTCTCTATTCCAGATATCATTCTCTCTTTCATTGTCATCTCCATTCCTACTGTCATTTAATCCACTTCGGATTTCATTTTCTCTTCCATTTTGTCCATGCTAGATTCCATCTTCTTCTCTGCTGTGGTTTCCAGTTTCGTATCTAACTTCTTCATTTTGGCTAATTACATTTTCATCACCTCCTCTGTCTTGGTGTTAAATCCCGCTTCTGACAAGTATAACAAAAACTCTTTTATTACTCCAACAAACAACTCCTTATTTCTTCTATTGATTACAAATAAAAATCTTTTCTAATAAATGCCCTTCTTTGATCCTTTCACAACAAATCTGCCATATAGTTTCCTTCTGATGCTGGCTGCACAATCTGAATTTCCCATTGAAACTGACTGAACTGCTGCCCACTATTCTTCCCAGTTGAAAACTGAACTTTCTGCAGGGCTCGTTCTCTAATTTTATACATGTCGATGATGTGGTAAGAAACTTCCAGAGTCTCTCATATTTGCAAACCACCACAGGTGTCACAAACTCATGCAGGTGTAACAATATGCGGCTTCGATACTAAAGAACTTGCCAACAGCGCACATTTCCACTCATGCAGGTTTAACAATCACAGTTTTGATGTCAACGAACTCGCCAGTGGCACATGTGTCCACTCATGCAGGTATAACAATGCAAAGCTACAACCAGCTAAGACTTCAAAAAACAGCTGCTCACACCTGTGCAGCAATTATGGCCACAGTATATATATAGACTTTAGATTTAATGAATACGAACCAGTATCTGAAACAGTGTTGTGCCCAATAATGAATACCTACAGAAGGATCACCATCATCTACTGAGCAGATTTCTTCATGCAACTAGTTTTCCAAATGAGTCACCATTTGAGTTTATCTTGCAGTAGAAATCATTTATCCTCTTCACTAGAAGGTGCAGCCTTTGCCATGGTTGTTGAAGTTTGGGGCAGTCATTTGATCTGGGTAAGGCGGTATAACCATACAAAATCACCCTGCTGGAAACCTTGGCTACTGGTTTGCTGGTCATAACAGGTCTTCACCCAGTCGCTCCCTACCTTTAGGGTTGATGCATTATCTCATGCATGTCATAAAGCCTGTCTACAAGATTCTCCATATAGTCGTGTGCTGGTTGTTCTGCCCCAGGAGGATTCCCAAACATCAGATCACATGATAGATGCAGCTCCCTGCCAAAGACCAAATTGGCTGGTGTCATACTGGTGGTACCGTGGGTTGAAGAGGGATAGGCCAGCAAGAAAGAGGCACCCTCACATCCTCTTTGCTGATTGGCCACAACCTTCGTCAAATGTTCTTTTAGAATCTTGATGTACTGCTCAATCATGCCATCTGACTGTGGGTGGAGAAGTTTTGTGTTTCTCTTGTAAAGTCCAAGTTACCATCAGGTTGTTGGTGCCCTGAATCGCTATACAGCTTTGTCTTGGCCTTCTGGTTAGGGATGACATACACCTCCGGCCACTTAATGAAGTAATCCATGGCAACCAACAGATATTTGTTGCACCTGTCTAACATAGGGAATGTCCCAGCTATAACAATGTCTAAGCATACAAAAGGTGCTCCGATGTTATACTGCTGCATGCATCCCTGAATCCTGATCTGTGGACCAAACTTGCCGCACACACATGACTTGGCGGTGGCACCTCTCAGTATCTGCCTTTAGTCTCAGCCAGTAGTACAGTTGTCGGAGCTTGTTGAGGGTCTCTTGAGGTCCCAGATGTCCTCCCAAAGTCCTCCCAAGTACTTCCTTCAGGATTTCCATGACCTTAAGCCAAGAGAGGATCACTGCTCCCTCTGTGTCTTCCCATCAAGTGACTCCCAAACTCTGAATACCCTATTCCTTGGTCTTTAATGATTCCCATTGATTCCAGTAGGGCTTATACACTCTACTGCTGGGTGCAAGTCCTCCCAATACTTCTCTAAGAAGGGGTTCCAAGTCAGCATCCAGCTGCAGTCACAGCCAAAATAATAAACAGCTGTGGCACAGTCTTTCTCTCAACGTTGGTGCAGTGGCCACACTCCTCTGGACAGGGTCATCTGGCTATGGCATCCATATTGGAGGCTCCTTTTTCGATGTTCAGATGTGAAGTTGTACTCTTGATGCCTATGGACCCAAGGTGCTGTCTGACTCTCCAGTTTCTTGAAGCTCAACAGGCCAGGTGAGTGCGGAGTAGTCAGTCTGGACCTGGAATAAAATGCCTCCAACACTAGTATCGCTGGAGTCGGTTTCCACAATAAAGCCACTATCAAACTGTGGAAATCCTAAAATAGGTGCACTGTAGAGTGCTGCAGGGTTCTCTGTTATTCTGACCACAAGAAAGGTCTCTGATGAACTGGCAATAGTAGATGCATAGACCTAGGAAGCTTTGCAGCTGCTGTTTATCTTTCAGGCGAAGCCAATTTCTCACTGTTCAAGCTTTCTCTGGATCCCTGGCCATCCCAAAAGGTGAGACTATGTGGTTCAAGTAGTTCACTCCTTTTAAAAGAGTTGGCACTTCTTTGCACTAACTTGGTCAGGTTCTCGAGATGGTGTTTGAAGTTGTGGCCTACAACGATGATATCAGATATCCAGCTATAGTAGGTAGGCATCATAAATCAACCTTCTCATCATTCATTCCATGAAGAGCTGGAAGATTGCTGGTGTATTACAGAGGACAAAAGACATAACCATAAATTGCAAAAGCCCTTGGCCAGTCAAGATTGCAGTCTTCTCCTTATCTCTGGGATCTAGGCCCACTTGCCAATATCCAGATTTCAAGTCCAAAGTCAAGGATCACTGGACACCAAGTGTGTCCAGGGTGTCATCAATCTGGGGTAAGTTTAAACAGTCCTTTCTGGTGATGGTATTCAGCTTCCTGTAGTGCATGCAGAAGTTCTAGTTAATAGTGCCGCCTGGGTGTTTCTATTGGCAAGCACTTCGCCACATCAGGTCTGATAACAGTCATGGCCACACGAGTGTACTAGTATCTGGCATAGCTTTCCCTATATCCAACCATTTGTGATGAGGCTGTTCTGTCCAGGTACGTTGCGTCACTTGAGGTGTTGGCAATGAGGGGCCCAAAGTGCCCCTCCATTATCTTCCGCCTGCTGGTCGGCTTTGTCGTGGACAGTCCTTCAGCCTGCCACACCCCCAGACTCATCACTGAAAGGTCATCGTCTCTGGCTTGTCTCTTTGTCCCTGTTGTTCGAGATCAGCGCAACTGTAGACTTGGCCACCTCCACTCTTAGTGCTGCCGTTAACACCTCATGGATGGTTTAGTAGTCGCCAAGCATAAGATGCTGTCCTATCTCAGTGTCACATACCTCATCTACAAAGAAGCAGGTGGTTTCCTGGGATACGTAACTAGGTGGTAGGTCCACCAGGGCTTTGATCACCAGCTCTTCAACCACCAGGGCGAATTCCTGCATCGTCTCCCCTGAATCTTGCAGCCTCCATTTAAGCTGACTGTGATAGGCTGCAACCAAATGATTTTCCAAGGGCCAAATTGGTTTTCCAGGGCCTCCTAGATGCTTGCGGACATCACTGATGTTAGGATCACATTCTGTATTTCTGCTGCTCATCCCTGGTGGTTGGCTATCAGTCGAGCAGCTTCCTCCTTTGCTGACCAACTGTTTTGGTAGCGACGGCGGCAAATTATCCCCGGAAGAATTCGTAGCTGGATGTTCCATGGAATTTGAATGGCATGGCATGTGCAGATGCTTCGCATCCTCTCATCTCGATCTTCAAGTCTTTCAGCGTTATTTCGAACATCTTTTGCACCATGGTGTTTAGTTCCTTGGAGTGCCATCGGCTCTTCCTTCCAAATCATTCAGGCGTTGATCATGGCCTTTCATCATTTCTCCAGGCTCTTCCACTCCTCCACGCCATTGTTCATTGATTTTGTTCATTATCTCCACCTTCATTTCCTCTAACGCACAATTCACAGTCGTTATCTCAGTTCTCCATTCCAGATATTATCCTCTCTTTCATTGTCATCTCCATTCCTACTGTCATTTAATCCACTTTGGATTTCATTTTCTCTTCCATTTTGTCCATGCTAGATTCCATCTTCTTCTCTACTGTGGTTTCCAGTTTCGTGTCTAACTTCTTCATTTTGGCTAATTACATTTTCATCACCTCCTCCATCTTGGTGTTAAATCCCGCTTCTGACAAGTATAACAAAAACTCTTTTATTACTCCAACAAACAACTCCTTATTTCTTCTACTGATTACAAATAAAAATCTTTTCTAATAAATGCCCTTCTTTGATCCTTTCACAACAATTCTGCCATATAGTTTCCTTCTGATGCTGGCTGCAGCTCGACTACTACTGCACAATCTGAATTTTCCATTGAAACTGACTGAACTGCTGCCCACTATTCTTCCCAGTTGAAAACTGAACTTTCTGCAGGGCTCGTTCTCTAATGTTATACATGTCGATGATGTGGTAAGAAACTTCCAGAGTCTCTCATATTTGCAAACCACTACAGGTGTCACAAACTCATGCAGGTGTAACAATGTGCAGCTTCGATACTAAAGAACTTGCCAACAGCACACATTTCCACTCATGCAGGTTTAACAATCACAGTTTTGATGTCAACAAACTCGCCAGTGGCACATGTGTCCACTCATGTAAGTATAACAATGCAAAGCTACAACCAGCTAAGGCTTCAAAAAACAGCTGCTCACACCTGTGCAGCAATTATGGCCATAGTATATATACAGACTTTAGATTTAATGAATATGAACCAGTATCTGAAACAGTGTTGTGCCCAACAATGAATACCTACAGAAGGATCACCATCATCTACTAACTGAGCAGATTTCTTCATGCACTAGTTTTCCAAATGAGTCGTCATTTGAGTTTATCTTGCAGTAGCACTGCAGGTGGCAGTTGGCTGAAACTCTGCACAATTACCAACCACATGTATTAGAAATAATGCACACTACTATTAAGTTTTGCCGTGAAAGACAAAATACCAAGAATATGGATCTGGTAGCCTTAGTTCTGATCATCTCATGTACCTTTGTCAGCAACATGGGTATAAATTTCAAGTAACATTTTCACATAGGATACCAGCAATTATGATGTGTATCACAAGAAAAATAAAAGAATGTGAAACTACTAACAAGTTTCTGCATTCTTGAAGAGAAGAAAGGATGTTGTTTATAGAGCAGTATGAAGCTAACAATATAATGTAAATCAATCTTGCATCAATCAAGAAACACACTCTCATTTGAACACCATTTGTAAAATCTATGTGATAAGATGTGGTGTTGTACAATCACAAAGTGCACAGAAGTATTTATTCTTAATTAATCCAATTATATCATACATGAGATGTATCCTTTCCTCACTGTTTATTGTGTAGAAACCGAAGCCACCAAGTCAAATAGTATATTGTTTAAAGGTTCTACTTTAATTTTGCATAGATTCAAATATGAAAAATGACAAAATACTTTCGCATATTTCTGGAGTTGACATTTTTAGCTCTCATTGGTTTATTGTTGCATTCCTAGGTGAATCACAAAGATAATAATTTAATACATTAAATACTTTCACTAAACAACTAAGTTAAAAAAATGTGAATAATTCCAACAAAGTCAACTTCTGAATTACAACTAGACAGGCATTTTTCTGAATGTTCGAAACAATGCCCAAAATATCTGTGATTTCTTGTATTACATTATCAATGTTCACATCGCTGTAAACTTATAGCAGTGTAACAAGATTCTCAAAGGGATATCATTGATCTAGAAACACTGCACTGCACTTGTGTTTGTCACATGGGTGGAAATTACAAGGTCTGATTAGCACAGATGAAACCTTTGAAAACAACACAGACTATTGAATTAGGAAAGGAATGGTATTTCATTTTATATGAAGAACAAAAAGGTGAAAAGAGAAGTGCTTCATATATTTGGAAGTGGAAAATTAGTTGAAATAGATTTCTTTGGTTGTAAAATTTATGAAAGGCAAAAGTAAGGAGAGTGCTTAAAAATATGGAAAATTGCTATTGTGGATGATGTGTGAAACTTGAAATAGAAAATGTGTTCCATAAAATTACAAGATTGTCGCATCAATACTCCATATAATTTACTGATGGAAAGGAATTGTAATAAAACTAATGTGCTAACACTTAAGTGATTTAATTAAACTTAGTAAAGTAAATTTTAATGAAAACATGAAATAAACAATAAACCCACATTAGTTAGCAAGTCACCTGCAATAAAGTAAAAATATATTAAATATAACATGTAACAATAAGAAGAAAAAAATCCAAAAAATATATATATTTGAAGACGTGAAAAGCTATATCAAACATTATGTTAAACATATACAAAGTGCTCAATTTTTTTAGGTTTTTTAAAATAATGAAGTAAGTGCTAGTTGTGGACCTTTCTAGGACTCGATCCAGCAGCCTACACAAAACTAATGCCTGCCAGAGCTTTACTAAGAAGAAGTTGAAAAACATGTCACCATTGGCAGATTTGACATACCAAGTAACCAAGTGCATGCAAACTGCCAATTTCTGAGTGCACAACCAAGCGTTATATTTTCATGATTGAAAGATATTTTAGATCTGGCACTTGAATTATTTAAGAAATGCTTCACTATGATGCTGCCCACTGTCTACAAGTATTTCTTTACATTTTCCTTGGTTTTCAGCAGTTTCTGCAGCAACTGTTTATAGGTATGTATAATATGAGAGGCATTCAATAAGTCCTTGGAAAAAGATAGAAAAATAAATTATCTGTGATAGATTTTTTTCAACATAATCTCCTTTTAGCTCAATACACTTTTCCCAGCACTTGTCCAAATGTTTTAAGCCTTTCAAAAAGTAGGATTTTGGAAGGTGCTCAAAATAGGCATCTGTTTAGGAGATGACCTCTTTGTTAGACATGAATCACTTTCTGCTGAATCACTGGAGGCCAAATCTGGTGTAAATGATGGATGTTGTAGTAATTTGAACCTTAATTCTACAATTTTCACCATCAAAACTGTGCAGTGTGCACCCTTGCATTGTCTTGATGGATGAGAAGTTTTTCTTTGCCAGATGAGGGCATTTTTTTCTTGATTTCTCTATTCAACCAGTGCAATAATGATACATAATATTCTCCATTTATTCTTCCTTTCTGCAAGTAGGCAATTTAGATGATTCCCCATGCATCCCACAAAATTGAGGGCATCATCTTGTCGTCATATTTTACCATCTTTGCCTTCTTTGGAGTGGTTTGCCTTTAAAACCCCACTGTTTAACTGTACTTTTGTCCCTGAAGTGTAGTAGTGTATCCATGTTTCATCCACAGTTATGTATCGACGCAAAAACTTGTCAGTATTACAACCAAAAAGTGCCAACCAACTTCCAAATCAATCACACAATTACATTTATTCTCCTTTGAGACAAACGCAGCACCCATCTTACCGAGACCTTTGTCAGACCTAAATTTTGGTGCAAAATTGAGAACACTGTATCTTGTGATACTATTTTGCAAACTTTGATTCATTGTCCACTTATAACCATATCCTAGATTTTGTCACTCATTTCAGAGTAAGTCACTTCTACTGAGCATATGAAACAATGTTCATTATTTGTGGATATACAGCCACATTTAAATTCATTTATCCAATTGTTGCAAATGTAGAAGCAGATGTGCCATGAATTTCATCCAACCAGGCTTTTATCTCTTTTGGTATAAAACCTTTTAAATAGAAGTGTTTAATCATAACACAAATCTGTTTTTTTCATCTCTCTAAAGAAGCATAAGATTGTTGATTCTGTCGCCTATGGCAACGAAATTACATGATACATGTAGCTTAATTTGAACTATCATCTAGTAAGTGAATATGGTTACTAAATACAAAATTTTTTCGATGCTACAAGTGTAATTTCTTGGTTTTTCTTATTGACTGCCCTTCGTAATTACCCATACAAATAAAAAGGCAGGAAAACAACAGTTGTACAGGACAAATAGCTGTCACTGCCCCATCTATAATGGCATAAATTTGCAGAATAACTCACATTCAGCCCACAAGAGACACTGCTACACCCTGGTTCTTCTTAAAAGAAACTCATGTTCAAAATACAAAAGACACTGTTATATCCATGACAATGCACAGAAGTAACTCATGTTCAGACTACCAAAAGCACTGGTTTATCCATACCAGACTCTCCTGTTCTCCATTACCAGTTTGAATCCTCATCAGAATTATGTAGTTATGATAAAGACTTCCACTATAAGTCAATATCATTAATTCAAATATTATCCTGGTAAATGCTGAATAAATTTGATTACTCTGTATAAAGAAATTAACATATAAAAATTTGATAAATATGGAATAATTAAACAGAAGAAGGTAATACATAGTATCATAAAATATTATTGTTAATAAATAAAAAAAAATGTGATGTGTTCCATTCACATGTCTTTCTCTACATCTTTGCAACAAATTGCTTATTCTTCTATTTACTTCTTGCTAATTGAGAAAAAAATTAGCAGAAATAGTCTTATTACTGCTTCCTTGCAAGTAGAAGGGAAATAAGGGAGTAACACAAGCTAAAGCAATAGTCAAATCTTTTAAAAGCTAGCTGCTATGTGATTGAAGTTCCTTTGTTTGTATGGCCAAGAGTTGACAAATTTCTGTGTAAGAAAAGTGTAAGTATTTTAGAACTGAAACCAATATTAAGAAAAATTAAAAAATGGCCAACCCCATGAAAAAAAAATGTATATAGCATAAATTGTGTATTTTAATAAGCTCTATATTGTCATTAAGTAAGTTTTTGTCTATCTCTAATGGTTTACCAGATATGCAAAATTCCGTAAAATTCATCGAGAATAAAGATTTCTTCAGAGGCTATTCCCAGAAAATTCAAGAAATACATTTTATTTGTCTTGTAAATATCTTTAAAAATACAATATTTTAATAAAAATCCTTGGAGCTATTTTTGAGAAAATCAACATTTTCTAAATATTTTTCATGTAAAGGGTAGCTGGGGGTGGGGATATTTTCTAGAAAATCTTTGTGTCACATCCTTGGAAGATACTGAACTTAAATATCAAGTTTGGTATTTAACAGACTCTTCGTTTTATGAGAGAGAGAGAGAGAGAGAGAGAGAGAGAGAGAGAGAGAGAGAGACACACACACACACACACATAGACATTTTTCTAAAAATGTTTTTTTTATTCAGCGGGTCTCAAAAGTTATATTCCCAGTGAAATCTCTGTATCAAATTTTTGGGTGCAACACAATACCTTCTTTATACACTATGTACATAGTACATGTAGAGAAAGTAAAAATGTTATCTGGATACTGCAAGGATTTCAAGGGAGTACAAAGGTTGCTTGAAAGAAGAAGAAGAAGAAGAAGAAGAAGAAGAAGAAGAAGAAGAAGAAGAAGAAGAAGAAGAAGAAGATGATGAACTAGATGTGTTAATTGCTTATGGAGGAGTTTGTGTTTCGAGCATGTTTTTTACTTTCTCTACACGTACTATGTACATAGTGTATGGAGAAGCTATTGTAATGCACCCAAAAATTTGATACTGAGATTTCACCAGAAATACATGTTTTGGGTCTTCCTGAATCCAAAAAAAGTATTTTTGGAAAAAGGTCTGCGTGGGTGTGTGTGTGTCTGTGGACAGCATAGCTCAAAAAGGAGAACACTATTAAATACCAAACTTGGTATTTAAGTTTGGTATCCTGCAAGGATACGACACGAAGATTTTCAAGAAAATCCTCCCACCCCAATCTACCCTTTACATGGAAAAAAACTCTACATTTTTTATTTTTCAAACTTGGCTCTAACGATTTTGATTAAAATATCATTTATTAAAGATATTTATTTTTCTTTCTTTCATTCTTATTTTCCATTATCATTCACAGGAGTTGGCATATGTTGAGGAATAAACAGCACTGCCACATTATTGGTGACTACACGATTGTTTAGTCAGTAAAACTCAAACAAATGCTGTTTAAATTTTCATCTTCACCTTTTTCATCCCCACAATTACAATACAATCACAAGTTAGTATTTGTATATTTAATATACATATATTTAAATTAATTAAAAGTTTTGTGATTATTGCATTATGGTGTTTATTCTGTAGTTAAACAGGCATATGTTTACAAGAATCACTACTCATTGTCTCCCATGCTATTTCTCTCGCCCAGCAGCATCCACAGCAAACATTGGACGAGCATTACAAAGGAACTTTACTTTGATTGGACACTAGCAACCCTTATTCACATACCTTTATCACTCTGTAACTCAGGCACAATAGGATGTAATATTAAAGGGTTTTTATATAAGCTTTTATAGTGATCTTTTGGATAGCGTATAAATTGGTTCCAGGTTTTCCTAACATTGATTGATTGTCCCTTGTTAGAGACCTGTGTCTCTTCTAACAGCAGAGAGGCACTCCCTAAAAGTGGGCTCTACTGTGGCATAATTATTTTCTAGAAGCTTCTGTCCTAACTAGATTAATCCTCAAACCACTTCAGTTACTTTTTCCTTTTTTACTTTCTCTACACATTCTATGTACATAGTGTATAGAGAAGGTATTGCATTCCACCCAAAAATTTGATAACGAGATTTCACCGTAAATACCTGTTTTGGGTCCCCCTGAATCCAAACAAAGCATATTTGGAAAAAAATCTGAGTGTATCTGTGGACAGCATAGCACAAAAAAGAAAAGACTGTTAAATACCAAACTTGGTATTTAAGTTTGGTATCTTCCAAGGATGCATCACAAAGATTTTCAAGAAAATCCCCCCACCCCCAACTACCCTTTATGTGAACTTTTCTTGAAAATTTTGTTTTTCTCAAAAATGGCTTTAACGATTTTGATTAAAATATTGTATATTAAAGATATTTACCTGACAAATAAAATTTATATCTTGAATTTTCTGGGAATAGCTTCTGAAGGGTATTTCATTCTGGATGAATTTTACGAAATTTTGCATAACTGCTAAACCGTAAGAGATGGACAAAAACTTAGAACACAAAAAATGTAAAGCACATTAAAACACACAATTTATGTTGCATACTTTTTTTTCTTGGAGTTGAGCATTTTTGAGATATGTCTTGATATTGGTTTCAGCTTTAGAAAACTTAAACTTTTCTCATATAGCAATTTGTCCATACAAACAAAGGAACTTCAGCCACATAGCAACCAGCTTTTGACTGTCACTTTAACCTATGGCATTCCCTTATTTTGCTTTTACTTACAAGGAAGCAAGTAATAAGATTATTTCTGCTAATTTTTTCTCAATTATTTTTTTGATGCCCGCTTTTACTACTATGGTACTGCAGGTGGGTTTTTTTTCTGGATTAGCAAGAAGTAAATAGCAGCATAAGCTTTTTATCAATAATTTGTTGCAAAGATGAAGAGAAATTCGTGTGAATGAAACAAATCAGATTTTTCTCTTTCGATATACTCTCTGTACACTGTAAAATTCATGCAGTATGATTCAATAGTGCATATGCATACACATTAGGTGTATGCAGCTCTACAACTGCAGTCCTATTACATAACACTTGAAATATTGTCATCAAATAGAATTTGAAAAGGAAGCATTGTTCGCTTGACAATAAAAGTACAGCATGTTTTAAAAAGGACCTTACAATTTTGACGACTTATAGTTCTTTATTCATTACTCTTACAGGCATGATTTTGGTGTCATCCTGACTGACAATACTTCAAGTTTTGACTTGTGTGGTATGCACAGAATCACACCAACACAAGCACACCAGTCCCAAGTGCACTCACTGTGTGTTTTGATTTGAAGAGTCGAAGTCTCCAACAACCATGTAATTTTTGAACAAAGTATGGTAAAGATCTTCCCAGTAGACCTACTATTTATGAATGGCATAGGTGTTTTATTGAAACCGGATGTTCAGTAAGCCATAAAAAATCCTCCAGTCATCCACATATGTCTGTTGGTGTGGTAGAGCAAGTGAGACAAGGCTTTGAGCACAGTCCTCGAAAATGACATGGCGTGCTTCTGGATAGCTGGGTGTCCCACATACAACTATTTGGCATATTTTGAGAAAATGATTGCATGTCAAACCATACAAGTTCACAATGGCGCAGTGACTAAAAGAAATTGATAAGATTGCTCGTTAGGACTTTTGTGTGGATGTGTTACATTTGGAAGAGGATGAACTTTTCATTGGAAAGATTGCCTGCAGCAATGAATCCATAGAACGGTAAAGTCAATAGACACAACTGTAAGACAAGTCCTAGAACATGAACGTGATAGCCCAAAATTGAATGTGTTTTGTGCATTGAGCAAAAGCAAAGTTTATGGGTCTTTCTTCTTCAGTGAGAAGACCATCACCAGAGTAGTGTACATAGATATGCTGCAAAGTGTTTTAATCCCCCAGATTGATATTGATGACCAAGAATGCAGTGTATACTTGCAAGATGGCGTACCAGCATGTCACGTCCCCAACATCAGGGATTTCATGAATGTACACTTTCCAAGAAAGTGGCTTGGCGAAGGTGTGACCATTGCATGGCCCCCATGCTCACTGAACCTGACACTCTTGACTTTTTCTTGTGAAGTTTTGTCAAGGATACCTACAGTGTTGTCCTACAATTACCGTCTCTCTACCAGAACTCAGACATAGAATCTGCATCGCAATTGAATAAGACGAGCCTGACATGCAGCAGCGAGGTTGGGAAGAAATCATGACCAATGGAGGTCACATTCACTGTTTAGATAGAACTCAATCTGTTGTCAGTCAAGATGACACCAAAATCATGTCTGCAGGTAAAAGGAATAATGAGTTGTCAAAGTTGTAAAGTCCTTTTTGAAACACACTGTATATTTCAGTTGTTAGATGAATAATTATTAGGTATATAAAAACTACTAAAAGTATCCTATTCTTTATTTTTACCTGCCATGGTTCAGAGCAACTTTAAGCAGCCTGCAGCCATGATCCACAAAGCAATTAAACCGGCCTTAGTATTAACCAGTATAATCAACTGGTTGATACTATTGGTAACTTATGTGCAATGATAATTAAAGACCCAAAGAGACTATGAGCTCAGAGGTTTGTAGCTTAGATTATCTTAGGATATCAGTCTCTGTTTTGCGTCTCATTGAATCAATTTATCTTTTTACCCATAACATGTTTAATTTTACAACATGAACACAATGTTTAGCAATTTATGGTTTTCGCAGTAGTTACTACAGGCATTAGACAAGGTATTTCAGAAGCACAACTATATAGGATCACAGTAGCTCAAGTCAGAATAATATAATACTTAGACAAAAAGAGCAATTAGAATAATAAGTGGCATGGATAGTCGGTGCTCATGTAGAGCGCTTTTCAAAGAACAAAAAATATTGCCTCTTAGTTGCTTATTTATATTGGAGACATTAACTTATATTAAAAAAATGTACAATCAGCTTGAAATAAATCAAAACCTCTATCAATATAGCACTCGACAAAAGAATGCACTGCATATTCAGTTCTGTAGAACCAACATAACTAAAAATAATGTAAAGAATTTGGGTATTAGACTGTTTAACATATTGCCTCAGAATATCAAAGTAATTACTAAAATCCACCATTTTAAAAAACGTTTAAAATTGTTCCTACTACTGCACACATTTTATTCCATAGATGAGTATGTATCATATTGTACAAATACCATGAGTTAATAAATCTGTGTTATAGTGTGTTTTTGAAATATAATGTGAATTACTAACAAAAACTTAATGTGTAATTGAAAATTGTTTATTGTCTTATCATTTAGCTACAGTACTACTGTACACATGTATAAAGTTAGTGGAAGATTTATACCATTGACATGTCCAAATAATAATGTAAATTGTTCTAATAGGATAAAATAAATAAACCAAAGTACTGCTGTTCAAATCCAAGAGGTACAGATGTTTCTTTATTCCACTGCTAAAATCATAGTTAATTTCCACGTTTCAAAGCACACATTACATACATTTTTCCATAGAACCTAATTGTTTTATTGCAATAATCTATGCAGGTTCCTTGACAAACAATTAGTACATTTAACATTGAATGCTGCATGGATTTTATTAAAAGCCTTTTGAAAGTAATTATTCCTGGAGGGTTTATTGTCTTGATTTAAAAAATGTAAACTAAGTGTATTAGTGTTGGTCAAATTGTGTCTCTCTGAGAAAAACAACTAAATTAAAAAACTATACAATAGAGCGGTGTGATCTTAGTATTGTGGGATTTGATGACCAGCACTATACTGGCTCACCCATCAGTATTTTTATAGCAGAGAGCTCTGATAACTACATATGATTTGAAACCAACTGAATGGTTGCACAGTTTCAAAGAATTTTTACAAAATTGTAAGTCATTAATTTTAAATATTGTAATGATTGTACATCAATATGTTTTCTTCTGACTACTGGCATACAAATGAGGCATTCCGAGGAAAAATAGGACACAAACATCCATGTTCTTTTGATTTACGGCCACTGATGTGTGATCCAAAAGACATGCCACAACTTTGACATTTGGCAAAAAAGATTCCCTATCTCGAACTGTTCATAGGTCCCCTCTACAATCCTACCAATTTGTGTGGTTGAATCTGGAATGCCTTGTATATAATCCACAAATAAAACAACAGGTTCTATACTCTGCCTAATAAGCTCATGACAAAGTAGCATATGTAAAATCCATTAAACTGTGGGATGATATCATAGTAGGACAGCAAAATTGAGCATTGAAATATGAATATTAGAGCATACAAAAAGCTTTTTTGGGGGGGGGGGGGAGACAAAAAAAAGAAACTGACTGTAACAGTCCACACCATACCATTAAACAATCATAAAGTATTTTTGAGAAACTTTGGTGATCTCCAATAAAACAAGAAAAGAATTTGTTAAACTGTACTTTATAAAAGAGTTATGAAAATAAATGTATTACATTCCAAATGGCATAAATAAGAAATAACTCCAATAATTAGAATGATTTTGGATTTGGAACTGACCATAGATGTGTATGCCCAGCTGGATAAACATTTCCTTGCCTGCCCTTTATTCCTGCTCCTGTAATAATTACAATTTATAGGTAATTCGTCTTGAAGATTCTTAAAGGATCAGTCATTTAGAAAGAACATCTGCATCCTAAGTTCTGAAGATGTAGGAAACAAAAAATTAGTGATTCCCAGATTTCATATGCTGATCAAAGAGCTTTGTGTATCTTCATAAAAGCTGTGTTCACAATGCACACAAAAAAATTGTACAATGATCTGTGATTGACAGCATAATGCTCGACTTATGAGCACTGAAAATAGGTTACAAAACAATGTACCAGTGGCTGAAAGATTTAAAAGGACTTGCTTCCACTCATAAGTTCCTAGGTTCAAGTCTTCCACTGCTTGTCATTTTTTTATGTTAATATTATGACTGAATATGTAGAACATAATATTGCATTAATATAACTTGGTATTTGAAGTTATGGGTCTATCTATTCACACAGACATAATTCTACCAGCACTCATGCCAAATAACTTAAAAAATGTGTAAATAAAGGGCTATCAACTAAAACTAGAAGACAAAAAATAAATATAATTAATATTGGGTGTATGAACCCTCAGCCCATTTAACGACCCTCAATCTTTGGGGCATAGACAAAATTAAATGCCTGCAGTAATGTGGACGAGAAGCTACAAGATCCCAAACTTCTTGAATTTGAAGCCTAGAAGCCATCTTTTGTCCTTTGCCCATCTACAGTAAATTGGAGCACAGTTCCTTTTTATCTCAATCCACACATTCTCACTTTCTACCACTCTGATATCCTTCCTCTCTGAAAACTAATTTGAAACCTTTCAAGATGTGTGGGCGGATGTTTCACCTGTACAAATTCAACAATTCCATCAGGATCTCTCATTCTCATGGGAATCAAACTATTATCATGTATTGCACACCATTCAGTGTATGTTGCCACAGCACACTTAGAGTCCCAACAGTCCAGCCCCAACACTATACAGATATGCAACCATGATGAAATATTGTGAAGCCAAGTATTTTACATTGCATTTGGACAATAGACGATCACTTTGCATTTGCATATGGAAGATAATGTTACTTTGTCTGAGAATATCATTATTCTAATTGCGAGTGGCATTTTCCTGTTGGATCGATTTGTGAAGGATGTGTTGAGTATTATATATACATTCTGTGAAAAAAAGTACCGGGAATTGATCATTTAAAAATACTGTTTAAAAGGGGATTCAAAATTATTGTTGTCTCTAAGTTGGTACAACTTTCCTCTATATCCACGCGGAGTATGATTGTCATCTGCCATCTAGTTTGTTTACAGTATGCCAGTTTGTTAGTTCATCTCAAAGGTGAATTGCAATTTTACGATGGATACAAATAGTGAACAAAGAATCTGTCTCAAATTTTGCATTGCAAATGGTATTTCGTGTGCCGAATCGCTAAAAATGTTACAGAGGGCTTATGGCGAGTCGACTTTATCAAAAATACCTGTCTATGAGTGGTACAGTGCATTCAAAAGTGGTCAAGGTGTGGTGGAAGATTTGCGTCGCTCTGGTCTGCCATCAACAGTTTCAATTGAACTGAACATCGCTAAAGTGAAGAAAATGGTGTCTGAAAATCGTCATTTAGATCTGAGAGAGATTGCCGCTGAACTTTCTGTGTCTCACGAATCGATTCGTACCATTTTAAACGATTGTTTGGGCATGACAGTGTTGCAGCTCGATTAGTTCAGAAAGACTTGAATTTTCTAAAAAAATTCAATCGCATAAAGATTACTGAAGGCATGCTAGAACGAACCAGTTCCGATCCCACATTCATGAAACGCATTGTAATTAGTGATGAGGCGTGGATTTACGAGTTTGACACTCAAACCAGTCAACAAGCTTCCGAATGGCGTCTTCCAACTTTAGCAAAACCTAAAAGGGCATGTCAAACTCGATCAAAACTGAAGGTCATGTTGACAGTTTTTTTCCATTATCACGGTGTCATGCCAGAAGGTCAGATGGTAAATGAAGACTATTATCTGAGCATTATGTGGCGTTTGAGAGAACAAATACAGCAAAAAAGGCCAGATTTGTGGAACGACAACTCGTGGATTCTGCACCATGATAACACACCAGCTCACAAGACTATTATAGTGAAAGAATTTTTGGCCAAAAACTCAACAAATTTCATCGAACAACCACCGTATTCACCCGATCTGGCTCCTGCTGATTTCTTTGTCTTTCCAAAACTCAAGTTACCACTTCGAGGCACCCATTTTCAGTCGATAAAAGACATAAAGGAAAATTCGTGGTGACAATTGACATCGATTCCTAAAAGTGCCTGCAAAAAATGTTTTGATGATTGGATTATTCATTGGCATAAATGTATAATTTCAGAAGGGGCCTACTTTGAAGGCGATAAAATAAAATTGGATGAATAATTCATTTTTTTGTGTTTTATTGGCAAATTCCCGGAACTTTCTTGACACAGTAGTATATATATGAGTATTTGTAAACGAAAAAGAAAATTCCTACCTCCCAAAAAAAAAAATTCCCGAAATTGAATTCCTAAAAATGTTTCAAAGTATTAGTTTTCTTAATAATACTTTTAGTAAATTTTCATACCATAAAGATTGCATTTTTTTTTTAATTTAGAGGGAACTGTTTGTGCCTGATGCATTTGCATACTATTCTACACATCACATGCTTTCATATGCAGCATATTACCGTTCTGTAGAATAAATTCTTAAACAAGATCATAATCACTATCATATTATTAACTGTATGGAATGTCTTGACCGAAATAGGTATGTCTAAAATAAATAGCTGCTATGTGTTGATTCAAAATCATTAATAGAAGGGAAAAAAATGTTTGCTACATATGAGAAGCGAACCTGCGACCCTCAGCACATGACTAACCTACATTTTGCCTGTACAGTAAACACAGATGGAAGGTGGCAGGTTTAGTAATGCCATTTTGTACAAACTGTAGCATGTTTTGTGTTGTTAATATTTTTAGTTAATATTGATAGTTTGTTGCTGAAGAAGTTTAAGTTATTCATTTGCTTATGGTTATTGATCATATGGGTTAGCAATATTAGGTTTTGGAATTTGTGACAATTTTTTGGTGCTGCTATCCAACTGCATTGCGGATGGTGAACACAAGGCACTGTGCTGTGTAGAACTTAAGACAAATTTGGCGTTCCAGACATGACTCATTTTTTGGCAATGGGTGTACATCACAGAACAGAAAGAAACCCTCAATTTTATAAGGCTATCTGACCCAATGAGCTTATGAATGGATACAAATAGCTTTTCAAATAAAAATTATCTAACATAACTACGAGGGGCATACTGAAAGTCATGAGCAACACTGTTTTACAATCTTAATATTTATTTTTAAGCCAAACCAAATACATCATCATAATCTACAGACTTTCTTTCACTTTTCGACATAGTCTCCATTGTTTTGCACACATTTTTCCCATCGTTCTACAAGTTTGAAAATGCCCTTGTGATAGAACTCCATTCCAGCTGCCCGAAGACCCTGACGTACTGCTTTCCGAATATCCTCCAGCGTCTCATAGCGTTGGCCACGCATCTGCTCCTTCACAGAACCGAAAAGATGGTAGTCGGAGGGTGCCAAGTCGGGACTGTAGGGAGGATGTGGAAGAGTTTCCCACCCTAACGCCCTGATCTTCTCCATAGTGGCACGGGCAGTATGCGGACGCGCATTATCCTGTTGAAGGATGATCCTCTTTCCAGGGCGTTTATCACGCAAAGCCCGACGGAGCTTCAGAAGTGTCTTGATGTAGCGGGCAGAATTTATGGTTTGTCCAGGTTCAAGAAAGTCAACCAGAATGCAACCTTGTGCATCCCAAAAGACACTTCCCATAACTTTTCCTACAGACTGCACTGTCTTCGCTTTCTTCTTCGATGGTGAGTTCAAGTGGTGCCATTCCATACTCTGACGTTTCGTTTCTGGCTCATAGTGATGGAACCAGCTCTCATCTCCAGTCACAATACATGTCAAAAATTCATCACCTTCATTATGAAATCTCTGAAGAAGGTTTTGTGCAATGGTTCCTCTCTGAAGTTTGTGGTCTTCAGTCAATAAACAGGGGACCCAACGGGCACAGACCTTTCGATAACCCAAGCTGTGGATCATTTCTTGCATTGCACTATGTCCTATTCCAAGTTGCGCAGCAATTTCATTCACAGTGAAACGCCTATCTGCTGTAATGAGCTCATCAACTCTTTCCTTGTTGCGTTCTGTAGAGGCAGTTCGAGGACGCCCGCTACGAGGCGCATTTTGTAGACTCGTGTTTCCATCTTTGAAATGTTTCACCCATCTTCTAACACTGCTGGCACCCATGCAGACACCTCCATACGCACGTTGAAGTCTGAGATGAATTTCAGGAGCAGATTTTCCTTCTTTCACAAGGAATTCAATGACAGCACGCTGTTGAAACGAAACATCAATGTCAGCCATTTTTCAAACACCGTCTGTGGTCACGTGATAGAAGCTAATGACATCACAATATGTCAACATGTGGCTTAAAGTCTGTAGATTACGATCCTGCAATTCGTTTCGTTACATTGTTGAAATTTAAATTTTTACAATGGGTTACTCGTGACTTTCAGTATGCCCCTCGTATCTACCAGTTTACCTGAATTTACCTTAAGTTATCTTAGTCTACAACTAATATAAAATATCATCTGATATTTCCTGACATATATCTGACATCTGATTAAATGATCAGATGTAACTATTAGCCATATTACACATATTTACTTTTCTTGAAATAACACTTGTAGGTACCATAATTGGACTCCAATACTTGATAACAAGATGCTTAAGCACAGGAAAAGTGAAAAAGAAAAAATACTTCAATTTATCCTTTCCCCCCCATTCTTTAACATTAGTCAGACTTTTCTCATAAAGGATTATGAACACTTTGGAATTAATAAGAGTAACAACATAAATTCTTTTTTCTTTGGACACTGTTTCATGATTTAAACATTGTCTATTGGCATTGATTCTTTCATTGCTGCATTAATGAGAGCCATAGTTTTCTGAGGTACTTAAAAACATTTCAGACCACCCTTTGAAACTTCCAGCTGAATTTCAGTAGTATAAATTTTCACTTTAGTGATTTCTAATAGTACCCAGTAATAAAAAAAATAAATTTTCAATGCATATTTTATTGCATAGAAAATATTTGTCCTTTAAAACCATAACATCTCAAGTGTCTTAAAGCCACTAACAGATTTATAAACAGAACTCGAAACATAAAATTATAAAATATCACATTGAAAAGTACATATAGAAGGAGCATTCCTAAATATATAATCTAGTAGACTCAAGGAGATTGGGCAATATGGGAGACCTGGCAATCCTAATAAAATGTATTAGCTGTCCTGTGAAAAGTATCCCCCTCCCAAAAAAGTACAAAGTGACTATCTGCTTCTTTCCAATACCTCAAAATTGCAAGAAATAACAGCTTGGAGTACATGTGAACAAAGTTATAACAAATAAATATTTCATAGTTGTTTTTTTTTTCACTGTTTATGGAAGTTGTCCATAATAAAATAAAGATGCCTGTTAATGACTTTTCCAAGAAGGCAATAGAGAGTCACGGTGATAACTTGTGACAATACATGCCGTAACATCATAACATCTTCCACCAGAACAACTGGAACGCATTGAGGATGGCCTGGACAGAATCAATGCTGACATGCGAGAAGCAGAGAAGAATCTTGAGGGAATGGAGAAGTGCTGCGGCCTCTGTGTGCTGCCATGTAACAAGTAAGTTCTGATTTTCAAACTGTGGTCATAAGAAAGTAAAAAATAATAAGCAAATAAAAATAACAGCATTTTATATTGAAGTATAAAGTTACAATGCCTGACTAATCGCCTTTGCTTTGTATGGTGTGAGAATGGCACATAAGACCAGTGTGTCACTCTCCATCTAATTTTCAGG
This sequence comes from Hymenopus coronatus, assembly GCA_030762935.1. Lineage (NCBI taxonomy): Eukaryota > Metazoa > Arthropoda > Insecta > Mantodea > Hymenopodidae > Hymenopus > Hymenopus coronatus. Next base: position 20,942,071 of record CM060885.1, read on the forward strand.
TAGAGGTCTGGCTGTCCAGAAGTCAACTGAAGTTTGTATATTGCAAGGAATGCTCTATGTTTAGGTCAGCCTCATTCAAGGAGGATGAGGGAACATGGAAGGGGAATGATGATGGTAACGTTGTTAATAATCAGCCTCAACGTGTGATGGATGACAGGAGCGGACTGGGGCCCCAGGGAGGATACATCGGCAGGTGGGTTATGCGGTGTTGCCTTTTCCCCCAAATGTTTTTTGCCCAAAATTCTGATTCACCCATTAGACAAATGAATGTTTACAAGAATTTATGTACCTACTTTTCACATGAAAAAAAGAAAAGAAAAAAAAAAGAAAGATAAAAAAACTGCTAATGGGTTAGCCATCAGTAGAAGTGAACTTAATGCATGCAAGGTTATGCAAGATAAAAAAATTCTTAGATATTGTTTATTAGTAGCATTATCAAATATGCTTTTCCTTACTAGCTCTTTTTTTTACTATCTGACATGTTGCTTCTTTGTTATGTTTATTCACTTAACAGCATGGGCTATAATAATTTAATTTTTGCTTGTAAAAATACTGTATTGCTGCTATACTTTTACTTGTCTCCTGTTCAGTTTCTGTATCAAAGTGCAGCCTTCTTTTTTCTATTATTACAGTATTGTTAGCCGCTCTTTGGTTATCAGAACTGAGAAAGAAAAGAGGATAGTAATGAGAGAAATAATTCATGTGCTTCCAATCCTTATGAGGAGGATATACTTTTCACTAAGATCTTCATGGTTGGTGCATCATTGGTACCTGGCACAATTTCCATATTCATATTATAAAAAAAAAATTGATTGCCCATTGCTCAAGTTTCAGTATGTTCTTATTTTAGGTAAGAGTTACAATCTATCACACAATGAAAAGTTTTAAAAAAATTTAGTAAATATATTTTTATATGAATACGATTGACACATATGAAACAATCAGGTTGCAAGATAATCATCTAATAATTTCTATTATGTGACATTTTCACTGTCTGCTTTTTAATAAATTATGAATATTCAAGTCTCATATTAGTAGCACAGGAAAGAGTTTAAAATGCAAGTATGATAAAATGAAAATTGTAAGCCACATTTCCAGTGTGCTGTTCTAGCATAAAATGGAGTTTTATGTTATTATGAGCCTGACTTCAGTAACAGGAATGTAAACTAAGGTTATAGGAAGTTTTTCCAAGTTCAGACAGGTAAGAATAGCTCTGAAACAATGCAGAATGGTCAACATATGATATTTCCACTTATATAGCAGTTATAAAGACTGCTCCATATTTTGCATAGCAGAGAGAGAGGAAGAGAATATTTTTCAGAAATTTATTCAGACATCTGAATTCTTCTAGATATTCTTTCATATGTGACATTTTTGTTTTAATTGGCCCCCCCCCACCCGCACACAATATAGAAGCACAAAAGTAAGAAGAAGTGGGTGTTAGGAAATTTGTCATTCCAGTTTATCACCTGTGTTTCATAATATTGCTGCAAATGCTAAATAAAAAAGGCAGTTGAATATTTGAATCTTATTAAATTATATCTATACCACTTTGAAAATGAACAAGTATCTGAGTGCAGCTGGAAGATGGTCGCTACTTTTTGTGGCCATTCCACACAAGAACAAAGGGTACCTAACAATTGATAAATCAAAGTATACTTCCCCAGAAGAAGCTTGATGCTTAATAATAATAATAATAATAATAATAATAATAATAATAATACATTTATTAATTAATATTATTATACCTCACCCAACATTGGTAAACCAAGCACCCAGTAAAATCTCACTAAGCCACTGATAGAAATTTCATTCATAAGTTTTACTGATTCAGTAAAAACTGTAATACAAAATGGTGGGATGTTTCAAAGATAGTTATTACACATAGAACTGCCAAAAAATGAACATCAGAAAAGAGGTAATATCAATTATTTAATAAACAGTAATTTTGATAATTTTATTGACCCAGAATTTCATGAAGATATCTCATTGGTAAGAATATTACATTTTTAGAAGAAATTGATCACAGGTTAGAATATCTAACAGAAGCCACCATAAAACACCAATGCAGCAACTGCTGTTAGTCTTGCATGTTTATCCAACTGAAAGACACCAGCCTGCTGTTGGAGACCTAAATAGTGTTTATAAAGTTTGTATGCATGATTTATGTAAAACTAGTCTTTTATATACAGTGTGACCCAAATACATCCGAACTGCTGCACATGTTTTTCTACTGTGCACACAGCTGCTGTACACAAGGTCATGGTGCTGACTTGTTTTTCTCCTTTCTGAAAGTGCAGTATTGAGCTGACAGTGATATTGTGTGGTTGAGTTATTACCAGTGTACTTTATTATTTTGTCCTGTACTTAGTCACAAAGTGTGTTATGGCTCAGCATTTATTTTCTACTGCATAGCGTGTATTTATTTATGATTTGTATGTATTAACACATTTTGTTAGTGGACTCTCAATAGTGTACACAATGGTGAAATTGACCCGCATTTAATATTTTTCATGCACAAGGCTTAGTTCCACCTTCATAAAATCATTATTGGAGCTTTAAGAAACCTAAATACCCCTTCATGACGAAAAAATTGGTGTATGGTGCGCCATTAGTGGAGAAAGAATTATAGGCCCAACTTTTTTCAAGTCAACAGTTGATGCCCCATACATAAGTGAATACAATTTTTCCCTTTCTTATTAGAGAATTAACAGACAGGGAGGATGATTTTGCCTTTTTTCAGCCACCCTTCACAGCACTTAGAGGTACATTCTACATTTTTGCATATTAAGTTTTTGTCTCTCTCTTATGATTTCCAGTTATTCAAAATTATACAATGTTTGTTGCACATAAAAAGCTATTACCATAAAATTCAACATATACCTTTTATTAGTCATATCTCGTATATCCAATGTATGGCATTTTAATCCAAATTAGTCATTTTTGAGAAAATAAAAAGAATTTGCAAACAAGTTTTCATGTACAGAGTAGTTTGAGGAGATTTTCCTGGAAATCCTCATGTTCCATCTTATGAAAGTACCTACATGGGGTGTCTCAAAAGTAAGTCACACAATTTTTTTAAAAAATAACAAAATGTTCAAATATTTTAAAGAGGGTATATTTTGAAAGCTACATTCAGTACCTATTTTTTCATATAATTTTCTTGAACCTCAATACATTTTTGGTACTGTGGTAACAGTTTTTTTTAACCAAGTGTCGATCCACTCTCCCACCAAACTGGCTAGCCATCTTTCCACTTCTTGTTTTAGTTCTTCGTGAGTTACGAAGCACCTTCCCCTAAGATGCTGCTGCAGCTCCGGAAAAAGATGGTAATCAATTGGTTCAAGGTCAGGTGAATAAGATGGATGATCGAATACATCCTATCGAAACTGCTCAAACAGGGCTTGAGTTTCACAAGCAGCATGCGGGCGAGTGTGATCATGGAACAGAAAAACTGTTTTGCTTAACTTTCCCCTCCTTTTGCTTTTGTATGGCTCTTTTAAGTTTTCTCATCACCTCACAACAGCAAGCAGCTAATATCGTGGTCCCACAGGGCAGGTAATTGATTAAAAGTACTCCCTTTGAATCCCAGAATATCGTTGCCATGACCTTGCCAGCCGATGCCACAACTTTTGCCTTTTTTGGTGTTGCTTCATCCTTTCGTTTCCACACCATACTCTGTCTTTAGATTCAAATGTCCAGTGATGGATCCATGTCTTGTCCTCAGTCACTATTTGGTCGAATAAACTGTCTCCCTTACCCTCAAAAAATTGCAATGCGGCGTCAACTCTCTGCTCTTTGTGTTGTTCTGAAAGCACGCGAGGAACTCGTCTTGCACACACTTTTCATAGACACAGATCCTCAGAAATAATCCTGTGAAGTTGCACGACTTATTTCAATATAAGGAGGAAGTTCAGACAAAACTGTAAGGTGCCGATCAGTGTCCATGACTCCTCGAAACTCATCAACAATATCTGGAGCGCAGGAATTGGAGGGTCGACCGCTTCGTTGCTCATTATGTACTGTTGTTCTCCCTTCAAATGAACGATTGGTGCCAACAAGAAACCATGGTGTTGACTTTACATCTTTACCATAAACACTGCACTACTCATGATGAATTTCAGTTATACATTTACTTTTTGCTGTCAAAAAACAGATTAAAGTGCAAATTTTGCAATCGGCATTAGGAACAAGTGGAGTCTCCATTGTTAAGGTCCAAGCAATAAACGTAGGTGCCTAGGAATTTTACAGTGTTGCCACTACACCCATACCTATATTCCCTGGGATTTTCAGACCTTTCACGTCTACCATGAGGATTTAAAAAAATAGTGTAACTTACTTTTGAGATGCCCCTCCTTTATTTGGTACTTATCTAACATTTTGTTTTTGAGTTATGCTATTGACAAATACACATTTTCCTAAAAATTTTTTTTTGGATTCAGGGGCCCTTAGATAACATATTTCTCATGAAATCCTAAGATCAAAATTTTGGGTAGAATATAATACCTCTTCTACCTGCTAAGCATACAGCAGGGAAAGTAAAACATATGGTGTGTTATATCCACATGACTTTCTCTACCTACTACCCTGTGTTTTGATATAGCTTCTACATATTATTCTCAGGAAAACTTATTTTTCTATCTACTTAAAGTGAATCTAAATAAACCTTTGCAGAAATAATTCCATTGATATAGGAAATGGAATTGATAGGTCAGATGTTTCAAAGTGGGCTCACTGTATGCTGGCTAGAAATTCTATACATTTTCCATGACATTGCAAGAACAACTGAACAATTACATGTTTTAAATAAATGACAAAGCATTGAAAATTGAAACCAATAGCAACAATTATCTCGGAAATGGCTGATGTAGCAGAAAAAGTTATTTGAAATAAATTGTGTATTTTAAAGATATCTATATGTTTTATGTTTATTTTAAAGATATCTATATGTTTTGTGTCGTAAGTTTTTCATATCTTTTATGGTTATCACATGAAAAAATTTTCTTCTGAATGAAGAGGGATTCATAGGCTATTCAATAACATTCTAGGTATATATTTTATTTGTCCTATAAATATATAAAACATATGGAACTCAAATTAAAATTGTTAAAAGTCATTTTTGAGAAAATCCAACATTTCAAAAATTTTGCATGTGAAGGGTAGTTTTGGGTGGCGGAATATTTTTAAAATCTCTGTGTTAAATTTTTGGAAGATACTGAACCTAAATACCAGTTTTGGTATTTATTGGACATTTTAATTATGAGTTATGCTTTTCACGCACATGCACACACACACACACACATGGAATGCTACATATTCTAATAATGCTTTGTTTGGAACCAGGGGACTTTGAAATATATATCTATGGTGAAATCTCAAAATTCATTTTTTGGTAGAATTTAAAAAAAAGTCACACACAAACACATCTATGCAAAATATGGTCAGAATGAAGACCATATGTTATATGCAGGAAATTCAACATGTATCAGTCATGTCAAACATATGATTTTTGTAATAATGTCCTTTAACCTGGTTGGTCATATTGGACGATGAATGAAATTGGTGAAATGATGCTCAAATGATCTCAGGGTCCATACAGCTTAAAGTTACTCAACATTCGTCTTCTCAGGATAAGGGAAAACCCCAAAAAAATCTTATTCAGGTAACTCACTCTAAGCGAGATTCGAACTTATGATTTTTTAAGTGTGGGACAAACATGCTACCACCACACTACCCAGGCAGGCTATATATGAAATTTTGTTCCTACAGAAGTTTTGAGAAAACAGATGAAATATTTTTCTGATTATTTGGAAATATATATATTTTAGTCTCGCAGCCTTAGAAGATACTGAGTTTAAACACTAAGTTTGGTATTTTGTAAAATAATTTTTAGTTAATACAGTTCTATATCTCTCTCTCATACAAACACAGACCTTTTCTCTAAAAGTAGGAACTGTTTTTGTTGAGGGAATGTTGAAATTGAATTTGGGTGAAATCATTATATGATCTTTGTATTTCATCTATTATCCTGATTTTCTTCATACTAACTGACCATGTATATCCTTTTAAATGCCCTCTAAGCAAAATTACTTAACTTTGTTTCCCAGCATGTATCCCAATCTTAAGGTATCTGCTTTCTGAGACACACTGTGCAGAGAAGTAAATGAGCCCTTTTACTGGGGATAATAAATTACCTATAGTTGATTTCATTGTTTAAGCTAAATTCTTTTATAACCCAGCTGTTTGTAGCATATATTCCCACCAGTAGAACTTACTTCAGAAAACGTGTTTGAATTTGGTTGAATTGTTCAACACTTTCCCGTACCCTAATTTCTGCTTAGTGTAACAGATGCTTCCTATATGTAGATCATGAACAACAACAAAAAATCTGAAATGTTCCATTCACATGACTTTCTCTAAATCTCTGCAACATATTATTGTTAAAATGCTTGTGTTTCTATTTACTTCATGCTAATCGACAAAAAGTTAGCAGAAATAGTCTTATTGCTTGCTTCTTGTGAGTAGAAGCAAAATATGGGAGTACCATATGTTAAAGTGATAGTCAAAAGCTGGTTGCTATGTGACTGAAGTTCCTTTGTTTGTATGACCAGGAGTTGACAAATTCCTGTATGGCAAAAGTATAAGTTTTGAAAGCTGAAACCAAAAACAAGGGATATCCTAAAAATGATCAACTCCGTGAAAAAATGTATATGACATAAATGGTGTGTTTTAATGTGCTCTACATTTTTTGTGTAGTAAGTTTTTGTCCATCTCTTATGGTTAAGCTGTTATACCAAATTCCATAAAATTCATCCAGAATAAAGAAGTCTTCAAAGGCTATTCCCAGAAAATTCAAGATATACATTATATTTGTCAGGTAAATAACTTTAATATACAATATTTTAAGCAAAATCGTTAGAGCCATTTTTGAGAAAATCAAAATTTTTGAAAAAAGGTCTATGTAAAGGGTAATTGCGGGTGGGGTGATTTTCTTGAAAATCCACAGACACACACACACACATGCGCGCACACACAGACCTCTTTCCAAAAATACTTTTTTTGGATTCAGGAGGACCCAAAACATGTATTTCCAGTGAAATCTCGGTATCAAATTTTTGGGTGCAATACAATACTTTCTCTATACACTATGTACATAGTATGTGTAGAGAAAGTAATACAATCTATCACAATGGTGAAATTATATTTCATTTTGTCATGAACAAAGAGAGCTTCACTCTCTCTTCTGGTATGGCAGTCTTACACAAATGGCAGTGTTAGTTTTCAATCTTCGAAGTTTCTAAGGAGCAAAAGCTGGAATAATATACAAAAATGTTTAATTTTTATATTTTATATTAAATTACATTTAAAATAGAACGATAATTCTTACACTCTAATAATCTCTGAACTAGAAATAAGATTTCTAATGTGGGCATAATTTAATTATTTTCTTTTTAGTGTTGTTTAAATTAAGGCACCTCAGAATAATTTTTACTTCAAGGCATCATTTACTATAATGGTCCATATTAATTACTACTATCATATATTTTGATTTTCTTCTTCCTAAAAGTTATATTTCCTTTCTTCTTTTTGTGTTTTCTGATGAGAAAAAATATCAGATTTCTTTTTTGATATAGAATTATAACACTAAAACTCTGACTAAGCGGTAATTTTTATGTAAGCATGTTTCGAGATTTGTTTGTCTAATATTCAGCATTCTCCTACTGATATGATACCAATCTGTGCTGGTGATCTTGGAAAGGGTTAGCTTTAATTGTTTATCTGATTGTGTAATGAATTTCCAGAGGTAGCAAATCAAAGCACAATATTCTGTTGGTAGTATTTCAAAATTTGAATCTTCTTCCAAATGCCCAATTGCTTTGTACTGGCAGATATTCATATTATATCTTGGTTGAGCAGCCAGAAATGGTGAACAATGACAGATTTGGCTGTTTGTATTTAATTACCTAGAATGATTTTTTTTTTTTAAATCTTGTCTCCAGATTTCTTTTAGTTAGTCCTGTGTATAGTTTGTTTTAATCTGCACAGTTTATTCTGTAAATACCAGACTATTAGTGCTCTGGGATGAGATCCTTTAGATTGGTTCATAGTATTTTTTTAAGCTAAAATTACTTTTGGGAGCTAATGTGATTTTGTATATTTAAAATTTGGGTACTGTTACATCCTTTGCATTCAGGGGCTATGAAATCTCCCTAAATTTTACTAACTTAAGAAAGGAGGAAATTGCTATGATCATGTGTAAGGTGACAAAATGGACAAGCAGTCTCTATGTTAAGGGAGCAGAACTGCAATTTCCGAAAAGGAACAAAAGCTAAACTGAAGAGGAAGTCACCTGATTAATGAGCAAATGAAAATAAGCAATGATGAATTTAATATTTCCTTTTTATTTGCTTGAATTTAAATGTTAATTACTATTTTTCCTCATTTAAAATCGTATTCCAATCCCCAGAATTGGTCTAATTTAATTTCAGTAATATCAGATTGTGAAATCATACCATTTGTTGAACACACTGCCACCTATAATACTATGATAAAATTTTAAACTATTTGTTAAATAAACATTACAAAACATTCACATTTTAAGGGTAATTCAATATTGCAGAAATGGGTGAGGTTATGCTTTAATAATTATTTTGGGTTATGTAGCACACTACCACCTGTAACTCCATGGTAAAAGTTTATTTGTTAAATAAACAAATTACAAACATTACTTTAAGGTTAATTTAAATTGCAGAATTGCATGAGGTTATGCTTTAATAATAATTATTCAGGTAACAAGTGGTGTTACACTGCCATCTGTAACAGAACATTGTATTTGTTTAATAAATATATTATGAAAGATATCCATATATTAAGAATAATTAAATATTGCAGAATAATGTGAATGTAAGCATTTCCGTTATGTGGCTATCACTTGCAACTCTATGGCAAAACTTTGCTGAATAAGCTTATAGCTAGATAATCTGTTTCATCTTACAAACTTCATACATACATAGTTACTTTGGAGTTGCTGAATTTGGCATCATATATAGTTAGCACCCTAGTTATTTATATATATGTACCTTTCTTTCTAATTGTACATTTTTATACCCTACCAACTTAATCTCTCTTTTTTATAACTTACAACCTTTTATTAATGAGATCCTCTCTTTCTTTGGCAACTTTCCTCCCCCATTTCTCTCTTACTTTGCTTGTATAATTAACCTAGTTGTTTCAGAAATTCTTTCTTAATGTTTCCGAAAAGTTCCTAGTTTTTATTCCATATTTTTTCTCTTCACATTTTAGTTTCTGGCACTCAATTATACAGTGTAACTTGTTATTCAACATTGCCACATAGTGGACATAGAGCTTTATCAACTTTTAGACCTTTTAATAACTTTTTTTTATTGTTTCATATTGGAGGCTTTGCATTAGAAACAATTCATTGTCTGTAGGTTCTTTAGTTGGATTTAAATTGTTTTTTTTTCCTCAAAAACACACAAATTAGCTCTCACATACATACTTCCAGACTCTGTGGAGTATAGGGAATAATTCTGGTTAAAGAAAAATTTCCCACACCAGCCAGGAATTGAACCCAGGACCTCCAGATGAGGAGTCAGCTCGCTGACTATTCAACCACAGAGGCAGTCCTTTAATAACATTGTTCCTGTTCTTGACTAAGCTAAATCCTCTCTTTCCATTTTTTCCACAGACTTAAATATTTTTCTCTTCCCCATACTTTCTTAACATTCCTATATAACATTAAAGTACTCTTATCCTTTAAGTTATCTATTATTTCTTGCTTCTCTATATTTTCTATCCTTGCTTTCACTTTATTCCATAATTTTTTCCCTCTACTGTCTGTTGATTGTCTAGCTGTCCTAATCCAACTTCTCTTACAATTTCCTTTAATTGACATATCCAAATTCTTTCCCCTTTTGCTGATTCTTGTGCCATAAAACAGTCTTTGACAATATTTCCTTTCTCTAGTACTTGGATCCTGTTCCAATATTTCACTGTGCGTTTGACTACTGACCCCTTCCTCCCAGCTCTTCCTAATTCATCTAGTGCTGCTCCATTTGAAACTATTCTTGTTAATCCCAATAATCATTTTGCAAAAGGACCTATGGATATGATCTAAACATTCCCACTATTTTTCAGTCCCCCCAAATCCCTATTCCATGCATCATTCTTGATTACACTGTTGCTGCATATATTCTCTCTAGCCAGTTTATTCTTTATGTTGGATATTTTCTTTAAGCAGGTTCTTATGCTATTAATAGCTAATTTCCCCTTACCTAGCACATTTTTCCTTTGAGTGTTGCTGTTAATGGGAAATGATAGCTATTCAATACCCTTTGTAGAACCTTTAAATATACAAGATCATTATCTAAATTCTGTGAATACAACATATAATCAATTATACTTTCTCCCCTTTCATTGATAAATGTGAACTTCCCTGATTTGTCTGATCATTAATCTTAATAGATTATTAACTTCACAACATTCTATTAATTTTTTCCCTTTTTTGTTACTTATTTTGTCTTTACTATGCCTCTTTATATAGTTTTTCTTTTATTTGGTAATTGTCCAAATCAATTAAGTGTAGTTCTTCCCATACCCTTTCATTGAAGTCCCCTAAAATAAAGAAATCTAAATTATCATAGTTCTGACACAAAACTTCCATATCATTCTCTAACTTACAGTAAAAGCTTGCATCATAAAGGTCTGATGTCCCTAGCAGATTATATACCATGCCAAAACCTTTTGGCACTTTCATGTCACACTTTGTAACATGACCCACATCACTCCCTCAGCACTCCTTTTATTTCCTTTGCTCCAAAATTTCTTTCCTTTCTAGTAAACACTCCTATTCCCCCTGAGACCCTACCTTTCATTTTCTTTTTCTCCAATGTTTCCAAAATATTCACTCTCCATACTTATTAATTCCTTTTTCGATATCCATGTTTCAACCACTGCAATTACATTGCCCCACTTCAATACTTGTGTTAATTCACTTTTGTGGATTTTGTCTGTTAGACCTTCCACATTCCAACATAAAATCGCCAGGGTTGGTCCAATCTATACCAAATCCATCCTATTCTGTCTAAATTGTTGCAACCTTGCTTTTGTCCTGGTTAACCTCCCTTCCTGTTGTGACTTAAGTCCCCCATTGTCTTTGATTTTCAGGAAGCTCCCTCCTAGTGTTGAAACAACACTGATCCCTTCATCATGTTTCCATACATCTAAACCGGCTATGGCCGCTAATGTGTCACTTCTACTGTTGTCAATTAGCTGTTTATGTGGGCTGACCTTCCTCGGTGGTGACATCACAACCTTAGATGAACGGTTGCTTGCTGCTTCCCCTCTCTGTGGCTCACATGTCCCTTCTCCCTACCACTCTTCTCCATTGACCTAGATTATTTTGGCAATTTGCTGAGATCTAGGAATTCCGTCTATGTATACTTGCAAGCCTTGCAAATATGCTCCCCTACCTTCATTTCTGGCTATTTTCATCTCTTTTTACTAATTCGTGTCTTATTTCTCTCTTCTTTTTCTTTTTACCGTAGTCATTTTCAATAAATTGTAGCCCTTCATGGTGTAATGGTTACCATGATAACTTCATATACCCAAGATCGTGGGTTCAAACCCGGCAGAGAACGATGGATTTTTTCAGGCGTAAAAATCCTTAGCATGGCTTCCTCGGAAGGGAAGTAAAGCCATGGGCCCTGTGTCATAGATTTATGGCACCTAAAAGAACCTCAACCCTGATAGAGAGGCCTCTGAGCAAAATTAAGCAGTCTTTCATGCCCAATAAAGAATGAGAACCACAGCCGTTAAAGGGTGCCCATAAATAAAATGCCATTTCATTTTTTTCAATAAATATTCTCATGCCTTTCAGATTTTTGTATTGCTTAGAATTCTCCATTTGACATTTAATTAGAATCCCCATCATCCTAGCCTACAACTTAATTCCATCTCTGTCATCTTAATCTAAAGGAGTCTATAATTTCCTCCTCTTCTTCCCATGGTTTTCTTCCTCTTTGTTCTACTCCAAAGATCATTACATTCAGCTTCCTATTGGCATATACCAATTTCTCCAATTGGGTTATTCTATTTTTGCAATCTACTACTTCACTTCTTGTTTCTTGTTTCATCTAATTTATGCTTCTTTTTATTTCTTCCATGTTCTTTCCCATTTTTTCTTCCATACTCTTTTCTATTTGTTTAATATAGTTTGCTATGTTTATTAACACTGTCATCACTTCATCCATTCCTGGTCCTGGATTGAGTTCTACACCTCCTCTTACTAGTAGAACTGCCAGCACTAACGCGATCCAAAAACTTAGTGTTCTTAATGCATTTTGTTTGTTACCATTCAGATTGCTTATTTTTGTCCTGTTGAACAGTCTGATGCATGCTCTATAGCGCTATACCCATGTTTCTGCATTAATGAACATTCACCTCATATGTCCAATCTCTTCACACCCACACAAGCGACCGAATAAACTTATATTATCAAGCTATCCCAATTTTAAACTTAATTTAATATTGCAGAATTATAGAGACTATGATTTAAGAGCTATTTCAGATTAAGTGGCAAATGAATTAGCCACATTTTAACACTATATGAAGGGATCCACAGCCAACCATCCATTATGGAAGTTATGTATATACATACCATATACAGTGTAAGCAATATCAGCTTGAAATTCTGTTACATTTGGTTTTCATATGTTGCTTGCTGACGTCATGCAGCTCTGGATGCAAAGGATGCAACATTACCAAAATTTGTTGTTTGTGCCATAGCTCTGGATGGTCTGTGAATTTCTTGGGTTTGCCATTTGTTTGATTTAGTTTTATGCTGTCTATGATCTGGTTCTGTGGTTTGAACTTTTTGGTTTTCTCATCAATTAGTTGTGAGTTGAAGTCGTTGTATTCAACTATATAACACTTTTGTGACTTCTGTAATAAGTTCAAAGTTATCTTTAGATTATGCCTTTCTTTATGGTTTTTCATTGTTGTATAGCATGATGTCCATATATAATAAGTTCTAGTTGAATTAATGTACTCCATTCTTAATATAGAAGAAATTTTATAAATTGTATTTTTACTTTCTCTACATGTACTATGTACATAGTGTACAGAGAAGGTATTGCACTCCACCCAAAAATTGATCCTGTAATTTCACCAAAAATATACATTTTAGGGTCCCCTGTATCTAAAAAAAAATGCATTTTCAGAAAAAGGTCCATGTGTATTGTCCAAAACCGAAAAGTCTGTAAAATATCAAACTTGGTATTTAATTTTAGTATCTTCCAGGGATGCAATTTGAGAAAATTCCCCCTTGAATTTTCTGGGAACAGTCTCCAGAGACCTCTTTATTCTGAATGAATTTTGAATTTGCATAACTGGTTAACTGTAAGAGAGAGAGAGAGAGAGAGAGAGAGAGAGAGAGAGAGAGAGAGAGAGAGAGAGAGAGAGAGAGAGAGAGAGAGAGAGAGAGAGAGAGAAACTTACTACACAAAAAATGTAGATCACGTTAAAACACACAATTTATGTCATATATGTTTTTTTTCATGGAATTGACCATTTCTGAGGCATTCCTTGTTATTGTTTTCAGATTTAAAAAACTTAAAACTTTTCTCACATGGAAAGTTGTAAACTCCTGGCGGATTTCAACCACATGGCAATGAGTTTTTTAAAAGATTTTATTATTGCTTTAGCCAAATTTATTCCCTCATTTCCCTTCTACTTAAAAGAAAGCAAGTAATAACACCATTTCTGCTAATGTGAATCTTGATTAGTAAGAAATAGACATGAGAATAAGCTTTTTAACAGTAATGTGTTACCGAGATGTAGAGAAAGCCATGTGAATGGAACACATCAGATTTTTATCTGAGAACACAAAAAGATTTATAATGAAAATGAAAACTGTGTTCCAATTAATGTATACAGATTAGATATCTTGCACATAACTAAAAGTAAATTAAAGTTCAAGAGAGCTTAAAATTTCTACAAATGCAGCGTAGTAGTTTTGCAAAGGCTTTTTGAGAGCATATTCTTACTAAGTGAAAACCAGGAAGTGCAATGTAATCAGTGGCATACCCTGAAGGTGTACAACTCATATGCCAATGCTTAAAAAAATATTTTCTTAGTTTTGAATCACAGATAACCAAGCAGTTGGACAAAAAAAGTCATTAACAACATTTTGGCTACCTAATCAGATATAGCTTCAGAATTTGGATGCTCTTCGTTCATTCATTCAACCAAGATATTTTCAGTTTTAACAACTTGAGTTTATAGTAATTGTTGTGTGGTGTCTCCCCTTCCTACAATTGTAGTGGCTTCAGAGTTTTAAGATGAAATGGCTAGTAAAACTGCAAGTAAAATGGTATTTAAAATTTATTTCTCATTACCTGCTTATATTAGAGGGGGGGGGGTATCTCTACCATCTCATGTCAGCTAATGTAAAAGGTAAAAGTGATTTTGGCTCAGAGAAACATTTTCAAATGAGACTGAATGAAATTATGGCCCTATGAGGACAGTTCAGGGAACAGGTTTCACTTTTGGCCATGTTTGTTATTTCCAATAAGAAAAAAGTTTGGAACCATAAAAAATACAAGGATTTGAACTATCCTAATGCTCCAATGAAGAAGAATAGTGAGTTTGAAATGTACCTATTTTTTAGTTTTTCAAATACACTCATGGAAAAGAAAAATGCAACGCCATCAAGGACTGCTTAACTTTAATGAAGAGGTATGTACAAGATAATACATCATGATAACATCATATGGTAATAAAACCAGCACAATGCAAGCATACATGTCTCAAGGGGGCATGTCCCAATAGTTGCAATAATATCTGGTGCATCCTTGGACAGTGATACCGGCATGTATTCATACATGCAGACAATCGTACAGGTGACGAATGGCTTTCAGCGATGCACAGGTGATTTGAGTCCTGCTGCAAGAAGATGGTTTCCAATAGTCTGTGCTGACACTCCAGGTGCTACATGTGCCTGGAGTGCTTCTCTGGATGTGTTCGATCCAGATGTGCATCTGTACAACATGACCTCCAGAACCTGGTCTACGATTGTGAGAATGTTCCATAGACCATAGCAAAAAACACAGACACACCACCAATATATTGTGCCCAACCTGTGCAGCAATTTGTCAATAGGTCCATCCAGCTTCACGCAGGCCAACAATTTGACCCCATTCAAATGGCTGTAAGATGTGTTACAGGAGTATGTCATGGCATGGTTATGTCCTAGAGTGGTGCTACAGTGACTATCTGTCACAGAGGTCATAGATACACGCCTGTGCAGTGCCATCTGTTGTCTGCTGACCACAACACATTAATCACCAAAACTATAACTCTGCATTATTCTCATACTATGCCCATTATTAGATAAACACAGTCTTTAGTGATGTTGCATTTATTTTTCCGTGAATGTATAATAATTTTATTGCAGCCCTAACAAATCTTTTGGATTCCCAATGAAGGGCTAACATTTGAGTTGCACCAAAAAAAGCATGGATTAATGCCATCTGCTATTTAGCAAAGCAAGAGTTACCATTCAATTCTCATAATGAGCAGGCAGTTAATGTCTGTCTATAAATAAAGCATATTATATGGAGTTCTTTATTGCAAGTGCAGAGTTTGATTCCAGATTTAAAATTTATATACTTCTATGGTTTTCTGCATTAATGCAGCAAGAATTGAAAATGTTTTAATAGATTCTGCACCAATTTTCTGAGAGATGAAATCTAGCATGAAATTCAGAAAACAGATTTTGTAACGATTAGATACCCTATTACTTTTATTGTAAAAAATTAATGCTAGAGTAATATCATCTTTAAACCTTAGAATTTGGTGGAATTAGTCTATTTAGAGGAATCTGTTATGTAATCGATAATCCACGTTGAACCTTACTTATATTAAATTTTTGTATACCGCTGTTAAAGAAATGCTTAATAAAACATCAAACTTATACAACTGCTTTCAAAAGTCAACTGTTTTTATATTATTTTTCAGCAACAGAGAAAATAAAATTTTGGAATTAATTTATGGATTTCATAATATGATCACTGATAAAATTCCAGCAGTTCTTTTCAATCATCTAAATAAAATAAAGGACACAGATAAGTGTGAGGATAAGCTAATTGCTTATGATTTGTCTTTGATGATGTGCAGCCATCTCAATAGACTTAAAAGCAAAATACTGAAAAATTATCCTAAACTTCCTTTTATGCATTTTTATGCTCATGTAATGAATTTAGTCCTATAGTGATTATTATGACACATAACTATATAACTCCATGGCACAACAGCTCACGGGGAACCTTGGCCTACCGCCCGGCCGCTGCGTCCCCCATCTCGGTCCACTACAGACGTCATGGATGGGGTGCAGTATTGGAGGGTGAGACGTGGTCAGCGCCTCGAGCCCCTCCCGGCCGGTTAATGCGGTCCTCACGACCTGGAGCCGCTACTTCTCCATCAAGTAGCTCCTCAATTGGCCCCCCAGGGACCTCACGAGGCTGAGTACACCCCGGTCCAGGTCTCCCAGCGGGGGAAAAATCCCCACGCCGGTACTGGGGATTGAACCCAGGTCTCCCGCTTGGTAGGCAGCTGCGCTACCACCGCGCTAAGGAGACGACCTATTATGACACATCAAAAGCTAAAACATTTTTGATACTCTTATATCACATTAAAAGAATTCAAATCATTAATAATGCACATCGTGGAAATGGCTTTTTTACAAAAAAGTTGTTTGAAATAAGCTGTATATAGAGAATTCTACATTTTTTGTGCAATACCTTGCATCTATTACTGAATGTACACTAATAATACTACACAACAGAAAATTCAATGTACACATTTTATTGGTCATATGAATATGTTTAAGCTTAATATATGATCTTTTAATATAAAATGTTAAAGCCATCTTTGAGAAAATGGAAAAAGTTTATACATGTTCCATATAAAGGGTAGTTAAAGAGTGTGGAGATTTTTTTGAAATCTTTGTCACATCTTTGAAAAATACTGAATGTAAATACCAAGTATAGATATTTTTCTAATTTTTTTTTCTATTCAGGGGGCCTCAGAACATACATTATTAGTGAAATCTCAGTAACTAATTAAATGCAACACCTAGCTTCTCCACCCAATATTGTATTATGTAAGTGATATAGAAAGTAACAACTTTTTGTAAGAATATTTCATAGAAGCTATATAAAATGGACCATATTAGGTAGAGTAAATTGTAATATATAAGATTTTTTACTTTCTCTAGCATGCATGTACAATGTACATAGTAGATAGAGAAGCTACTGTATTTCACCCAAAATTTTGATGCCAAAATCTTAACAGAGGCCCCCTGAATCCAAAAAAGAGACATTTTTAGAAAGGGTAGGTGGGTAGGTGTGCACTTGCATGTGCATGCATAATTTAAAGATGAAAAGTGTGTTAAACAGCACACTTGGTATTTAAGTTAGCATTTTCCACACAAATACCACATTAAGATTTTCAGGAATACCCTCTTAACTTTCTCAAAAATGGTTCTGGCCACTTTGTTTAAAATATCACATGCTTAGGATATTTTCATGAAAAATGAAATGTATCTCTTGAATTTTCTAGTAATTGCTTTCAAAAGACCTCTGCATTCTGGATGACTGTATAACTGGTAAAACATAAGAGATAGCCAAAAACTTACAACACAAAAAAATGTAGTTCTTGTTAAAACACATAGTTTATGACATAAATGTTTTTTCTTGAGTTAACCATTACCAATATATTCGCTGTTATTGGTTTCAGTTTTAAAATACTTACTTTTCTCAAACAGGAAGTTGTCTGCATTTTCTTTGTTTTACACCTGACCGTGTAAAGAAACAAATTTCAATGATAATCACATAGCAGCAGTTTTTAAAGCATTTGACTATTGCTTTAGCCTAGTGTATTCTCTTAGTTCTTTTCTATTCTTAAGGAGCTCATTCTGCTAATATTTATCTTGATTATCATGAAGTAGAAAGAAGAATAAATTTTTGTAATGAGTTTGTTTGCAGAGTAGGTAGAAAAAATGTGAATGGAACACATTAGATGTTTACTTTCTCTAGCATGTATGTACATACTGTGTACATAGTCGCTAAAGAAGGTATTGTATTTCACTGGGAAATTTTATGTCGAGATTTATGTGTTTGAGGTCCCCTGAGTCTGAAAAAAAAATTTAGAAAAAGGTCCATGTGTGCATGTGTATGGACAGCATAGTCCAAAAATGAAAAGACCGTTGAAAACCAAACTTGGTATTTATATTTAGTATCTTCCAAGATTGCGACATGAAGATTTTCGAAAAAAATCTCCCTACCACAAACTACCCTTTATATGGAAAAATTTTTGAAAATGTTGTTTTCTCAAAAATAGTATAATAATTTTGATTAAAATACTGTAATTTAAAGATTTTTACATCCCAAATAAGCTGTATATTGGGAATTTTTTGCAATCAGGAGTAAAGTGAGCTCTGTTTGTAGATGAATTGGGAGTTAATGTGAACTTCTAAACCATGAAATAGGTAAATACAAAAATGTAATAGAATGGTATCTGAAAAAATTATACATATCGCTCAAGAAAAATGTAATGGCTGTTAACACCAAATTTAACTTCATAGCTCAAATATTTTCATAGCCTCATAGCCATAACAAATAGAACTAAAAATGCTTATCTTTATTAAAGTGCTTAACTGGCATAAAATGAATTTGTTCAAGATAAACACTCATCCTACATACAACACTTAAGCAAAACCAATAATTACATTCAGGTGTGGTCTTATTGAGAGCCAATCTCAAACAGATAAATTGGTTAGAAAAACAAAGTTTTAACTAATTTACAGAAGCAGTAAAATCCACTCCACATCTACAATACATGTATTGGTTCATCAACCACTATCAAGTTTGACATTGAAAAATGCTATTATTCATTATGAAAAATGAATTTTAAAAATCAGGAACACTTCCTCTCTAAAATTCAAGTAATTAAAAAAAATGTTTCAGGTATATAAAATGTAATTTAAAAATGAATCCTGCAGAGCCATAGAGATAGAATACTGTTTGAACCTGATGGAAGACCTAACAGAGAATGACAATCCAAAAGTTTTATTGAAATGACTGGCTCTAGAAACTGTTCACTCTAAACATCCTAAATAAGCCTGGCTTCAAAGTTGTACTAGTGGTTCACAAATAAGGACTTATGATATATGCCAACTGTTTTCATTTTATAAATTTTTGGGTTATGGCACTAACTTTGATTGAAAAAATTGAAACTGTATAATCAGATATTCAAAATCTACTACCTATATCACGTTTTAAGAATAGTCCTCCATTATGGGCTACTTGGTACCTAATGAATTGCTTGATCAGCTTGCTAAGAAAGGAAGCAATATTGTACAAAAACCCACAGCAACATTATCATTCTTCACAATTAAAACATCAATCATCTCGAAGTTTTAATAACTTCTGACAGTTTTCAAGGAATTTCAAAAACAAAAGATAGGAGTGCCTCAATGAACAACAATCACTTTAATACCAAATATCCACAGAAGAATGCAGTGGTATCTTTTTGAATGATCACAAGAAATGATTGTCTGTCCAAGTACTCGCACATGATTGGAGCTTTTTATTCAATTTGTCCATTGTGTGATCTACAGAATGGTCTAGTTTCCTCTTCAGTAGTGTCCAGCCCTTTTGTAACACCTTCTCTATGTGAAAATATTTGTGAGGAAGACAGTTCATGGCTTCATTGCCGAACACAAGTCATAGATAACAACATTTTTTGTATATAACACTTTTGTCTGTCTCTTAACATTTGCCAGTTGTGCAAAATTCATTCTAAAAGAAGTGGACTTCATAGGCTAGTCACCCTCCATGGTGCAATGGTTACCATGCTAACTTCATATACCCAAGGTTGTGGATTCAAACCCAGTGGAGGACAATAGATATTTTCAGGTGAAAAAATCCTTCACAGGGCTTCCTTCGGAAGGGAAGTAAAGCCATTGGTCCTGTGTCGTAGCTTTATGGCAATCCTCAAGCCTGATAGAGAGGCCTCTGAGCAAAATTAGGTGGTCTTTCACGCCCAATTTAAAATGGGAGCCACAGTAGTTAAAGTGCGTCCATAAATAATACACCATTTTTTTTATTTCATAGACTATTTCCATTTAATTGAAGAAGTATATTTAACTATACATGTAAATATCTTAAATATGTGATATTGTAATCAAAATCATTTAGAACCATTTTTGAGAAAGTAAAAAATGTTGAAAATGTTGCATGTAAAGGATAGTTTGAGGCGGAAGGATTTTCTTGAAAATGTGTATGTCTTTGAAAGATATTGAGGTTAAATACCAAGTTTGGTATCTATCTGACTTCTCATTATTGAATTATACTGTTCATATACACACACAAACATTTACAAAATATCTTTTTTTAAAAATGATTTTTTTTGGATTCAGGAGGCTTCAAAAATATATTTCCAGTGAAATCTTAGCATCAAATTTTTGGGTGGATTACAAGACAAGTAATCAAATATATGTTGAGCTGTATTTTAATTATATCACATAATTTAATACTTCACTCTACATAAAGTCTTGTTGCAAAAAGCCTTCAATAATGAAGCATTTTAATACTCCTTGATTAGAAACAAACACATCTAGGCATATGGATTATTTGGTGATGCATCATTGCTCTGTAGGTGAAATTATTTCCAGTTTTCTCTCATTCTGAAAAGTACATACTTGAAGTTTAGGCAAATAGATTCTGGGCCAATATACCATTATTAATTAATTCCGACTGCTCTTAAATACTAGTGAGATTTTGGTGTGTCAAAATGTAAGAATGAAGAAGCAGCATAAGCATTAATTACATGCTTGTAGGTGTGCTAGAATTATGAACCTGAATTTTATTTATCCTTGTCTATTGTTAGAAATTAACTCAAATGAGGATTTATTTTAGTAGTAATTGCTTTCTGTGAAGGATGGACATACTATGGAACAGGATTTATTATACATATTATGAGGTTTGGGCTGAATTAATATTGTCCAAAAGGTGGGAGTTCAGAAACTTGTCTGTATATTTTTGAAATCTTAAAAAGTAAGGGATACTTTCATAACCTATTAAAATAAATATAAAAATTGTAATGTGGCTATCACCTGTAGAAACTAAAAATGTTACTGAAGTATGAGCAGGATTTATTTGTAATCTGCTTACTCCTTTAGTCTTGAGGTAAGTGCAAAGAAGGTATTCCAGTTCACTTAAAATGCTTTAGTTTAATTACCTCATGAATATGAATGTTTATGCATGACATGGTGAAATTTTATTATTACCACAGTATTTCTAACTTCTAATTTTTGTTCCTGTAGGAAAGCAGCTTTTCTTTCTCATCTTTTTTATTTGTGCCTGCCAATATGATGAAATTTCAACATTAATATGCAAAATCAAATTTAGTTTTCAAATATTTAAAATTATTGTTCAAATTTCTTGAATACCTGGCAAAGGCTTGGCACTTGCAAGTTTTTATTTATAAGCTTTAAGTACTAGAGTATGTTGTTTTTTTTTTTAATCCATACTTAACTATTACTACTAATTCCAGGCTGTAAGTTTCTATTTTGCTATCTTTCACTTATTCTGGTAAAAATTATTCTATAATTTTGTATGCTAATCAATTGCATCATTGCTTAACTGTTTTGTAAAATTTGTATTTATGCAACTTGCACTTTATTGACAACCTACAGATATGACTTCATGTATCAGATGAGTGGTTGCACTCATTCTCCATAAAGCAGAAGGGACTGCTTATGGAAAGACAGTATACAGATTTTAAATTGCCTCAACCAGGCCTTGCAGTGGCTCATTTAAGAAGCTCAGACACATCTATGGTTCAGAAAGGAAAACTAGCAACTAAAGATGTCTTCAAATCTTAACAAATTTTTCCTTCTACGAGGGCCGTTCAGAAAGTAGCCTCCGGTTGATTGCAAGAAATTCACCAAGTTAAATAAAAATATTTTAATATATACATCTTACAACTACATCTTTGCACTATTTTTCTACATAGTTTCCATAACGATTGAGGCACTTATCGTATCTGTTCACAAGCTTTGAAATTCCTTCTGCATAAAAATCACCCGCTTGTGCCTGGAGCCAGCCCAGCCTGTGACCGCATCTTTGAGCTCTTCATCGTCATCAAACCGCTGGGACCCGAGCCATTTCTTCATATGCATGAAGAGGTGATAATCGCTTGGCGCCAGATCTGGGCTGTAAGGCGGATGGTTGACAACGTCCCACTTGAAGGACTCAAGAAGGGCTGTTGTTCTGCGAGCAGAGTGAGGACGGGCGTTATTGTGCAAAAAAACGATACCGGAAGTCAGCATACCACGGCGTTTGTTCTGTATAGCCCGTCGTAATTGTTTTAGCGTTTCACAGTACACGTCTTGATTAATGGTCGTCCCACGTTCCATGAATTCAACCAACAATACCCCTTTTGCATCCCAAAACACTGTTGCCATCAATTTTCGGGCAGAAAAATCTTGCCGGGCTTTTATTGGTTTGGTAGGCGAATTTGAATGTGCCCACATCTTTGATTGTTCTTTTGCCTCAGGGTTCACGTACTTAATCCAGGTTTTGTCCCCGGTCACGATTCTGTTTAACAATGGTTCACCTTCGGCCTCATAACGTGACAGAAAGTCTAATGCAGAGGCCATTCTTTGAGTTTTGTGGTGGTCGGTAAGAATTTTGGGCACCCATCGTGCACAGAACTTACGGTAACTCAATCTTGCTGTCACTATCTCATACAAGAGAGTCTTAGAAATCTGTGGAAAATCAGTAGACAACTCCGACATTGTGAAACGTCGGTTTTCACGAACTTTTGCATCAACTGTCTGAACGAGTTCGTCCGTGACCAATGATGGTCTACCACTCCTCTCTTCATCATGAATGTTTTCTCGTCCACTTTTAAATAAACGTACCCATTCACGGACCACTCCTTCACTCATAACTCTTGGTCCGTACACGGCACAAAGCTCACGATGAATAGCTGCTGCAGAATATCCTTTGGCTGTAAAAAAACCTTATAACAGCACGCACTTCACATTTGGTGGGGTTTTCTATTGCAGTACACATTTCAAACGGCCACAAACACTAAACTAGCGCAGGTACGACTTTCACTCGACCACGGCTTGATGCCGACTGACCTGCTGAGTGCGTGAATGCACAGATGGCGTCGCTACTCCCCCCACTACCCGCACTGTGACCGATCGGAGGCTACTTTCTGAACGGCCCTCGTATATATTCCTGTACAGAGGAAGGGAGACAAAAATGTGTACATGGTTTTCCAATCAATTATTTAATTATTCTTTATAATTCTTTATGTACTGATTCACATAGATTTGGATAGTGACTTATTACATTTATAAATTTCATTTCACGTCTTATACCTACCTCCCAAAGGGTTTTAAATCTTGCTTTAAAATAAAGCAGCTAGGTTTTCACACAGCAAAAAGGAATACTTTCATACCAACACTATAATCATTTAATGGATGAGAGAAGAAATCAAGAATGCATTAACTGTATACAGAATGCACAGGGTTGTGGCAGTCACATTACATATAAATTAATGTAATTCTACTAAAAAACAAAATAATTTGAGTTGGTTTTTGTAACACAAACATCACTTATTTTTACTTACTGGGAACACTTGTTCCAATTTTCAACCCTTAATTCTGACTAAATCTTGCTTCGTTAGCATCAACAATGGAGGTGGTGGTGTATCACTTGTGGAGGCATCTGATGCTGGATCTATGAACTTCCAAAGGTGATATGGTGATAAATAAAAATTCATGATATGGCTCTTTTTTTTCATGATGTAGATCTTCTCCCAGACATCTAATTCTGTGGGTTTATACGCTGATTTTAACATTTTTATATTTGGTGTGATTTCTTGTCCTGATGCCTGTCATTTTTGGATATCAGGATACCATACAGTAACCTTTGGAAGTTCATAGATCCAGCAACAGATGCCTCCACAAGTGATATACCACCACCCCCTCATTGATGCCAACAAAGCAATTAGGGGTTGAATTAAGGGTTGAAAATGGGAACAAGTGTTCCCGAAACCGGTCCCAGTAAATAACAATAAGTGGTATTTGTGTTACAAAAACCAACTCAAATTCTTTGTTTTTTATTTAATCACATCACTGTCACAAGCTTCTTTGTATATTTGCAAGTTTTCAATAATTCTACTATTGAAAATGTTTTTAAGCAGTCTTTAGGTTCACTTGCAATTAAATATAAAAGAGCACTTCTTGGTGTAACAAAACTTGTGATATAGATATATATATATAGTAGAAGTCACTGTAACGGCCTGTGATATACCTACATAACAATGCTTGGCATTGTTTTCAAATGGAAAACACAATGAAACACAAATGATGTTGAATGTAATGTAGATAATTGTAGAAGCTTCACAGATGCTATTTGAATTTTTTGAAAGATACGGGTGGGAGAGAAAAATGATGATGATATAACAACATGAACAATAACAATAATAACATTTTATAGATAGATAAGAAAAATTTTACTGAACAGAAAATTAAGTACCCTGGGCAACTGTACTTGTAGTAACCATCCCTATGGCATTTTAATCTCAAGAGTTGCTTTTAGGTATTATTTTCCTCTGCAGAAAAAAGGTTTAATACCTTAACAGAAATATTAGAAATATAACAATAATTTTAATGAAAGAATGTTTTGGAACAGTGATACAAATAAATAGAATATTTCTGAGTTGTGTTTGTAACACTTAAGTATCACTTACGTATAGTTTTATCCAGACCGGTTTCGAAGCCATGTGGGCTTCGTTGTCAATGGTTTCCAACTGAATTTCCACAGGGAGGCAAGTGGAGGTTTGTCACTCACCCACCAGGGACCGTCACACCTCAACATAGAACACCCTGTGGAAATTCAGTTAGAAACCATCGGCAATGAAGTCCACATGGCTTCGAAACCAGTTTGGAAAAACTATACGTAAGTGATACTTAAGTGTTACAAACCCAACACAGAAATATTCTATTAGAATTATGTTTTTGCCATAAAACAAAACTTTGTCACTCCACTAAACTTAAAATTTTACTGAACTGAAAAGTTTTATGAAGTAAAGTTACCTACATAATACTGGTTATTAAAGATTTAGTATCATTGAAAATGGCCCAGAGAAAAAATTACTGTAAAACATATTACATAAGAAGTATTATGAGGCATTGCATATACCAAATTCTTATTATTAGAATTTTTATCTGATTATTAAAGTGAAGTGTGTCCAGCTGTTAATAATTTTCGGTTCTCTCTGACTATAAGCTATATTTCATAATATAGCAATTAATAATTATATAATTAACAGCATTATTTGTATTTATTTATTCTTTTTTTAGATAAAATAACTGTAAATCCAAAATTACCTTTGAAAACTTACCAATTAACTCACCATAGATATTCTTCAATATACAATTTCCATTCAGAGTAGTGTGACATGCTAAAAATCCTAGACTACTATAAAGCTTTAGATCTTAAAAAGTAAAAGTGTTATGCGTATTGGAATACTTAATTTCTGCTTGTGGTTATGTTGACACATTCTAGGAGCTATAAAGTTGTATGCTTTCTTTTTTTCTTTCAAAGAGAGGTGTATGTCAATAAATAATTTATTTCCTAGTTCATAAGTGTCCATCCTTAAAGACTGAATAGCTGATGCATGTGTTGTGGTCCAGTGGGTGAATCAGTATTTTGCTAGTTCTAAGACAGAAGCAAGGGCGAGAATGTTTGGGTGAATTGCTGACCACTAAGTGACACCCTTCAGTCGTGTTGGTCCTGTAACCCTGGCTGCATCAGTTCTGTTATGTTGTATCTGTCACATAAGAGTAGCATATTCACCTACAAAGACAAAGCCCCATTTTATATATCACAGAGGAATTATGAAAGGAAAAGAAATGGAGTAGTTTATCTTCATGCCATTCAGCTTGATATCAGCATAATATCTACCCTAGAAGCATAGCAAATAATTACTTTTAAGTTAAATGGTAACTGCTACTGAGTCTATGGGCAGTATTCATCACTACATTGTTATTATAAATGCAATAAATAGCATTAACCTTGAAAGCATAGTACTTACATGATATTTTTGCTCATTATTCCATGGATATAATTGGCACATTCAGATCTCCTCTGTGAGTGTAGGGACTTTGTTTTTATAATGCTGTGCAGAATATTGGATGATGTTGCTAGTAATCAGTAAAAAAGTATTTTATAATATTTTATGAGAATGAAGTGACTTTGCCCAACATTCTGCACAGCCACCAGATTCATCATGATCCTCCGGTGTTAGTTTTGTATTCACTTGACCAATGAATGTGCTTCATCAGACATTTCCCATTGTCCAAAAATCAATTAATAAAAAAATAATGGGAGGGAATGGTTATATGATTATTAATATTTTGTCATTAATACTCCACAACAATGGGGAATGTTAGAGAAGTGTTCCAAATGAATTTTGTGCACAATATTCAAATCTAGGATCACAAATGATGCTCGTGAAGATGAGATGGAGGAGAACATGGGACAGGTGAACACAATGATTGGCAATCTGCGCAACATGGCCATTGACATGGGATCTGAGCTGGAGAATCAAAATCGCCAGATTAGCAGAATCAATCGAAAGGTATGTATTATTTCAAAAATATGTTCACATGCCAATACAATATGAAGCAATATATGCTTTGCAGCTATTGAAATTTAATTACTGATGTAATGAATGAGTTCTTTTTTTATTTAACATCAGTATATAAATCAATGAAATCACAATTATTCAAACTCAGAAACTAATAATATAAAATTATAAGAATGTTATGAAAATTAATTTTAGCTATTCTTCTTAAATAAAATTTAGAATCTGTAAAATAGTATGTCAATATTTTAACCATCAGAAACTGGACATACAAATAAGAGATTGCGAACAAGGCATATTTTATATCATTTATAAAATAGAATTTACAGAGTGAAACCAACATTCAATTAATCAATTATTTTAAAATTATTGATATTCAACATGCTTGCATCAATAGCAAATTGATTATAAAATTTGACTATTTTATAAAAGTATGTTACCATGTCTATTTCATTCATGGCCATGATCATTGAAAGTGGCCAATCCAGTACATTGGCACCTAAAATTCCAACCAATTGGAACTCATTATCTCTGCATTTTTATGGTTTTTTTTTTATCGCTCCCACATGCAATTGATTTTCTAAATTTATCGCACCATGTGTATCTGTTTTCTCTCTGAATATTAGTGTGCAGTGATATTCCCGTATATAATGGTGGAAGTTCCAATATACATATTAATTGCAATCATGCGTTACTAAGCCAAAATAATAGAATTTAGCAATACAAAGAAATCTGAAATTTATGATATGTACATCAAGTTGCAGTGATTTCGGTGCAAATATACATCAAGACAAATGGGATTTTATGAATATTATTCTTGTCCATATAGACTAATTGTTATTTTATTCTCAATATAGTCTTATTAAATACAACTCGAGGTACAAATTTTCTCTAGATAAATTCGCTTGCAACAGTTGCTTGCAAATTTATCAATAAAAGTTGGAGTTCTCACTATATTGTGATAAAACCCAAAAGTGCCAGTTCAAACCTGGATGGATTTTTGGGTTTGCGTACCCAAAAATCCTCAGCTTGGCTTCCTTTGAAAGGGAAGTAATGTTTATTTGCTTGTAACAGAAACCTATACCTTGAAAGAAGAAGGTTCCTGTGCAAAATGCTGCCATTTCACAATACGCAAGTCTTGATTTCATCCTAAAGTGCCATCTGTGGTTGACGAGCTGATCCCTTGTGACCATGGTGCATAGCAGCAAACTCATGAACTAGTAATTCAAATTCAATCAAGGAAACATCATAATAATGCCTTGGGAGCTACAGGAAATACTAACTATGATAAAGGTTGCCCTGCAATTAGAAATATGTGTATAGTATCGAATGAATATCAGACCTTAAAAATCCTGAAGTGCAGATGAGTGAGTTCATAAATAATTTTTTGAGGCAAGCTCAATTCTTGTGTTCTTTTTAAGTTCATGTTTATTTGCAATAGATAAATCAAAATCAAAATTAGCCAGCACATTACTGATTAAACTTCTCTGAGTTGTTGCTCTTGTAACCAACATCCCATGCAAAGTTAAGGACAAGGTAGCTAAGTGGTAAGATTATACAGTTAATAGCTGCATTTGCACTGTTGATCATGTCTGAGGTTCAAGTTGCAACATAATAAGCTTTTTAATCTGTATTTCAATTTATGAATCATGAGACACAACTAATTTCATCTCATGATCAATGCTGTTAAATTTATTAAAGACAATTAATTTTAAATGGCAAAGCACAAAACAAACTTTGTTTATGGATGTCAAAAAGTAATACTAGAGAAGAATAGAGGCAATTAAAATCATGTTTTCATTCATATTAGACTGCAAAAGCTGAAGAAAAATTACATTGAAAAAATATTATACTTGATGAAACACAGATAGGAAAATGATGGAATAGGTTACTAAATAAAATATTTTGCTTATTTGTATATTCCATGCAAAAATTATAAACAATAACAGGTATGTAAAGAAAATTGCTTTTTCTGTTCACTTCCCTAAGTTGGCAGCAAGAAAACAAGAAAGAAAAAACAAATGCAGAGGAAACTAAACTCATTGTTCATACCTCAGAATGGAGGAAACTTGTCACAACAAAGAAGGGGCAGAATTAGAATTCGGATATGGACAGAGTGGACTGAGCACTGAACCAATGTAGTTATTGTACCTATGCCCTGTGAGGGGGACCCCTGGGAAGGGGAGATGAGGTGAGAGGATAAATACCACACAGGCAGAACCAGGAGCAATGGCACAGGAATGACAGGGTTCTATAGTTTCCAGATTGAAGCATCCTAACAGTTGGACAGACTAGGGACCCTACTCCACATAGCATCCAATGCCCGCATCAGGCACAGTTCATATCCCAGTCAAAGTCGGGGGGCAGAGATAGCCACAGTGAACATCATTTTACACTACCACACTGCACCAAGCACCCTTGCTGACAATTCAACCCTGAAAGAAACCAACAGGATGAAGGGTGAATGAAATGACCAGAGCTAGGAAGTTCGAACCAACTTCCTTATGCAGGTAAGAGCAGCCAAACTTAGTAATACCATGCAGTGCTACTTGCATGAGCAAAGGTCAGCGTAGAGTGCAACCCATTACTGCAAGCTATTACTATAACACAGAACCACGTTGGTAACAAGGAAGGCATTGGAATAACATCTTTGTTCTGCTCAAATGTGAGCGAAATCAATTTGTTTTACAACCATACAGCAGTGTACTCTTTTATGTACTTATTTAGAAACCGATGGCAGTTCTAGTATACAAGCTGTCAAAGTCTTAACAGAACAGTTTCACAGAAATATATTAGTGACTGCAAATTTGTTCAAAAAGTTACACTCAACAAGCACACTATTACAGTCCAGAGATATGGAGCTGAACTGAATCTGTGCGGCATGTGGAAGTACTGTCAAGACGGATTTATCAAACCACGAGCATCCTACCAGAAATAAAGATGAAAATGAAAAGTAATTGACAAGAATGCAGGGTTCAGTGTGATGTATCATATACAAGCTGCACTTTTAGATTCCAACAAATGCTATTTGCTGTGATGCTGATACGGAACTGATAATATATTTCAAATATGCCCCTATCACATCATGCGAGCTGAATGAACTTTTTTGCATTACAAATCTTTTTTGTCGGAATGTAGAATGAGTTTTTCATTTGAAAGGCTTCAGAAATACATTATTGTTTTCAGTATTATGACTGCAGTTGAGTAAAGATTTATAATTTTAATTTTTTTTCACACAGAAACTGTGTGTAGGACAGAAGTTGGATAGGTAGAGTCAAAATGAAAAATTTAATGCCATAGCCGGGATTTGAACCATGGATCTCCCGGTCTCTAGCCGGTTGCTCTACAATTATATATTATCTATATTATCACAATTGACCATAATAGTCGGCAATACTATGAATTCTGGGACTTACAGTACTTGCAGCATTGTAAGTCGCCATTGGGGTTGACATTTCAAAATTATTTGAGATCACCTTGTGGTTTACCGGGAAACATGCGAGTAAGTTGAGAAATTCAATGCTATGCCAGCATGTTGCCATGGTAGCTCAGTGGTGGAGCAACCAGCTAGAGACAGGAGGATCAGTGGTTCAAATCCCGGCTATGGCATTGAATTTTTCAGTCTGACTCTACCTATCCGAGTAAAGAATTAGTTTAATTCCTGCTTTGGTTTTTACCTAGTCAGAGGTAATTAATTTTATTATTTGGATATTATTTTACATTTAATCAGTAAATACCACAATCCACGTTATAATTGCTTGGGTGTCTTCATAATATACATATGTAAAGAAAGAAATCAGTCAGAGTCATGTGTATATGTGTAACAATTTGTATGCTGTACATAATTAATGATTTAAATAGATGTGCTATTACAAGTGTCCCATAAGTAATTTTTGTTCTCTGAATACAATAGTGTTTAGTTTACAACAGGTTTGTTTACCTCTCTACTGTGCATTCTTATGTATGATTTGTTTTGATGTAGCGAGATGGCCAGTCGCAACCTATATTGCAGAACAGCGAACGGTACAAACTTCCTAGCTCTGGAAATGACAATGGAAATAATATGAAGGGACAGGAATTTTAGGGATGGAAGAAACCTAGCCAGCATTTGCCTGGTGACTTGGGGAAACCCCCAAAAAACCCATGGCTCAGGTAGGCCAGCATGGGGTCCAAACCCAAAACCTCCCGATGTTGGCCACTAGCAAAACCACCTGAGTCATCCCATATGATAAGAAAGGGAAACTAAGTGCACAATAATTATTCACACTCTAAGTGGAGAGCATATTTTCTTCACATGAAAGAATAAAGAAAACCAAACTTCTTATTTGCACCTTGAATGGAGAACATAAATAACCAAAGCAAAATAACAATAAAATACCAACAACAAACTAAATCAAACATTCTATTCATTTCTCCAAATAAAGGAAATTGGGAATTGTGCTTAAAAGACAAGGAAATCAACAAGCCCAAGCTTTCAAGCAGAAGCATACTAAAAAATCTGATGTGTTCCATTCACATACCTTTCTCTACATCTCTGCAACAAATTGTTAAAAAACTTATGCTTCCATTTATTTCATTACTTATTACTTGCTTCCTTGTAAGTAGAAGTGAAATAAAGGGAGCACCATAGCTTAAAGTGATAGTCAAAAGCTGGTTGCTATGTGACTGAAGTTGCTTTGTTTATGTGGACAGAAGTTGACAAATTCCTGTATGAGAAAAGTATACATTTTTCAAAGCTGAAACTAAAAACAAGGAATATCTCAAAAATGATCAATTCCATGAAAAAAAAATGTATGTAACATACAGTGTGTGTTTTAACATGCTCTACATTTTTTGCGTGATAAGTTTTTGTCCATCTCTTACGGTTTAGTGTTATGCAAAATTCCGTAAAATTCATCCAGAATAAAGTAGTCTTCAGGGGCTATTCCCAGAAAATTGAAGATATACATTTCATTTGTCATGTAAATATATTTAATATATAATCTTTTAATCAAAATCATTAGAGCCATTTTTGAGAAAATCAAAATTTTCGAATAAAGTTCTATGTAAAGGGTAGTTGGAGCGGGGTGGGGGGGATTTTCTTGAAAATCTTTGCATCGCATCCTTGGGAGATACCAAACTTAAACACCAAGTTTGGTATTTAACAGCTATTTCGTTTTTGGGCTGAGCTGTCCACAGACACACACACACACACACACACACACACACACACACACACACACACACACACACACACACAGACCTTTTTCCAAAAATGCTTTTTCTGGATTCAGGGGGACCCAAAACATGTATTTCTGATAAAATCTCGTTATCAAAATTTTGGAGCATTACAATATCTTCTGTATACACTATGTACATAGTATGTGTAGAGAAAGTAAAAATTGTGGAAAATGACATCTCCCAACACAAAGCTGATCCGGTGGAGGCACTCATTGTCTCCTCATAAACAATATGAATTTCAACTAACATGGAAACACATTTGGCTGCCCTAAATGTAAAACTACTAATATAAATTTACCTTGAAAGTATACATGTGTAAATAATATCTGCATAGGTAGGGTGACCAAATCAAAATTGTCAAATGTGGGAGAAAAACCTGACAATATTAAATTCCTTTTATTCACTGAGAATAAAAACAAAACAAAAGGAAAATTAGATTTTAAAGCACATAATGTGTTTGGTGTTTTAAGATGACGAATCAAAACCACTGGGCCTCTTGAAGCCACAGATACATAACAGTCACACATACTGCATTTTGCTATATTTTCTACTGGTGAACGAAGCTGTCAAGTATGGATATTTACTTCTCACAAAAACATTGAATTTTTTTCTTTTTACGTACTATGTACATAATGTATAGAGAAGGTATTGTATTCCACCCAAAAATTTGATAACAAGATTTCAACAAAAATACATGTTTTGGGTCCCCCTGAATCCAAAAAAAAGCATTCTGGAAAAAGGTCTGTGTGTGTGTGTGTGTAAGGGTGGGTGGGTATGTGTCTGTGTGCATGTGTGTGTCTGTGGACAGCATAGCTCAAAAACAAAAAGACTGTTAAGTACCAAACTTGGTATATAAGTTTGGTATCTTCCAAAGATGCGACAAGAAGATTTTCAAGAAAATACCCCCATCCCCAATTACCCTTTACAGGGAAAATTTTATTTTCTCAAAAATGGCTCTGATGATTTTGATTAAAATATCGTATATTAAAGATATTTACCTGACAAATAAAATGTATATCTTGAATCTTCTGGGAATAGCCTCTAAAGACTTATTTATTCAGGATGAATTTTACAGAATTTTGTTAACTGCTAAACCATAAGAGAGGGACAAAAACTTACCACACAAAAAATGTAGAGCACATTAAAACACAAATATATGTTATATACATTTTTTTCGTGAAGTTGATCGTTTTTGAGATATTCCTTGATTTTGGTTTCAGCTTTGAAAAACTTATACTTTTCCCATTCAGGAATATGTCAACTCCAGTCCATATAAACAAGGGAACTTCAGCCACATAGCAACCAGCTTTTGACTATCACTTTAACCTATGGTACTCCCTTATTTCCCTTCTGCTTACAAGGAAGCAAGTAATAAGACTATTTCTGCTATTTTTTTCTTGTAAATAGAAGCATAAGCGTTTTAACAATAGTTTGTTGCAGAGATGTAGAGAAAGTCATGTGAATAGAGCACATCAGATTTTTTTACTTCTGTTTTCCAATCATCACTGCCTATCTTCTTTGATTTATGATAAATTTTAAGAATAATTACATTTTCATGATAATTTAATAATACAAATTTCATTGTGGCAAATGAGCAACAAAACTAGAACAGGAAGCATACTTGATATGAGCATCAGATTTTGTTGCAAGTGTTATGGCAGTTAACCAGAAGCAATAAACAACTTTTTACGGCAGCAAAATTTCCTTTAAAATACCACATTTTCATATTGCCTTGAAACAGTACTTTGATCTTGGATGTTAACTTATATAGTGTATTTCAAATTTGGTACATTTTGTTGTTGAAAGTTAGGTTTATTGTAAAAGGCCAGCCAGACACTCACAAAATACTAAAAAACCAGTACATGCCTGGCAAAATCCAGACATCTGGTCCCCCTATGCATAGGTAGAAATCTGACCCTTTTGCATAGGGACCAAATTCCTATCTATTATGTTACAACATATGCAAGAAAATGTAATGTCTTCAAACATTCCATATGAAAGTTTCAATAACATTTAAATTTAAAAAGAGAAATGCAAGAAATTAAAATTAGGCTCACTCCAAACGTTTGGAAAACATGTTTAACTACTTGCATGAAGTTTGAGTCCAACACTGCCAAACAGATAGCCAGGCATGCTAATGTGTGCTATTACTACAGCTGTTGTTTGTTTCTTTTATCTATGAGATTCTTCATGTAATTTTCCTTTCTGATGGAAAATTTTTCTGAAAAATGGCAAACATAATAGAGAAAATATTGTAGTGTAATAATTTTTGCACTAGTATAGCAGAAATTAATTATTTTAGGTAATAGTGATAACATTGTATTAAGTCTTTACTGATTTGCATTTATCAATATAAATATTCAAATAAAAAATCATTACATAACTTCAAAGTTTGTTGTCACACAATAGGTGTCCTATAAGGAGTTATTATACTCTCCCTCTGTAAATCCTGAGAGGTTTTCAGTTGAATTCTGTATACAGGGATTCCCAGAATTCGACCGCACAAATTGGCAGGATTGCAGAGGGGTCCAAAAACAGTTTGAGATAAGGAACCATGGGCTTTAAATTCTTTACTACAGCATAAAAGGGTTAACACGCCACTGATCAAACCACAAAGGACTGTGACATGAGCACCTGGATTTCGGAGAGGATATGAACACTGGCATTATTTAGCACTATGGTTATTGTGTGGGCATCAGATTAAGTTATCAAGTGAATTGAGGGTTCAAGCCTCCATAGATAAATTTATTTTTATGTTGTCTCCTTTTTTGTATTTTATAATAACCATTCATATTTTGCTGCTCAATATGAATTATTCATTCCAACAAATAAAATAAATGTAATGTAAGATTGGTATGTAGGTGCTATGTTGCTCGTAGGTACAATGGAAAATGTTTCAATAACAATCGCATTTAACACCTGAAAGGGTACACTTCTCCGTACTTCTCAAAGAAATTTATAAAAGACAGTGTTATGTACATTACAATTGTAGACACAGTTTGCAAATAACAAAGCCATATTATCATTCTGTCAAATGAACTTCAAATGAAATAAAAATGAACAACTATCTCTGTAGTAAAATAAGTACCTATATAAAATGAATTAAGAAGTTTGTACTAGTCAGGAAAGTAAATTCTACCTTTTCATCTTTGCATGATAGGTAAATATAAAGAGACTTTGAGAAATAATACAATATTCAAAGCACAAAATACAACAGGACAGCAGGGGAACTTTTTGATGTAATGACCTGCAATATTTCTGCAGAGATTGCACCTTTGAAGAAATGAACCTCCACCCTGACAAAAATTCTAGAGTTGTTATGAACCTCGCCACAAGAAGCTAAAGTTTGTGTTTCATCTGATTCAACTGGAATCTGGGTAGTGAGGCTCTTAAGTATGCGCAATGGTAACACGTGGCATCAAAAAGCACATGAGCTATGAAGTTTGCAGCTTAGATTATCTTAGGATGTTAGTGTGTATGTGTGTGTGCTTCTGTTTCATGCCTCATTGAAATAATTATTTTTTTTACACATAATGTGTGTATTTTTACAATATGAACACAGTATTTAGCAATTCATGGTCTCACAGTAGTCATGAGACAAGATTTTCAGAAGCACAGTCTCTCAGGACCACAGCAGTTCAAGTAGTTAAAATGACATAATGTCTACATGCAGATAAAATGAAAGTTCAAATCCTGGCACTAGTACAGATTTTTTTATTTAACCGCTAACATCATAGTACATTTATTATGTTTCAAAGCATAATTTCATACATGCTTTCATCATATTTCAAAGTGCACATTACATACCTAAATGTTTTCAACAAACCTAATTTCTTTTATTGCATTAATCTGCACAGGTTCCTTGACAATTACTACATTTAATATTGAATGCCATGTAGATATCATTCAGTCTTTTGAAAGTAATTTGTACTGGAGGGTTTATCATTTTGGATTCAGAAATGTAAACTAAGAGTTTTAGTTTTAATTTAATTGGAGTCTAGTTTTGCATGCATGTTGCATGCATTGTCCACTGCTTTCAACTGTCAGATTCAACATGAGCATCCTTAATGTATGACTGCCTTCCCTCTGGTGTTGGATTGATAAACTTCATTAGTGGGTTTTCTTCAAAGGTGCGGTTAAAATTCATGAGGTGCGCTTCATGTTTTTTCATGTATATTTTCTCCCATGTATCGAGTTCTACTGTCTGTTGTATATTTTTGAAAATATGGATGTTTTGTTTAATTTCATGTCGGTCATTCCAAAAATGAGCCAATAATGCAGATTTTTCAGTTTCCCTTTTTTTAATATTTCTAATATGTTCTTTAGGATGGGTACCTATGTTTCTTTTTGTTACACTAATTCTAATTAATTCTATAGATGCCTGGTTTTTGTCAATTGGGAATTTTTCTGTTCTGTGGGATGGAATCAAATTCTTCACACTGAACTTGCTGTAAGGTGCCAGCATTATATTATGTTCTTTAAATATTTTTTGAAATTTATTAGTTGCCCAAGGGTGGTAAGTGAATCTTCTGAAGTTCTTGCTATCTTTAATTTGTTTGAGGGTGGATATTTCTGTAATCTTATTTTGTTGTTTAATTTTCTTGAGTTTTTTGAATACCAAATCCCTGTTTATCAATCCAACACCAGAGGGAAGGCAGTTGTACATCAAGGACCCTCATGTTGAATCTGACAGTCGAAAGCAGTAGACAATGCATGCAACACACATGTGAAACTAGTTCTGCAGAAGTAAGTTTTTGTGAAGCACATGTGTGTATCTCGACTCCAATTAAATTAAAACTAATTGCTAGCTTCACAGTGTACCACTTCCAGTAATCAAAATTAAAATTAGTATATTAGTTCTGTTCTAATGGTGTACTCTTTGAGAATAAGGAAGAATAAGAAAATTAAAAGATAAAAAAATGGAAACTCCAGAGAGTGGTGCAATCATTATATCCAGGGATTTGATAACCAGCGCTATGCCGACTCACCCACCAGTATGTTTTGGTGGAGAACTGTAGCTAACTACATATGATCTGAAATCAACGGAGCTGCTATCAGAGGCATACATACCCTCAAAGAACTGGCAATTTTGCCAAAGTTACAAGCCCAATAATTCTCTAAATATCATATTGATTGTGCAAAAATACCGCATTCCTTTGACTAGACATACAAATGAATGAAAATAGGACTCACACTTCTACATTCTTTTAATTTTTGGCCAATGATGTGCGATCCAGAAAGCATGCCATAACTTTGAGATTTGGTCTAAGGGACAATATTTCCCTAGCTCAAACTGTTCATCTAGGACCCCTTCTACAATTCTGCCAATTTGTGTGATCAAATTCAACCAACAAACTTTCAGATGTTACAGAGGAATAGTTTAGGATCACACTTAGATAGGACCCTATGGTTTATGACAACAAACTTTGCAGTTAAGTGATAATTTTGCACTGAAATATTTGCACATATATAAAGACTAAATACACATGCAGTGGTTATCTTCTGCCCCGCAAGCACGAAAATAGCTACCAATGTGGTATTTTCGAAGTAATGAGTTTTACTATTTTGAAGACAATGCTCCATCAGCAAAGACCAGTGCACACAGAACTCCAGTTTCACATTGTGGAAAACCATACGAATTAGAAAGAGGCATTTCTATATGTACAGCAATAGAGCAGTCAGAAGTGAACTGAATTCCAAGTCTGATACTCCTGGGTTCAAACTTCACACAAAATCTTAAAACTCTTTTTTCCAAGCTCGTGAATGGCATACGTTTGGAGTGAACACAATTTTCATTCTTAATGTTTCTTTAAAACTTTAAGTAATTTTATTGAGGTACTCACGTGCTAAGTTTTAATCTGTTGCACAGGAAAAAGGAAAAAATCTTTCCATTCTTCCTGTGCATGGTTTGTAACATGGTATGCCCCTATTGGGTATACGGATGTAAATGCATACTTTAAAGATACCCTCAGACCAGGGGCGGCTCGTCCTTACGTGCTGAAGAGCTGCAGCACGCTACTTTTTTTTTCTTCTAAATTACATAACAGACATGCTGAAGGACCATGTAACAAACATAACACATTATGGTAGTAATAAGAAAGGCAGCACTGCCAATGACGAACTCTCGAAGCAAGGTAAACACGCAAGTTTAGCTAATGGAATGCATCCACGTGCTCAAAGCGATCAAGCACGGTAGGTGAATATTGCGCTTGCGTAGAACCTTCCCCTCTTACCCCCCCTGACGGTCGCTGTCCCATCGTTTTCGCACTGCTACGTGCTGCGTTTGGCTAAAGCACGGAATCAATGAAATCGCTACGAGTGTTAGTTCTTTTCCTTATAATCGTTTTGGCAGCAGACGAAACAGCCCTGCCACACTCACCTAAGTGCCACACTAAACATCAGAATTTAGTGAAATTAATTAAAGCGTATTACAACGTTTTATTTTAGTTATAATAACTAATTATATCTTTGTGATACAAACTGAGCCATAAAAGGACTATTATCTCCATACCTTATTCACATTGGAACGTACAGAACATTGTTTGTTATATTGTTTGTTAACATTGGTAACCATAAGTTCATATTGGCGCAATGTGTTACTTCCGCAAATGTGAAATCTAACAGGCCCACGTGTATCACATTGAAACAAAGTGTTCTGTTGTGTAAATGTTATTCAGTGTCAGTTTTCAGTTTATTTCCAACTGTGATCGCACTTTATTATATTTCAGTATCATTCAGTGTAGGTTTGTGTTACTTTCATAGGTAAGAAAACTTTAGTCATACATAATGAATATAGTTGATGAGCTGTTAAAAACTCCCTTTTCAAGGCGATCGTTAGATGAAAAGATCAGGATAAAAAATTTAGGGCGACCTACTCCTGATCTAAAAATTGAACAGAAAGCAAAAGGAAGTAAAAATTCTATTTACACAAGAAAGTTTAACACAAATATATATGACAACAGTGACTGGATCTGTGGTTGTGAAATCAGAAACGCGCTCTTTTGCTTTCCTTGCCTCTTGTTTGGAAGTACAGATTCGTGATCTACGACTGGTGTTAAAGATCTAGGTCATGTTAATGAATATATAAAAAAAACATTCAAATAGCAAGAAGCATATGAAAAACTCGCTTGACTTCTCAATGCTTGGAGGTGTAAATATTGCAACGCAGCTAAGCAGGGCATATCAAGATGCTACACAAAAACATAATGAACAGGTTGAGAAAAATAGATACATATTATCCAGGATAATAGACTGCATCAAATTTTGTGGGGCCTTTGAGCTTGCTTTGCGTGGACATGATGAGACGGAAACGTCAGATAATCCCGGCGTGTTTTTAGGCCTTATAAATCTATTGGGCAGTATAGACAGTGCGATGAAAGAGCATACCGAAAGCAATAAGGTGTTCAAAGGATTATCTAAGACCATCCAGAATGAACTACTTGATTGCATGTTGGAAGTGTGCCACGAAGAAATTGAAAGAGAAATGAAGGAGGCAGCCTATGTTGCTATCATGGCAGACGAAACCACTGATATCACTGAAAAAATTCAGTTGGCATTAATTTTTAGATATGAAAGGAACGGCTTTATTTATGAACGGTTTTGGGGATTTTTTAATCCATCTGATCAGACCGCTAATTCTATTGCCGGTTGTATTTTGAAAGAAGTGGACACCCTTTTTAAGGATGATCGCCATAAAATCATCGCCCAGACTTATGACGGTGCGTCTGTAATGAGCGGCAACACAGGAGGCGTGCAGATCAAGGTGAAAGAACACTATCCTCTCGCACAGTATGTACATTGTTACGCCCATCAATTAAATCTGGTTATGGAGAAAGCAGCTTCTCAAAATCAGTCCGCCAGAATATTCTTCTGCAGTCTCTCAGCTTTTCCAGCATTTTTTTCAAGATCTCCACAGCGTTTAGCAGCATTGGAAGCAACTGTTGCTCGAAGAGTTCCTCGAGGATCTGCAACAAGATGGAATTTCAAGTCTAGGACTGTTAACACCGTATATGAACACAGAGAATCTCTGATCGATTGTTTTGACGAATTAGAACAATCTTTATCAGATAGGACAGTGCAAGAAGCTCGTGGCCTGCGGCATAATTTGGAGGATGGAGAATTTAATTTCTGGCTTGCTTTTTTTCAGAAAATAATGCCACATGTAGACATTTTGTATAATCAGCTACAAGCAAGACAGATGGATGCAGTGAAGGCAAAAAATGCAGTCCAATCTTTTGCCAAAGCAATTGATGCCGTGCGAAGTAGAACGGATGATATAGCACACCAGATTCAGACATCTAACGTCCACGTTACAAAAAGACGTCGTAGGGAAACTAACTTAGGAGTAGATGCCAAGGAAGTATGTGACCGAATAATATCGGAGGTACACAGCCGCTTTGAGTCCACAGAACATCTTGATGCTGCAAAACTATTGGATGCAAAAAACTTTGAATTATTTTCTCAAGTTTTTCCTGAAACAGAACTCGGCATTGTCTGTGATCGATACAAAGATCTCGACAAAAACAAGCTCCGAACCGAACTTAGCATTTTATATGAGCATCCGGAATTCAGGAAAGTAGAAGGTGCTCTTCCACTCTTGCAGTTGACACTAAAAAATAATCTGCAAAAAACTTTTAGTGAAGTGACAAAGGTTTTAAGAATTGTTGTGACTATTCCCATGTCAACTGCAGAACCAGAACGATGTTTCTCCTCTTTGAAGAGGATAAAAACCTTTCTGAGGAACACCATGTGTCAGGATCGCCTTACCTCTCTGGCCATGCTATCCATAGAGAAGAAATTCGTTACAAATATCAGGGATTTCAACGTCAGAGTGATGGACAAATTCTGCATGAAGAAACATCGGCGTATGGACTTCATTTTTCGAAACTAGGTGAGTTGCATGCATTTTTTTTCCCCCGTGCAGCACGCTACTTGTTTTAGGCACGAGCCGCCACTGCCTCAGACTAGCGTATGTGTTTCACTATTTCTATTACTGTTACTCGAAGTAGGTTACTCATCTGCAGTGGCACAGTCAATAACATGTTCCACCTTCAATTAGGCTGTGCAGGGTCCAAATTATGTTCAAGCTGTCAATCCCCCCCGAATCAGATGAATGGTATAAGTTTGGAGTGAACCCAATTTGCATTTGTCATATTTTTCTCAAAATGTAAGTAATTTTACAGAGGTGCTCTCATGGTGCATTTGAACATGTTGTATATAGGATACTGCATTTTGCTTGTGCATGTGCTCCAGCATGATGGAGCTCCTATTCACTTCAACAGGGATGTCACAGGCTATTTAAATAAGTTGTTTCAAGGATGTTGGATTGGACACAGTGGTGATATTACTTGGCCACCACATTCCCCTGATCTCACACCTACTGAAAACACACCAAGAGCCTCGTATACAGAACCCTGTCACTGGAAAGGATATTAGCTGCATGTGACATAATTTGTAATGCTCCAGGCATCTTTGAAAGGATATGAGACAGATTTATTCAAAGATGCAGACTTAGCATGTATGTTGGAGGACACCACCACTTTTAACAATTCACCTTTGCTCAAAAATAGAAACCACAACCAAATTTGCTGTCGTTATTTTTGTCCATGTTATTACCAACTTCCTTAATTCGAGAACTATTATTATTACCATCATCATGATTGCTACTGCTCCTACTCCTACTGTCCACCATTTGGAGGTGCAAATAAAAACTTGATTTTCTTTATTCTTTTGTGTGAATCAGGAATATCCTTAACTTGCACAGTGAATAATGAGTCTAATTTTGATTTCTCCTATGCCAAAGTTTCTTCCATTCTAAGCATTCTGAGGGGTGAACAATAAGTTTGGTTTTCTCTCCTTATTCATTGTTTGCTTCCCCCAAATTAGGGGAGTGAATAGAAAAATCAATTTCCTTATTGTTTCTGATTTTTACAAGGAATGTGCAGTTAACATAAACATTTTACTTATTAGCTATTCTTCGTTTCTCTTATATCTATAACATCCACATTTACATTTTTTATTAATGAGTAACAAATTTATTTCTGTCTAATGTTGTCTTTTCTCTTTCTAGTATCACCCTTTTCCACCCATACACAAAGATTGTAGTTGAAACTTGTAGGCTTTCATGGACGGTGTCAGTATAAGAAAAATTATTATCCGGGCTTGTAGGCTGTGGTCTTCTGGGCTCCTCCTTCTTCATCTTCCCAGATGTTTCGTCTGTAGGTGCGGCAGACACTTCAGTGGCAGTGCGATTGAAGTGTCCTGGGGGAGGTCTCAACAGCGACTGTGCTGTTAACTTTTTTTTTGGTGTGGCCCTGCCTCTGCTCACCTGGTGACGATCATCCGAAGGGGATCTACATCATCTCCCCTACCATACACTAGCTACTCTACAGTGATGGGTGGGAAGATTAGGTGAAGGTGGTGTCCGGTACTGCCGAAGCAAACCGAATATTAATGACCGAATTGGCAAACTACTCCTACGCTACAACATCAACACGATTTACAAGCCCACTAAACAAATCTGAAACACAATTCATTCAGCTAAGGATTCCAGGGACCCTCTATCAACAGTAGGTGTTTACAGAATACTGTGTTCATGTAAAAAAGTATACATAGAAACCACACAGAGAAGCATAAAAACTCGCGTTAACGAACACAAAAGAAATTATCGCTTGGGCCAAACAGAAAAGTCAGCAGTAACAGAACACACTATTCTTGAAAAAGGAGAGCACATCATTCAGTTTGATAATGCAGAAGTACTGGTTTCAACTTCACACTATCATTCTTGTTTATACCGAGAAGCCATTGAAATATACAAACATGAAAATAACATGAACCGTAAAGAAGAAGGTTTGAAACTAAACAGAATATGGACAACAGCATTAACAAAGGTCAAAACCAAGGGTTCCTCCCGCTTTTTTTTTTTTTTTTTTTTTTTTTTTTGAAAAACAGGTAATGGTTATGAGGGATTAACAGGATGATTGGAATGAAGGAATTGTTATTCTGAGGTGACACTGTTTAATTTAATTTATGGGTTGTTTCGTGGTACCCGGTACCGCCTACGCACCCAGGGGTTAGTGGGTAACTTTCGTTAACGGCAGCTCAATGACTGCAACTGGTAAAGGCTAGACCGGCACCTTGGTGCGATACCCAGACACCTAGCCTAGCACATTGTGGGTGCTTGTTTAATGGCAAAATACTATTTGTTGTAGTTCGATCTTCCTGGATAGAAGCATCTAAATTTCTCTGCGGGCGACTCTTGTTTTCTAAATCCTGGATGCGACGCAACTGGCGATTGATCTTGTCTTCTAGTGGCTGGGTCTAAAGCTTCGGGTATCTCTTCCACTTTCATATTGAAGTGCTGTGCGAGTTGTTGGAGCGACCCCTCCCTTTGGCAGTAGTTATATCGGTAGTTGTCAGTTTTCTTGACGTGCTCTTCCATCCGGGTAGCCATATTCCTATCAATTGTGGTGATGTGTCCTTTGAGTTCGAGTACTCATTTTGTGTTCGTGTGGCTGTGGCCAGAAGGTCGTATCGGTGCTTGTCAGCTTCGGCGTGTGCAACAGTCTGGTCTTCCATGTGCTTTTCAAGCCGGTACTATATGGATTGAATCATTTCCGGATCTCCGTTGTATTCGATATGCTGGAGAGTGACTCTTAGTTTGGTGAAGAGGATAGAGGCGGCTGCGTGATTGCGAAGTGTGGAGCGCTGTATTGCCTCAATGACTGCCAGTCACTTGTTCGCCGAAAGCCTGAGGGCTTCCAGGCGAGTGTTGAATTTTTCCATCTCAGCCTGAATAGCTGCTGTGGCGGCGAGGAGAGCGGTTATATCCGATGGGGCCTCCGTGGTGGCTG
The DNA here is from genome assembly GCA_030762935.1 of Hymenopus coronatus. Taxonomy (NCBI): domain Eukaryota; kingdom Metazoa; phylum Arthropoda; class Insecta; order Mantodea; family Hymenopodidae; genus Hymenopus; species Hymenopus coronatus. The sequence continues at coordinate 20,985,894 of CM060885.1, forward strand.
CTTTGTGTGTGCACGTGGGTCGGCCTGGAGGTGAATGAGGTTGTATGTGGTCCCTCCTGGGCGGCGGCGTCGGCAGTTCAGCTGGGGGGGTGTGGCAGCGTTTGCGCGCATGCTCCCTGGCGGACGGTAGAGTACTACTTGTTGGCTTGTTCGTTTGTCCGTTGGAGCTGGCCTTGGATACAGCGGGCAGCGAGACTGTCCGGTGAATGGTCAGACCTGCAGCAAGTGGCGCAAAATCTTCTGCGTCTAGTCAGGTCGTGTTGCTGGCAAGCAGACGTCAGCTCCGGGGCGCCACAGTAGTGGCAGTGAGGTGGTGCTGAGCAGTCCTCCATTGCGTGCCCGTACAGGCAGCAACGGCGGTGGAGTCCAAGACGTCCTGCTGGCTTCGAAGCGCAGCGTGTAATCAAAGAGGTCGAGGTGCGTCTGGAGGGCAGCGTCGTAGTGCGCTTTGTCCCGAAAGACTAGACGCACAAGTGGAGTGGGTCCGCTTCTGGTAACAATCCTAGTGGCCTTCAAGAGTGATGGCCAGTGGTGTCGGAGATGTTCCAGTAGTTGTGGAGCCAGGTGTTGGTGCACTCCTGCCGCAACGGCACTGTAATGGCCATGGCGGTCGGATGGGTTGGTTGTAATCTGGCTTGTAGTGGCATTAGCTATGCTATTCCCCGGTGGTGGCGTGGAGATCCTGATAGTAGTGTCGTTGGTCTGTCGATTGTGGGAGTTGCCGTAGTTGGTGGTGTTGCGGTAGCGCTGGGGCTCATCTCGTCTTTGGCGAGTGGAGGCATCGGCGGTTGTGTCGTTAGGGCACTGGTTGCGGGCTGGGAGGTCAGCGCGGAGACCTTTTCATTTAAGACGGTATTCGCGGAGTCGGCGGCGGAAGCATTGTCGGCTGGCTCTTCGTCCAGTTGCGGTTGTTTCTTCCTCTTGCTGCCTTTACCCATGTTGGAGTAGTTCTTTACTCTGCGGCGACTCGAGGCGAAAGACCCTCCCGCACTAAACATACGTCAGCAGAACGAAACACCGTCCGCTGTCAGGTCCAGCCGAACCAATCACAGCCAGCTCTCCGGCCAGCCACCGGTATATATACCGCAACCCATGGAGCTAACAGCTCGGCTTCGAGATGCCGAAGAGGAAACACCAACGCCGACCAGCAGCTTCTACAGCAGCCACCACTTCTCCGGCATCCGCCGGTAGGAAGTGCTCGCCGACATCTCCGCCACTTGCCGTTACACCGGCAGTGAGCGCTGCACCTGCAGCCAAAAACCCTTCATCACCGCCACCGCTGAGCTCTACGACGCCACCCCGGTACAGTGCCGTGGTTAGGGGGTCCCTCGGGATCTCTCCACCCGGCACCTCCTCGCCGCTGCACAATCTAGATGGCCTACATGTTCGAGGGCCACCAGAATTATCTGTGACCGGGGCCCGACACCACTAGTTAGGGAGGAGCTACAGGACCGATAAGACTTGGAGGCTGCCTTGGCGTCAGGGTTGCCCTTATTAGGGCGACTTCTGCACGTTGGGGCAAGCAGACAGGAAAGACACCGGCGCTGCCGTCGCTGCTGCGCCTATGGGCATAGCCAAGAAGCCTGCTCTTCGCCGCCGAAGTCAACGCATTCACTTCGGAGTGCACCGGACACGAGCTCCGCCGCCGTCGCCGGTTCTGTGCCACCTGTAGTGGTACATCATCATCTACACAGCCATCTGCGCAGACTGAACAAACACCGCCAACCAACCTGCGGAAGGAAATTCAGGGCCTAAGTGAGGCCATTCAGGACCTCCACGCGGAGGTCTTGATGCTTACAGCTAAGCTGACGGCCTTGGAGGACAGGGTTCAGGAGCAGGATAGCACCACTTCACATCCAGAACTTCAAGCAATAGCAACAGCAGTCACCGACATCTGACTCATCTTCAGGGAGGAGGTGAGAGCTCTACTGGAGAAGTCGGCACCTCAAACTTCATGGTTCAACATCCAAAGTAGACGCCAAGGGCCAAGACTAGTAGATGTCCCAGGATATGAAGACTGCCTGAACAGAGTCAACCAGCACTAACTCCATCCTTCACCCTAAAATTCCTTCATTCCTCTCCCCAAATACTCCGCGGTGGCAGTCTGGGCCTTGATCAAGTCTGTCTCCCGGTCCTCATTTCACCCATCTGACTGCACCCTGCAGTCAGTTAAATTATCACCTTGAATCCGTGGTACCGCAATCATGCGGTACCGCCTCTCCTTACTTCCTTCTAATTACCGGTGGAGGGGTTTTTTAGTCGGTATGCCCACATGGGAGACCCCGACACTCCGGGCTTGCCCGGGTCAGTCCTTAAGGTGGATTTTTCCCCTCCACTCGGGGAAAAAAAAAAAAGCTAACAGCACAGTCGCTGTTGAGACCTCCACCAGGACACTTAGATTGCACTGCCACTGAAGATGTCTGCCGCAGACGAAACGTACGCGAAGATGAAGAAGGAGGAGCCCAGTAGACCACGGCCTACAAGCCCGGATAATAATTTTCCTATAAAGATTGTGGTGTTCATTGCTCTTTAAAATTATTTCCTCTGTTAAATTTAACAGCATTGGTCAGCACACAAAATGGATCATATTCAATGTTGCATGATAATCAATTGATATATGGATAACAAATAAATGAAATGATTCCCTTTGCAATTTGAACCTCTGAGCTATCAACCATGTGAACGACACTATTTCACCTGTAATTTTAACACTTGGTTATCTTGCCCTATGCTTTGTATGGTTACAGTAACTTGCAATTAGCAGCAGATCAGAGAAGTTTTATCAATAGCAAACTGGCTCATTATTGATTTTGATCTATTGCAACCGACTGTGATCTCAAAGACCATAAGAATCCAATATCAAAATGTTCACTTAACGCTCCTCTGCAATCCCCAAAGGGTGTTGTTGAATTCTGTAACATGCTATGTGTGTCTATATATATGATGGAAATAATTATTGCATTACCTTCTATAGTTCAGTATTTTTGTCCTAATCATTGAATAACTGAGCTAAATTAGCTTGGTTTCTCTCTATATCTATTAGGAACTATTAAATTTAATCCTTAATGGCTCCATCATGTGCTTTTATCATCACTTTGCATCATGGAGGCATGGAAAGAATTAAATTCTTAATGTATTCCTGGTTGAGTTCATGAAACCACACACACAGAAGAGTCTCCAACAATTCATGTTTATTTTATGGCTTCTTTTTGGCAATAGCATTCCCCATAACCTTCCAGCAATTTTCTATGGGGTTCAAATCAGGACTATTTCCAGGCCACTCTAACACTTGAACCCCAGTTTGCCTAAGGAAATTTTTTACTGAAATGTAGAAACACATGATTATTATATTGGAACATAATCTGCTTCATGCTTGGTACAAATATTGATCACATGGCTTTCCTTCAAAGCTCTGTGGCAAGGAGCAGAATCATCCTGAAAAATGCAATTGGAAACATCTCCAAAGTGGTCTCTTATTGTGGGCATAAGCCTTCGTTCAAGGATGCTCATGTAGACATTTGCATTGACAGTACCTTTATGAAGTCAAGACGGTCCACTCCATGGCTGGAAATGCACCCCCAGACCATCTGCCCTTGTGGATGTTTGGCTGTTTGTGTTATACATGAAGGTAAAAATTCTTCACCTTTCCTTCGTCATAAAACACTTTTCCATCGGAGCCATACAGATTAAATTTAGATTCATCTGAAAAGATCATTCTGTCACACATCTCCGTGTCCCTGTAACATGTGCTTTTGCCCATTTTAGTCACTGCTGTCGCATGGTTTTAGTCAATAATGGCTTTTTTCTAGGATGACGAGCAGGGAGTCCAGCTTCCAGTAGTCTGTTTCTGACAATTCTACTGGTTATTGAGATGTCACACATTTCTTCCCAGTCTCACTTTAGTTCAGTGGATGGTAGGCAATGATAACTTACAGAAAGTATTTTCAATACCCTATCCTGTTTTGCAGTAGATGCCCTTTTTTGACCTCTTCCTTTCTTCGAATCGCCATTTCCTTCCTCCCTGTATTTTTTGAGTAATCTTGAAATAGTACTCTGATTAAAACCTGTCTTAGAGGCTATTTCTCTTGTGCTGAGGCCAACTGATGAATAAGCAACTTTAGCAAATTTCTATTCTGATGTTAATTCCACTGATCTGCCCACCTTTTCACTGTTGTATCTCAACATAAAATTACTGTATACACACAGCTTCATTGCAAATCAAAACAATGACAACAAAGAGCTGTGTATTGTTGGAAAAATGTGATAGGAAGTCTTAACTATAAAGGCAAGAATATGCCACCATAACCTGCCACTGCCATAACCTGAAGCAAACAGCTGTCAAAAATAAAAATACTGATATATGGAAGGTGGTGCAATAATTATTTCCAACACTATATATATAGTTTAGCAATAATTTGATAATTAAACTAATTTTAGTGCTATAAAATAATTATTTTATTGTAACAGATGTGTGTTATTAATTGCACAATGTACTTGAAGTTCACCTGCTTTTATTTCAGCTCTATTAGTATTATGCTCTGTTAAGAAGTTGCCATACAACTTTGTACTTATCAGCCTCATCAATGTAGTTACAGAAAAGATTATCTTTTACTTACTAAAGTTTTTTCTTGTATTCTTATCAACTTCACATTTTTCTCACATTTCTGTTTAATAACCTCATATTTAATATATATGTACCATATTCATGATGTTCAGGGAAAAGGTTTCTTCTAAAACTTTGCTTTTTACTTATTTCTGATTTCCTTTATCTCCTTGTACAGACAAAAGGTAATAACCAATTATTTCATGGAATATGTCAACTTGAGAAGAAACATCACACATATTTCTAACAGGCAAAATGTTATATTCCAGCATATCCAGTTTCATATGTAGATATTTAATTTGGCTAACATGAGAACAAAGATGTACAGCTGTATGAAAAACACATAACCCCATCCAAATATCATTGCAAATATAAAGTTAATATCTTATAGTGACACAGTTCAAGATGTTATACCTGAGGCTGATGAAGGTGTCAGTTCTGTTAAATAAAATGCATCAAGTTTGACCGACAAACTTAATAAAAGGATATTTGAGTTATTAAATATTTTACAGAAATGCCCAAAGAGCAATTTCATTTTTTATTAGCTATGTGCTAGTAAACAAAACAGTACTCTTAATTGAGGTGGTCAACGTAAAAGTGGCATATAGGAGAAAATTCAGTTTTTTAAAAAAGGTTATGAACTATTTCTCTTTCTGTTTCTTTGGCATGTTTACTTTCTCTACATATACTATGTACATAGCGTATAGAGAAGGTATTGCATTCCACCAAAAATTCAATACCAAGATTTCACCAGAAATACATGTTTTGGGTCCCCTGAATCCAAAAGAAGCATTTTTAGTGCCTCTGTGTGTGTGTGCGTGGACATCATAGCTCAAAATCGAAAAGGCAGTATTTAAGTTTGGTATCTGCCAAGGATGCAACACGAAGGTTTTAAAGAAAATCCCCCCGCCCCCAACTACCCTTTACATGGAAACCATTTCGAACATTTTGAATTTCTCAAAAATTGCTCTAAAGATTTTGATTAAAATCTCTTATATTTAAGATATTTGCATGGCAAATAAAATATCTTGAATTTTCTGAGAATAGCCTCAGAAGACATGTTTATTCTAGGTGAATTTTACCAAATTTTGCATAATTGGTAAATCAAAAGAGATAGACATAAACCTATTACACAAAAAATGTAAATCACAATAAAACATCTAATTTATATTGTATACATTTTTTTCATGGAGTTGGCGATTTTATAGATATTCCTTGTTTATTGATTTCAGCTTTAAAATACTTTCTCATACAGGAACTTGTCAAATCCTGACCATGCAAGGAAACAGATTTCAATCCCATAGCGACCACATTTTAAACATTTGATTGTCGATTTAGCCTAGTGTAATCACTTATTTCTCTTTTACTTATGAAGATACTACATAATAAGACCATTTCTGGTAGTGTTTAAGCATTAAATAGATAGAAGCACAAGTTTATTAACAATAATTTGTTACAGAGATGTAGAGAAGGTCATGTTAATGGAGCACATCACATTTTTTCTTCTTTATATTTTAGTTGTTGTTATTGTTTAGAATGTTTAATTCAGAGATGAATAATTCACATGTAAAATGGCTCATATAGCACATAAATTAAATAAAAAAAAAATAGTTTATATATCACGATTATGAGCCCTTTTACACAGCCAGCACATTCGTTGGTACATTTCGGTAAGCAATACTTAAATACATTGTTTCACATTAAATTTACTCCAATTTTAATACATAAGATTGAATTTGTGGACAATTGTCTGCAATATATCAGCATTGTCAGAGAATAATAACTTCTGTTCAGTCCTGCATTATTAGCATTGAGAATAACAATAAAAGGCCCTACTTCATTTTCTGTTGAGTCTTGGTTCATCCTCTCAATAAATTCAACATCATTAATCAGACAAACATTTGTATAAGCCAGCCACTTCATCCCGTGGATGAAACATAACCTTCACCATGAGTACATTTTACTTTATTTTCTCAAAATGTTTGTTCTTTTGCTTATGAAAAATTGTTTTTATTTTTCCTTCTTTCTCCACAAAAGCAGATCAATAACACTTTCATCACACTGATTATCATTATTTACATTCACTTTAATTTCAGAAAAATCTTATGTGTTCCATTCACATGACTTTCTCTACATCTCTGTGACAAATTATTGTTAATAAACTTACTCCTCTATTCACCACATGCTAATCAAGATAGACATTAGCATAAACAGTCTTATTACTTAGATCCTTATAAATAGAAGGAAAATAAGGGAATACTCTAAACTAAACCAACAATCACATGTTTTAAATGTGGTTGCTATGGGATTGAAATCCGTTTCTTTGCGTGGCCAGAATTTGACAACTTCCTATATGAGAAAAGTTAAAGTATTTTAAAAAGTGAAAACAATAACAAGGAATATCTTGAAACTGGTCAACTCCAGGAAAAAAATGTATATGATATAAATTGTTTTTTAAGGAGCTCTACATGCTTTGTGTAGTAAGTTTTCTTCTATCTCTTACAGTTTACTAGTTATGCAAAATTTAAATAAAATTCCTACAGAATAAAGAGGTCTTTAGAGGCTATTCTCGGAAAATTCAAAATGTACATTTTATTTGCCATGTAAATATCTTCTTAAATATAAGAGATTTTAATCAAAATTGTTAGAGCCATTTTTGAGAAAATCAAAATTTTCAATTTTTTTTCCATATAAAGGGTAGTTGGGGGTTGGGGAATTTTCTTGAAAATCTTCATGTCACATCCTTGGGAGATTCTGAACTTAAATATCAAGCTTGGTATTTAACAGATTTTTGTTTTTGAGCTGTGCTGCCCACAGACCTTTTTCTAATTTTATTTTGCATTCAGGGGATTTCAAAATATGCATTTCATGTGTAATGTTGGTATTGAATTTTTGGGTGCAATACAAAACCTTCTCTATACACCATGTACATAGTAAATGTAAAGAAAGTAAAAAATGCCAATATTAACTAATTTAAGCTTGCCAGTTTCATTAGAACACAAGAGCAGGAGGAACAATATTGCTTGCACAGTTAACTTTAAATAGGTATACCAATAGCAGTGTTCAAGATTTCCTGCTGAAATTTTCACCATCAACACAAGACACAGTGATGGACAAAGTAGAGCATTCTGCATAGGTCAAAGAGCCCTTTTCATGTCGACCACCTCAATTATAGTTTGGCATTGTATCTGTAAAAAACACAAAGAAGACAGAGAAGGTATTGCATTCCACCAAGAAATTTAATAGCAAGATTACCTACACTGGAAGAACCCCTGAATTTAAAAAAAATATTTTTATTTTCTCTACACGTACTATGTACATTGTGTATAGAGAAGGTATTGCCCTCCACCCAAAAATTTAACACCTAGATTTCACCAGAAATACACATTTTAGGGTCCCATGTGTACAAAAAAAGCATTTTTTAGAAAAAGATGTGTGCATGTGTGTGTGTGCATGCATGCATGCATATGTGATATTCAACAAAAAGACTGTTGAATACCAAACTTAGTATTTAAGTTTGGCATCTTCCAAGGATGCGACACAAAGATTTTCAAGAAAATCCCCCCACCCCCAACTATCCTTTACATGGAACTTTTTTCGAAAATTGTTATTTTCTCAAAAATAGCTCTAATGATTTTGATTAAAATATTGTATATTAAAAGTATTTACCTGACAAATAAAATGTATATCTTGAATATTCTGGGAATACCCTCTGAAGACTACTTTATTCTGGATGAATTTTACAGAATTTTCCATAACTGCTGAAGAAATGGACAAAAACTTACCACACAAAATATGTAGCACATGTTAAAACACACAATTTATGTTATATACATTATTTTCATGGAGTTGATCATTTCTGGGATATTCCTTGTTAGTGGTTTCAGTTTTAAAAAATGCATACTTTTCTCATTCAGGAATTTGTCAACTCCTGTCCATACAAACAAAGGAACTTCAGTGACATAACAACCAGCTTTTGACTGTCACTTTAACCTATGGTACTCCCTTATTTTGCTTCTACTTGTAAGAAAGCAAGCAATAAGGATATTTCTGCTATTTTTTTCTTAATTAGCATGAAGCCTTCTAACAATAATTTGTTACAGAGATGTAGAGAAAGTTATGTGAATGTTATGTATATGCTATTCTGTATCAGTCAGTGAAATATTTCTCCAGTTTCATAGCCATTGCTCTACTCATCTAAATTGAAGATTTACAGCACCTCTTCTCTCTCCAGCATGACTAAGTATTTTAAACAATTACATTATAATTTGAATCAGATTAACTCTTCTCCAAATCCCAGTGTGATTTTAGATCAGGATTGTCCACTTGAATATCACCCCCAAAAAATTATTGATGATTTTGACAATTGTAGCAATACCTTGATTGTTTAAGGAATATATCTATAAGCCTCTGCACCTGTACTTCATCATGGTGCCAGATTCAATCAACTACATTTGATTAAACCTTAACTTTGAATTGCTCACACATATCATTTTAAATAGCACTGCTAATTTTACTGTGATTTCTCAAGGATCTGTTTCTTAATCCAGTTTAATCTGAGAAATAACTCACCTGAAGACCTTTCATATAAATGGTTGGTTGGTTGATATCCAATGTTAAATGCTTGATAATGATATCATTTGTTTTCTTGCACTCCAATATTTAGCTGGGAAGTTATAATCTTCTGTAAAAGTCGAAAAATGTAGAAGATGATCATGATCCATTTCTTCATTTAGGTTATAGAAAAGACATATAGAAGTTTCTGCTATGCCAAGTCTGTGTAAGTATGTTTGCAAACAGTCATGTCCTGTTAGTAGTCTGAAGGTTGCTATTGCAACCTTGGTAATGTAGAAATATTGTAATTTTGTACATTTTTTCATTGTTTTCCCAGATGTTTTGTTTGTGAATTCTTCATTGATTTTGTTTTGTGCTTGTTTGATATTATCCTTTCAATAGAGCAAAATTGGATTAAACTAGGTGTTGATTTGATTATAATTTTAACTTCCCTTTTTGGCCAAAAAATCAGCCATTTCATTCCTATTATTCCACAAGGGGCCGGAATATATTGGTATGAATCCTGAGAAAACGAAATATAAATACGGAGGTAAAATAGTCCCCCAGGGATCTCTTCCCAATGATACAGACATACCTTTCATATGAATTAATACTTTTTCTGACGGTGCAATATTTTTAGTATCTATGCATGACATCACTGACCTCAACTTTTAAACAACACAGACACCTTTGACCTCAGTAATTTCAAACTTCACCCATTAGTGACCAGAATAGTATGAGGGTGAAACAAATATAAACTGGAATTTTAAATTAGTAGCTCTGGTAGTGAATGGAAATGAGTGGAAATTTGAGAGGAGGTTGGTGGGTGTGGAAAAGGGGTGTTGATGCTTCACTCACCACAGAACAGCAAAAGGGAATATGTCATGAGCAAGCAACAGGTGCACATGTCTGTTGTGTAGTGCATCATCACCAAGTTTCTGGTGAAGGAAGGCATCAAAGCTTTGGACATTTTTGGAAGACTTTATGCAAGTTAGGTAAAGCAATCTTTTCAAAGATGGCTGGTTAGTTGGTTGCTAATGCTCAGCATATTGCAGTTCTTCCATTTTTCTTCTTGCTTCCCAGTAATGCAATGAGAGATCTGTAGCTGTTAAATTTTGACATTTCATAAGATGAGCCATATTCAGTGTAGAATCCTCTTCTCTACAAAGTACACAATTTGAAGTTGGAAGAATGTTTAATTTATGTAGATGGGCAGTCAAGCAATCATGCCCTGTATGTAATCAAAACAGAGCAACAGCTTTTGATCTTGGACATTCTGGAAATTTAATTTTTTTTAGTTTAACGTCCTTTAACCTGGTTGGTCATAACGGATGATGAATGAAATTGGTGAAATGATGCTCAAATGATCTTGGGGTCCATGGAACTTAAAATTACTTGACATTCATCTTCTCAATATAAAAGAAAATAAAAAAAAAAAAACTTATCCGAGTAACTCGCCCTAAACGAGATTCGAACTTACGACCTTTTGAATGTGAGGCAGACACGCTACTACCACACTACCCAGGTGGGCTATGGAATTATTGTTGCATTGTTCAACAAGGTTTTCCATTGTTTATTTATACTCTCTTGGTTTAAACTATGATTTGTTTTTTGTTGGGTGGTTTTCTGTACTGTTAGTTTTGATGAGTGAAACAATAATGATGAGTTTTTAGTTTGGTGGATCATTGGGTCTTTTCATTACCAAGAACTTCACAGTGTGAGGGAATCCATTGTAAAACTATCTTTTCAAAGCTTAGGTGTGTAATTAGCACAACAAATTTTTGGCAGATGGGAGCTGTAGAAAATGAACTCTCAAAGACAAGCATGCACAAGCATCATTGCAGATAACTCTTTGGTGTATGTAGCTTTGAAGAAATGCACGTAACAATTTCTGAAATTGCTTCATTCATTGCCGGTAGATTTCCTGCAAGAATGAAGGACAGTAAATGCAGCATATTACTGCCATCTTTTGGTCAAGAGATTCTGATAACTAATCTGAAGCGTGATTCTTCTGCATGCAAATGCAAAACCACAAACAATTGTCTAAACACAGGAACAACGAGGGAAATGCATTGAAAACCTCTGGGACATCCTCCGTATAGTCCAGAAGTGATCCTGTGATTAGTATTTGTTTGAGCCTCTGAAAGAAAACCCGGGAGGAAAGCAATTTGATAACAATGCAGTGGTAAAAGAGTATGTGTTGTACATGTGTTTCTTTTCTTTCTTTGAGGATCATAAAAAAATTGCCAAATTTATTGCACAAATGTGTGTCAAATTTGGAATTCTATGTAAAAAAAATCTGATGTATTTCATTCACATGACTTTCTCTACATCTCTGTAACAAATTATTGTTAAAAAGCTTATGCTTCTATTTACTTCATGCTAATCGAGAAAAAATTAGCAGAAATAGTCTTACTACTTGCTTCCTTGTAAGTAGGAGTGAAATAAGGGAGTACCATAGGTTAAAGTGATAGTCAAAAGCTGGTTGCTATGTGACTGAAGTTCCTTTGTTTGTATGAACAGGAGTTGACAAATTCCTGTATGAGAAAAGTAAGTTTTTTCAAAGCTGAAACCAAAAACAAGGAATATCTCAAAAATGATCAACTCCACGAAAAAAAAAATGTATATAACATAAATTGTGTGTTTTAATGTGCTGTACATTTTTGTTGTAAGTTTTTGTCTCCTTACAGTTTAGCAGTTATGAAAAATTCCGTAAAATTCATCCAGAATAAAGTAGTCTTCAGCAGCTATTCCCAGAAAATTCAAGATATATATTTTATTTGCCATGTAAATATCTAAAATATAAGTGATTGTTAATCAAAATTGTTAGAGCCATCTTTGAGAAAATAAAATTTTTGTAAAAAATTCCATGTGAAGGGTAGTTGGGGGTGGGGGGATTTTTTTGAAAATCTTCATGTCGCATTGTTGGAAGATACCAAATTTAAATACCAAGTTTGGTATTTAACGTTTTTTTTTGTTGTTATTTTTTTTTTTTTTTGTTTTTGAGCTATGCAATCCACAGACACACACATGCGCACACACACACACATGGACCTTTTTCCAGAAATGCTTTTTTTGGATTCAGGGGGACCCAAAACTTGTATTTCTGGTGAAATCTTTGGTATCAAATTTTTGGGTGGAATACAATACCTTCTCTATACACTATGTACATAGAATGTGTAGAGAAAGTAAAAATGTGATGTGTTCCGTTCACATAACTTTCTCTACATCTCTGTAACAAATTATCATTAAAAATCTTATTCTTCTACCTCCTTGATGATAAGATAAACATTAGCAGAAATTGTCTTTATTACTTATTGTTACAGCCATTTTTGAGAAAATCAAAATTTTCGAAATTTATTCCATGTAAAGGGTAATTTGGCATGGGGGGGATTTTTTTTTTTTCAAAATCTTCATGTCACTTCCTTGGAAAATACTAAACTTAAATCCAAGTTTCGTATTTTACTGACTTTTTGTTTTTGAGTGATCGTCTTCGCAGACACATGGACGTTTTTTTAATTTTTCTTTATACAGGGGACCCTGAAACATGTATTTATGGTGGAATCTTGGTATCGAATTTTGGGTAGAATGCAATACCTTCTCTATATACTATGTGCATGTAGAGAAAGAAAAGTTTTATATTCTGTCCTTTTTTGTTTGTTTTTTTTTTTTTTTTCAATGGAATTATGAAAGCTCATTCCAGTTTACATATGATACCCTCATATTTATATACCATTACAGGTGTTAATTTTTCATTCAAGCTGCACTAGTTTTGGATTCTATACATTTTCCATTCTATATTTTTATCACAAATTTTAATAAGATTAAAGGTTCAGGATTTTATATGTATGACACAAGAAAAACCTTGTAGCATGAATTTACCACCACCAATATGAGTTTAAATAGTAGTGAACTAACATAAGCAAAGATAATTAATTGTTCATGCAAAAGCAAACATGTCTGCATTTTAAGTTGTTTTGTAAGAAATAATTATACTATGGATTTCATTTCATAACTAATTGGCATTTTGGCACTAAGAGAAATATGTATAGATACATTTCAACATTGTGTTTACATGAGCTGAGATATGTTTAATATTTTCCTCTTAATAAAATTGTTAATGGAAACAAAATCCATTGTTTGATAATCACACTAGAGAAAATCCAAAAGGAAATAGGACACAAAATCAGTTTCTAGGCTTTGAATTTTAACCTTACCTACACTGATAAATTTAAGTTAAAACTGAATGCAGGATCTGTCTTGTGTTATGGTTATAAATTATGTCATTAAAAGTAAAGTAATCACTTCCATTGATTTATTTCTGATGAAATCTTGGTATCAAATTTTGGGTGGAATGCAATACCTTCTCTATACCCGATGAAGGACAATGGATTTTTTGGGGCATAAAAATCCTTAGCATGGCTTCCTTCAGAAGGGAAGTAAAGGTCGTTGGTCCTGTGTTGTAGATTTACAGCATATAAAAGAACCTCAAACCTTAGCTTGGCTTCCTTCAGAAGGGAAGTAAAGCCGTTGATCCTGTGTTGTAGATTTACAACACGTAAAAGAGCCTCAAGCCTGATAAAGAGGTTTCTGAGCAAAATTAAGCTGTCTTTTATGCCCAGTATGGAATGGGACGCTGAGCATCCATAAATAAAATGCCATTTCATTTCTCTATACACTATGTGCATAGTACATGTAGAGAAAGTAAAATTAAGTCCTTCAGAATCAACTCTGCAGCCTTCTCTTCTTTGTATTTTAAATCCTGCTGGAAAATATGTGCAAAAAAAAGTAGAAAGGTCCTAAAGGATAACCACTGTGCTGAAGTGGGGCTTCCAACTAAGAAGGATCAGATGGCTCTCCATTAGAGTTGTGAAAGACGCATTTTACCTGATCAATTCCTCTGCTACCAGTGAAATGTATTCATTTATTTAAGTCCAACTCATTTAAAAAGCAGGTTCATATGCCCTTTCATAGGAAATGGGAATTTACTTGTTTAAGAGTTCATATCATAATGTTGATATCATATGCTTTATTTCAGTGCATTACAGCAACTGAATGATAATCTCTCATTACATGCTACTGCACTTTTGACTTGTTTTCTACCTACTATTACAGTCCAAATTTCTTTTATGCTATGCTACATAAATTTAATTTTATCACATTATATTCTGTCATTACATCTAAGCAAAACAAATGTTAAAATATCTTCCAAAATTAATGTCATTCAAGATTTATATACAATTTTTCATCAGAATTTTAGTGAGAGAGAGGGAAATAACTCAGAGAGTCATGTGTCTAAACATTTAGTTCATATATGTTACAAATTATACATAGTATAATAAATTTAAGTGCTTATATTTTGTTTATTTATTTATGCTAAACTGTATACAGGTGAATATGACCGGTGTTCAGCCCTGACTCTTTAATAGTCATCATATTTTACAATAGTTTATTAATTCCAGTTTATTACACCATTTTGTCTCTAATTACTGTCCATACCCATTTATTTTCCCTTTGTATAAGAATTGTCCAATCTTCTTAATGTCTTTTTGAAACATTTCAACTACCGCTACACTTCTATCTATTTTAAACCATCTCTTTTCTCCAAACTTCGGTCCCTTTACATTTAAATAATATATGTTCCAAATCTTCATTTCTGCCACATATAGGACATTGGTTTTGTGGAATACCTTTCCTTAAACCTTTTAACCTCTTTACTTCTGCTTTCAACCATGATATACCTTCTCGCTCCTAAGTGCTTAAATACCTCACTTCTTCTGACTTTATGCTCTGATAAGCACCTTTATTTAATTTTAAGAGCCATTTTCACATACTGCTCGACTACATACTGGAATAGCATAGCAACTCAGGTTGTGCATGTGGCCAAAACACCACTGAAGCAAACACAGTGAGCCTTCCCTTAAGTCTGGTCACATTGGCACTCAAACAGAAAATGACACATACTTGTTTTGTATATCAAATAGAATGGACTGAGATAGATAGATATTTTATTCGTCCGGTGGATCATACTTATTTACTATATTTCCGGTGGATCATACTTATTTACTTATCCTATATCATGGTACCTATATATATATATATATATATATATATATATATATATATATATATATATATATATATATATATACATATATATATAGGATAAGTAAATGCTATATAAAAATTGTATTTACAGTTATTTAATAAATTCTTGTTGTAGTCTTAATTACTTACAATATTACATTTATGAATATTTAAGATTGATCTATGATTAGATGATTGTATTTTTAATAATTTACAAAATTTTATTGTGCAGCTTAAAATATAAAAATGAAAAAAAACAACTAAAATACATGTATAGGCTTTACATAAAGGTAAACATTAGTGATAAAAAACAAAGTAATGAAAAGACTTTAGTATAATCAATGTGGGTCATGTCAAAATGGAATAGATACAATAAGGATGGTGGTTGGTTGCTAATGCTCAGTATATTGGAACTCTTCCATTTGCCTTCTTGCTTCCCAGTAATGCAATGAGAGATCTGTAGCTCTTAGATTTTGACACTTCATAAAATGAGTCATATTCATTGTAGAATCCTCTTCTCTACAAAGTACACAATTTGAAGTTGGAAGGATGTTTAGTTTATGTAGATGGACAGCCAAGCAATCATGTTCTTAATGTAATCGAAACAGAGCAACAGCTTTTGATCTTGGACATTCTGGAATTATTGTTGCATTGTTCAACAAGGTTTTCCATTGTTTATGTATACTCTCTTGGTTTAAACTGTAATATGTTTTTGTTGGATGGTTTTCTGTATTATTGGTTTTGATGAGTGAAATGATAATGATGAGTTTTTAGTTTGGTGGATCGTTGTGCCTTTTTTTGCTAAGGCATCTGCCTTTTCATTAGCAAGAACTCTGCAGTGTGAAGGAATCCACTGTAAAACTATCAATTTGTGAAGAGATTGCAAGTATTTAATACTTTGGTAGATTTCAGCTGTTCTTTTAGTTGCACATACACTGGTACAAATGGCTTGTAATGCAGATTTTGAATCACTAAAGATGACTGCTTTATTGAAGGCATTAATGTGATAGAAAAGCTGTTTCAATGCAGAATTGATTGCCTCAAGTTCACCGACAAAATGGGTTGAGTTTGGACCAAAAGATACAATATTTACAAGATTAAAAATGTGAGAAGCCTAATACAATATAAGCTTTTATAAGAAATAGGAATATATGAACTTAAATGAAGAATATGTACTTATGTAAAGGCAGTTAATTACAATTATTGGTTAGGAAGTCAAAGCAGTGGTTAATTAAATGTGATTTTAGGGAAAATTTAAATTTATTTTCTTGCTATATTTCCTTTAAGAATTTTGGAAGGCAGTTTTATATCTTTATACCAGTGTTGCTCTGTATACTCACTTGATCGTATACACAAGCTCATGTTTGTTCAGTGGCATGAATGATGCATATTAATGACCAAAACTAACATCTCTACTCTACATCTCAGTTATAAGCTCTTAGTAATTCATGGCATTCTGGTCTGGTGGATTGCTTCTTCTGTGAAGACCATTAGTTGCTGGTAGGCTTCAGGCTTAATACACTGCATACATTACTGCCTTAGAGATTCTGGTAGTTCTTCCTCCCTTGCATTTGTTTGTGTAGGAGGTTGCTAGGATAAGTGGACATTAGGGGGTGAGTGCTTTAAGGTAGCAGATACAGCTTATATAACGAACTTTTGATAATTTAAACTTTTTTCTTTAACATAATTTTTAATATTCAAAATGGTGACTGCTTCCCCTGTAAGATTCCAGCACTTCCTTAAAATCTGTGAAATTTTTACATTATTTTTGTGCATTTATTTGCTAGAGCTTATAGCTACAATAGCATGCCCTTTCAGAAATATTTAGCAACAAAAAATATTTGTAATTTAGTGATGAATGCAATGTATAGATTTTTGAGAAAAGCTATTTTTATCTTTTATCAGAAAAAGTATAAAACAAAGAGAAACAATTTTGCATGATATTGCATATATAAACTAACATAACCACAGAGAAATGTGGTTAGTAATTTTTTATTTATCAGGGAAATGGATCTTGAAAATAAAACTTGGAAGAAATGAGTACCAAACATTTGTTGAAATTGGTGTGGCAAATGTCACATATGCTCATGCCATGATGCAGTATCTTGTCTTTCAAACAATGACCCAAAACTATACTAGATATTGAAATAATAGCTTTAGGAAAATATTCTGGAAGAATTTCCTATAGCAAAAAATATTTTGAAAAATCAAGTTTTTGAAGGTCTTGGGCTGTACCCCTTAAGCTACCCTTTAAGGAGCATTCCTTTATTTAACCAGGCTTAGTGATATGTTTCCTACTACCCTGATGGAAGGGAACTAATGTAGCCTAGGTATTACTTAAGTCAACTGTTTTAAAGGTAATACCTTTGAGGATCCACTGAAATCTGGAGACCAAATGTGGTTCATAGATGGCTCCTGGATGAGGTCCTATAACCAGGCTTGCCTTTCCACTGAGAAGGTATCACTATTTTTCAGACTCAGACTAGGGTTGCCAGATCTCAAGAGTGCCACCCTGAGTGCCCGGGTTTGGAATGAATTCTCTGAATTCAATGACTTTAATCTACGGACTTGAATGTCACCTTACTCATGAATAATTTTTAATAATTTGGTTTGAATGTTAATTTCTAATTGTAACAAAACACTATATTTCTATTCTTAATCTGGCTACTTTTCATTGTTGCATCTGTAGTATTCGGCTCACATTATTAAAGAAACACTGGCAAATCGCGGCTCTTTCATTGTCATTTGTCAGTTAGCAGTTTACTGGCAATTATTGGAATGCTTGGATCATGAGTGGATAGACTATCACTACCTTTCATAATTCAGAATAGTCATAGTTTGTTGTTTTGTGACAGTGGGTAATAACATGAAATGAAGAGGCGATATCTAAGTTCGTTCCATGAAGAATAGTTGCAGCAGTAGTAATATAGTAGTAGTAATAATAGCCATTGTCATCACTGTACCTGAACCCATTGCAGTAGTAATAAGTTAATTTTATTATGTTAGTAAAAATTGTAACCATAATAATACAAACAAACTTGTTTTAACAATTTCTGTCCCCACTTACTCAAATATCCATTGTCTATTGGCTGGTCTCCAGGCCTGCCTCAAGTAATTCTGGCAACCCTAACTGAGACAGGAACGTATAAAATAAAACTTGTGCTCTTTTTAAGAACATTAATAATAGGTGTTTAAGTGTCATGTACTAATTCATGTGGACTACATATATTAGAGTCTAAGAAATCTTATATATAGATGCAAAAGATAAAATGCCTGCTAATACAAATTTTAGCATTCAACCGCACAAATTTGTCCTATACTTAAAAGAACATTTTTGAAAATGCAATATTAATAGATAAATAAACTGTATGTAACTTTTGTTTATTTATATAGTGAATCACAATTTATAGGATAAAAAGAAAGTTAGTAATTCAATTAAATATACATGCTCATGAACTTTCATATACCTACTGATAGAAATTTTATTTGTAACACATCTATAGCCCTATGTAGGAGTTTGCCATTGATCATAGCTGATGAGCAGGGCAAGTCCCCATATAGGATGTTTAGAGAGACCACAATAGTCCAATTAACCACTTTTTCCTATTGTGTGTAAAATTCTGAAAGATCATGTTTAGATCTAATATAAAACCAAGGTTTTTCTCATTTTAAAGCATTATAAGATAAATGACTGCTCTGGCTAAAACATTGTGATCAATGGCATGACCAGATATGCGCTGTAATTGCTGCA
Organism: Hymenopus coronatus; assembly: GCA_030762935.1. Taxonomy (NCBI): domain Eukaryota; kingdom Metazoa; phylum Arthropoda; class Insecta; order Mantodea; family Hymenopodidae; genus Hymenopus; species Hymenopus coronatus. Next base: position 21,004,889 of record CM060885.1, read on the forward strand.
TATACGAGGGCCTTTTTTTTTTTTCAACCTCCGATAGATTATAAATAAAAGACAAGTTCATAGAAAACAATTATTTTATTACTAAAAGTTTTGTACACTTATGGTTACTTTTCAACATAATCACCAAAAAGATTGAGACATTCATTGTACCTGTGCACGAGCTTTGCACTATCCGCTTCAAAAAATGTTACCACCAATGATTTCAAATGAGCATTGATGTTGTTTTGAAGAGCTTCATACTTTAAAAAGTTTGCGGAGAGCCATTCAAAACAAACAAAGAGGAATGCTGACTTCAGGAATTGTGTTGATCCATGACAATGCTCGTCCACACACTACTGGTACAACCCATTGGCTCCTTGAACAATTTCAATGGGACATTTTCGATCATCCACCGTATAGTCCTGAGCTGGCACCCAGCGACTTTCATCTTTTCCCTGAACTGAAGACGTGGCATCAAACCAACAAAGATCTTCAAAACGTCAATGTTCGTTTGAAATCATTGGCAGCAACATTTTTTGAAGTGGGTATTGCAAAGCTTGTGCACAGGTACGATAAATGTCTCAATCTTTTCGGTGATTATGTTGAAAAGTAACTATTGGCCCTCATATAATTACATAGCTAACTAAATTTTCTCTTGCAAGGGGAGCAAAACATTTTCCTGAGTAATGGGTACTCAATGAGAATTAATCCAAATTTGTTTTTAAATCTACAGGCGGAGTCAAATGAAATTAGGATAGCAGCAGCCAATGAAAGAGCCCATGATCTACTGAAGTAAGCAGCTACTAGCTGAGCAACATCATATTTTGCTTTTGCCATCTCCAGGAGTTCCATTATTATTCCTTCTACTGTATGCAATATATAGTTGAGTATAAGAAAATGTAATAATCAGTCAATAAAATACCTAATAACAAAAAACATCTAAAAAAATCAGTGAGAAAATTAATTACCTACTGTATGCATTGTAACATATTATTAATTTTATCATAAGATCATTTTTGCATGTAACAGACTACAAATACAGAATAATGCATTGTTTGCTGTTGTTTATATGGCTATGTTGTGTTTAATATTAAGATTGTTACTAGTAATTAATTATGTATTAAAAACATTAATGGCACTTTATGATAACTTTAGATAAATAAGTTTAGAGATGTTATAGTTTATGTTGCTAAATAATGTCTGTATGTTGTTACTTGTAGATTGGCATTCTGTGTACTCACATCTTTTTTGATAAGTCTCACATTAAGACAAAGACATCTGATTTCAAATTTATCTTGCACTACTTATAGAGCATTCTGAGCAGTTGTTGGAGAAAGCAAATGCAATTAAAATTGTGATTTTTAACAAATTTAATATAAGTCGTGCAACCCTTGAGGTAAAAGATAAGGCAAATAACAAGGAACATGGTAAGATGAAGTAGATATACCCGATATTACTGTTACCAAGATTCCAAAAGGAGATCTTTTTTAACATGATACTTAAATATGGTCCTAGTAGGCTCTCCTGGTAGCAAAAATGTACATTCATCACAAGAGATACTTACCTTTGTTCCTCTGTGAAAACCGTAGTTGTAAATATAGAATGCGATTAGACAAATAATGCATTTATGCAGATTGTTAGTAAGTGTATATTAAGTTAGCCTCCCCATCTTGATTGTTGAGAAAAATTTTACTATGAAGTGTTTTTGCTGGGAGTCAATGTGTACAAAATAGGAACTTATTGCACAATGGTGCATCTTGTTTTATATTTGATTGTAGGCTAAAAATTAAAGTTTTTAAGTGATGTGTAACTTCTTTAATGAAAAGTCATATAAGACATATGTATATTTTGTAAATAATACAAAAACAATGATAAAGCTTAAAGGTTGAAATTAAATAGCTTTATTTTGTTAGCAGATCATATGAAAATATTAGAAATTACTTGAACTATATATTTATTCACTCATTCATTCTTTTTACCCCTCTCTTCTTTCCTTACCTATTTCTGGATTCTATTTTTTTCCTTAAAATTTCAGAGCAGAATTAGAATTTTAAATTATGATTTATTACTGAAATGAATGAGTGGATGAGAACAATGGGAAAAAATATTTTTCACTAGTTAGTCATTATAATTTACCTGCTTCTGAGTAAGTTCTTTATTACAAGTATATCTACATCTTGTACATTTTATTCATGAAAACCTGTAACTCTACTTACAGTAATTGTAAACTACTCTTAAAAGTACCTTTACTTATTCTAGAAACGTGATGTATTTTATACAACAGTCATTAAGAAAGGACTCTAAATGTGCCGTTATTTGCTCTTTTCTAATATAGATCTCTATGTTATAAAAATTATAGCTTAGTTTAAAGAAACAAATATAGAAGAAACAAAATAGTAAAATTAACTGAGAGTATGGGTATGTGTGAGTGCATTTCTTTAGTTACAGGACTTTAATAGCTCCTCATCAATTCAAATAAATATGAAGAAACAGCAAAAAATATTCTTTGTATGATGAAAGCTATGCTCAGAGAGTAGTTGTTAAAGCTGAATAATAAAAAAGTTCAAACTTATACAACATGCTAGTTATTTCCTCAGCAACAGACAGCTAAGAAATTGAAATAAGGCATAATTGAACTTATAACTGGCAGGAGAGAATGGGTAACTTTGTATGTGTAAAGGTGCTTCTGTGATAGGTGCATATCTTATGGTAATGTAAAGTTTATTTTTGAAGCAATGTTATTTCAAATAAAAAATATAAATATCTGCTCTGCAAACTGCAGTAAGATTATTCATTTGAATATGTTAACTTGTCATTAGTTATATATTTTAGCAAACCAGAAAGCTCAAGTTCCACACAGAAATAATAATGCAGTCATTTTCTCTCAGTTGAGCTCTAAATTATGTTTAAAAAATAGGACTTTTTTAAAGTGAAAATTCACCTTTTCACAGAGTCATTTGTCCAAATATAGTTTTTTGGGGATGCATGATGAATTTTGGTTAATTCATTAATTCAATTAATATGAATGCTAAATGTATCAAGCACTCTGTTTGCAGTCAGATAACTCAGCAATAAGAGCAGATATATCACTTGACCATTACATGTGCATGAGTGAGTAAATAAAATCTAATAATTTGAAATAATGCAGAATAGTTGCCTGAAAATGTGCAGTTTGTGATTAAATAAATGATTTTGTCTCTGTTTACTTTTAAAGTAATTAGATATAACCACATGTGCCTTTCTTTATGGTTCTATCTTAATTTAGTCCTTATATTGACAAATTAGATAGGCTTATGTAACTGCATTAATAAATGAATATAGAAAAGCTTGACATGCTACATTTTTATGACACTGTAGAAATTCTAAATTAAGAAAAATATATATATATAGGTACAGTTATTTCAGATTCTATATCATAAAAGTGGGCAACTTTTTTCTTCCAAATGTTGTTCATAATTACACAGAGAACATGGTCATTGCCATTAAAAACAAACAAAACAATTATAAGAGCAGAGTGGGCTCTAAGGATGATTATGAAATACCTGAGACCTCTGAAACAGCAGTTACAAATGCATTGTTTGCTAGTTGAGATGTAAATTCTCTTAACATTCTACTTTTCTCACTATTTGCTGATGCATGCAACATGAGTTTAACCTTTCTTCTTATATTACAACATTTATATTATACATTTTTATTGGTATCTAAATAAGACAATCCAAATTATATTCTTGTGAATATATTAGGCCAGTAGTCAAGTAAGTTTTGCATTATTTGCACCATCCATAATCTTAGCTATAAAACAGACAAATATTTAACAAAGTTATAAATAAAATGGAATATCAAATATTTACCAACAATCAGCTGTCTCATTCTTAAAGTAAAGGTAGATGTAGGCAGCAAATGTGTGCCTGCCTAGAAGAGTTATCTTGATAGCTCTTTTAGCACTCGCTAAGTAATACATAATATCCAGTTCTGCATATTTACTAATAGAAATTGGAACAATATCCTACATTTATTTGCAATTATTAGTTGCTGAGCTGAAAGATGTTCAGCATATAGTGGCATGAAAAGTAAAAATGTCTTTGCTGTTTTAGGGGCCTTATATAACACAATCAATTTTCATAAATAACCATATGAAATTAGCATCTCCATTTTACTTTATTTTAGTGTGTCAGATTTTTGTGCAAATATGAATGAATGAATAAATAAATGGTATTTCATGCAAAACTGTATTCTTTAACTATAAAACTTTATTTGGGATATTATTTTGCCTGTACTACTCACATACATAAAAATAATTGCCAAATACTTTAGTCTCTTACAGAGCAATAAATAAAAAATTAAGAAGCTAATCAGTCATTTTTACTATATTTTTATTTTTTTTAATGCTATTCAATTTCTTCTAAAGGCGGCTTGATGAAAACTGATATTATGAATGAAAATGTGATGGTCCATATCTGCACTTAAAGCTACATAATTGCTTTAGAACCTGGAAGTAGAACAGACACATTACTATGCATCTTTTGCACAATATATTGACTGAAATGAGTTATGCTCTTTTCCATTGCTCTTATTTCAGTAATTACAAAGAATTTTGTAAGAAGTGTAAGATATAGTACACTATACATATTTTTAGAAAAGAATGGTCCGTATACATTTATAAACAAGAGGTGGAGGCTGAGGATAACTTTTTTAAAATAAATTATATATCTTAAAACATGAAAGCATCATAGGTGATGATAATTATAAGTTTATTTAATGTTGTAATTTGTAACTTCTATATTCACATTTCAAAGGTCAGAACATACACCTAAGTACCAGAAGTCATTTAAATAGCAGATATGAATAATTCAATGTGTACTATAGCAAAGTTGATTGCTGTGAGATTCTTCTGGTCCAAGAAGATTTATTATTTATGAACATTTAAATGGATTATGGAATTGTGCAACAAATTTTATAATAGTGTTGCATTCTAAACAATATCATTGTGATATGAACTCATTAGTGTATATATTTAAAACTATAATGATAAGCATGCATATAAAGCATTTTTCCTCTCCACAGGGCATGAAAACTTTTCTTCTCAATTTTAAAGCATTCTTTGAATACCTTTGACTCATAAACAAGTTTATATTAAGTTAAGTATTATCTTTTTCCCTCTTTTCATCTTTTATGTATTATGTAATACCAGACCTCAGCTATCATTAAGAATTTGCTGTTTACATTTCAGTTTAATAGTAAATAAAAACAAGTTTAATTAAACCATAAAAAGTATGTATGATGTCAGGTTTAATAAAATATGAAACACTTGCATTCAATTGATAATTTTTCAATGTCCAGAGATACTGTAAATCTTTTTATGAATTTGTTTAGAACAGCTTATTTTTTCTAGAAAGCCTGAATATTAATACTTTTACATTTGTTACTGCACGTCTTTCCATTTTTGTCATAGGTAGTTACTGATGGTTTCTTTCTTAACTTAAACAGCTTTATAATATTGCTTTTCATTATTTATTCTTGTCTTAATCCCTGTGGATCAACAATAAAATGGCAATAAATGAAGATGTGAGAAGCTGTTTTATTCAGCATCATAATGGAAGTCTGTAAAAAGTGAGCACATACATACAGCACAAAGGATATTTACTTTGCAGGGATGTAGTAGCAAATTTTTCAGTAATGGGAATGCTGCAACTTACCTTCACATTAAATTAAATTGATTTTATTTTTCTAAATAAATGGGTCGAATTTCTTTGGCTCATGTAAGCTGGAGGCTTTGAATGCTAAATATGACTTCTTACTGAAATTCAACCTTTTCCAAAAAAAGAAAGTCAGGTGACATTCCCATGTATTCCCACTTTACCTACTACATCCCTGATTTACTTCTGTAAAACTGTAAATTGGTTTAGTAAAGTGTAATTGCAAACTTATGTCATAATAAACTTTGCTTTAGTAGTATCATCATTTATACAGTTGTTTGTATTTTCAGTATCATAACGCTCTTCTTTTCCAATCTGTTCCTTTCCAATGTCTGATATGATGACATTTAAACAACATAAGAGTACTACTTGGTACTAATTACTACTTACAAAAACTTAGAAACAAATATAGAATGGGAAAATTGTTGACTTTTATAGCTGGGGGTTTTCAGCTCTTTCCAGTTACGTATCATTACATTTAATGCAGGATATTAGATGTACCAATAAGAAAATTATGAGGGAAATGCACGATTTTATAGCACAAGTGTGAAAATTAGTACTTTTCTACAGTTATAATAATAGTAGTAATAATAATAATAATAATAATGATAATATGGTACTAAGTTATTTCTATTATGTATTATTTGCAATAGATATTCATTGGAGAAAACAACTGTTCAATCTATTGAATGGATTGTGGTGTAAAATGTTTTAAAAATTAATTTTCTTTCAGTTAAAACATAATGTTAGAACTTCCGCAAACATGTATTCCTATTACTGGTACTTCTAAATTCAGATTTAGAATCAGAGAAAGTTAATAACTTTACAAATTTAAGTGACTTCTGACTCGTTCTTCTGTTTCACTGAGAAGGTTGTGCTTGCTTATCAAAACATAGTTCCTTAAACTTGCCTAATTTATCATTATCCTGCTAATTTAATTGTTTTTTCACACAAGTCGTGTGTAGGACAGGAGTTGGATAAGTAGATCAGACTGAAAAATTCAATGCCATAGCCACGATTTGAACCATGGATCTCCCGGTCTCCAATTGGTTACTCTAGCCACTAAGCTACAATGGCAACACATTGGCATAACACTAATTGACCTAATAGTTGGCTAAACAATGAAGTCCAGGACTTAATACTTACAACATTGTAAGTCACCATTAGGGAATGTCATCTCAAAGTAACTTCAGACACCTTATGGTTTACCAGAAAGCATGTGAGTCAGCTGAGGAATTTAATTCCGTGATGGAATATTGCCATGGTAGCTCAGTGTTCAGAGCAACCAGCTGGAGACCAGGAGATCAGTAGTTCAAATCCCGGTTATGGCATTGAATTTTATCATTATCCTGTCTTAAATAGGAATCAATGTTCAACTTATTCTGTATATGTATATAAAAATTAGAGAATAAAATCCACATTCCCAACAAAATTTCACAGCTTTTCCTGTGACTGGATATTTGTTTTTTCTTGCCAGCTAAAAGCCTGTTAAATCCATTGTTTTGATTACTTGACAGAGACTTTCATCACATTATGGCCTTATCAAGCAGTCTTTTTTGAAAGGAGTTTAATATTACAATTGAAGATACGTTTGCAATACTCCTTTCTGTCATTACACTGCCATCTTGCTACAATCCTCTGCAAATTAATCGGAACAGAACAATAATACAACATTTTTCATATTTTAATATAATCATAAATTACTTCCAATTTACATTTCTCAACACTCAATATATCCTCCTTTCTTTTTCGTAAGTTCTATTACATGATTAGGCATTGACTCCGTAAGATTGGGATACCTATTTTTGAGATCATCATTGATCACTTGAATTAAAGCTAATATCAAACCTTTTATGGAAGTCAATTTTTGCAATTCTCACTTTGCAGATATCCCACAAATTTCTATGGGGCTAATGTCATATAAATTTCTTGGTCATTCAAGCACACAAACATTGTTACCTTTTAAGAATTTCTAGACATCAGTATGTGTGCCAAGCCAATAATGAACCTCAAATTCAACATTTTCAACAGGCTGTAAAAATGTTTTAGGGATGTTTCAGCTATGAAGAACAAAGACTTCAATTCCAGTTGAAGGCCTAATGAAAAGTGATTATTTCATCCAGTTCTGGTGAGAGTTGTTCATGAACTCCAGAAAAGGTTTCTAGAAGGTAACAACATTTTTCAGCAAGATTTAGCTCCCTGCCACACTTCTAAGGAATTCTTCAAAGATAACAATCCTTATCTGCTTGAATGACCAGTGAATTCACCTGACATTAACCCCATAGGAACTTTGTGGGCTATTTGGAAACAGAGACTTGCAAAATTGGACTGTTCCACAAAAGAATGCTTGTTACTACCTTGAATTCAAATGTGGTTTCATGATCATTGTCTCAATCTTATGCAGTCAATGCCTACCATGTAATAGAACTTAAAAAAAAAGAAAGGAGGACATATTAAATGTCATAACAAATGTCTTTATTGACTCAAAATTGTTTACAGATAAAGTCTTATTTTTACTGCCATAAATAATTCACTCAACTTAGTTAACAGTTGCATGCCATCCATAGTTTGTGCACCACTGCATGCTAACACTTCAGTCATTTAAGACTCAGTACAATTCACAGCACAGCACAACAGCTCTGCACTGCAATTCTTCCTCCTTTTATAGCTAGAAAATAACATCATGGAACTTCCTGGAAATTTGTTGAAGATATTGGACGCTTCTGGAAGCCAAAGCATGGAGAGTTGTGTTCCCAAAGCTTCTGGTTATTGTTGCGCTGCTCTTTCTGTTCTTGTTTATGCATCCAATGTAATGACTCACACACCAAGATGAATCACAGCTAAAGAAGATGGAACAGTCATATTGCTTCCTCCACAGGGCTGGTCATCAGGGGTAGCCTCTGGATGCAATACACATCATCATTTATCCTCTTCACCACAAGGTTGTTGAAGCTTGGGGCAGCATCTCTTGATCCAGGTAGGGCGATACAGCCACACCAGATCACCTTACTGGAAACCTTGGCTGTTGGCCTGCCAGTCGTATGGGTCTTCATCCAATCACTTGTCCCCTGGAAGTTTTGATGGGTCATCATATACATGTCATAGAGTTGGTCTACAAGATGCTCCATTAGTCAACTGCTGGCTGTACTGCACCAAGAGCACTCCCAAACATCGGGTAAATGGTAGATGCAGCCCCCTGCCAAAATTAAAACTGACTAGTGTTAAGTTGATAGTGTCATGGGTTGCAGAGCAATATGCCAGCAAAAAAAATGGCACTCTCACATCCCAGTCTCTGGTGATTAGCCACAACCTTCCTCAAATGCTCTTCTAGGGTCTTCATGTACTGCTCAAACATGCCATCCTACTGTGGGTGAAAAGATGTGTGCACATCTTGTAAACTCCAAATTACTAAAGTGTTTCCCTCATGAGGTTGGTCTCAAAGTTGGTGTTCTGATCCTTTGTAGTTATATTGGTATCCCAGAGAGACAAAATAGTGTTTCCACGAGGCAGTTCACGATGGTCTTAATTTTTTGGTTAAGTATGGCATACACCTCCAGCCACTTGGTGAAGTAATGCATGGCATCCAACAGATACCTATTGCCCCTTTCAATACAGGGAATGGCCCAGCTATAAGATGGCTATGCTTTCGAAAGGTGCTCCTGCATTATACTGCTGCAGAGCTCTGGCTCCTGGTTTTGGCAGCACTATCTCTCGGTGTCTGCCCATAATTTCTGCCAGGAGTACCATTGTCTGAGCTTGTTGATAGTTCGGTTGGGTCCCAAATGCCCTCCTGAAGTCTCTACATGTACTTCCTTGAGCTTAATCCAAGGGAGGTTTATCTGCTCTCTGTGGGTCTTCCAATTAGGTGACTTCCATACTCTGAACAGGCCCCATCAATGAGTCTCATTGGGCTGAGAAGGACTTGCACACAGAAGTCCTTGGCTGATGTCCTCCCAGCTTGGCCTAGTCCCTGCATCCCCTTCTCCCAGGAATAGCTTAAAGTCGGCATCCGCCAGCTGCTTCCTCATCAGGCCTACGCTATCCCATCCAGCTGCATGTACCACTGAAATAACAGGGAGAACTGCAGCTTGCTCCTTCTCTTCAACCTTGGTGCAGTGGCTGCACTCCTCTGAACAGGGTCATCTGAACATAGCATCCGCATTGGTGTGGCTCCTTTCTTTCTGTTCCGATGTAAAGTTGTACTCTTGCAGCTTCCGGTGCCAATGGGCTGTCTGACCCTCCAAGTTCTTGAAACTTAACAGCCAGGTGAGGGCAGAGTGGTCAGTCCTCAGGTGAAATGGCTAATTTACAGGTACTTATGGAAGTGCTCTAGTGCTTAAACTATTGCCAGCAGCTCTTGCTGGGTAACTTTCTTTTATGCTGTTTTAACGTCTGCTTTTACTATGGCACTGTAGGCGATCGCCGGTTAACGCAGTAGTTCATTTCTGCTTTGCAGAATGTCTTGCTGTAGTAGGCAATTACTCGCTACTGGCCATTCTGTACCTGGGATATAATGACGCCAATGCTGGTGTTGCTGGCATCGGTGTGTCATCTCCAGATTGTGGAAATAGCACTACAGAGTGCTGCTTTAGTGCCTGGAACAGGTTCTCTTCTTTTCTGACCACAGGCCTGTACTCTTCCGTCAGACGTGTGGAAGGTTTCGCGATGTTGGAAAAACCTCTATGAACTGACGGTAGTAGTTGCACAGGCCCAGGAAACCTCACAGCTCTCGTGTCCTTTGGGCTGAGTCAATCTCTCACCGACTGAACCATCTCTGGTCCGTGGTCACTCTAGATGGTGAGACTATGTGGCCCAAGTAGTTCACTTCCTTGCAGAAAATTGGCACTTCTTCGTGTTCAGCTTTAAGTTAGCTGCCTGCAGCCTTTGCAGTATCTTTGTCAGCTTCTCGAGAGCTCTTCAAAGTTACTACCCACGACATTGATGCCATCCAAATTGAGCAGCAGAAAAGCATCGTAGGTCAGCCTTCTCATCACTGAGTCCATGAGGCATTGAAAGGTGACTGGCGCATTGCAGAGGCCAAAGTGCATAACTGTAAATTGTCAGAGCCCTTGGCCAGTCGAGAACGTGACCTTTTCCTTGTCTCTGGGATCTAGGGCCAATTACCAGATCCCGATTTTAAATCCAAAGTCGCGAACCACCGGGGACCACCAAACATGTCCAGGGTGTCGCCAAACTGTGGTAAGGGGAAACAGTCCTTTTTGGTGATGGCATTCAGTTCCTGTAGTCCACGCAGAAGCCGGGGGCTCTTCAATGATTCCCCTGGATTTCATGTCCTCTAGTATGTCCCGTACCTCTGCATGCTTTGCCAGGGGAAAGCGTCTTGGTTGTTGCCGGATAGGTTGGGCATCTCCGGTGTCGATGTTGTGGGTACTCGCTCAGTGCAACAAGCCAGTCCTTACGCCTGCTCATCGTCTTGATGTGGATTCACTAGGTGATCTGGCTTGCCACACCCCCAGCACACACCACCTGAAGTTCGTGGTCGTTTCTGGGTTGCTCCATTCTCCCTGTCATGATGAATACTCCTAGTCCTTGAGGTGGCGCAGCTGTCTCTTGGCTGCCCCCATGCTGCCGTTAATGCCTTGTGGATCATCTTATAAATGCCGAGTATTAGGCCCTGTCTTATCTTGGCATCAAGCGTCCCTTCGACGAAGGAATAAGCAGCTTCCTGAGACACGTAGCTAGGTGATTAGATTCATCAGAGCTTTGTTCGCAAACTGTTCATGGCTAGGGCGAACTCCTGCATTACCTGAAACTTGCAGCCTCGCCTTAAGCTGATTGAGGTAGGCAGCAAACAAGCAATGTTCCTGAAGTGGTTCTCAAAGGCCTCCCGAACTCTCCGGGCTTCGCTGACGTTGGGATCGCATTTCAGTACCTCTGCCGCTCGTTGGAGGCTTGCTATTAGCTGTGTGGCTTTCTCTTCTGCTGACCATCAGTTATGGGTGGAGACAGCAGCAAACTGTCTGCAGAAGACTTCAAAGGTTGACATACCTTGGTACTTGCGTGTCTTGACGTCTCGACCCTCAAATCTTTTAACTTTCCATCAAGCATCTTTTCCACCATGGCATTCCGTACTTTGGCGCCGCTATCACTCTTCCCTACAGTACATAAAAGCATTCCCCAATGTCTTCCAGGGCATCAAGTCATTCTTTGACCCACATGTGGTCAAGTTCTTTCATCCTTCCATTGAGCTCTTCCAGGTTTCCTCCAAGCTCCTTCACGTCTTCACATAATATAAGGCATAAAAAATCCAAAGATGCATAACCCAAGTTGAAATGTATTAAAAATAAGCTTGTCCAGGTAGGAATTCAATTTACCACACCAGTGCCATATTCTGCACAACTACAGGGATTATGAAGTAAAAAGCCAGAATGTTTTAAACTCTCACAGGCAAGTGGAATAAAGCTTTCAATAACCAAAAATTTCTGTCTGTGCTGGTTCGCTGACCAAATTCCTCAAAACCACTCTCCTAAATAATAAAACTGATTCTGCTCCACAATTGTCCATTGAAAGGATGAGACGGGAGTTGAACATGCTTTAACTATCATGTAATGCACAAGGAACAAATGTCAAGTAGTTATACTGTTTTCACTTTAAGTTCAAAGTAGAAGTGCCCACTCTGTAGTGTGGGGGGTAGCATGTCTGCCTCACATTTGAGAGATCCAGTTCGAATCTTTGTTAGGGTGAATTACCTGTATTTTTTTATCTGGGATTTTTCCTTAACCTGAGATGAAATGTCATATAACTTTAAGCTCTATGGATCTCAGGCTCATTTGAGCATCATTTTATGCATTCGTCATGGCATTAAAACTTTTAAAAAACATCTGATGTGTTACATTCACATGACTTTCTCTACATCCCTACAATAAATTATTGTTAAAAAGCTTATTCTTCTATTTACTTAATGCTAATCGAGAAAAAATTAGCAAAAAGGGTCTTATTACTTGCCTTCCTTGTAAGTAGAAGGGAAGTAAAGAAGTACTATAGGCTAAATCGATAGTCAAATCTTTTAAAGACTGGTTGCTATGTGATTGAAGTATCTTTGTTTGTATTGACAGGAGTTGACAAATTCCCGTATGAGAAAAGTTTAAAGCTGAAACAAATAACAAGGAATATCTCAAAAACAGTCAACTCCACGAAAAAAATGTATGTAACATAAATTGTATTTTAACATGCTCTATAGTTTTTGTGTGGTAAATTTTTGTCCATCTCTTACGGTTTAGCAGTTATGCAAAATTCTGTAAAATTTTTCGAGAATGAAGTAGTCTTCAAAGGCTATTCCCAGGAAATTCAAGATATACATTTCATTTGTCATGTAGATATACACTATTTTAATCAAAATCGTTAATGCCATTTTTGAGAAAATGTTCGAAAAAAGTTCTATGGAAAGGGTAGTTGGCAGTGGGGGGATTTTCTTGAAAATCTTCATGTCGCATCCTTGGGAGATACCAAACTTAAATACCAACACACGCTCACACACACACATATGCTCATATATACATGGACCTTTTTCCAAAAATGCTTTTTTTTTATTCAGGGGGACTCAAAACATGTATTTCCAGTAAAATCTCGGTATCAAAATTTTGGGTGCATTACAATACCTTCTCTATACACTATGTACATAGTACATGTAGAGAAAATAAGAATGTAAACAAATCTTAATGCATGAACAGAGATATTCCTAGCAAAACAAAACCTGGCTGGAAGCCACATAAACCTTAAAGTATCTCTCTGACAAATACGTGGCAGCCCCATGTGGAACAAAGGTGAGAACTAGGTACCAGAGAAAATTGTCCCACACAGCATGTAAACACAACACAATCCATAACTCGACAGCCATTCATTTATAAATGTTTTGCTTGTGTAATTCCTATATTTTGCCTTACCTACATCTTAAACTTCTAACACATAATACTAATAGTAAATAAATGAAAGTGGAGCCTGGATAGTTTGGCAGCACCATTTTTCTACTAATCCATCAGTGATTAAAGATACTTGATTAAACTTGATGTTCTAGAAATCATTCACTTAATAACTAATCTCAGTATACCACTTTGATTTACATTTTAATGAGTCAAGGAATTGAAATGATGAGCATTCTAGATCTGAAAATATGACAGAAAGCAAATGCTGCACAGATCATCCAAGCAACACTAATGCATGCCAACAACACTATAACAAAGAAAGTTCAACTATTGCTAAACAATAGCTAAAAACAAAAACAATAGGGAAGACAAAGACGCATGTGATGAATTTGGGTGTATTGTGAAAAGAGAGATGAGAGGAAAGTTCAATGAGATATGAGTGTGAAAGAACATAAATGGTGCACAGACAGAGGAGATGTCATAATGTAAGTATACAAAACTGAAAATCAGAGAGAAAATGGTTTGAGTAAAAAGTAGTAAACCATAGATAGGAGAAGGGAAGACGGGAAACTAAAGAAATAAAATGTGACAGTGTTAGAATAAAGGCAAGAAAATCCATGTGCAAGTGATATAAAAATGAACAACTGAGAAGGAAAAGCAAGAGGAAAGAGAAAAGTGAATAGAGTTATTGAAATTAATTAGGAAAAGGAAAGACATAAGAAAGGGTACCTAAATTAGGTATTCTAAAATTAATGGTAAGTTTAGAGCAAATAGGAGTGGGAACAGAAATAGGCAGGAAAGAAAATCATAAGTATGAATGAACTAATAGGAAATTCTGAACATTAAGGAAGAGACATGTATAAAGAAATACAAGAGTATGTAAAGTATATAAAAGGCTGTCCAATGACAGAAGGGATGGGTTCCAAGTTCAAAAAGCAGCCCAGTTATATACAATCTTTACAATAAACTCAATTCAGTTCACTTATGCATAAATAGATAAACTATTTTGCATGCCACAATGCTAACTATAAAGTTTTACATTTTATAATATAAAAGCCTTGAACAAACAATGCTAGTAGTACATCCAGTTGTTTGGTAATCAGAAAAGAAAATTGTATATATTTGAGAAAACTTAGCTGTCTTCATGTTAAAGATATCCAATCATTCTCAAGAAGTGTGATCTAATCAACCTCAAATACAAAGTAAAGTTGGAGAGTGACCCTAACAAGAGCACAGCAGTCTTCAAGGCAAAGAAGAACATGGCAAAACTGGACTTATCCAATGCACAAGCAGTGACCTCACAAACTGTAGAATTCCATTGAAGCAGTGCATTCCTTAATTGTGAAAAGTTAAAGTTAATCTAGTTCTGTTTGAACACAATTCATGGACAAGTGAAATCTTATAAATAGTGGGTGAAATATCCTCTTGAAACAATAATTCATGGAGCAATCCAAAATTGTAATTTGTACTAACTCACTCTGCTGGAAAGCATCATGGGATAGTTTTCAAGATATTTATGCAGAAAGAAGGCAAGGGGAAGAGTGTCTGTTGGTTTGGCGACATTTATTAGAAATGATATAATAAAACAAGTCAAGGAGAGAAAATCTAGGTTAGAGGATGTAATGTGCCTGGTAATGCATGATGGGAGAAAAGGTCTGGGAATAACATACAACCTGTCTAAAATCCCAAATTTACAACCCCAGACTCTCCCATAAAATGGAGGAAATAAGGACTAAGTTTAACCTGATGATGATTTAAATTTAAGACGTGGGGAATTACAGGATAAAGTAATGTAATGGGAAAGGGGAGATTTGAGAGACTGACAAAAGTTTTAATGACAGAACTAGCAGGAATAAAACAGTAGGTGAAGAAGACTTAAAATTTATTGACTTATGTGAAAATGCAAATTGTGTTATAGTGAATGGATATTGGGGAAGAACAAGGAAGGTGAATTTACTTGTGTTGGTAGATTTTTTTTTTTTTTTCTAAGCTAAATATTTATTTCACTTTATTCATCACATGGTTTAATTCACTCCTACAATTCTGTAATACTTCAATTCTATCCCTACATTTTACTTTTTACATCTCATTTTCTCACTTCACTGAGTTGGGGCATTTCTGAGGACCTATAGCATCCAACCCATGGTTACCTACCTATCAGGTTTCATTTACTTCTTCTTTTCACCAATCCACAATTTATGTCACAAATCAGGTTTTCAATCAATAGGGAAATCTCAATGTTCTATTTCTATTAAGGAATTTGAGAAGATTGAGAAAATGGTTTCTGAAAGTTAAAGTTTATTGTTTTAAGATGCCCAACCTATCCGGCAACCTACTCTTGGTTGGGTGAAAGCTTAATTTTTATACCAACATTCATGTGCTGTTTAAGTTCAAATTAGCTTCCATTGTTGAGGACCACCGAGTTGCATTCATTACTGTGTCCCCATTGCTGTCTCAGCTACATTTTTCAGTTTATTATTGTCACTGATGTTAAAACCATACAAATACACCATGAAACTAAACTCTAATAACTGGAAAATCTAATCATTTGTTTTTAAAATACTAATAAAATGCAAAGTAAAACTATCTGCATCAAATATTTTATTTTTTTATTTGCATTCCAGCTGACATAATTTTCTGTTCAATGTTATGCTTCTGATAAAAGTATTGATGATGATTTCGATTATATAGGGTCCTGTATATTCACGTAGGTATTATTAATAGGTGAATTTTATAAGCATTTAAATTCTGTAGAATACACTGCTATTTGTGAAAATTGCCTAGAAGGAAACTCATGAATACATAGACTAGGTACATGACAAGTAACAAATGATAAACTTTTCAAATCTATACATGACCTCATTTGAGCCCTCATATTCAGTATTTGATGTGGCCTCCATGCACTGCAATTAGAGCTGCTATACACAGTAGCATTGAATCAAAAAGGTTCTGAACAAGTTCCTGTGGGAATTCCCACCACACAGTTTGTATTCGAGCCCACAAATCCATGACACTGGTTACTGAAGGTCTGTGACACACCAAGTGCCAACCTATCATATCCCAGACATACTCGATGGGTCACATGTCAGGCAAACATGCAGTCGCTCTTCGAAGAAGGCTTGTACATCCCTCACAATATGTGGCTGGGATTGTCCTGCTGAAATGTAACTTGTGGAGATGCCTGAAGCAGAGGGAGTACCTCAGGCTCTACAACTACCCATAGGTACCAGTTGCTATTTAAAATGCCTTCTATTCATGGGAGGCAAGATTGGTTGTTGTTACCAATGGTACCCCATTGTTTGCTATCCCACTCAACAATGCAGCCCTCCAGGTTGCGCTCACAATGGTACCATCAGACCCGTATGCGGTCATCACTGTAGAACACGTTGAAGCAGGATTCAACAGTGTTCACATGCCCATTACAGTCGAAGGATTGTGTTTCTGGACAATGGAAGCAATGTAATAGCATGGTGTAACCAGTCCAACCTGCAGCAGACGGCAATGAACCATTGATGCAGATAAGTTCACACCTGTTGCAGTGCTCCAGCATCGAGCCAACACTATGTCCGGTCTGCTATGGCCATGCGACAAGTGGCGATCATCCCATTCTGTGGTCATCTTCCATGGTCCAGAACACACTCTTTACTGCATACGACCTTCATCTATCCACTGCTTACACACATGCACCACTGTCATAGCAGCATGTCCTGTACGAGCCAAAATGTCATGGTGTGACAAACCCGCTTCCTGGAGACTGATCATTCTGCCCCATTCGAACTCACTCACATGCCGATATGGCTCCCTTTGATGTCAACGAGATATACTGGCACTCACTTTATTGTTTCCACTTGTTTAACAGCTCTGCAACACAGACCGATATGACAGGACTCTGCTCCCCTACGTTTACCCCATCTCTCTGCAAACCTATTATTGCTTGCATATTCTTCTACACTTCCACCAAGTTTGGAGTTATTTGAGAAATTCTTTCTTGGTGTTTTTTCGAACAGCACTGTAAAAATGTAATATCACAGCAGTGACAAAAGTGAAGTTTTCCCTCAATAAAGTAGTAAATGAAGACCTAAACTTTCCAATAAATTAAGTAAAAACTTTAATTTTCTTAAAATGGGAGATTCAGATGTAACAAAACTGCTTACAAGCATCCTCTTCCAATAAATAATATACAGGGTGTTTCAAAATTACACCAAACGAAGATGTGGACTTGGTTGGTCATATCGTACGTAATACGTGAATATAATTTTCAGCTCTAAATTCGGCACATAAAAAACTACCACAAAATCACCATGAATTAGACAGTCGTAATAACCAAATGGCACATGCCTGGCTCACTCCAAGAGAGATGTTGGTTGGTTGCGAAGGTCCCAGTCACATGGGTAGGGGTGTTTTGATAGACATGCCGACATGGCACAGGTCACCTTAGTAATAGAAAACGTAGCATGTGGGTTTTTTTATGTGTTTCGTATAATACGTTCTGAGGTTGTTTACATGGCATATGACAACTGTTGTTCCTCTGCTGCCTAATCCCAAATGTGGGCGATTTTTAAACATACATACAACTTTAAATAGAAGAAAGTTGCAACATCAAGTTTCGAACAAGTCAAAGTGTAAGCTAATCGTCTGCTATCTTGGTTTAGTGTTGTTTTGAAACAGTCTGTACATATATAGTGTGCCAGAATCCAGTCACATAAATTACAGGATTGGAGAGGGGCCCAGAATAAACTTTTTGAGATAGGGAACCTATCGGCTATGGGTTCTAAATTCTTTGCTACAGCTTAACATGTATTAAGGATTAGCACATCACTAATCAAACTGTGACCTAAACTCCTGATTTCAGAGAGTATAATTATAGTGCCATTATTTAGTGATATAGTTAGGTATGGGCTTCAGGTTGAGATGTTGAGAAAGTTGAAGGTTCAAGCCTCCATGGGTACCTTCATTTTTATGCTTTTGCCTTTGCTTGCATATAAACTGCATTATGCAAAATGATTTTGCTGCATTATGCAAAATGATTTTATTGTACTGATAATAAAATTAATGAAATGCAAGATTAGCATGTAGGTGCAATAGAAAATATTTCAATAATGACTGCATTTAACAGCTGAACATGTACACTTCTGCATACCCCTTGAAAGAGATTCTAAAATACAATGAATTATACATTGAGTATTATGTATGTACACATACATAAGCATGGTTCACAGTTTACGAAACAATATTATAATTATATTGAATGAACTTCAAATTAAATAAAAATGGACAACTATCTCTGAAGTAGAGCATCATTGAAACACCTTATATCCTTACACATAATGTGTATGCTTTTAAAATGTGAAATACTTTTACAATGTTTAACAATTCATGGTTCTCACAGTAGTCATGTGCAGGTATAGACAAGATTTCAGACTTATGGACCACAGTAGCTCAAGTGATTAAAAAGCCATAATACCTACATACAGATAAAATGTGAGTACTGCTGTTTGAATCCTACCAACAACCCAGGTCTTTTATATTCCACCGTTAAAACTTTAGTTCAGTTACTATATTTCAAAGCATACATTACAGAAATGTTTTCAACAAACCTAATTGTTCTGTTGCATTAATCTATGCAGGTTCTTTGACAATTACTGCATTTAAAACTTAATCTCACCTAGACAGCCCGGGTTCAATCCCAAGCGACGCATGTGAGATTTGTGGTGGACAAATTGGCGCTGGGGCGGGTTTTCTCCGGGTTCTCCAGTTTTCCCCACCATTGCATTCCGCCGGTGCTCCATCTTCATTCATATATCACCAGTGTCACCGCCTGCAGTGCTGTAAGTAGTTAAAGCGGGCGTTAAACACTACAAAAAAAAAAAATACTGAATGCTTCAAAGTAATTTGTACTGGACGGCTTATCACCTTGGCTTCAGAAATGTAAACAAAGTGTATTAGAGCTGCCCAAATTGTGTAATTCTTTGAGAAAAATAAGAAAATTAATAAACTAAAAAACGGAAACTTTAGAGAGGGGTGTTATCGATGGATTGTCGGATTTGTTGACCAGTGCTATACCAAAACACTCGCTAGTATGTTATAGCGAAGCACTCTGGCTAAGTACATATATGGTCTGAAATCTACTGAACTGTTAACAGCTGCATGTACACACTTAAGGAACAGACAATTTTGTCAAAGTTACAAGTCCAATAATTTTAAATATAGTATTGATTGTGGACCAACACTGCATTCTTTTGACTAATGCCATATAAATGAGGTATTCTGAATGAAAATCAGACACATACATCCACATTCTTCTAATTTACGGCCACCTACGTGCAATTCAGAAAACATGCCATAACTTTGGATTTGGCAAAAGTGACAATAGGTTCTCTATCTCAAACAGTTTATAAGGACCCCTCTACAATCCTGCCAATTTGTGTGGTTGAATTCTGGGATTCCTACATATAGTAGAGATAAATATGGATATCAAGTGTCCCTTGGCTGTGCCATAGGGATATAAATACACACATTTTTTTACTTTCTCTAAATGTACTATGTACATAGTGTATAGAGAAGGTATTGTAATGCACCCAAAAATTTGATACCAAGGTTTCACCGCTAATACATGTTTTTGGTCTCCCTAAATACAAAAAAAAATATTTTTAGAAAAATGACCAAGTGTGTGTGTGTGTCTGTCTGTCTGTCTGTCTGTCTGTCTGTCTGTCTGTGTCTCTGCGTATGTGTGTGTCTGTGGGCAGCATAGCTCAAAAACGAAAAGACCGTTAAATACCAAATTTAGTATTTAAGTTTGGTATCTTCCAAGGATGCAACATGAAGATTTTCAAAAAAATCCCCCCACCTCAAACTACTCTTTACATTAGAAAATGTTGATTTTTTAAAAAATTGCTCTAACGATATTTATTGTATCGTATATTAAATATATTTACATGACAAATGAAATGTATATCTTGAATTTTCTGAGAATAGCCTCTGAAGATTACTTTATTCTGGATGAAGTTTTAGGAATTTTGAATAACTGGTAAACCATAAGAGATGGACAAAAACTTACCACACAAAAAATGTAGAGCACATTAAAACACATAATTTATGCTATACACATTTTTTTCGTGGAGTTAATCGTTTTTGAGATATTCCTTGTTTTTGGTTTCATCTTTGAAATACATATTTTTCTCATTCAGGAATTTGTCAACTCCTGTCCACTCAAACAGAGGAACTTCAGTCTCATAGCAACCAGCTTTTGATTATCACTTTAACCTATGCTACTCCCTTATTTCGCTTCTACTTACAAGGAAGCAAGTAATAAGACTATTAACTAATTTTTTCTTGATTAACATGAAGTAAAAAGAAGCATAAACTTTTTAACTATAACTTGTTGCAGAGATGTAGATAAAGTCATGTGAGTCGAGCACATCAGATTTTTTTCTCCTTCTTTTCATACCAAAAGCTGAAATTCACAGAGACTCATCCCTATGACATAAGCGTACAAAATGGATGCCACAGCTTATATATATATATATATATATATATATATATATATATATATATATATATATATATATATATATATATATATATATATATATATATATATATATCAATCCATGCTAAATGTTAAGACACACAAGTTGTAAAAGCCTAGTGAAAGTTTAAAACATAAGTAATGCAATACACATGCAATCAAACTGTATTTATTTATACATATTGCAGGGAAGTATATGAAATTATCCCTGTTTTATTTCATACTACTTGTATATAATGTATTTTTATGTTCAACATCCATATCTAATGTTTATGTATATATGTAAACTGTACACTTCCTTGAGATAGTCAATGTTCATAAGCCTTTACGGCTATTGGTAAACTTACTAAATACAATCCAATCAAATCCAGCCAAGGTTGTCTGATTACCACATTTATCTCTGCCCTTGTAAATGGAGCAAACAGAAAAAAGAAGGAAATTAAAAGTAAATTGTGTAGAAAGAAATCTTGTAAAAGACAAAGAAGCCTCACAAAATATATGATGAACCACAGGAGAGGAAAGATAAGAAGAGGCAGAAAATAGATGGATGATAAGGAGAGTAGACTCAACAAAAGGGAATACCAGATCTAAATCAGCATTTCTCAACCGGTAGTACCATAACTCTGAATATTGGCATCCAACGTTGTAAATCCTGAAGAGATCTCCAAGATTTAACAAACCCCAAGACTTCGTTGGTGGAGTTAAACCTGTAATAAAAGTTTCATATACCTCTGATTCCAGCACCTGCAAAAATAGCATATGCCAACACAGACAAACACAATGGAAATAGTCACTGAAAGACTTACAGAGATCTACAATAAAGGTAATTTCATTATATCTTGTTTATCAGAGTATATTAAAATTAATCATTAATTCTTTCCTCTGAAATTCAAAAGAGAACCATAATAATAAGCTTTGAGGAACTTGGCAATCTCCTTAGAACAGAAAAAATGATAAAGAATCTTGTCTTGGAACATACATAGTGGTCTTTCTGAAGACAGGTGTACAGCTTCTAAATAGTAAACCAAAGTAAGGAGCTAACCAAATAAATTTTGGCATACTCAACCAAGTTATACTATATTTGCAAGAACTTTAAAATACCTAGTATATCTGAAAGGGCAATTTTTACATCAATAAACATGAAAATTGACATCTGGACAACTGCTTCTACTTATGACTCTCAAATCAGAGGAATAGTGGGGCAGAAGAAGTGCTAACTGATACAGACCAATAACAAGGTTATAATTTATGCAATGCATAATTTCTCCAACTCAGATGCACCTGATATTTCAGATACATTAACAGTCATAGACTCCAGCCATTTAATGCATGGCAAATGTGCACCCTACTGTTTCCAAGAAGCAAAAATCTGATAGAATGACATTGAAACCCAAGCCTGAGTATAGCTCAGGCCGTGCGAAATGTTCATGCAGCCAACGCCCGAGCATAGCTCGGGCAGGTATTTCTAACACTTTTAATGCAATTCCACTACCTTAACTCAGTCTTGGGCTATGCGGCAAAGAACATACATTAGTTATCATTTAGTTGTCTGATTTATGCTGCCATCACTCCTTGCTTTAGTCAACTATTAGGAAATTTAGGAGAATTAGTAATGTTGGCTGCTCTCGGGTAGTCGCACCACTTTCCTTGAAGGTGGTGATCTGTTTGTTATATTTGGTATTCTTAAATGTTAAAATGCTGCATTTTCCTCGATTCCTTTGAACTGAAGCTGAAATTCAGGATACAAATGAAGCTCTGGAAAATTCTGATTCCAAGGGAGAGTTTTTTGAACTTTCAATAAATGGAGTGTAAGCAGCTTTACACAGTTTTTTTTTCAAACTCATATTTGATACTTGTTGTAAATTTAAAATAAAATATAAATAGGAAATTTATGACTATTTTCTTACTTATTGAGAAATCCTTCAATACCATACTTTTAGATTGTCCCATACTTTTTAGCAAATTTGATTGATGTACTGTAAATAATAACTCAAATTAGGTGTAAAAACCCTGGGTTTCCTGGCACTTCAACTAAAGAAACGTCTGGGCTTCAATGTGTTAACAACAAGGCCTTCCTCCTCTGCATCAAGTAGTGCTGTCTTAAAGAAAGAAACAAACAAACAAACAAAGAGAAAGAGAGAAAAACAAATGACAACTTCCCATTTGAGAAAACTATATGTATTAAAAATTTAAACCAATAACAAGGAATTCTCAAAAATTATTAACTTGGCAAATTAACTATATTAGACATAAACTGTGTGTTTGAATAACATCTACCTCATTTGTATAGTAACATTTTGTCTATCTCTTAAAGTTTACCAATTATCCATCTTCATCCAGAAAAGAAGAAAGCTTCAGAGGCTATTCCCAGAAAATTCAAGATATACATTTTATGTCATGAAAATACCTTAAACATTTTAATCAAAACCATTAGAGCTATTCTTGAGAAAAACAAAATCTTTGAAAAAGTTTTCATGTTACTGAGGTGTGCCGATTTTCTTGAAAATCTCTTTGTGTTGCAGCCTTGAAATATGCTGAACTCAAATACTAAGTGACTATTTATTTTTGAGCTATGCTATTCTCACACACATGCACTCATGACCATGCACACATGCATGCACACACATGGACATGCACACACATGGATATGTACACACACAGACATGCACAAGCACATGCACACGCACGCACACAGACCTTTTTCTGAAACTGGTTTGTTTTTTTTTATTCAAGGGGACCCAAAACATGAATTTCCGATGAAATCTTGGTATCGAATTTCGCAATACCTTCTCTATACACTATGTACATAGTAAGTGTAGAGAAAGTAAAAAGGTAGATTAAAATTGAAACCAATAACAAGGAATATGTCAAAAATGGTCAACTCTACAAATAAAAGCATATATTACATAAATTGTATGTTTTAATGAGATCTACATTTTTACTTTCTCTACACATACTATGTACATAGTGCATAGAGAAGGTATTGTATTGCCCCAAAAAATTTGATACCAAGATTTCATTGTAAATACATGTTTTGGGTCCCCCGTAATCCAAAAAAAAGCACTTTTAGAAAAAGGTCTGTGTATGTGTCTGTGGACAGCATAGCTCAAAAAGGAAAGACCATTAAATACCAAACTTGGTATTTAAGTTTGTTTCTTCCAAGGATACGACACAAAGATTTTCAAGAAAATCCCTCCACCCCAAAATACCTTTACATGGAAAAATTTTCGAAAATGTTGATTTTCTCAAAAATTGGCTCTAACGATTTTGATTAAAATCTCTGATATTTAAGATATTTACATGCCAAATAAAATGTATATCTTGAATTTTCTGGGAATAGCCTCTAAAGACCTCTTTATTCTGGATGATTTTTATTGAATTTTGCAAAACCATAAACCGTACGAGATAGACAAAAACTTTCTGCACAAAATATGTAGATCACGATAAAACATACAATTTATGTCATTTTTTTTTTTTTTTCGTGGAGTTGATTGTTTTAGAGATATTCCTTGTTCTTGGTTTCAGCTTTAAAAAACATACTTTTTTCATACAGGAAATTGTCAACTCCTGTCCATACAAACAAAGGAACTTCAGTCACATAGTAACCAGTTCTTGACTATCTCTTTAACCTATAATACTGCTTTATTTCCCTTCTACTTACAAGGAAGCAAGTAATAAGACTATTTCTGCTAATTTTTCTCAATTAGCATGAAGTGAATAGAAGCATAAGCTTTTTAACAATGTAAATGGAGAGAAAGTCATGTGAATGGAACATATATTTTTGTGTAGTAAGTTTTTGCCTATCTCTTGCAGTTTAACTGTTATGCAAAATTTTGTAAAACTCATCCAGAATAAAAAGGTCTGCAGAGGCTACTCCCAGAAAATTCAAAATAAACATTTTATTTATGATGTAAATATTTTTAATATACAGCATTTTAATCAAAATGTTAGTCATTTTTGAGAATAACAAAGTTTTCAAATTTTCCTTGTAAAGGGTAGTTTGTTGTAGAGGGATTTTCTTGAAAATCTTCATGTCGCATCCTTGGAAGATATTTAACACGAATACCAAGTTTGGTATTTAATGGTCTTTAATTTTTGAGCTATGCCTCCCCACTACCACACACACACCCACGCACACAGCCACCAACCCACACATACACACCCACGCACACAGCCACACACACACACACACAAACACAATGGACCTATTTTAAAAATCTGATGGGTTCCATTCACATAACTCTCTCTAGCTGTTCCACAAATAAATTTTTATTACAAAAGATTATTCATTTACTTACATCATGCTAATCTAGATAAACATTAAGAGAATTGGTCTTATAACTTGCTTTCTGGTAATTAGAAGGGAAATAAGGAAATCATAATACTAAAGCAAGTCAACTCTTTTAAAAGCTGGTCACTATGTGAAACAACTGAGGGTTAGTTTGCTTAGTAGGGTCCCGTTTGAGAAAAGTTAATTAGTTTAAAATTGAAACAAATAACAATGAATATCTTAAAAATGGGCAACTCCACAGAAAAATGTATATTACATAAATTATGTGTTTTAACAAGATCTACATTTTTTGTGCATTAAGTTCTTATCTATGTCTTACGGTTTAACCATTATTCAAAATTTTGCAAAACTCAACCTGAATAAAGGCTATTTCCAGAAAATTAAAAATATGCATTTTATATGTAATGTGAATATCTTTATTATTCAGTATATTAATCAAAATCGTTAGTCATTTTTGCGAAAAACAAAATTTTCGAAAAATGTTCCATGTAAAGGGTAGTTGAGGGTTGGTGGATATTTTTGAAAATCTTTGTGTAGCATCCTTGGAAGATGATAAATACCAAGTTTGGTACTTAACCAACTTTTTGTTTTTGAGCTACGCTGTCCACACATGCACATGTGTACGTGAATGCACACACGCACACACACATACACTCACATGGACCTTTTTCTAGAAATGCTTATTTTGAACTCTGGTGCTCTCAAAACATATTTCTGGTGAAATATCATCATAAAATTTTTAGGTGAAATATAATATCTTATTTATCCACTATATACATTGCACATATGGGCTAGAGAAATTGAAAAGTTTTTTTTTTATTCAGAGGACCTCAAAACATATATATCTGGCAAAACCTTGACATTGAATTTTTTGGTGGAATACAATACCTTCTCTAGCTGCTATATACGTCGTATGTACATGTGATACGTAGAGAAAGTAAAGATTTGGATTTAAGATATTTCGTAACTTACATCTCTGGGAAAATAGGCACAGCCTCCTACTAGAATCCAGTCAGCTACCTCAGGACATCTTGTTCCAACAGTCTCTTCCTCCAACACAGAAGTAGCAGTATAACAGTGTTTGATTATGCTACTCCTTACAGAAGTATGTACTGATTGATCAATAAAATTAATTTTAAAATAAGATTTGGATTTTCAATATTGATAGCTTACATCGAGAAACTCCTGATAAGGTTATAAGAGATATGATATCAGAATAGAATGGAAAAATATAATGAAGTTTACTAAAGAAAAATGTTGTGTGGGATGCAGTACTTTCTGTAATTGCTATACCTAACTATGGGAATTACAGAGGTACATTTTTTAAATGCAGCTTATAAAATCTAGCTCATGGACATTGAAAGGAATGCATATACAACACACACATGAGTACAGATAAGGTGGCACTAACAGACAGAAATGATATTGAAGAATAACATGTAGCCTACCTTAATAGATTAGTGGCCATGCCAATTCCGCATCCAATTCTGAACATGACGCTGTTTCATTTTCTGAAGAAGAAGATTAGTTTTGTGTGTGTGTGGGTGGCATAGCTCAAAAACGAAATGCTCATTAAGTACCAAACTTGGTATTTAACTTCAAAATCTTCCAAAGATGCCCCACAAAGATTTTCAAAAAAATTCCCCCACCCCCAATACATGTGACATTTTTCAAAAATTTTTATTTTACCAAATTAGCTTTAACAATTTTTATTAAAATATCACAAGTTTTAAGATATTTTCTGGCAAATATTACCCTTGAATTTTCTGAGAATAGCCTCTAAAGACTTTTGTAAGTAAGAGAAACATAGAAACTCACTACACAAAACATGTAAAATTCATTAAGCTGTCTCTTATGGTTTACTAATTATGCAAACTCCAGTAAAATTCACCCAGAATAAAGAGGTCTTAAGAGGCTATTTTCAGAAAATTCAAGATATACATTTTCTTTGTCGTGTAAATATCTTTTATAAATCTTTTGTGTAAATAGCTTACAGCATTTTAATCAAAATCGTTGGAGCCATTTTTGAGAAAATCAAAAGTTTCAAAAAAATGTTCCATGTAAAGGGTAATTTGAGGGGGGGGGGGGAATTTTCCTCAAAATCTTTATGTCATATTCTTGGAAGATACTAAACTTATATATCAAGTTTGGTATTTTACCAACTTTTCGTTTTTGACTTTCGACTTTGACTTTCATTTTACCAACTTTTCTAAAAAAATGCTTTTTTTGGATACAGAGGACCCTAAAACATCTTATTTCCAGTGAAATCTTATCAAATTTTTGGGTGGAATGTAATATCTTCTCTATACACTATTTACTTAGTATGTGTAGAGAAAGTAAAAAACCTACGCTACTCTATGGAAGCAAAACCTGGGTTTTAAAAGAAGCAGATATAAGAAGAATAGAAACATTGGAAAATACTGTTTTTAAGATCAATCTTGGGATTGAATCTGACGGAAAGTAAGAAGCCAGGATGTAAGACTTGAACTGCAAATTGAAGATTAAATCATATCAGGAGAAATGGTATAACTATGTTAGAAGGATGTTCCATAACTCTACCATCCATGCATTAGTTTATTCTCCTCAGAGAAGTTGATGTGGGACAGCTAAAGAAAAGAGGATACAACAATTTTATTATAATCTTTGATGTCAGAGCGAATTTTAAAAAGATCATTCCTGATTTAAAAGAAAAAGAAGAACCACTGGGCAAATTGTAGTCAGGAGGGAAATTCATTAGCCTGCAATGTTTGATCTCTGGTGAGGTGATATGAATGTAATCTCTGTTCAAGCAAAATTCTAGTAACCTAATACTGGCATGTACTATGGCTCTTATACTTCTGGACAGAAAATTATGGACGTGATCAAGAACCTCTTCTTGTAGAGCCACTGTTCTTACATTTTTGAACTGCCAAATGATGTGCTTGTTTTAAAAATCTGATGTGTTCCATTCACATGATTTTCTCTACATCTCTGTCGCATAATTATTGTTAATAAGCTTATTCTTCTATCTACTTCATGCTAATCGAGATAAACATTAGCCGGCGGAGGACGATGAACTTTTTGGGTGTAAAAATCCTTAGCATGGCTTGCTTTGGAAGGGAAGTAAAGCCATTGGTCCCGTGTCGTAGTTTTACGACACATAAAAGAACCTCAAGCCCTGATAGAGAGGCCTCTGAGCAAAATTAAGAGGTCTTTCATGCCCAATTTAGAATGGGACACTGAGAACAGTAGTTAAATTAGTTAAAGAGCGACCATAAATAACACACCATTTACCATTTTACAAACATTAACAGAAATAGTCTTATTAGCAGCTTCTTTGTATGTACAACAGAAATAAGAAAATATACAGGCTAAAGCGATAGTCTCATCCTTTAAAAGCTGGTCACTGTGTGAAATGATTCAAATTCTAATATTTTTGCTTGTCAGGAATAAACAAATTAGAAATGAGAAGAAAGAAAAAAGTTTAATTAGCTAAAATTGAAACCAATAACCGGAATACCTCAAAAATGGTTAACTCTACAAAAAAAACTATTTGTCAACTCCTGGCTATACAAACAAAAGAATTTCAATCATATAACAACCACTTTTAAAACATTTTACCATTACTTTGGCCTTATTTCCCTTCTACTTACAAGAATGCAACTAATAAGACCATTTCTTCTAATTTTATCTTGATTAGCATGAAGTAGATCGACAAATAATAATTTTCTTAACAATAGTTTGTTACAGAGATGTAAAGAAAGTCATGTGAATTGGACACATAAGATTTTTTGCTAAAGTGACTACCACCTTTTTTTAATACATAGCAAAAATGATGTTAACCCTGACATCAGCAAGAGATACTGAATGATTGTCCTTTTAACAACTTAAGTAATATAGCTCTGACAATTTCATTTGAGTAATTTGTAAGAAACAGGGCATAAAGGAAAATGCTGAACAAGCAATTTTTTTTTCAGTAGTTCAAAGAGAAATTGATCATTGCTGAAATAAACTTGGTCCATTTCTCAGTGTTCTAAAAGAGTATAAAAATTTATTTTATGAAAATTGTGATCAATTAGAGCACCTTTTAAAAGTTAGAAAATTCAACCAGATGATTTAAGAAAATTTCAACAAGTGTCCTGTTTTGGGGGGAATTGGAAATAAAATTACAATTTATTCACTGCAATGTCCCAAATCAACTATTATGGTATGAAATAATGACAATGCAACAATGATTATACTGCTTATTTCACAATTATAGCATATTTATGTTACTTTGCACCTTGATAACAGTTAATTCTTTGATGATGAACATTTTTGTTACTGTTCTAATGTTCCAGTTTCAAGCACTTAATTTTAAAAGTAAACTAAATGACATAATGTTATCCTTTTGTGTAACTAATTATGTTAGGTCTTTTTTAAATCTAATTAATATTACTGAATAACAGCATAAGTCTACAAAACATCATGACTATAGAAAGATTGTTTGGTGCAGTTTAAATAGACATTTTTGTACCTGTGAGATATAATCACACAATATAAAGTGTATGTGAATATTAATATTTGTAGTGAAGTACTGTGGATCTAATGTGAGACCAATATTTTTTTTTATTGTAAACAAATTGAATATAAAAAATAATGATGTACAGGACTGCAATACCAAACACAACAATGAAATTTACCTCCAAGAAATTTACCAACACAACATTTTTGTAATGGGGCAGACTTTATATAACAAACTGCTAATGACCATTAGAGTGTTAATTGTAATGGAGTAATTTCAAAGTAAATGAAAATACTTCAATAGAAACATGTTTATATTATAAATATATAAATAGACTTGTATATATTACATTTTGAATTATGCTTTCTTGTATCTGTTGTATATATTCTACTTTTGTCAGAAACATGTATAAGTACATTGACAGCTATTAAATTATTTGATTTGATTATTTTTATAATGAAAATTCTTGCTTTCAAGAATTTACTTGCAAATATAGGCAACAAGCAAAGTAAGTAATTTTAATACAAAGAAATGCAGAGAATATGGAAAATAACTTACAACTGCACAAATATAAGACCAGATAATCAATCTACCTGAATATATTATACAACTAACATTCTTAGAAATAGTACCATTAACTTAGAAGAAAAACTACCAATATATTTAGCTCCACAAAGATTTAAAAACAATAGAGAATGTTGCAGTTTTTAAAAAAAAACAAGTGAGATCATTTCAGTAGCAGTATACATTTTATACAGTAGAGCAACTATCAAGTCATTCAACTTAAAGATTGTAAAGTAATACTGGATCATTTATGTTGTTTGTAATAAATCCTTATGGAGCCAACATGTGAATATTAACTGCTGTGTAAGTAATATTGTAAATACATTTTAAGAAATGAAACAGAAAAAAATGCTTAATTATTGTGATAAATTTTATGTATTATGATAAAATTGTTAGTTCTTTATGAGTTGTATAATTTTAAGCAGTCAATTTTACTGCATCCTTAACCAATACTTTATTTAGTATAGTGCATCATCATTATCATCTTCATCATCATTATCTAAAATTGTAAATATTGTATTACATATTTTGTTATTGTTTGATGAGTCATTTTGTCTGTACTGAAACCTTTTATGGTAAATAAATAGTATAATACAATATTGAATGTGCTGATATTCATCCTCCTTCAAATAGTATAATAATACACAGATCACACATATAGTTTACTCAGAACTGAAATGCCTACTTATATTTTATGTTCTATGTTGAAATGCACTGTTTACAGGACTTAGTTGTATTCAACATAAAATTGGTAGTATATTTGAAGCAAAAGGAATGACAGGAATTCCTTTCGTATTTTATGTCCTGATAAAAAATATGAAGATGGCCATTTTGAGGAAAATATATTTAGATATATCTGCATATTTAGTTCTTCCAACAATTTAATTTAACTCCACATGCCCTAAACCTACAATGACATAGTAATTGTTTGCTCAGGAACACTGTTTTTTCAATGTTTCTGAAATGCTTGATTTGATTACATTAATTTTAATATTTTTAAAATTGGGAAGACATCTTTAAAATAGTGAAATAAAAAGGCAAAATATGTATGAATTAGGAATTGCTTCTTTGCATTATACAGCATAAATATAAAATAATGAAATAAAATATTCAACAGATAAAAGATAAGTACATTTTGATGTGTAATTGGGTATAAAACTGTACTGTAAGTACATAAATTTGGAATTAATAACTGCTCCCACACAGGATTTATTAACACTTGAATGTGATAACATATGCACTATCTTTATCCTAGGCAAATAGCTAAGGCACAAATGCCCAGAGTGAATTAAAAAAAAAAAATTAGTTTCCTTAGAGACTTGGGGAGAAAAATTCCAGGAAACCGCAAAGAAACACTGGCAATTTTGCAATTTATTAATTTAAAATCTTTTAACAAGCGGCCATTAAAGGAATAACTGATTTTACTGTTAATGTATTTTGCTTAGAATAAGTTTTACATATTACATTTGTAAGTTACAGGCCTTCAATTCATAATCAAAAAAATGTGTGACTGTCCCAGCTAGCAAAGTGAGGTTTATAAAATAATAAGAATTTAGACTTGAAAAACATATTCAAACCCACAATTTTACCTAAGGCAAAAGAAAGCCCACTTTTGCCTACCCTTGGCGGCTATACAACAAAACTTTGCTGTGCTCTTAAGGATAATCTGTCCTTCAATGAATATCCAGCTTGACTGAAGAACTATCTCCCACGGCAGCCCACAGATGAGTGGAAGGAATGAGTAGTTGGAAGTTTTCCCACCAGGTCACAGCCTGATTTCATTGCATACAACACTATGAAGATGTTGGGGCAGTTTTGTTTATCCAATAAATGTGTGACGTCAGTGAGATAGCCATATTTGGCACACAACTTGTGGAAGGGGTAGACAAACAGTCAACATATTAAGTTCCTGAACTTTTTGTTCTATAACTTCTTACACAAATGGAAGATGTGATGATGCTCATGGTCATGTGATGGTGACAGCAACAGAGGTAAACTAAAAGTCAAATTAGTTCTCCACAAATTGGAATAGGTACTTCCTCAAGCCATGGATTTGTCAAGGTATAATAATTGTGTTTATTGCCTTTAGTATTCTCTGATTAAACCAGACATTTGCAATTCAAGGGCTCATTAGATACCTCTGAGCAGCCAACTTTGTAAGTGAACTGATGATATTTGAGTGAACAGATATGATAGAAAGACTAGACTGCAAGGTCAGTCAGTTGCTCTCCCCAAAAACAAGAGAAAGACTGTCTTGCCTAGAATTCTCATAAAACATGTTTTTAAAGATAAAGTGAATTTAAAAGGCTTTTAAAACCAAAAAAATATTAAATATATGGGGGAAAAACTTTAAATAAAAATAGTGGTGAGAAGAAGAAGAAGAAGAAGAAGAAGAAGAAGAAGAAGAAGAAGAGAGGGAGGTGTAGATAAACAATAAGAAGAAATGTTAATTTCAAAATAAGCGTTTGATCCTTCCGATTTTAATGCATCTATAAAATAGGTAATTATTCTATCAAAATATGAATGCAAATTACATTTTATTCCACTAAATAAAAAGTAACATGTAGATATTTTTTAATTTAACACAAATTAAATCAAAATATTATTTTAAAGCTAAAAAGTTGATTACTTTAATCTAATGAACCATTAAAAAGCCTGTAGCATTTTAAACAAAAAATTGTTTAAAGATATGTATGAATGCAAATAATTTTTATCTCTCAAATCAATAGAAATGCAATATTTTAAACCTAACACAAACAAGTAAAATTACTGAACTGAAGATATTACTTTTTAATTCCTCATAAATCAATCCAGATCTGCCTGAATGTACTTCATTAATTTGAAGTTAAAACTTGGCACCTATTGGATTCTACCAATTTCATTATTTTAGGAAAAATGGTTTGCCTGATTGAACCTGCTAATAATTAGCTTCCAAAGCTGTGTCTGATATCCTTGATCTTCTTATTGACTTATTAAGTTAATTATCAAAAGCATTTGCTCACAAACATACTTAAAACCAAACACTGCAGCAAAACAGCACATAGAGTACAGTTTTTCATATTAAGCCCTGTAGAGTTGCCAGAGGAGATATGAGAGAGGGAATGACTATGAAGTAGTGGAAACAGCTCAGAGCTGTGTCAGAGTACCGCACACTTTGATGAATGACGGTTGACAAGGTATGGGTTAAACTACTCACCATGTGTGATGAAACAGAGAAATAAGTTTTTATTATTGGATATGCACCAACATCCAATTTTTAAAATTTCAGTGAAAAAGGAATTAACACAGTGAACAAACTTAAGATTAAATTTTGTTGAGATGGAGTTGAATGAATACTCAAAGTTCACTCACCATGCAATTAATGTAGGAACATTTTTCATAGGCTTTTGCCTACATTATCAACTATTGAATATATAGTAGCAGCTTAGTTGGTGGCGTATCAAAACAAATATATTATTAACACAGGTAATATTTCATCAATACCAATTGATGAAATAATACTATCCCAAATGAAAATTCTGTGTTTAAGTTTCCAGTCAATGAAAAAGAGATAGTGGCCATTATTAGAAACATTAAAAACAAAAGCTCTAGTGGTCTTGATGAAATCCCTGATTTCTTGGTTCAGCAATTCATAGATCACCTTATAAAACCTTTGACTGACATATGCAATGTGTATCTCTTGTAACAGGATGCTTTCCAAACATCTTTAAAATAGCTAAAGTCAAGCCATTGTTTAAAAAGGGGAAAAAAAAAAAAACACTTCCTTGTTATACATTTTTTCAAAGTTTTAAAGAAAATTATGTACAATAAACTAGTTCCTTTTCTGAGAAACATAACATTATTATAGAATCCCAATTTGACTTTAGGAAGGGTAAGACAATTAACAGTGCAATTTTTTCCATAACAGAAAATATACTAGAGGCAAGAAATAATAGAGAGCATGTAACAGGACTATTTCTAGATTTATCCAAAGCCTTTAATACTGTGGATCATAATATCCTGATTAAAAATTTAGATGTTTTGGTATCAGAGGATTGGTCAATAAATGGTTTGTTACTTATCCTGCTAATAGATACAACATTGTTGAAATAGAAGATGTTTTTTCTTAAGCTCTTGCCATAAATTCAGGTGTGCCTCAGGGATCCATATTAGGGCCAGCCCTTTTTTAATTTATATCAATGATTTCCCTTCATGTATTCCACCCTAAAGAGTATTCTTTTTGCAGACAGCAAAAATATTATTTTTAAAAGCAGTAATAAAACAGTTTTGCAGGATAGTACCAATTGTCCTATTTCAGAACTACAGATGTGGATGAATGATGATAAATTTAATCTTATTATTAATAAAACTGTATATGTC
The DNA here is from genome assembly GCA_030762935.1 of Hymenopus coronatus. Classification (NCBI taxonomy): domain Eukaryota; kingdom Metazoa; phylum Arthropoda; class Insecta; order Mantodea; family Hymenopodidae; genus Hymenopus; species Hymenopus coronatus. The sequence goes on from CM060885.1 coordinate 21,039,672, forward strand.
AAATTTACACAACAAATGGCTGTTTGTAGTCCAATCCAGAGTGTAATCAGTAATACATTAGTTAAAGAAAGTCACTCAACAACATTTTAGGAGTACCTAATAATAAAATTGACTCTCAGTTTTGCTGGACGGAGCATATCAACTTTCTCTCACCTAGACGGCCCGGGTTCGATCTCAAGCAACTGCATGTGAGATTTGTAGTTGGCAATGCAGGGGCGGGTTTTCCCTGGTTTCCCCTGCCATCGCATTTCACTGGTACTCCATCTTCATTCCATGTATCACCAGTGTCATCCCCTGTGGTGCCACAAGTAGTAAAAGTGGGCTTTAAACGCTGCCAAAAAAAAAAGAAATATATCAAGTTTCTGGCTGACAAATTAAGCTGTATATGTTATGCAGTACGAGTGCTGGCTAAAGTTTGCATCATGGATGTTCTTAGGGCTGTTTACTTTGGCTATGTGTATTATGTACTGGATTATGGCATACCCTTCTGGAGATGTTCTAGTGCCTCTGAAAAATATTTAAGCTACAGAAAAGAATTTTGAGAATAATTAAAACAATCTTCCTAATGGAATTAAAGCTTTAAAAACTAATCTGTTCAAGAAAAAAGTTCAAAATCTACTTATAAAACATGTTTTATGCAGTTGATGAGTACATTTAATTTTTGTTTCTGTATCAACATTTAAATTTCTTAGAAAATATTACCAGAAAAATAAGGACTAGCAATTGGCAACCCATTATCATCTCTGTTAGCCAATCTATATATGAGCAACTTTGAAATGCATATTACAAAATCCTTCACTCAAACGATGGTATTGTTACTTAGATGATGTATTTGTAATATTTAGCAGCAAATTCACCAATTATACTTTAAAGTTACTAAATCATCAAGAGAATACAGTAAAATTCACTACAGAAACAGAAAAAATATATGTTGTCTTCATAGACCGGAAGTTAATAAGTAATAATAGAATTGAATATGGAATCTTCAGGAAACTCACCCACACAGATAACTGCATATAAACCAATGGTTTTAATCCCAGATATTGCAAGCCTGCCATAATCATCGGTCTCGCCCACAGGATAGTTAACTTACCTTTGAACAATATGAAATACTACAGAATATATGGAAATCATCAGGAGAGCAGAATATAATGGCATCAACAGAGAAATGGTTAACAAGAAAATTCAAAAGACAAAAACACTTGAAATAAATCACAACACTCAAAACTAAGAAACAGGACCTGTAACACAAGAAGTTTACCTTCCATCCCATTGCTATGTATAAATCCAAAAGATTTTCAAAAAATGTAATATCATCTTGGCTCTTCAGAATAGATTTTCTATAAAAAAAACTTATTAAATTCAACAAACTGGACAAACCATAAGCAAACAAAAAACCAGAGGTATATCAGATTAAATGTTTAGATTATGAGAAAAAACAGAAAAAAACTAGGCAAAGTTTAAAGATTAGACAAAAGAACACTTTAGAGAACATTAAATACAAACAGACAGATAAATCAGCAGTAGCTGACCATTTTTGGACAACCAACTATAACATCAGTGAAGATATCAGTATTTTAAAGACCACAAGAAATTTTAAGGAGATAGAGGGACGAGCCATGAATTTTGAGACTCTGAATGACAAACTTTTATTCAAATGATTCCAATCTATGCCACCAGGTGATACACAACCAACCAAGCCATTACCAGATACTCGAGCCAGTCGACAGCAGTTGATAATGTAGGTGAAATAATAATAATGATAATAACAACTACAACTTTTGTTGCCTGTGTACTTTGTGTTACAAGTTTTAGGCACAGTCAAAATCTAAGATATATCCAAACAATACATTCGTATTATGTTTATGTATAATTTAGCAGTAATTTAAATCTGCATCAAAAATATTTACATACAAATTACTTAAAATTATGCAGCCATTAACAATGACATTGCTTCTAAATTAATTATATTGAGCTAATTTAATTTTGGACAATCCTGCATAATATAAAAACTTCATACATATTTACAATATTATAATTCACTTAATTTATAGACATATTAGACATAGTACTGGTAAATTTCAAATAATCATGCATAATATATTAACATTATACAAATTTACCAAGTTATGTTTACAATTTACTTAATTTATAAAAGCATTTATCAATAAGATAAGTTTTCAAGATTTGTTTAACAGTATTTCCTTGTGCTATTTTAATGTAAAGGGACAGTTTATTGTACATAATGATACCTATAATATATGGATATTTTCTGCTTGATGTTTTGGCATTATACTTTACATCGATTTCATATAATAGACGACCCAACATGCGAATGCAACAGAGCCCAACAGACAGTTAACCGTCTAATATACGACTGCATAAACTTAAAACATCAGAGAGCAATATTAATCAAAGAAGTTATTCAGAATGGAGATACCTGGCCTGTCAATAATCAACAATTAATATTGCGGCATTTATCAAGTTTTTATAAATATATTAAATCCATGGATATCTAAATCAAATAGATGTATAAATAAACTGTATAATTAACATGTACTAATTCTGAGCACAGAGTAATTCTAAAAATAATTTAAACAGTCAAATATGGTATTATAAAGTTATTTTAATGACATTTGACTACAATGAGTTTATTTCCAAAACAAAATTTAATGTACATTATATATTATTATTATTTATTGTAATAATTATCACTATACTATAATGACTAACAAATGTAAAACTAGTGTGTTAATAGTATGTACTAATGTCTGAATGCATGCAATGTTATTATTGTAACGGGGCATGCAGATGAATATTTAATAAAAAAAAAAAAAAAAAACTTTCAAGAATAATTACTTATTCCACTAGTGTTGTATTGGTAATGATCTTTGTTGAAGGAAGTAAACTCATCTTTAGATGTTATTAATATAATGACCTTGTATACATCCGATGATATCACAGTTAATATCTTCTGTTTTTTAAATATTTCCTTTACAGATTGACATTTTGTTAGGTTATAAATACATCTCAAGCTTGTTTTCTGCAGAATTAGAATCCTATTTAAATTTAAGTAGTTTGTTACACCACATATTTCAATATCATTATGCAACGTGTGAATGAATCAACCCATAACAAACCAGTTTTAGCACATTTTTTTTCCAGTTAAGGACATGTTTCACTGAAAGTTTGAAATTTCAAACTAATAATGCTAGCTTTTTAAAATTTAAACCACAGATGTAATATAATGCAAATATGTTACAGTGAAAATTTCACCCATTTTGTTCTAATGGTTTGGAAATTGTGATCAAATTTGTTTATGTTTTTGTGATGTCACTAAAAAGTCCCTTGCAGCAAAAAATTTAAATACTTGGTTTCATATTTTAACCCTAGATGCACAATATATCTACTTTTTAAAATTTCCCTAGGTTTCTTTTGTCTCTTTTGATTTAGGTTCCAAAAATTGTTAAAGTTATGAATGTGTTTTTCTTGTCAAAAAATGTATTTTTTGTATTTGAAAATTCAGAACATATGCTTAAATACATCTGACAATAAAATCTATGACAATTCTTATTCATTGTACCTCTATGAACATGTACAGCAAATTTTATTTGTGTAACAGAAGAACTGCTTCCATAAGGAACATTTTACATGAAGAAAAATGTTGAAAATATAAATTCGAGAAAACATGGAAAGATTTGAATGGATAGCTCACATTAATATCCAGTTTTCCTTTTCATGCTGCCTTTTCAGTTCTTTTCTTCTTGAATCACTGTTCTTCTGCACAGCTTTGTTTTTTCTTTGCACGAAGTTTTTCTTGCCAAGTCCAGTACAGTTTCACCTCTACTGCTTAGCTGAAGCTCCAGTGTCTTGAGGCACTTAAAATTGGCTCCTCAGGTTAAATGTTTGTCAATATAAATTCCAAGAAATTTGGTATCACTTATTTGTTGATTTTTGTGTTAAAGGTACATATATAAATTGCATGCTCAGTTCTGTCGTGAAGTTCAAATAGCATTAATTTGGCTTTTTAAAGATTAATTTGTAAATGTGAGTCTTTTAGATAGGTAATATGTGTGCTAATGATGTCCTTAATTTCTAGTTGTTTAATAGTTTTGTCTGCACATATTAATGTGGTGACAGACAGACAGACAGACAGACACAACATTACAATCTGTAGTACTGACTTTTCCTTTTTGAGTTATCGTGTTCACAGACACACAGACACACTCATACATGGGGACACACACACACACACACAAACGGACGTTTTTTGAAAATACCTTTTTTGTATTCAGGGGACCTTAAAATGTCTATTTCCAGTGAAATCTTGGTATCAAATTTTTGGGTGGATTGTCCTGTAAACCACTGTTAACTAAGTTAAAGGTTATGACCGTGTACAATCTATTCATGTACAGATCACTAATGTACATCAGAATGAGCATTAACCAATATTCCCTCAGAACTGATCTCCATGATTTTAATACAAGAAATACTGTAAACATAAATTAGACTATCCAGATGCAGATTAACCCTTAGCGCAAACAATTGCTCTTATAATGGTATTAATATGTTTAACAAACTACCAGAGGCAGCAAGAGTTGTTCTAATTAATAGATTAAAAGTGTGTGTTCACAACTGGTTAATAAATTACCCATTTTACTCGATTAATGAATTTATAGATAGGACTGCTGACATTATTCTTTAGCCTGAATCAATATAAATATATGTAACTATATTTGACGATGTCATTTCTAGTTTCTGACAAATAAATAAATAATAATAAAAATATTATAATTATTATTATTATTACATGATCAATATTGGAAGATGTACTTAAGATTACTTATGTTAGTTCTTGGATTATATCCTTAATATTACATATTTAACAGATTTTAATTCTGAATAAGAATTGTTAAGGCTATCTAGGTTTATATTGAGATCACCTGCAAGGACAACCCTTGTGTTTTTGTTCATTTATCCATCTAGCAAAATTTCTAATTGGGAAGTAAAATCTTTATTGGGGGCTGAAGGTGACCTATATAATCCAATTACGAGTATGTCCCATGATTTGTTTCTAATTTTATAGCAGCTGCATCAAATGATTTCCCTAAACAAAGGTGTTCTACATTTATTTCCATAGTCTTTATGCCCTTCTTTGTAAATGTCATAACCCCTCCACCCTTATGATTGATCTAAAATATTTGCTGGCAATTTTGTAATTGTCCACTTTACAAATATCATCTGTACCCATACCATGTTCACTTATATTACAAACATCTACATTTAATTCACTCAAAGCATGAGTCAGTGCTATAAGCTTTTTCCTTATTCATTGCATATTAAGATGAAATACATTAAGTGTTAATTTGTCACATTTAGCAGACATGTTAGGAACATAATTTATCTTTGTTGTGCTAGCTTTTTATTATTCTTTATCTTCTTTTTCTTTACTAGACTGGTAGTGGCATTTGAGTATATTAAAGAATAAACTTCATATTTGGTATTTGATGTATATATTTCAGTCCAAGTTTCTTGAGCTAAACTATCAATTAGAATTTGAAAATTTATTACTTTAAGATCTTTAATATACATGTAATGTGACTCTTCCATTTCTGTTAAGTGGTTGTGTATCTACTATTAGAGCTGTATGATCTGAAATGTAGAAGTCATTATTAATGAATGTTGTTTATCATCAATATTGGTTATTATGTGATCTATGGTTTTAGTAGAGCAATCAGTTACTCTGGTGGAGCCTAAATCTATAATATTTAGATTATAGCTTTGTAGATCACTGAATACAACATTACTAGATTCTAGATAAAGATAACCTAATAATTTCACCATTACTTTTGAGTACTTCTTTTGGTAATTTATCTAGGCAGTTCAGAAAATCTGACAGATTTGTGTTTGATGACTATAAATACTAAATATAGACAATTTTCCCTTTTCTGTTTGTACAGTCATTCTAACAGTTTCAAAAGTCATTTCTTTACAATATTTGAATAACCATTTAATTTCACTGCATTTAAATGATTTCTTAACAAACAAGACTACTCCATCACTTCTATGCTTACTTCGGCAAAAGCTATACATTTGTTTATGATTATTAAAATTTAAGATTTTTAACTGATTCTTATTCAGACCATGCTCTGTAAAAATAAATACTCTAGGATTTATTTCTGACATGATTACTTCAAGTATTTCTTGTTTATTCATTATATATTGAATATTTTGATGAATTACTCTAATTACCCCAGTATTATTTGGTTTTAATTCTGATAGTAATTATTGCATAGTCAGTCTTTATTAATCATGGCAGCTCCTCTTAAAGTTACAGAAATACAGTTTGAGAATTTTCTAGATATATTTTGTCTTTCTTGTAGTATTAGTGATACCAGATAGTTTTTACCTCTATGGTTTAGGTGTAGATCATGCTCACCAATATTTATTAAGGATACACTTGAATGGCTTGAGTACAGAAGCTTAATTTTTTGTCTTCCTTATTTCTTTGTTCACATATGAGTTATAATGCAAATTGTACCTGTGTGCGACAGTTACCACCATTGTGTGGCCCTATTTAGCCCTTTGTAGCACATTACCTAGGTATTTTAAAGCCTGCAAGAACATGTTCCTGCATTAATTGTATGGTGAGTGAAAACTCTGAGTGTTAGTCAACTTCATCTCAATACAATTTATCTTAACATCCAGCTTATTTGTCTCTAACCGAAGATGAACACTTCTGGGAAGAGCAAGCATTTACTATAGAATATAATTAAGATATTGATTCATCCTAATGAAATTTCATAAAACAGCTTGCTCTAGAGCTTACCATTACCTACAATTTTCAAGATCATGGGTTTCCACTACATAAATAAAAGCATACAGCAGAATATGTGACTGTTGCTCATAATTTTTGGTGTAGTAATATAATTTGCTAAGTTCATACATCTTTCTACACCCACTCTTCAGCAAACTATCCTTAAAAGTGTAGTGGAAACCTATGGGTTACCACTACATAAATAAAAGCATACAGCAGAGATATGTGACTGTTGCTCATAATTTCTGGTAAAGTAATATAATTTGTTCATGCATCTTTCTACACCCACTCTTCTGCAAACTATCCTTAAAAATACTTATTCTTCTATCTATTCCGTGGTAATTGAGATAAACATTTGCAGAACATTTAACTGCAGAATATTTTTCTGTAGGTACAGCAAAATGCTATAGTAATAGTAAATAATGATTGCAAGAATACTATAAGCTAAGTCAAATCTTTTACAAAATATTTTAAAAACAGCTCACTATGTGATGGTGTTAAAATTCCATTTTCTTTGTATTACCACAAGAACAAAAATGAATAGTGACCTAGGAGTTGAAATAACATTAAAATATTTGACAATTCAAAACCAATAGTAAATAATATACTAGAAATGGTTATTTCCATGAAAAAATGCATTTGCAAGAAGTTTAATAAAATCTACATATTTTATGTAATAAGACTTTGTGTATCTCTTATATTTACAAATTATAACAATACATTCAAATAAAGACGACACCATTATTTGCAAAAATTAAAGATTAATATTTTATTTCTCAAGCCAATATCTTATATATGTCATTTTAATTCAATTTGTTAGAACCACTTTTGGGAAAAATAAAAATATTGAAAATTGTCTATGGAAAGGGTATTTCAGGATAGGAGATTGTTAAAAAAAAGATCTTCGCGTTGCATCCTTGAAAAATGCTGCACTTAAATACCACGCTTTGTGTTGAACAAACCTATACACACAATACATGTGCACACATACACACACATGGACCTTTAACTAATGCACTTTATTGATTCAGGGAACTTCTAAACATGAATATCAGTGTTTAGATAAAAATTTTTGGTGGAATGCAATACTTCTGCTTTCTGCAGGAGAAAATAAAAGTTTTTAATAGTCAAACACCTTTTTAACATATTCTAGTTAACTTAATACTCAGCTCCTGTATCCATTGTTGAGAAGCAGACATTGAGTAACTCTACATACAAGAATGTATATGACATAAATTGTGACATGTGCGTGTGGCCATTTTTCTAAAAATGCTTTTTTGGATTCAGAGGGGTTTCATAAATGTATTTCCGGTGAAATCTTGGTATCGATTTTTGGGTACATTACAATACCTTCTCTATACACTCTGTACATAGTACATGTAGAGAAAGTAAAAATGACTAAATAATTTATAAAATTTATTAAAAGCCAATATTTATATAAATTACAAAAGTTATATCTTTCTGCTGAGAAAGTGATGAATTAATTTATACGTGAGCATAAGTGCTATACAAGCTGAAAAGTAGTGGTAGTGGTGGTGGTGGTGGTGTGGTGGCAGTGATGGTAGTCATAATAAGTGGTAACTAATAATTGTTTTTAACTTTCTCTACACATACATGTACATAGTGTATAGAGAAGGTATTGCACTCCACCCAAAAATTTGATACCGAGATTCACCGGAAATATATGTTTTAGGGTCCCCTGTATCCAAAAAATGTATTTTCAGAAAAAGGTCTGTGTGTGTATGTGTGTGTGCGTGTCCTTGTGTCAGTGTGTCTGTGAACACGATAACTCAAAAACGAAAAGTTGGTAAAATATCAAACTTGGTATTTAAGTTTAGTATCTTCCAGAGATGCGAAACAAAGATTTTGAGAAAAATCCCCCCACCCCAAACTATCCTTTACATGGAACTTTTTTCGAAAATTTTGATTTTCTAAAAAGGGTCTCTAACGATTTTGATTAAAACATTGTATATTAAAGACACTTACTTGACAAATAAAATGTATATTTTGAATTTTCTGGGAACATCCTCTTAAGACTACTTTATTCTGGGTGAATTTTACGAAATTTTGCATAACTGCTAAACCGTAAGAGATGGACAAAAATTTACAACACAATAAATGTAGAGCAATTTAAAACACACAATTTATGTTAAATACATTTTTTGCGAGGAGTTGATTGTTTTTGAGATATTCCTTGTTTTTGATTTCAGCTATGAAAACTTAATGCTTTTCTTATACAGAAATTTGTCAACTCCTGTCCATACAAACAAAGCAACTTCAGTCATTCACATAGCAACCAGTTTTGACTACCACTTTAACCTATGGTACTCCCTTATTTTGCTTCTACTTACAAGCAAGCAAGTAATAAGAATATTTTTGCTATTTTTCTCTCAATTAGCATGTAGTAAATAAAACATTAACTTTTTAACAATAATTTGTTGCTGAGATGCAGAGGAAGTCATGTGAATGGAACACATCAGATTTTCTATACAAGTCATGTGCCTAAAGTACTTTAAAAATCTCAGGTTTCAACCAATAAGACAGTCAATTGTAATTAATTTTTCTTTCACACAAGCCAAGTGTAGACAGGTTGTAAAAATAGAATCAGACTGAAAAATGCATTGTCATAGCCGGGATTTGAATCATGGATCTTCAAATTTCTGTACAGTTGCTGTAACCAACTGAGCTAACATGAGAACATGCTGGCACACATTAAGGTACCTGGCTCACCTTTTCTATGTAAATCACAAGGGATTCTAAAATTTATATTGAGATGACATATCCCATTGGGGACTTGCAATGTGGAAATTGCACTATTTGGAAATGAATTCAAAGTATATACTTTGAAGAATTTTAAAAAATATTTTTTAAGCAGGTCACAAACTTTGTAGTATTAACTCCTTTGAGTTCTTAAATTTTACAAAATTCTATCAAATTTAGAAAACTTCATGAAACTACACAAGGACAAAAATAATAGCAGCATTCTCTGTGAATTCATTAATGTGGAGGAAAAAAACTGATCTGTCTTATTTGGGACATGTATTCATAGCTTAACGCTACCTGCTCCCATAATAGGCACCCTTTCATAAGCAAACAACCTCAAATTATTAAATGAAAATGCACATTTTCTCCAAGAATGCAAATATATGCATAAAGTATAAAAGTATGATTGGGAGGGGGTAAATGTCCTGCGACCGTTGCAGATCTTTTGGACCTCCCCAGCCTTATCATCATTGATCTAGAAGTCTGACATTCATAATGAACTGCATCAGACTCTGTACTGCATTACTTGAAAGCTCCTCCAAGTTTGGAAATTGATTCTAAATATAACGACTCCTAAGTAAAGCGCCTATATACTAAGATATTCTGTTTTATCAGTTTAATATTGCAATTTCTGATGTTCAAAAAGTTATCCTTACAATGTTAGTAATATATCTCTTTATATACACAATGTAAAAACAAACAAATTGCCTAATCAACTTGCAACGAGCAAGAAAATGGCAAAACAACTGTTTAAAATAGAAAGAAAAATGTCCTTAACATAATAAATGTCATAAAATAACAATAAATACGCATTTTCATAATCTGGCACCCATGTTATGAAGTTATATGCACTTTAGCAACGCTTATGATGTGAACTGAAATATCATCAGAATCTGGGTCCTGATATAATGTAAAAAATCTGGTGTGTTCCAGTCCATGGCTTTCTGTACATCTCTGTAACAAATTATTGTTAAAAAGCTTATTCTTCTATCTACTTTATGCTAATGAGATAAATATTAGCAGAAATGCTTTCCCATAAGAAGAAGGGCAATAATGGAATGCACTAGCTAAAATGATAGTCAAATCTTTTAAAAGCTGGTTGCCATTTGGTTAAAATTAGTGTCTTTGCATTGCCAGGAGTTGACAAATTACTGTATGTGAAAAGTGTTTAAGTATTTTATAACTGAAACCAATAACAAGGAATAACTAAAAAATGGTCAATCTACAAAAAAAAAAAGTATATGTCTTAAATTGTGTGTTTTAATGTGATCTACATCTATTATGTGGTAAGTCTTTGTCCATCTCTTACGGTATTGGTACTGCATTCCACCACCACCAGAAATACATGTTTTAGAGTTCCATGTATAAAAAAAAATTCATTTTTGGAAAAAGGTGTGTGTGTCTGCGAACGTGATGAGTCAAAAACTAAAAGTCAGTCTATATCAGGGATGCAACATCAAGATTTTGAGAAAAATCCTCCCACTCCTTTACATAGAAAAAATTGTGAAAATGTTGATTTTCTAAAAAATGGCTCTAATGATTTTGAAAGACTGTATATTGAAAATATTTACATGGCAAATAAAAAGTATATCTTGAATTTTCAGGGAATAGTCTCTAAAGGCTTCTTTATTCTGGATGAATTTTATTGAAATTTGCATAATTGGTAAGCTGTAAAAGATAGACAAGAACTTACTACACAAAAAATGTACATCTTGTTAAAACACACAATTTATGCCATATAAATTTTTCATGGAATTGACTATTTCCAAGATAATCCTTGTAATTCGTTTCAGTTTTAAAATACTTCTCATATGGGAATTTATCAACTCTGAAAGAAATGGATTTCAACCACAAGGCAATCGGCCTTTAAGAGTTGACTATCGCTTTGGCTTAGTGTATGCCCTTATTTCTATTCTACTTACAATTAAGGAAGTAATAAGACCATTTCTGCTAATATTTATCTTGATTAGCATGAAGTAGATTGAAGAATAAGCTTTTTAACAATAATTTGTTACAGGTATGTAGGAAAAGTCATATGAATGGAACATATCAGAGTGTTTTAGATTAATATCTATAAACTCTTGTATGTGCCTCTGAAGTTCATGATTCCATAATTCAGTGAAGGTTTGTTGCTTTACAAAACAAATAAAATCCATGCTTTGTGTGTTTTAAGCTACAAAACTTTCAATTTTAATCATTTGAGGTCTGTTTCATATTCACTTTAAAAAGTATTAAATTTTATATAATTTTGTAAGTGTTTGCATATTTGATATATTCAGTGCTTCTCTAATTGCATAATTTTTAAAAATGAAAAATTCAATTGCTCCAAATGTACATTTTATCTACACTTGATTTAACTCTTGCAGATACCCTTATATTAATTTAGTATATACAGCAGCTTTCACATAATTTCAAGTATAAGAAATAAATTTATGGATATTTGTTGGTTGTACTTCAGGAAATAAGTTAAAAAATATGTATATTCTCTTTCAGTCATAAACTTTAAGCTAGGTTGAAGTGGTAGCAGGTGCCTACTGAATTTAACAAATAAATTTATAGATTGATATGTTATAGACGGTCAATATCTAGATATTCCTTGGATATTCTTTATTGGAATTTACCTGCAACAACTTGGTAACTGACTGCACTGTAATGCATTATAGAGACCGTGAAATTATTTTAATGCTAGTTGCAGAAAAAAATGGTAAGCTGGCTGTGCAGTTGAGAACTTTTGTCATTGGCAAAGCTAACCAGATACTACCATATTTTGCTCTATTGTGATTGAAGATTACAAGCCTGAAGTGAAACTATATTAGCTATGCAGAAAAGAGATAATCAGTGAGTAAGTGCATGGAATAGTATAAATTGCATACATGTTTTGACACCTAAGAGCATGAGATATTTTTATTGCATACCAATTTGGTATCATACTCTAAGCACTTTGCATGTATGTTGTTGTTGGCCATTACTGTATGCTAAAATTAAGTTTTTCTTCATTTATTGTTTGAAGAATTAATTGCCATAATTCCTTAATGTTATAAGCGATAGACTTCAACTTGTTCCTTTCAATGCCAAGAGAATAAAATATTAAATTCAGTGACTGAACTTCAGTGAGGTTTAGGAAAAAGGGAATAATCAACTGCAAGTCTTCAAATTTCTATCTAATATATCTTGCGTAAGCTTCGGCGGCTAGTGTCCATGGTATCTTGGTCTTCCGGGAAGGCCGCGTCTTGGCTTGAAATGTTGCAGACGTTTCGTCTCACTATGTGGGGCTTCCTCAGGGCGTGTGCTCTCATCACGACAGTGCCAGGTGAACTTCTATCTAATATCTCTATTTCCAATGATGGTACAGTAATGAAATGAATTTTAATAGCTAGGAAAACCATGAATGACATCTTTCATTTAGAAGCATGCCAATAAGAAATATCACAACATTATGTTAACAGCACTGAAACTACTTTTAAAACTATCTACATATTATTTATACAATTTTATTTACTTTGTTATTACAAAGAATTTCTCAAGTCTTTTTTGACTTTGGCAGAGGGTCATGGGTTCAAACCTGACCCACACCAATGGCTTTTAAGTGCACTTAAAAGTGACAGATCCATATCAGTAGATTTAACCGTCATGTAAAAGAACTTCTGCTGGATGAAATTCTGGCACCCTGGCAGTGCATATCCTGGCAATTCACAGCATCTTTAACAAACATATGCGCCATTCCTTTAAAATAAATAAATCAAAATGTACTCCTTTCAAGAACAAATTTATCCTTTCCTTATACCTTTAAAATTAATGCTATATTACAAAACATTTTATAATATTGTGACTTCTAGGCACTCTGTAATGGGCAATGATGTTAGTTTCAACTCTTAAATGTTTATATTACCTGCAGTAACCAATGTAAACTATTATTAATCTATGCTGCATTCATATAACTTTCCCTTCTCTAATGCAAACTATCCTTATAAAATCATACTTTTTATCTACTTATTGTTAATTAGCATAAGCTTTCATTACACATTTGTTATAGGTTTAAGAAGAATGCAGTAGCCATGGCGTTAGTAGATTTTTACTTTCTCTACATGTACTGTATACATAGTGTATAGAGGAGGTATTGTATTGCACCCAAAAATTTGATACCGAGATTTCATTGGAAATACGTTATGATACCCCTTGACTCCAAAAAAAAAGCATTTTTAGAAACACGTCCATGTGTGTGTCTGTGGACAGCATAGCTCAAAAACGAAAAGTTGGGTAAATACCAAACTTGGTATTTAAGTTGAGTATCTTCCAAGGATGCAACAAAAGATTTTCAAGAAAATCCCCCACCCCTAACTACCATTTACTAGGAACATTTTTTGAAAAGTTTGATTTTCTATGACTAACCATTGATTAAAATACCTTATGTTTAAGATATTTTTATGAGAATGCGACACAAAGATTTTCAAGAAAATCCCCCCACCTCCAACTACCCTTTATGTGGAACATTTTTGAAGATTTTGATTTTCTCAAAAATAGCTCTAATGATTTTGATTAAAATGCCTTATCCTTAAGATAATTTTATGACAAATGAAATGAATATTTTGAATTTTCTGGAAATAGCCTCTGAAGATCTCGTCATTCTGGATGACTTTTGTGTACCTGGCAAACCATAAGAGATATACAAAAACTTACTGCACAAAAAATGTAGATCTCATTAAAAAACACAATTTATGTCATATACATTTTTTTATAGAGTTAATCATTTTCTAAATATTCCAAATTATTGGTTTCAATTTTAGCCACTTAAACTTTTCTCAAATGGGAAGATTTTGTTTACTCCTGGCAAGCAAAGTGATTGGAATTTCAATTGTTTCACATAGCGACCAGCTTTTAAAGATGAGACTATTGCTTTAACGTGTGCATTTTCTTATTTCCCTTGTACTTATCAGGAAGCTAGTAATAAGACTAATTCTGCTTATATTTATCTTGATTAACATAATGTACATAAAAGATTAACCTTTTGAATAAAAGTCAAAGGATATATGAATGGAAAACATTAGATTTTTACTTTCTCTACACATACTATGTATATAGTGTCTAGAGAATATATTGTATTGCACCCAAATATTCGATACCCAGATTTCACTGTAAATACCTGTTTTGAGACTCCCTGAATCCAAAAAATGCATTTTTAGAAACATGTCTATGGGTGTGGGCAGCATAGTTCAAATAAGAAAAGTCTGTTAAATACCAAACTTGGATGTCATATGATGATTTTCTAGAAAATCCCTCCACCTCAAACTACCCTATACCTGGAAAATTTTTTGAAATTTTTTATTTTCTCAAAAATGGCTCTAACAATTTTGATTAAAATATTGTATATTAAAGATATTCATGTGACAAATAAAATATATATCCTGAATTTAGTAGGAATAGCCTATAGACATCTTTATTTTGAATGAATTTTACAAAATGTTGCATAACTGGTAAACCATGAGGGATAGACAAAAACTTACTTAACAAAAAATGTAGATCTCATTAAAACATACAGTTTATATTATTTACATTTTTTCATGGAGTTAACTGTTTTTTAAATATTCCTTGTTATTGGCTTCAATTTTAAACTTCTGGCCATACAAGCAAAGGAACTTCAATCACATAGCAATCAGCTTTTAAAAGATTTAACTATCTGTTTAGCCTATGATACTCCCCTATTTCCCCTCTACCTACAAGGAAGCAAGTAATAAAATCATTTCTGCTATTTTTTTCTTGATTAACATAAAGTTAATAGAAGAATAAGCGTTCTAACAATAATTTATAGCAGAGATGTAGAGAAAGTCATGTGAATGGAACACATCAGGTTTTTTAAAAGTGGATTTCTATAGATGGCTTTGAAAATCTACGTTTCCGTATGACCATGAGAAAAAATCTGATGTGTTTCAATCATATGGCTTTCTCTATATCTCTGTAATAAATCATTGTTAAAATGCTTATTCTTCTAATTATTCATGCTTATCAAGATAAAAATTACCAGAAATTGTCATATTACTTGCTTCCTTATAAGCAGAAGGAAAGAAAGGAATACACTAGACTAAAGTGATAGTCAATCAAATTGTTTAAAAGCTGGTTGTCATATGGTTGAAATCTGTTTCTTAGCTTAGCCAGGAATTTACAAATTCCCATATGAGAAAAGTTTTAAGTATTTTAAACTGAAACCAATAACAAGGAATAACTCAGAAATAGTTAACTCCATGAAAAAAAATGTATATGACATAAATTGTGTCTTTTAACAAGATCTACATCTTTGTTTAGTAAGGTTTTGTCTTTCTCTGATAGTTTACTAGTTATGCAAAATTCATTCAAATAAAGCAGTTTTCAGAGGCCATTACCAAAAGATTCAAGATATACATTTTGTTTGCAATGTATATATCTTTAATATACATTATTTTATTTAAAATCATTAGAGCCATTTTGAGAAAATCAATTTTTGTTCAATTGTTTCCATGTAAAGGGTAGTTTTGAGTGGGGGAATTTTTCTCAAAATCTTTGTGTCACATCTTTTAGTAGTTTACTCACTTTTCATTTTTTAGTTTACAGACATATGCACACACACACGCCTTTTTCTACAAATACTTTTTTTTGATTCAGGGGACCCTAAAACATGTATTTCTGGTGAAATCTCAGTATCAAATTTTTGGGTGGAGTGCAATACCTTCTCTACCTATGTACCTTGTAGTATGTAGAGAAAGTAAAAATTAATAGCAAACTATCACTTGTCAAAAAAATAGAAAATTCAAAACAATAAAAAGAAATATCTACGAAAGTTAACAACATAAATAACTATTTGTTGTCCTTTTTATTTAGTAAGATCTTGTCCATCTCTTATGGCTTACATTATACAAAAGTAATTCAGAATGAAGAGACTTCAAGGCTGTTTCCAGAAAATTCAAGATATGTTTATTTGATATGAAAACATCTTCAACATATGATACTATAATCAATTGTTAAGAACCATTTTTGAGCTATGAAAATTAATGAAAACTATTCACATAAGAGGGTAGGTACTTTAAGAGTTTGGCATTTAGCCAAATTTGCATTTTTTAGTTATACGTTTCACAGACACACACACACACATGCATAGGCACAATTTTTTCTAAAATTACTTTTTTTTTGGATATCATTGCCTCAAAATGTGTATTCTCAATGAAATCTCAGTATCAAAATGCAATACTTTCTCTACTAAGTAAGCAATAGAGAAAGTAAAACTCTTTGTATTCTTTGGAAAAATTATAAACCTTGTAAATATGTAAACTGCAAATGTATTCCAAATAGGAATAATCTGAAACTTAGATCGACTTCTGCCAAGTAATAATAATAATGAAAATGATGATTTTCATGATGATGGTGATGGCTGTGGTTGTGATAGTGATTGTAATCATAATAAATTGTTATATAATATTAATAACATTGTAAATTATTATTACTTACGGAGATTTTTCTAAAAATGCTATTGTTTTAATTTAAATATAATAATTATAATATTCAATTTCAAAAAATATACTTCCCATCATTAGGGTAGTGAGAAAAATATTAATGGGGTATATAGGGATTTATTGTTTATACAATTTACATAAAATCAAATAATAAATATGAATTAATCCTGAATTTACATATTAAGAGAGGTCAATTTCACATTCATAGATCAAGTCCAGCAATTGGAATTAAAACTTGATACTATTACTAATATTTTTAACAAGGAGGGTTCCAGTCCCCAATCCTGCCCCCTGGCTATGCCTCATTTCTTCTGAAATATAGGTATGGCATTTAAGGCTGAAATACAATAATTCCTCTTCTTATTACAGTTAAGTATTTGAGAAAGTAAAGAAAAGAGATCATATTGCCTAATTTGACGATTTTCAGAAAAAAAAATGTAAATAGTGTAATATGGATTCACTTTATAATAATATAACTATAAGGAATACTTGGGGCTTCACAGTGCATCAAGTCATATGGTTTAAGATTTTATTTATTTTTGATTAGGTAGGTAGTCTTTCACCTCTTTTTATTATGTCCTGTTCTTCAGTGCATTTAAATTAGAGGTGGAACGACTAAAATTACAAGATTTGTCCTTGAGCGCTACCAGGCCGGCAGTCAATCGGAGTGCTGCTGTGTTAACATATTGCCTTCGTGCTTAACTGGGGAGTAACGCGCTAAGTGATTCCGTCTCTCATAAATACTACTTGCGCTAAGACAAAATATTTAAATTTTGCAAAACATAATTCACGAGGAAGATAGTGAATAATGTTCGTAGCAGAACCGTAAAAACCACAGATGTTTAGCTCAAATAGTTTTCATAATACACATGAATAAACATTATGTTGCTAGTCAGATTTTCATGCTTAGTGTGCGAGTGAGAGCGAAAATGCAAAGAGCGACCTGGCAACACTGAGCACGATAACGCATTGTTCGCTGCAGCGTAGAACTCTTCCCATTTGAAAAAAAACATTACAATATTATTCAACTTTACTGTGAATGATGGTACCTACTGTTACACAGAGAAACTTTCGATTTGGATATCTATCATTATCAAATCGCTGATATTTTAGAAATGTAAATAGATACCTACACGAAAGCAAGTTGATAGCTATTTTTTTAAATACTTATATCAAAATATAATATTTCTCTGGCATTGATGGCATTCTATATATGAGCAACTTAGAAGAATGGAGAGAATTCACCCTATTTCTCTGTCAATTCCAACCCTGTCAACCAAAATAAGAAACTGCTAAAGATTCAAGTGGTTTAAGAAAGAGAGCGGATATAAAAAGAGTGCTAGAGCGGTGGAATAAATCGAACACAATATCTGTAAACGTTTAATGAGGTACTCCCATTTCCCAGAAGAAAAAAAAAATGCGGTCTTAAAAAAATGCGGGTACTGTGCACTTTCTTATCGTGCTTCCAGAAATACTAATTACACGATCAATATTCACTCATGCCTCGTTTCCGTAGTTTAAATGTTTATTTACTTAATGATATTGTAAACACCCACAGTTGTAATATGGAAATATATACAATTCTGCGCTAGAACAAATCTAAATATGTTTCTTTAATTTTTTAATGCGTAGAACATACCTATTAAAACTCAACGGGCGATAACGCGGTTTACCTAACTTTGATAATCACTTCCGGTGTATCTTGAGTTCCGTCTGTTGTAGAGACTACAGAACAGAGCCACATTGGAACAGACCTGTCAAACACTAAAGGTCCAGGGCGATTGGTGACATTTACTAGGTTTCGATAGTACACTCTTAACAACATTTGTAAGGAAAAGGCTGACAGTGCCAGGTAAGCTGCATTTATTTCTTAAGCAGATGAGTTTAGAAATATAACTGAAATTAGATCACGGAATATATCGATGTGAAATGATTGCATTGAACGGGCCATAACCTTCATGACTGTACGGTCATGTATGAAAATAAATTCATAAACAATACATACATGTATGCATATATCTGCCAGGTTAGATGACGCTTTAATTATTAAATTGCCTTCGGGTGCTTTTTCGTTTCCTGTCATCTTCAAGCGTATCATTTGTTTTACTTATGCGCCAGTTGCATCCTAGTGCAAATGGGCCGATCGACAGCATTATGCTCATTCCAATTGTCTGACTTTGTGAAAGCGATGTGAGTTAAAATAACTACAACAAGCACTCAAAATATGACCTTCAGTCTTTGTTGTATTTGTCATTAGATTTAGAAACGTGTTCAGGGAATGAATTATGTCAAAGTAAAAAGTGCACATTTTCTTTAATCAGCTAGAGTTTTATGCAATTGCATAAAAGATGTACAGCTTTGCATAAAATTGTTACAATACTAGGTTAGGTTCAGTAAATAGCAAACCAGCGAATAAAGTGTCAGTAATGTGTATTAGTAATTATAATAGGTGTTTGTTTAGTGTCACTATTTCAGTCCACTATTTTCTTTTTGCCTGTTATGCCCTCACTGCCCTTTCCCTGTGGATTTTCTGTGAATGTTTGTAATTCTAGATAAGTAATATAAGTTAGGTAATAAAATTAATTTCCATTTTTCTTTCTCAAGTGCATTTGCCTTATATTACAAGGTTTGAGCATTGAAGAGACAATTAGGAGGATATGTAGTTTCATATTGAAATATTAAATTTTGATTTTGTGACCTTGACTGGGATGAGAGTCTCATCTTAGACTGGTTTTCCATTAGAGCAATGGGTTATTAAACAGAAATTGGGCTACTCTCTAAATTAAACAAATTGTGGTTTAATTGATAGATTGTTATATACTGATTACATTTTCATCAATCTTAGTCCATTTTCCATAATCATGTACTTTAAATTTGCAAATGAACTCGGGGTTAATGTGGATCCCACTCAGCTGAGCTTAGCATAAAAATAATTGAAACAGTATTGCAAGTTTACTTTGACTACAGAACAAACTTATTCATTTTCCAAGGTTAGGATGCACATGCCGTTTAATGTAAACCATATTACTATATACATTATGTTTCAAAAGAGCTTGATTTTTGAGTAATTTGAAACATTTTATTGCTTTCTAGGACTTAGAATATTTTTGTGACTGCAAAGGTAAACATGCAGATTTCAGTGTTCCAAAAGGTGTGATCTCATGTGTTAATTATTCTGTTTAATGGAACAGAGCTATGTTTAGACCAATAATATTCAAGGATTTGATCATGTAATATGCACATATATCATATTGGCAATTTTTGTTGGTTTACAAGAGTTATAGGGGTTGTCATAGGTTATTTTGGTGTAATTGGCAGCATACTTGTTTAACTGTAATTATGGCCCACAGACAAGGCTGTGTGCACATTTTTAAAGCAGCTGTAATTTTGTATCTGCCTAATTATTTAAGGTAAGTTGTTGGCATAAATATTTGGTTTAACATCTGCAGCGAATGGCAGGGACTTCTGGTTTTGAAATTTGCATGAGTTTAGGTAGGTTTAGGATTGAAATAACACGTATCAGCAAATTGATTTAAAATGAGTATGAGCTGATCTGAGATCTCAGGCCATAGCAAGTTGCAGAAAATGACAAGGCACTCTGGTTTAGAGATGTGTGTGAGGTTAGGTTTAGTGTATGTGCATATGAACTGGGTCAAAATGAGGGATATTGAATGACCCGTGTGAAATAAGTACTAAAACTCTGACATGTTACATGACTTTTTGTAGTTGCTCTACAAACTTATTACAAAAGATTATTCTTCTTTCTATGCAATGCTAATCAAGATAAACATTAGCAGGGTGTACTTATTACTTAGATCCTTATAAATAGAACTAGGCTAAAATGATAGTAAAATGTTTTAAATCTGTTTGCAATTGTCATTGCAAATCGCTTCTTTTTTGGCCAGGAGTAGTAGAGCAAATGAAATATGGACACTTCCTGTCTGAGAAAAGTTTAAGTACTACAATTGAAATTAGTAACAAGGAATACCTCAAAAATGCTAAACTCCACGAAAAAAGTGTATATGACATAAATTTTGTATTTACGAGGTTTATTTTTTGTGTAGTAAGTTTTTGTCTATCTCTTACGGTTTACTAATTATGCAAAATTCTTCCAGAATAAACGTCTTCAGAAGCTATTACCAGAAAATTCAAGATATACATTTTATTTGTGATGGAAATGACTTTTAATATGTGGTATTTTAATCAAAATCGTTAAAAAAACCATTTTTGAGAAAAACATTATTTTCAAACATTTTTCCATGTAAAGGGTAGTTAGGTGTGGGGGGATTTTCCTGAAAATCTTTGTGTTGCATCCTTGGAAGATACCAAACTTAAATACAGAGTTTGGTATTTAATTATCTTTTTGTTTTTGAACTATGCTGTCCACATGGACACATGCGTGGTGAAATCTCGGTATCCAATTGGAGTACAATACCTTCTCTAACCATAATGTACATTGTACATACAGAGCTAGAGAAAGTAAAAATGAGTTTATGAAAACAATTTCTAAATGTTTTTGAAACAGCAATGAATTAAGGTTTTGAAAAACAAAAACTCTGAAATCCATTCTGTCTTTACTTTTAACTTTTAGCTAATCTTAATTTAGTAATTGATAGCATGATTTGCTGTGTGCTATCCAGGGGGGGGGGGGGGGGGGAATAAAAATGATGTGTTATTTATGGACGCTCTTTAACTGCTGTGGTTCTCAGCGTCCCATTCTAAATTGGGCATGAAAGACCGGTTAATTTTGCTCAGAGGCCTCTCTATCAGGCTTGAGGTTCTTTTACGTGCCGTAAATCTACGACACAGGACCAACGGCTTTACTTCCCTTCCGAAGGAAGCCATGCTAAGGATTTTTACACCCAAAAAAATCCATCGTCCTCTGCCGGGTTTGAACCCGCGACCTTGGGTATATGAAGTTAGCATGGTAACCACTACACCACAGAGGGCGACTCCAGGGGGGGGAGATAAGTTGTATTTGTCAATGTTTGTGTGGTTTTGCTATGATTCCTGGCACATAAAAGCTTCAGTTCAAAGTTTATCTCGTCAGGATCAAATTTCACATGTACTGAATATAGTAAGTGGACCAAAATCAATTTTGATAACTGTACATAAATGTTCTCAGAAAAGGAAAGTGGCTCTTCATTTGTAGGAGACACATTAAGGCTAAAATGTGTTCTAATATGTCAAAGAAATTATTTTATGAGTTCCAAAAGCATTTTCAGGGTTAAATACATTTGTAATGATTTTCTTGCAATGTGTGTAGAAGAAGGTTGCGCAAAGGCACCAAGCAATGCTGTGGTGCAGTAATATTGGTGTGAGGAATCAGCAGGTACTATCACTTGCAGGAGTATGATGAGGTAGCATTACTCATTGCTGATATATGGTAGACTTTGTGACAGTGATGTGCTTTATCAATTGAAAATTAGTTGAGTAGATTTTGTAACACTACATCACTTACTTTTTATTTTGGAAACATGTTTCACAAGCCATGTGTTTCCGTTGTCAATTCCTTTGGTCGACTGCCAGCATTGCTTGCTGTGGTGGTTGTCTCTGTCCCCGGTGATGGTTTGATGAACCTCTGAATCAGTAGGTCGCCTGGCAGGATTTCAAAGTTGAAAACATGGTTCTTGTTTTTCCAAATATATATGTTTTCCCAAACTTTTAATTCTGTCTTCCATGTGGTGTTTTTGAAAATTTTTGGGTTTCTATTTATGGTGTGTTTCTTTTTCCAAAAATGCCAAGCTACTGCGGATTTGTGTTCCTGTTTGAATTTAATATTTCTGTGGTGTTCTTTTGCTCTTGTTTTTATATTTCTTTTTGTTTGGCCGATGTAGATTTTTTCACAAGTCATTGCAGTTGAACTGATATACTCCTGGTTTGTTTTCCCGTGGGATATCATCTTTTAATTTAGAATTTAAAATATTTTTTTATGGAGTAATTGTTTTTAGGGGCTAGAATGATATTATGTCGTTTGAAGCTCCTCTGGAATTTGTAGAAATTTGTAGGGTGGTACGTAAACTTCTTGTAGATCTTGTTTTCTTTCTGGTTTTGAGTGAATGTACTGACTTCTTTAATTCTCTTCCTATTTTTGGCCTTATTAACTTTTTTGTACACCAGTTCTGCCCGGAATCCATTCTCTGTAGCTATATCTAATATTTTAGCAGGTTCACAAACAAACAAAAAGAAATATAAAAACAAGAGCAAAAGAACACCGCAGAAATATTAAATTCAAACAAGAACACAAATCCATGGTAGCTTGGCATTTTTGGAAAGAGAAACACACCATAAATAGAAGCCCAAAAATTCTCAAAAATATCACAAGGAAGACAGAATTAAAAGTTTGGGAAAACATATATATTTGGAAAAACAAGAACTGCGTTTTCAATTTCGAAATCCCACCAGGCAACCTACTGATTCAGAGGTTCATCAAACCACAACCGCCACAGCAAGCAATGCTGGCAGTCGACTAAAGGAATTGACAAGCATATGGCTTCTGAAACATGTTTTCCAAAATAAAAAGTAAGTGATGTAGTGTTACAAAATCTACTCAACTAATTTTCAATTGTTAGCATTACTCATTTTATTGTAGTTGGGATAGTAGATGGTAAGGTGTAAAGCTAAGTTTATCACATGGAGAACAGGAGGTGGTGAAGTCCTTCTCTGAATTAACACTATTTCTTGGATAAGAAGAAGTTTATTCAGTTGGAGAAGTATGTACATAAGAGACAATGATGATGATGGGAAATGCATAATATAAAAGGATAAAATATAGATAGAAAGGAAAGACAGGTATCCACTGGCCAGGGAGAAGAGGTTAGGAAAATTGTCTATCCAAGCATAGCTTTTCGCTTGCTCCGCCATTGACACTCTCCTAATGTCTCATTTCCACCGCCTCTTCATGCTACCCCAAAGTTGCACTCTGAGCCATCTGACACAATCATAGCTTTGGCTGATCTTATCCTAAGTCATGTGTGTAACAAAAATCACATGATTGTTTTTCATTCTACCCAGCAGAACTGACCTTTCCCCATATTGGTATAATTAGTATCGCTGTTTGCTACAAGGAAGTTGATAGTGGCTGGAAACAACTATTTACTTAAGATATATACACTTTGCTGTGATCCTAGACTTCCTTCTTTCTAGTGTTACATACGTTGGCTTCATCTCATTTTTCTCAGAATTAACAATAATATCCCTATTCTCCTTTACTTAACTACTTAAATTGTTTTCCTTATTACACATTATATAACAAACCAATATAGTGTGTGTCATTTTCAGTTTTAAAAAGTTAAGTTTTCAATGCAGCGTTTTGTTATGTGGCAGAATCATCTTGCTCTTGCCACTCTCCCTCATACTCACAATAATAAGGATAATAAGATGCACCCAAGTCACCATATAGTTAATGCTTTTATTCTGTGAATCACTATGTGTTAAAGTTTTGAAACATGTGACCATGGGCTAGCTGAACAAAGTAATTGAGTTTCATTTACTTACTTTTATTCCTTTCATTTTGTATATTACTTTCTCTACGCACACTATCAAAGTTGTACACAGTAGGTAGAGAAGGCATTGTATTCCACCCAAAAATTCAATGTAGAGATTTCACCAGAAATGTGTTTTGAGGTACCAGAGTCCAAAAAAGGTATTTTTATAAAAAGGTCTGTGTGTGTCTGTGAACCTGACAGCTCAAAAATGATAAGTTGGTAAAATATCAAACTTGGTAATTAAGTTTAGTATTTTCCAGAGCTTCAACATGAAGATTTTGAGAAAAATCCCCCCCACCCCAAATTACCCTTTACGTGGCGCAATTTTCGAAAATTTTGTTTTTCTCAAAAATGGCTGTGATGATTTTAATTAAAATATCAAATTTTAAAGATAATTTACCTGAAAAATAAAATATATATCTTTCATTTTCTGGGAATAGTCTATGAAGACTACTTTATTCTGTACAATTTTTTTCGGAATTTTCATAACTGCTAAACTGTAAGAGATGGACAAAAACATACCACACATAATATGTAGAGCACATTAAAGTACACAACTTATGTTATATACATTTTTTTTTTTTTTTTGGTGGAGTTGATTGTTTTTGAGATATTCCTTGTTTTTGGTTTCAGCTTCAAAAAACTTATACTTTTCTCATACAGGAATTTATCAACTTCTATCCATACAAACAAAGAAACTTCAGTCACATAGCAACCGGCTTTTTACTGTCTCTTTAACCTATGGTACTCCCTTATTTCGCTTCTGCTAACAAGGAAGCAAGTAATAAGACTATTTCTACTAATTTTTTCTCGATTAGCATGTAGTAAATAGAAGCATAAGCTTTTTAACAATAATTTGTTGCAGAGATGTGGAGAAAGTCATGTGAATGGAACACATCAGATTTTTTAATAACTAAGCATCTCTCGTTAAAACACTGACAATGGCATAAACTCGTAATGTAAAACCCTTTGCAGTCAACTGTAGTTGTGTATTCTTGAAACATAATCGTAAGGAGCAGAGCTGTTTGTTTTGTAACATAAACTATTTATACTTCACAGTAACTTCACTAAAGGTCAATCTTCGAAGGAACAGTAGCTTGTATCTTCCTAATTACATTAAAACATCATGTCTCACCATGGTAGTAACTTTTACTGTGTAGTTTTTCTGTTATACCATTACAGAGCCACCAACCTTAGACTCAAGAGCCTGTTTCATCTCAAGTCTGGATACTGCTGAACATCATAAGTAACCAACAACTTGTTCCCTTTTTCAAATTGGAATACTTTTGTGGGTGAAACTGCATTTGCATAATCTGTATTTGATGTGCTTTTAATTCCATGCACATATTTGTAACATTCTTCCACATATCATTATTACATATGATGTCTTTTTCTGGAACGAATAGAATTTTGTGGCTGGTATCAATTATATAGCAAGTTCTGCAAAATTATGAACAGACTGCACCACAGACATTTTGCTCATTACTGTCTGCTTCATAAGACTTAGTCCTTCCTCATGTACCATCAACCACACCCTTGTAATGTGAGATGGCAAAATACTTCCATTGAAAGTGGCTTGCATGTTTCTTAGCGAGTTCCTTTTGAAGAAATACCATAAATTTTGTCCTTCAGATTTGAAAGCACATCTATTTTTTATGAAGTACTTGAGTTTTCTGTCATCATTTTTTCCACGTTGAAACAGCTTTTACAACAGCCTTGCCAACAAAAAGGGTTTACGTAATCATTACATGATGATTGTTGACAAAATATATGAGAATGATAAATATTCATAGTCTTCAGTGTTTTCACAAATTAACCACTTCTTTTGGTCTGCAGGAAAACAAATTTTTCAGTCTTAATTTACAGAATAATGAAAAGCTAACACTAGTTTCAGAATCATTTTCCTTGAATAGAGCACATGCTTCTCTAAACAATGAAAGGAGATAATTCTTTCTTAATTTTATCTTTTGCTCATTTTTCGATATGGTAATTTCATCTTGCTTAGCAGAAGCAATACTATGCGCACACCTTTTTTCCAGGTGCTAATTTTGTGGAGAATTAAGAGGCGAGAGCTTGTCTGCCTGTCTTTCTACAGTGTTCTCAACCAAAGAAACCCTCTTTGAGGCCTCAGTCTTAAGGTGAATAGGTTAAATATTCTACTGGAAACAAGTGAATTATTAAACAAATCACAAGGTGCATGTATGTACATGAACTCTGAGATCTACAGGCAGAATAAAACCTTAGTATTGAAGCCACTAGATATTGGGGTGCCTAGCATACTTCATGTCCCAGTGTTATCTCTATGCTGTGCTTCGGTAATGGTGCAAAACCTGCTGAAGAAACAAACACCCTAGAAAAGATGCATGCCTAGTATATACAATATCAGGATGGAAAAGGAATTCAATGGCTGTCCAGCATACCATTCAGAGCAGCATTCTATACTTAACCCAGTATCTATGGCAAGTTTGGAAATTATAGCTACCTTCTTATTAGAAGAGTGGGGCAAAACGTGCAAAGACAATTTCCTTAACAATTTGCCAGAGATTAATTATCGCTAATGCATTGTAAATGTTACGACTTCTTTTATTATGGTTTAGCAGTGATCTTTTGTTTCATAATCAATAAAAATAATTTTTGATATCTTTAAAGTGTGAATCTACCATCCAAATTTACCATCTTTTGAGCAAAACTAGCTTTATTAATTGCAAATATTAAAATCCATTGTAAATGATAATACAAGAACAATTACATTACCAATGTATGGCTTCACATAAAATATCCTTTCCAGTTTATTAGATAATTAAAAATAAATGTTGAGTTGAAGAATAACACATTGATCAATTAGTGCATGATGTACAAGGAGACCCCATGTGTGTTCTGAGGAGAATGACTTGTGTGTATCTCAAACATGATTCATTGTCATTTTCCTTTTGCTCAGGGGGCAGACTGTGAATTCTTGTTGGTTTCTTGAGATTCTGAAGGAATTTCACTTCTCAAAATATCAACAATTGATTGTTGCAATGATCTAAGGCTGTTTTTCACTATTAGCTTCATTTCACACTTGTAACTGTCATTGATGGCTGTGGTGAACACTCCTAGATCACTGGTGTCTGACACTGCCGGTATTGCCAACTGATTAGCAAGTGAAATGGACCATATTTTTCAGACCATAAGGCACCTTAACACTACAATAAGAATCACCCTTAATTTTGTTATGAAAAGTTTGAAATAAAACTATTTTTAAATTCTCTCTTCGTTCGTCCTGTAGGGGTGAGTTCATGGTTTCCGTGCTCATTCATTTTTTTCATTTGATTTTGTTGTTGTAGCTTAACGTTCATTTTGTCCATTCTTCTCACATTGAGACTGTATAATGATACACTTGCTATGGATACCACAAAATAAAAGGGGTGAGGAATGCAAATGTCCTTAAAGCCTCATACAGGGGTAGAAACTAAATTTTGTTAGTCTTATGGTACGAAAAGTATGGTATAAAAGTGGAAAAAATAAGATACAACTTACCAATTTTGTTTTTTTCATCCATGCTGTTTTCATCAAAATCAGGCACAAACTTATTTATAATTTCTTTCCACATATTCGTTTTCACCGCTTTGTTGCTATAGTCATGGCTTTTAATGTCCCAAATAGCAGTACTACTTTCTACTTCACTTATAAAATCTTTCATATTAATTAAATCTAAACTCATGGTTACAATGTGTGCAGTATAATGTAAAATGAATGTTTAGCCGTGCTCAGAAATGACTGTGTTGGCAAATCTGCAACACTGTGTCTGTGATCTGTGTCCCAGTGCAAACACACCAATTTAAACTAATGTATGTCTGGCGGTGACTGCATGAACACATGTGGCGAGGGTGAGACATTGCTGCATCTCAGTGACTCGGTGAGACAGTGTAGTGTCCCAGTGTGAATGCTCCAATTCAAACAAATGTTGACCATTTGTCACTGGTGATAATCACCAGTGTTCCAGTGTGAAACAAGCCTTAGTCATCATTAGCTATGGTGTCATTAGGTATTCAAAGAAAGAATAAAGACAGCATCACTGTACTGCACCTACCTTCCACAATGCGTCATATCACACAAACTGCATATGTGAACAATAAAATTAATTCATGAGCAATTTGAAACATTCCAGACTTGAATTGTAATCAGTGCAGTAACTGATGGTTGTAATTCTTCTGTTTGTTTTCAGAATAAATATTTTGTTACAAAACTTGCACTTTACTGATTTTTCTTTCCTTCTTTTTTTATTTCTTTCTTGCTTTTTTGTTACTGTATTTAAATAATATTTAGTTATGAAAAATATATATTACATTCATGTATTCTTCTGCATCCACTATGATTTATTTTTATACAAAAAAATTCTTGCAAAAGTTCTTGTCAATTGAAATGAACTTATGCAGAAATAAGGTTGTTACAGATTTCATTATAGGTAATAAGAAATAGTGATAACCTAGTGTTCAAAAATTGGACTTGAATTTCCATACTCGTTCCATGATATAACAAATGAATAGCACCAGCACTTTTAAAAAATGCAGGAATATTGAAATATGCTAACCAATAATACTGGATATCTCAAAATGCCAAAAACTTGTTTGAAATTGTGTGTTTTAAAATGAGCTACATTTTTTGTCCAATATAAGGTTTTGTACCTCTTTGTGATTTATCTGTTTGTAAAATGTTACAAAATTCCTCATATAGCATTGCTTAGATGCTGGCCTTTAATCCCAAGGTCACAAGTTCAGATCAATGGTTTTTAACTATGCGTAAAAGCAACAGTCTGATGTTGATAGATTTACTAGCATGTAAAAGATACAAAAAGTCTTCTGAGACAAAATTCTGCTACAACTGTGTCTCTGATATGATCCGGGCAATTGGCAGCATTGTTAACAATTTTTGTTCCCCCAACCTGAATGACGATTTAATGTGCTATTTTCAGAAAATTTAAGCTACACATTTTATTTATCATATAAATGTCTTATATATATAGTATTATAATTAAAATTCTTAAGAACCATTTTTCATATAAAGGGTAATTTGATGGCAAGGTTTGAATATCTTTGTTTTTCATCTTTAGAAATACTGAACTTAATGCCAAATTTGATATTTATCAAATATTTAGTTTTAAATTATGCTGTCCAGCCGCTTAGATGTGTATATATTCATGTACACTTACCTTTAGGAATTCTTCTTCTTTATTTTTCTTTTACTTTAAAAAGACTTTAAAATATGTATTTTGACTGGTCTCTGCATAAAATTTTGGGTGAAATGTATTGGTACCTGGTAGAAATAAAAAATAAAAATATGTAAGCTTATTTCACTTTTTTCGAAGCATTATAAACAATATGCAAAACAATATCTAAAGCTATTATATTCACATCTAAAAACCATGTTCTTCCTGATTTAAAATGAATGCATTTTAGTATGTAACGTAACTCCATGGCACACATTCCACAAGGGATCTTGGCCTACCACCCAGCCACTGCATCCCCCATCTCGACTCAAAGGCATCATGAATGGGGTGCAGTGCTGAAGAGTGAGACATGATCTGCACCTCTGGTCCCTCCTGGCCGGTTGATGTCTTCTCAATCAGGGGCCACCACTCCTCAATCAAGTAGCTATTCAATTGACCGCCCTCCAGGGACCGCACAAGAATGAGTGCACCCTGGACCAGGTGTCCCAGCATAGCAAGCAGCTGAACTACCACTGTGCTAAGGAAATAATCCACATTTTAGTACCGAAATGATATTTCTCTTTAAGAAGCTGCAGCACAGCTTTCATATTTTGACAAAATGTTTAGGCCTTTAGTGATACGTTTCCAGTATTGTCCATAAATTTGATTAGAATAATTGGTAATCGATCCAATTTAATTTTTATTTGTTGTAGATATATTTGTACATATGGTTTTGTCATCACTTACAAACTAAATAGTATAAGAAATATACAGGTATAATAAAATGCAGTTGTCCTAATACAATATGTGCTAAATAAGAGTTAAGAAAGTCATTAATGTTATAAAATTTGTGTATTAATAATAATTTATGCACTTTTAGATTTAAAAATGTTTCCTGGCACAGTTTTCAACGATCTAGGTATCTTATTATATAAAATTATTCCTTTATGGGATACACTATTTAGAGTTTTATTAAATTGGGGTATTGCTTCAGTTATTCAAATACTATAGGCATGATAATCCTTATTTCTTTTAAAATATTGCATATTCTATGAATAAAGGAGACTGTTTCTAGGATATATATGCAAGGTAATGGAATTATATTAAACTCATCCAAAAATAGGCTTACTTGGATTATGAGGTGATATCCATTTCACTATTTTTAAGATTTTTCTTTTTGAATATTGCAATTGATTGGTTAGAACTTCCCCAAAGGGGTATTCCATATGAAATTATTGAGTGTACATATCCAGAGAATACCACTCTCATTAACTCTTCACTAAAAACTTTGCTTAACATTCTTATTGCATAAGTTAAATGATTCAATTTATTACTAAGAATAAGAATATGATCTTTCCATGTTAATGTAGCATCAATTTTAATAATACCTAGGAATTAAGTATATTGGTGGCTTATTGCAACATTTTCAACAAGTATTTGGAATTAATTTATGAGGCTTGGGTGCATTTCAAGATTTAAGCAGCTTGATTTATTAACATTTAAAAACAATTTATTATAATTTAATCAATTGTATAATTTTGAAATTGAATCATGTTTAGTCTGTTGTAGTAAAGTTTGACAATGATTTTTATACACAAAATTTGTATCTCGGCAAATAAAACAGTATTAATAGGAGTCATGTATAATGGAAGGTTATTAATATAAATAACGAAGAGTACTGGCCCTAATAAGGAGCCTTGAGGAACCCCACGCTCTACTGTTTGTAATTTTGATTGTATACTATCAATTTTGACTAATAAGCTCTATTGATAAGATATGATCTAAACCAGTCATTAACAACACCTCTGATGCCATAGTTGTCGAGCTTATTTAATAAAATGCTGTGGTCCACTGTCTCAAATGCCTTAGATAAATCAACGAACAATCCTAAGACCTGTTCATTCTTATCTTTTGCATTAAAGACTTCTTCTAGAAGAAATAGTTTTTTATATATATTGACTTGCCCTTTTGAAATCCAAACTGTGATTTAGAGATTATACTGTACTTTAGTAAAAAGGGTACTAATCTGTACATGATTTTTTCAAGTATTCAAGTATTTTAGAAAAAACACAGAGTAAAGAAATGGGTCTATAGTTTTCAACACACATTTTATTAACTTTATTAAAACTGTGAACAATTTTAGCCAATGTAAAAACGTTAGGAAGACAGCAGAGCAAGGGACATATTGCAGATATCTGATAATGGTTTTAGCAGATAATTTCCACATGCCTTGGCAAGAGAATCGGGTATATCATCATAGCCACTACAATTTTTACTTTCTCTATACGTACTATGTACATAGTGTATAGAGAAGGTATTGCATTGTACCCAAAAATTCGATACCGAGATTTCACCAGAAATACATGTTTTGAGACCACCTGAATCCAAAAATAGCATTTTTAGAAAAATGTCTGTGTATGTGTGTGTGTGTCTGTGGGCAGCATAGCTCAAAAACAAAAAGACCGTTAAATACCAAACTTGGTATTAAAGTTCAGTATCCTCCAAGGATGCGACACAAAGATTTTCAAGAAAATCCCCCCCACCCCAACTACCCTTCACATGGAAAAAATTTCGAAAATTTTGATTTTCTAAAAAATGGCTCTAATGATTTTGATAAAAATATCATATATTAAAGATATATACTTGACAAATAATATGTATATCTTGAATTATCTGGGAATAGCCGCTGAAGACTACTTTATTATGGATGAATTTTACGGAATTTTGTGTAACTGGTGAACCGTAAGATATAGACAAAAACTTACCACACAAAAAATGTAGAGCACATTAAAACACACAATTTGTTACATACTTTTTTTCGTGGAGTTGATCATTTTTTAGATATTTCTTGTTTTTTGTTTCAGCCTTAAAAAACGTATACTTTTTTTCATACAGGAATTTGTCAACTCCTGTCTATTACAAACAAAGGAACTTCAGTCACATAGCAACCATCTTTTGCTATCACTTTAACCTATGTTACTCCCTTATTTCGCATCTATTTACAGGGAAGCAAGTAATAAGACTATTTCTGCTAATTTTTTCTAATTTAGCATGAAGTAAATAGAAGCATAAACTTTTTAACAAAAATTTGTGGCAGAGATGTAGAGAAAGTCATGTGAATGGATTACATCAGATTTTTATTTTTGAAACCGTTAATAAATTGTTGAATTTCTTTTTCTGTGTTTGTAAATAAATAAAGTGAGGCATGATTATTTATAACTTGAGGTAAAGTTAGGTTATCAGAAAGTGGAGGCATGGTTAAGTTTTCTTCATAATGAAACACTCATTTAGAATTAAAAGTAAAAAAAAAAAAAATTGAATCACATACATTCTTTATATCCTATAGCAAGTTTTATTTTAAAACATGATTCAGTGTCCATTTTATCTTTGTCAATCTTTTGTTACCCAAAACATGTATTTCTGGTGAAATCTCGATATAAAATTTTTGGGTGCAATACAATACCTTCTCTGTACACTATGTACATAGTATGTGTAGAGAAAGGAAAAAATTCTTGTTGATCAAAATTTATATTTGCTGATTTTCTGCATTGTTCATGCAAATTCTTCACATAGTGCTTGTTATTCTGCAGTAGAATCGTGATGTAATAGAATCTGGCTGCTGTGGTAAGTGAGTCTATCTGAAGAAGCAGAGGCCTGAGTGCTTTTCATGTGTGGCTGTTTTCAAGTGGTTAGATCAAGTGTTCACAAGTTCATAATTTCACCTACTTACTTGTTGAAGTAATTTAGTGGACTGATATAAACCAAACCTTACTACTGGACATCACACTATAAATAGTTTTATTTTTTTCCATAAGTGGATTGAAATTAATTTTCATTTTTTAGAAGCAAATGAAAATATTTTGAACTAAATTTTTTCTTACAGTTGCTGCCTACTTTGCAGAACCTCTTGTTTTTGCAGGATTAGCCATCACTAAGGTAAATATTGGTATTATGCACTTTCTTTGTTTTGTATAAGTCTTTAATTCATTTTACTTGCATCATTGCTGTTTGGTGCATAAAAATGCTGCCTATTATCTCTTAGTACTAATATGTACATTAGAATGGATTATGCCGAGATGGTAGTGTATTTATATTTGGAATTTCAGCCTATCTGAAAGTTACTCCATTTTTCTGAATGCATTAAAATGTTAAAAAAAATTCTGGTTGCTAAGTAAGACAATCATACTTTTTGTAGCTCAATGCCCTTTAACTGGTTTTCATATTGGACAATGAATGAAATATTGCTCAAATGATCTCGGGGTCCATGGAGCTCAAAGTTACATTCATCTTCGCAGGATAAGGGAAAACCCTGTAAAAAATTTAAGCAGGCAACTCACCTAACTTGCAACCTCTTGAATGTGAGGCACGCATGCTACCCCATCACTACTGAGGCGAGTAATAACAAATGCGTTACCTTACTCGCAAGCAGAATCTGGATTTTCCTAATTATAACCTTTTAAAACGAGTAATGGTGTTTTACCTGGATAGTGGTAGCAAGGTAGTTTATCTATCTCTGTTGAACTACAGATTACAAAAAGTCTGCTATTCAACTCTAGCACTAGGGTTACAAAACTCAGAGCTCATTTTTACTTTCTACACATACTATGTTAATAGTGTATAGAGGAAGTATTGTATTCCACCCAAAAATCGGATACCAAGATTTCACTGGAAATACATGTTTTAGGACCCTCTGAATCCAAAAAAAGCATTTTCAGAAAAAGGTCCATGTTTGTGTGTGTGTGTGTGTCTGTCTGTGTGGACAGCATAGCTCAAAAACGAAAAGACTGTTAAATACCAAACTTGGTGTTTAAGTTTGGTATCTTCCAAGGATGCGACATGATTTTCAAGAAAATCCCCCCCACCCCTAACTACCCTTTATATAAAAAAATGTCCAAAAATTTTGATTTTCTAAACAATGGCTCTAACAATTTTCATTAAAATCCTGTATATTAAAGATATTTACTTACCTGATAAAATGTATATCTTGAATTTTCTGGGAATAGCATTTGAAGACCTCTTTATTCTGAATGAATTTGCCAAATTTTGCTCACTGCTAAACCGTAAGAGATGGAGACAGTAAGTGTCCGTTTTTCTTTTGTTTTACTCTTGGCCAAGCAAAGAAGCGATTTGCAATGACAATCGCATAACATCTTTTAAAACATTTGTCTATCAATTTAGCTTAATGTATTCCCTTATATTCTTCCTATTTATAAGAAACTAAGTAATGAGAACATTCTGCTAATGATTATCTTGATTAGCAAGGTGCAGAAGGAAGAATAATCTTATGTAAGAAGTTTGTAGAACAGTTAGAGAAAGCCATATGTGTATAACACATCAGATTTTTAAAGATATTGTTACTTGAAATTTGTGTGAATTTATACCTTTTATCACATTCAGTATAGTCCATCTATCTTGGTATGCAACATTGCAGTTTGTATCAGTACTACATATTCTAAAGGCATCAAATGTCTGGCAGTGTCATTGTAGACAAAGAGGTTTAACAAGGGAAGCTCTTTGGACAGAACTTGTGCAGAAAGCTATATAGGATGACATCTAAACAAAATTAGCTGCCTATTTCAATAGTAAAGTTTTGAAATCCAAGTTGGAATTCTGCAGTGACAAAGTGCTAGAAGTGCAGTCGAGCCACAGTGTTGCACGATTCACTCCATTCTCTTTGTTCTAAAGTATAGTTGGGGTTGTCCAATCACTTAGCTTAAATGGTTTAGTTCCTGTTGGATTATGGAACCTTGTAATTAAAACTAGCAGGCAACTTTTTGCAACTACCTATTTTATTATTTACTTTGTAATCAAAATTTACATAGTTTTCAATTTACCTATTCCAGTATAGGGCATGTCCACAAATCTATATGCTATCTTCAAATTACAAAAGAAAATATTAAAAATAATAAAGCAAGTTCCTATGAAAACTCCAAGAAAACAGTATTTAAGGAATTAAATATCTTACCTCTCCCTTCTATACATACACTTGAAACATTATGCTTCATTCACAAAAACAGGAACCTCTTTAAAACAAAATATGTATCATGCATACAATAACAGATCTTTGAACCATATACATACCACATCCTGCCGTACAAATAAGAGTCGCAGTAGCATTTCCCATTGTGAAACCAACGTGTGCAATATATTTACTTGGTCATTACAAAAAGACTGGTCTACAGCAAATTTAAACGTTCAATAACTAAAGCTCTCTTAGAGCATATACTCTTCAACATTCAAGAATTTAAAAATATATAAAGGTGAATAAAGATTATTATTATTTTTCAGCATAGAAATCTTCCTGATTGTTTATATCATACCTACTGATAATTAAAATACTAGAAGCTTTGTTCTAGAAAATTATTAGAAACACAATAAGAAGGCACCATCAACATTCATAATTAGTGAAACGGTATTCTTTGAATATCAGCACTAGCTAGATCTATTACTCATATTTTACAAGAAATATGCTAAGTTTTCTATTTACCAAACACATTTAGCATATTTTTGTAATGTCTGTAAAAATTATATTCCAATTTGAAAAGTGAGTCTAGAAGGACATGATAAGCACCAGCTTGAAATGTTTCAGCATTTCAAAGATTGAATACCATCAAATTTTAACCCATGGACTTAACTTGGAATTCAGCTTTTAGCGGGACAGCAGTCTGTACACAGATATAATATATAAATTATAGTCGTATAATTAAACATAGTTTAAAAGTAGTTTTTAGTCACTTATCAGGGAAATGAAGCATTGTTTCATGATGATGCAGCAGCAACAACAACACATTCACAAACTTAGTTTGATTAGGCACTTATAAGTTATTCAAATAAAACTTTAGTTTTCTTTTTTTGTTACTCATAAATATACGTACAAGTACTTTAATTTGTTCAATGAGACTGCTAAAGTAAATATGTTGGTCATGATTTTAAAATTAATGCTTTGAGTGAACTGGTAGAAACAAAGGAAGTAAATGCTAACTTTTAGCCTTACTGATAAAGAAATATAAATACTTACAGGTGCTGAACCATGAACATCAACAGTCCTTTTGCCATCATCAATGGTAAATTGTGATGAGGTTATTAATGCTCAGAAATTTTCCTGAAAGTACTTCGTTCATTTAAATGTAGAGTACAATTTTATTCCTTTACATGGTAAATGTAACCTCCCTTCTCCAAGTTAACAATTTTAACTATGGATAAAACAAAAAGAAGTAGGGTTGTCAGATCTCCGGGTGCTGCCTGGAGTGCCCGGGTTTGCAATGAATTCTCTGGGTGTATGGGCCAATAACTTTAATCTACAGGCTTGAATGTCACCTTACTCAAGAATAATTTTGGTTTGAATGTTAATATCTGATTGTAACAAAACACTATGTTTCTATTCTTATTCTGACAATTTTTCATTGTTGAGTCATGTTTAAAGAAAGTTAAGTTGCGGCTCATTCATTTCCACTTGTCAGCAGTTTACCAGTAATTATTGGAACACTCAGTTCGTGAGTGAATAGACTACCACTACCTTTCATAATTAAGATGTTCTGTGAAATGAAGAAGCGATATCTAAGTTTGCTTTGTGAAAAAAGGTTGCAGGACGAAAATTATAAAGAGTGGTTACAAAAAGTTGATAGTGACGAGTGTATGTGTAGGCAAGTGCTGAATATGCACTTTATTATTTTTATTTAGTTTGTATAGGTTCGATTAGAGGTAATGATAGGCTATTGGTGTTTGTAGTAGTAGTAAGTTCATTTTATTATGTTAGTAAAAATTGGACCATAATAATACAAAAAAATCTGTTTAACAATTTCAGTCCCCACTTACTCAAATATCCATTGCCCATTGGTTGGTCTCCGGGCCTATCTCAAGTACATTCTAACAACCCTAATTAGAAGTTGGACATAATTTTTGCCAACATTATTATAGCAGTGTTTGGATGAATATACATGCTTTTAAGGGATCATATCCTTTATGGTAACTACTGTTGCAATAATGAATTCTCTGATAGCTGCATAGTAAAAGTGGGAATTCTTTATGTAAAATTGCATTAATAATTTTACTTATACATCAGTAAAATAAAGGGAGGCATAACATTTGGGTATGTTGATGACATGAGTCATAATCAAGGGCCAGACTACTCAAGAGGCATAAAATAGGGCAATCAATTAAAAATCACACCTGGATATGGTAATAATTTATATTTGGTTACATTAATACCATATCAACCTGAAAAAAGACAGCATGCATAAATGTTGAAATAACAAATAGCAATTCAAATAACATAAAGTAACACTGTATGGTGAAAACATAGGTGAAATAAATAATACAAACTTTTTTGGAATGATCATGGACAAAAATTTAGCCTGGAAATGCCATGTAGTACACATCACCAAAAAAAATAAAGGCATATATGTAATGAGACAAATCAGTAAGACAATGGATAGCAAACAATAACACAGGTATATTATGTACTTATATACTTACACATTACCCTATTGGGAAATATTACACAAAAAGAAATGGAAAAAGTTTTTAAATTGAGAAAAAAAAGCTGTATGATAATAGGCAAAATAAATAATTATACCCTATAATATAGTATAAAAACTGTTGCACATAATTCATCAAAAGAATTGTAATATACATTCTTGTGATTTGAGAAATGATGATTACTTCAAAACAACACTAAGGAAAACGTGAAGTAATCAATCAATAAAAATTGTAGGAAGGGAATTATTCAATAAAATGTCAAGTAAAGAACATAAACCAAATAACAGAAATGATGAAAACCATAAAAAAATACTTGTCAAAATCATTTTATAGTATAGGAAATTTTAAATAAGGAAAGGCATGTAAAACTTCTGTATATAGTGCATATATATATATATGTAAATAGGTTACACTGATATATCCTATAAATGTATGCAAAGGAATGAAAATAAATGAATTGAACATATCTTTTAAAGTAATTGTGAAATAAAAGTTTTTAAAATAAACTTCACCCTTGGTGTGAAACATACTGAATGACTTAAAAATTGTGCACTTAGTATTCAAAAGCAGCCAGAGTACTTCAACAGCTAAGTAGTGACAGAGCTAACAAATTATATCTGAAACTTATTGGGCACTAGTTTAGGAAATTATATGATTATTAAAAGCTTTTGGCTATCATGGAATTTGATGACAAAAATCTTCACTGCAAAGCCCTAAAATAGCCATTTCTAGACAGGAGTAACTGTTTATAACTAGTCTCTTCTAGGTCATAATTTCTTTGCATTAGAGTAAAACTATTATTTCTATTGTGTACCACCCAATGAAAAACACAGACAATAATGAGTGTGAAAGTTTAAGTTCATTTCCTTTGCCTAATCTGGGTGTGGGAGAATATCACTGACTTCTGGAAAATGATACTGTTACTAGTTATTTGACATC
Source organism: Hymenopus coronatus (assembly GCA_030762935.1). Lineage (NCBI taxonomy): Eukaryota > Metazoa > Arthropoda > Insecta > Mantodea > Hymenopodidae > Hymenopus > Hymenopus coronatus. Next base: position 21,078,822 of record CM060885.1, read on the forward strand.
AATATACAATACTCATTTTATAAAAGTTTTTAAAGACAATAGCTTCTACACTACATTATTATTATTACATAAAAACTTTCTTTGTTTAGAAAAACAACTACTAAAAAATCTGATGTGTTCCATTCACATGACTTTCTCTACATCTCTGCAATAAATTATTGTTCAGAAGCTTATTCTTCTATTTACTCCATGCTAATTGAGAAAAATTAACTAAAATAGTCTTATTACTTGTTTGCTTGTAAGTAGAAGAGAAATAAGACAGTACCATAGGTTAAAGTGATATTCAAAAGCTGGTTGCTATGTGACCGAAGTTTCTTTGTATGGACAGGAGTTAAAAAATTCCTGTATGAGAAAAGTGTGGTTCTTAAAGCTGAAACTAATAACAAGGAATATCTAAAAAATTATCAACTCCATGAAAAAAAGGTATATTTTTTGTGTAGCGAGTTTTTGTGTATCTCTTACGGTTTAACAGTTATGCAAAATTCAATACAAAATTATCCAAAATAAAGTAGTCTTCAGAGGTTAGTCCCGGAAAATTCAAGATATATATTTTATTTGGCATGTAAATATCTTAGGATATAAGAGATTTTAATCAAAATCGTCAGTCATTTTTGAGAAAATCAAAATTTTCGATTTTTTTTTTCATGTAAAGGGTGGTTAGGGGTTGAAAATCTTCGTGTCTAACCAGCAAGTTTGGTATTTAAGGGTCCTTTCATTTTTTGAGCTATGCTGCCCACATACGCACGCGCGCACACACACACTGGTCCTTTCATTTTTTGAGCTATGCTGCCCACATACGCACGCGCGCACACACACACTCACATGCACACACATTTTTCTAGCTTTTTAGATTCAGGAGATCTCAAAACATGTATTTCCAGTGATATCTCTGTGTCAAAATTTTGGGTGCAATACAATACTTTCTTTATACACTATGTACATAGTACGTGTAATACTTTCTTTAAAAAGCCATTGTTCCAATTTACTTCCAAGTGTATTGTCGCTGCATCGCTTAATTTGTGGTAAAAGTTCATTACTTTTAAACTAAAGTAATTATATGAGGGTTATTGATTTACCTAAAACATACATATGGTGGATTGATATTGTTGCTCAAGTTGTTTTTATATTTATGTATCGCAGTATCTCATTTCACTATTGGTAATTGTCTAGGTTTTCCTTCATATTCTGAAGGTTTGCCAAAAGAAAGCATTTATTACAAGGAGCTATTCCACCATAGTAGTTTAATCATAATGTAGGTTTGGGTGACAAAATATTCTTTGTGTATTCTCGCACAGAGTTTATTTCTGAAGCAAAAATAATACATACTATTAGACTGCCTCCGTGGTCGAGTGGTCAAGCTGACTTCTCACCCGGAGGTATCGGGTTCGATTCCCGGCTGGGGCAGGGAATTATTCTCTATCCCCCACAGAGTCTGGGAGTGAATGTGTGTGGGGTTGAGGAAAATAAATTAAAATGATTTAAACCTACAGAAACTCGTTTCAACTGCAAAGCCCTGATATGACCTTAGATGTTAAAGGAGGCTATATAAATGAAAAAAAAAAAAAGAAAGAGAACATACTATTAATATGGGATTTCCAGTTTAATATAATATCCAAAATATAATTGTTCGGTATTTTTAGGCGTACATTGAAGTATGAAAATAATTTTGTTAGTTTTTAGCAGCTTTGAATTTTTTAATGGTTCTTTTATAAATTTATACTGTAGTATTATGTAATTGAAATTGTATGTGATGAATATTTATAATGAATTTAAGTAGATAATTCACATAAATATTTATTTTTACTTTCTCTACACATATTATGTGCATAGTGTATAGAAAAGGTATTGCATTCCACCCAAAATTCAATACCGAGATTTCACCGGGAATTATGTTTTAGGGTCGCCTGTATAAAACAAAAAATATTTTTGGAAAACGGTCCGTGTGTGTGTGTGAATACAACACAAAAACAAAAAGTCGGTAAAATACCAAACTTGGTATTTAAGTTTAGTATATTCCAGGGATGCAACACGAAGATTTTGGGAAAAATCCCCCCACTCCAAACTAGCCTTTACATGGAAAATGTTTCGAAAATTTTGATTTTCTAAAAAATGGCTAACGATTTTGATTAAAATGCCTTAATATTAAATATATTTATATGGCAAATAAAGTGTATTTCCTGAATTTTCTGGGAATAGCCTGTAAAGACCTCTATTCTGATTGAATTTTGCGTAACTGGTAAACCGTAAGAGATAAAGAAAAATTTACTTCACATAAAATGTAGATCACGTTAAAACACACAATACGTGGAATGTATATACTTTTTTAATAGAATTGACCATTTTTGAGATATTTCAAATTATTTGTTTCAGATTTAAAATACTTACACTTTTCTCCTGGCCATGCATAAGAACGGATTTCAACCACATGGCAACCAGCTTTTAAAAACTTTGACTCACTTTAGCCCAGTGTATTCCCCTATTTTCCTTCTACTTACAAGGAAGCAATTAAGACAATTTCTGCTAATTTTAATCTCTATTATCATATACATAGATAGTATATGGAAGAATATGCTTTTTAACAGTATGTTACAGTGATGTAGAGAAAGTCCTGTGAATGAAATATCAGATTTTTTTTATCTGTAGAAAGTGATGGAAATGATTGACGAACTACACTTTTTGGTCCTGCCAAACTCTTTACAAAGTTTAGGTCCGAGAATAACAAAGCATATTATGCCTTAATGTGTTATTTGTCAAAATTCTTTGGCAAGACTTGTGGCGTTGGCGTTCTGTGAACTATAAAGAATGTATAGTACAATGAAAGATACAAGAAGACAAGTGTGCATATCTTTGGTTGCTGACCCATAATTGATCGTTTACTCAGATTAGAAACAGTTGTTATCGAAGAAGTCATGTCATCTGCACAAAGGGTATGGCTGAATGGTCTTGAGAGCTCGTGGAAAGCTATTCAGGATTTTCTATGCTTTTGCTCTGAAACATATTACGTTTGAAGACTAAAGAATAATAGTACGAGGACCTTTTTTTTTTTTTTCCAACCTCCGATAGGATATAAATAAAAGACAAGTTCAAAGAAAACAATTATTTTATTACTAAAAGTTTTGTACACCAATGATTACTTTTCAACATAATCACCGAAAAGATTGAGACATTTATCGTACCTGTGCACAAGCTTTGCAATACCCGCTTCAAAAAATGTTGCCGCCAATGATTTCAAATGAGCATTGACGTTGTTTTGAAGATTTTCGTACCTTACGACGTTTGCGGAGAGTCATTCCAAAAAAACGAAGAGGAATGCTGACTTCAGGAATTGTGTTGATCCATGACAACGCTCGTCCACACACTGCTGGCACAACCATCGGCTCCTTGAACAATTTCAATGGGACATTTTCGATCATCCGCCGTACAATCCTGACCTGGCACCCAGCAACTTTCACCTTTTCCCTGAACTGAAGACGTGGCTAGGTGGGCAGCACTTTCAAACCAACGAAGATCTTCAAAACGTCAATGCTCATTCGAAATCATTGGCGGCAACATTTTTTGAAGCGGGTATTGCAAAGCTTGTGCACAGGTATGATAAATGTCTCAATCTTTTCGGTTATTATGTTGAAAAGTAACCATAAGTGTACAAAACTTTTAGTAATAAAATAATTGTTTTCTATGAACTTGTCTTTTATTTATAGCCTATCGGAGGTTGGGGAAAAAAAAAAAAAAAAACTCTCGTAGTTTATGATATAAAGGTTAAACGTAGGATTTTGTTTCGCAATCATACGAGCAAAGTTAAACTACTATTAACACGCGTGGCATGTACTTATGCCTACCACCCAAAGGAACAATCCTCCTTTTTACTTGTGTCCTATATTCCCAGAATTTTTGTTCGGATGCGAATAGAACCGGTATTTTTGACACCGCTTTCCTAATTGCAAACCAAACTATTTTTGCAATTTCTTGGAATGAAAAAATGCTGAATTGGCGTTTATCTCACTTATTGTTGTCATTGTTTAGCACGTTCTGTGAACAATGAAGACAGGCGAAGTTGCTTAGTCTAGTGTTGGCAGTTGAAGTGCTCTATTATTTGTGTGAACTAAGATTTATGCCTAACTCAAATTGTTCCAACTTAAAGGAAAAATACCCTTTCCTTATAGAGACAAGATTTGTTATGAAATTCTCTGTAAATTTTGCAATTCCATGTTTTTCACTAAACATGCTGTAAACTGGGATATTGTTCACATGAGGAACTCTGGCTTCTGATGTTGAAACAACAAATCGTCTTCACGCGCGCACACACACACACACACACACACACACACAGAATTAAAGGATACGTTTGTTTCACACACCCTAAGATTGGAAGAGCGTCTAATACTAATAGCATAGATGGATGAAGGAAATTAGGAATAGGAAGAAGTAAATAGGATCCGATAGGTAGGTAACCATGCTGTTGGATGCTGTGGGTCCTCAGAAATGCAGCAACTCAGTGAAGTGAGAAAATGAGATGTAAAAAGTAAAATGTAGGGATAGAATTTAGGTATTACAGAATTGTAGGGGTGAATTAAACCATGTGATAATTGAACTGAAATAAATAGCTATCTATTTAGTCCAAAGTATGTATTGCCCATGATCATGTTTTCAACGCTTCAATAAAATAAATATAAACTCCCAATGAGATGGCATTCGTGTAAGTGACGTTAAAACAATTTTAGATTTTAAAGATGGGAGCAATAAACAATTTTGTCGTTACTTATTACACCCTACCCCATTGAGGGCCATTATCTATTTGGCTACCTCTTAATTGCAGCACTAAATCACACCCGTTATCCTTAGACGGGATTTCAATCTTTCCCAGTGACCTACGGAGGAACCCTTGCATTCAAAGCAGGATATTAGATGCAGACACACATTTTACGAGTACGTGCGTGGTTCTCTAGTTATAACATGACTAGTGGTTTATTAGTGATTTGTTTTTTGTCGTGTTTAGAATAAGTTATTTATTCGAGAAAAATTATTCAGTCTTCCCACTCAAGGAGAATGTAAAATAGTCTTGTCATGCTTAAAATATAGTATATATGACGAACAATATAATATAATCCTGATATGGGCCGCGCCGTGGCCGAGTGGTTAGACCACTCGACTCTCACCTAGACGGCCGGGGTTCGATCCCAAGCGACCGCATGTGAGATTTGTGGTGGACAAAACGGCGCTGGGGCGGGTTTTCTCCGGGTACTCCGGTTTCCCCCGCCATCGCATTCCACCGGTGCTCCATCATCATTCATGTATCATCAGTGTCACCGCCTGCGGTGCCATTAGTAGTTAAAGCGGGCGTTAAACACTACCAAAAAAAAAAAAAAATAATCCTGATACTCAGTATTGAGACTAGCAATAAAAAAAGCTGACCTTCACTTGACTTTCTCTACATCTCTGCAACAAATTATTGTTAAAAAGCTAATGATTCTATTTACTTCATGCTAATCGAGAAAAAAATTAGCAGAAATAGTCTTAATGCTTGGTTCAAGTTCCTTTGTTTGTATGGACAGGAGTTGAGAAATTCGTGTATGAGAAAAGTATGTTTTTAAAAGCTGAAATAAAAAACAAAGAATATCTTTAAAACGATCAACTCCACGAAAAAAATGTATATAACATAAATTGTGTGTTTTAATATGCTGTACATTTTTATGTGATAAGTTTTTGTCTATCTCTTATGGTTTAGCAGTTATACAAAATTCCGTAAAATTCATCCAGAATAAAGTAGTCTTCAGAGGCTATTCCCAGAAAATTCAAGATATACACATTGTCAGGTAAATATCTTTAATATACGATATTTTAATCAAAATCGTTAGTCATTTTTGAGAAAATAATTTTCGAAAAAAATGTTCCATGTAAAGGGTAGCTGGGGGTGGGGGATTTTCTTGAAAATCTTCGTGTCGCATCCTTGGAAGATACCAAACGTAAATACCAAGTTTGGTTTTTAACGGAATTTTCGTTTTTGAGCTATACTGCCCACACACGGACATTTTTCTAAAAAAAAAAATGGATTCAGGGGGTCTCAAAACATGCATTTCCGGTGAAATCTCGATATCTAATTTTTGGGTGCGTTACAATACCTTCTTTATACACTATGTACATAGTGTATAAAACCAGCTACTTTACATGTTGAATTAATTTGTGGCACATTTTTGAGTGCGAAATGAAATGGAGTTCCATTTATGGACGCTCTGTAACTATTGTAGTTCTCAGCGTCCCTTTCTATATTGGGTGTGAAATTAATTTTGCTCAGAGGTCTCTTTATCAGACTTGAGGTTCTTTAACGTGCCGTAAACCTACGACTTACGGGACCAATGACTATTTACATTCCGAAGGAATCGTTCTCCGCCGGGTTTGAACTTGCGACCTTGGATATATGAGGGTAGCATGGTGGGCACTACACACAATGGGCGATTTTCATTGTGAAGGTTACATGCTACCCTGCAGTAGCTGCAACATTGTTTGAGAACCTCAACTCTTGCGTGACGTTGCAATTTAATATTTCAAAGATTATTACTCAACCATGATGGATATAATAGAGCGTTCCACTATATCCAAACTATTCCTTTGGAGTGGCATTGTATAGCATAAAATGAGTAACTTTAATATTAAGCGCTCCAAAATAGCATAACATGCAAGCCAGATTACATGGGCTTACGTCATCACCTAAAATATCTAAGTAGCGATGCTCTATCAAGATTTTTTTCTCCAAATAATAAACTGCCAATAAATAAGCCACGGCCTGCAACAAAGCCAAATCCCATAATAATAGATAAAATTGACGAAATCGGTTGACGAACTTTTTGGAAGCAGGTAAATATCTTGGAGTTTACGGTGTTAAATAAAACAAAACGATAAAAACTGCTTCCATGAGAAGGGGCAGAAAACTCCTATAAATAAGTACAGGTAATCCAATGTAATTCTGCAAGAAATGACCGAAACAAAAACCGAATTCTCTTGCAGAATGAGCTAAGCACATTTAATGTGATATCAAGAATTAATTCACGGCTCTGGAAGAGTAAGAAACCCTCTGAATCGCCAAATACTTTTCATGAAGTGCTTCATTCTGATTTTCTAAATTAAGAAAACGGTATTTAGTTGTCCACTGCGTTCAAGTATGTCAAAAGCTCACAGTATAAGCATTTAGTTTTATTAGAGCATTATCCCGAAGTGGCTGAATGTACCCTGACGAATGCTCTCAAATATGCAGAGTAATTATATTTATATATTGATGATACATAGAATGAAGATGGAGCACCGGTGGAATGCAACGGCGGGGGAACCGGAGGACTCGAAAAAAACTGTCCCTGCGCGCTTTGTCCACTTGCGGTCACCTGGATTCGAGCCCTTGGTGAGAGGCGAGAGGTCTAACCACTCGGCCACGGTGCAGCCCATGAACTACGTCTGAACCAATTGCTGTATTTGGTAATTGACGAAACATAATTTGAAAGATAATTGCCGTGTTGTACACACACATAGAATTTTGGTGCAGATCCATCACGAAAGCACACTTAACTTTCATATGATTTTTTCAACACCGTTCACATATCAGTTATCTTCGAAATTTTGTTTCCATAATAATAGCTGAATTACCCGCACACATTATAGCTTCGGTTATCCCATACATTTTTTTTTTTGTATAAGCCTTTATTAGCGCATGTTCCACTACAGATATAGTAATACTACATGCTTGATTCTATCCGATACCTTTTACAGTAATTCAAAGTTAATAGGATTCATAAATTTGTAGAAGTCCTTTCTAAAGTTTTTAACCATTTTCGTCTTTTGTATTGACCACTTTCCACCTTTCAGAGTTACTTTTTTTTTTTTTTTTTTTATTCTTCTCTTCCATTTTTCAACTTGATACAGTGTTTGATGTCTGTTATTACAGGGACACATTGGGCTGTCTGCTATCTTAATCCCGTACTTTTTGTGTAGCTTAACCTGGTTGGTCATATCGGACGATGAATGAAATTGGTGAAATGATCTCGGGGTCCATGGAGCTTAAAGTTACTAGACATTCGTCTTCTCAGGATAAAGGAAACCCCCGAAAAAAAAAAAAACCCTTATCCGGGCAACTCGCCCTAAACGAGATTCGAGCTCACGATCTTTTGAATGTGAACAGACACGCTACCACCACACGTGCATTGTTGTGGCTCCACGAACCACCGTGTAATCTTACTGCCGATTGCGTTATTCCAAATTTCGAGAGCACTTAATCCTACCTCTGAAAAGCAATATTTTGAGACGGCGAGTCAGATGACAGGCGTCTCATGGATTGTTGACTCTTAAGTCCACATTTTTCAAGTGCGAGTTGTTGGGGTAACGATTGCGGCGCGGTCTAGGGTCGAAACTTTCCTTCTAAGTGGAATATATGCTGATCTTGTAACGCTAACAAGCTGCAAGCTCTTAAGCAGTGCCATGTAAACACTGGCCCACTTAAAAAATACAGCTCCCTAGAATAGAGGTTTTAACTCCTTATTGCTGGGTTAAGTTGGAAAGTGTGTCTCATAAACCACTGCAACTGGCAATGCTGCTAAAACTCCGATTTAAGGAAACGGAACGTCTAACAACCGCATTTCGAATTCCAAATAGTGTTTTAAAACATTTTTTTTCACGATTGCAGTGGAGGGAATGCATATAACGAGAGAAAACACCTCATTTCATAACATTTGAACATTTTCATATTTCGTGAAAATTCTCTTACTCTTTTATGTTTTTAGTGTCTATACAGGGCATGAGGGTTAAGAGTGCGAAGATTTCGAGTGTTGGGAAGTCCAAATATGATGAATTATAAAAGTCAAATAACAATTTCATATGTCTTGAAAGGCAACTGAACGTTATTGAATACATTATCTGCATAGTCTGGCTTCAGAGTAGGACTTAAAAGCCAAATGTTTTGTTTTGCGATCAGGCTAATATTTTGTTTCCGGTTCGCCACGTGCCTGTGTGTTTATTACCAGTTACCGCCACTAACGAGGTCTGGGATGGTTTTCTTTCAAGCGTCCGATTATATTCGCTAGACCTGAACTAAAAACTGCGTAAAGGCTACGATAAAAATTGGTCTGATATCACAGATAGAGAAAATTCAAATATGAATTATGAAGATACCTCATTCAGGTGTATTATGAAAAAATGGAATCAAAGCCACATCTTTGCTAAACTTATTAGTGGTCAATAACTACAGCATCAACAATATATGTTCACTTACTGTATATGTGCCAAATGTGCTCTATTAGAATTTATGCAAGCGTCGCATCTTCGTAGCCAATTTTACCTTACCCTAGTTAGAGCTTCTGCGTTCTGTCCAAGTTCTAGGGATGTTTCAAATACAAGTATGCCAAGATCAGTGGTAGCAATCTCGTCATGTACACCATTTCCACAGAAATGATAATCTAAAGATTGAGGTTTACAATATATATATAAACACACACATGCACACACCAGTATTTACAAATCAAGATTTTCTGTATATACTTCTTGCCTATTGTAAACCTCAATCTTTAGATTGTCATATATATGCAGGCTTCCACGGCCGTAGTCCCAAAAAAAAAAAAAAATAATAATAATAATAATAATGCTAGTATAGTTCTGAATGCAATTAACGCATCTGAAGCTGTGACCGAACCGGTTGTACAAGGTGTTGAAGCACAACATTACTGTAAACATTCCTGACCTTCCGCACTACAGCATTTGGCGTAGTTACCAAGTGTAAAACCACGCTGAAATCCAGTTCTTTAATATCATTTTGAGGCTAAACTACTCATTTTAGAAACAATAGATAAAACACGAATAACTCATCTTTTCTACCCGTTTTCTATTATTACAGATGTAAACCATAAAGGAATTGTGACATATTCGCAATGAAACATTTGATCAATTTAGATTTTTGCTTTCTCTACACGTACTATGTGCATAGTGTATAGAGAAGGTATTGTTGCATCCAAAAATTTGATACCGAGATTTCACCGGAAATACACGTTTAGGGTCCTCTGTATAAAACAAAAACAAAAAAAAAGTATTTTCAGAAAAAGCTCCGTGTGTGTATGGTCATGATTCTGTGAACACGATATCTCAAAAACGAAAAGTCGGTATAATACCAAACTGGGTATTAGAGTTAAATATCGTCCAGAGATGCGACACGAAGATGTTCAAGAAAATTCCCCCACCCTAACTACCCTTTAAATGAAACTTTTTTTGAAAATGTTGATGTTCTCAAAAATGGCTCTAACGATTTGGATTAAAATCTCTTATATTTAAGATCTTTATGTAACAAATAAAATATGTATCTTCAATTTCCTGGGAATAGCCGGTGAAGACATGTTTATTCTGGATGAATTTTGCGGAAGTTTGCATAATTGGTAAACCGTGATAGAAAAAAAAAAAAAAAACACATAGGAAATGTAGCGCTCGCTAAAACACACATTTTATGTTATATACAGTTTTTTTTTTTTCGCGGAAGTGATCGTTTTTGAGATATTCCTCGTTAGTTTCAGCTTTAAAATACTTTTACTTTTCTCATACACAAATTTGTCAACTCCTGTCCATACAAACAAAAGTATTTCAATCACATGGCAACCAGCTTTTAAAATATTTTGACTATCGATTTAGCCTATGGTATTATTCCGTTACTTCTTTTTTACGTACGAGGAAGCAGGTAATAAGACGCTTACTGCCAAGGTTTTCTTGATTAGCATGACGTAAATAGAAGGGTAAAGCTATACGATGGTTCCACCATACATACGGACATGTGCGCGGCGCACACGCACACACACACACACACACACACACACACACACAAACGGTCTTAAGACTTTTACTGGCGATCCATTCGAAAGTGTTGAAAACATTAAGTTCAGATGTGAAAGTTGCCAGATTGCCGAAATTTTGACCTCTTCTTGGCATCCTTGGGGTTTTGGCTTCATAGATCCCTCGACTACGCTTTTTAGGGCCCTCCACGTGGACTACGCTTTGCAGCTTAGAACCCTAAATGTTTATAACAGACCAGTAACTAACTACAATGCGGCTCTAATGACGAAACAGCAAAAGTGCCCACGTATAGAAGTAATGCCAAGTGGTGGAACCATCGTATACTAATAATAATATAAGAATAAGTTTTTTAACAATAATTTTTTGCAGAGATGTAGAGAAAGTCATGTGAATGAAACACATCAGATCCATTTCTATCGTTTTGCCATGGTCAGACTTCAGCTGCAGACTACACAAGCTAGCGAGAGCTAAGAATAGTTAAAAACTCTAGCCTAAGTAATAAGGATTAAGGAGCGCAAGTGAACATTTTGATTCCATCTATATTTGGCAATGTTAACACAGGTCACTGCTCTGTTCTGGTAATGGAAGCCTTCCTCAAGAATAACTACATTCAGGCGGTACGCATGCGCAGTGTGGTACAATTCCTCGCCATTATCGATTTGCTGTGCTGTCGCACTTCCATATCAGCTGATCCTCTTCCCTGTAATCAGCAGCAGCGTTGCTATTTATGCCTCGACGTTTAGATTAAACTCCTAGTGTTAGATTTAGAGGAGAGAAGTGGAAACTTTCTCCAAAGTGATAACCTCTTTCTAAGTTAAGTACTCGAAATACAACAAACTACAATGCGTTCGTATTACCTATATTCATTTACATCCCCTCCCCCATTTTGAAGAAGTACGATGCTGAAAACGTTACTTTTCTATCCTATACATCCTCCATATTAGATTAGAAAGCATTCTGTAGGTTCGTTTAGGCCAGGAAGTCACTGAACATAGAACTTGTAAAGGGATATGCATGTATACATATGTTTATATACTACGAAAAGCTTTAGTGCTAAAAGCACGGGTTACAAAAACAACAGAATATGCATACTAGGGTTGGCTGATAGGTCCCGGGCCTTTCAGTGAAAACAGCATTTATTATTTTTGTTCTCAACATAATCGCCAGAAAGGCTAATACTTTTGTCATATCGGTGTTCTGATTTAATTAAACCATCTCTGTAGTGCTATTTATCAAGGTCCTTACCGCATCAATGACCACCTCGTTGCTGTAAAATCTTCGTCCTCCAAGAAATTTGTTGAGGTTGGGAACAGGTGGTACTCGCTGGGTGCTAGATGTAGCGAATAGGGTGGATGTTCAAGCAATTCCAACTTTTATTTGCACATTTTTCCCATTGCAAAGACTGAACGATGTGCCGGAGCATTGTGATGAAACAAGATTTTTTGTTGTTGCCAAATGAGGTCTTTTTCTTTTCTTCTCATCACTCAAACGTTGCAGTAAGCTTACATAGTAGTCACCAGCGATACTTTTACCCTTTTCCAAGTAACCAATAAAAATAATTCTCTGTGCATCCCAGAAAACACTCGCCATAACCTTCTTAACTGACAAACTTTACTTTGCGTTTTTTGGAGTTGGTTCACCTGGTGCAATCCACTGTTTTGACTGTGATGTATCCAAGTTTCATCCATGGTAATAAGCCGTCTCAAAATTCACTGGGATTTTTACGGTAGAACTCCACATTCTTAACAGAAACAGATTTTCTTTGCAACTTTTGATCAAATCTCAACAAACACGGCACCCATCTTGCACAGACATTGTGAAAGCCCAAAACATTACTTGAAATATTACCTGCACGTTATTTTGATGTGTTTACAGCCTCTGCTATCTCAACTTTCATCTGCGGACTTCCAGTACTAAACGATGAATTTTTTCAATGATGTCTGAAGTTGTCACTTCTGCAGGGCGTCCAGAGCGAGGCTCATCACTAGTGCTCGTACGACCCATTTTAACTCTGCAATCCACCTTTTAATCATTGAATATGAAAGGTCAGAGTTTTTGAATGTACTGTTCACTTCCTCCTTGATTTCTTTAGGCGTTAAGCCTTTCAAATGGAAGTATTTAATCACTGCTCGATTTTACAAATCTTCCATTTTCGTGAAAACTCTATAAAGTTGTCTTGTTAAAAATGCTGTCATTCGAAAACTAAACAAGCTATTGACCTGTAACTGTGTATACAATTTAGTCTAGAGTTAAACTATACGATGCTACCGTCTAACTGGCCTAGTGGCGCCATATCTGTGTGAGGCCTGGGACTTATCAGCCGACCCCAGTATAATCGCATCATTTACTTTTGAGGGCTGTACGCCACTGCACTTTACTTAATGTGCTCCATAAAAGCTTTTCCCTTTTTTGCATGCACATATTAACAGAAGGGTATCAAAATTAGTGTTAAAGTGTATAAATAAATATAATTTCATTAGGTAATACTGATGTAATGTCAGATGATAGTTTTCTAACTATCGATATGATAGTTACTACTAATTTGTTTGAACCAATTTAACATACAATTTAGAACACTAGTGTCATCTATGAATAAACAAACACCTGTAATGCTGTTAATATACAATGGGAGGTCATTTATGTAAACCAGGAACGAAAGAGGCCCTAAGATCGATCCCTGATTTTCTTAGTTGCGAGGACTCGACTCCATGTCCAGCTTCCCTAACTAGAGGACCCGAGCTTATCTCAGTTGTTTTGAACTTCTTGGAAATAGCTTTTCTGGGGCCTTCTCATTTAATCATGTAGCAAATATCTGCAATTCAGTTCAATGGAACCGGGCGCTTATATATGAACAATTACGCTGGTGTGTCCATCAGATGTTATTTGATTACCATTGCTTTAAGTCTTGGGCCCTTTGGTTTTTTACGTTCTCTAGAACATATGTACAATGTACACAAGTAGATAGAGAAGTTGTGGTATTCCACCTTAAAATTCAATACCGTGATTTGAGTCCCGCGCGCGCGTGTTTGCACCATAACTCAAAAACGAAAAGTCCGTTAACATACTTGGTATTTAAGGATACGACCCTAGGATATTCAGGAAAAATTCCCCCACCCCCTATTACCTTAAGCATTAAACATTTTTCGAAAGTTTTGATTTTCTCAAGAATGACGGTTTTAATTAAAATGCCGTATGTTTAAGATATTCTCATGGCAAATTAAATGTATATCTTAAATTTTCTGGGAATAGCCTCAAAAAAGCTTCATTCTGGGCGAGTTTTGTATAATAATTGGTAAACCATAAAAGGTGGACAAAAACGTGCAACAAGAATAATGTAGATCTTATTAAATCAGATCTAATAACTTTTCTCAAACAGAAAATCGTCCGTGTTTCTTTTGTTTTACTCCTGGCCATGCAAAGAAGTGAATTACAATGACAGTCGCAAAGCGAAAGCTTTTAAAACATTTGACTATCGCTTTAGCCTAGTGTATTCCCTGATATTTCTTTTGTTCCCTTCTGCTTTTAACGAACTAAGCAATAAGACGCTTCTCCTAAGGTCCATCTTGATTAGCAGAAAACAGAAAGAAGAGACTGTTAAGAAGTTTGTAGATCAGGTAGAAAAAGTCACGTGAATGTAACTAATCAGATGTTTTTGTGCTCAAAGTGATCCAAAGGTGTCACTGCACACAATGATTACATGCTCTTGCTATTATCATTATTATTATTACTGCTACTATTATTGACGGCGGTGGTATGTTCTGCCTCACATTCAAGAGGTCCCGAGTTCGAATCTCGGCAAGGATGAGCTATCCGGATCAGGGTTTTTTCCGAGGTTTTCTCTTATCCTGAGAAGACTAATTATGAGTTAACTCTAAGTTCTATGACTCCGAGCTCATTTGAGACATCATTTCACCTGTTTCATCCATCCATCGTCCGATATGAACTGCCAAGTTAAAGGGCTTTAAGTAAAAAAATAAAATGAAAAAAAAAGCTGATGTGTTCCATTCATATGACTTTCTCTACATATCTGTAACAAATTATTGTTAAAAAGATTATTCCTAGTTGCTTCATGATAATCGAGATAAACATTAGTAGAAATTGTCCTTATTACTCACTTCCTTGTAAGTAGAAGGGAAAAAATCGAATGTGTTCCAATTACATGATGTCCTCTAGCTGTTCAGTAAAGAAACCTTTTATTCAAAACATTAATTTGTTATTTAATCAAGATAAACATAGGCATAATTAGTCCTATTTCTAGCTTCCTTGTAAGTAGAAGGGAGATAAGATAATGTTCAGGCTAAAGCGATAGTCTCGTCCTTTAAGAGCCGGTCGCTATGTGAAACAATTGAACTTCCAATATCTCTGCTTGCCAGAAGTAAACAAACTAGAAATGAGAAAAAAAATGTCTTCCGTTTGAGAAAAGTTTAAATGGCTTAAAATTGAAACCAATAATCCGATTAACTCTACAAAAAATGTATAAAACATAAATTGTGTGTTTTAATGACCTGTGCATTTTTGTGTAGTTTTTGTATAGGTGTTACGTTTGCCAGTTATATAAGTCATCTAGAATGAAGAGGTCTTCAAAGGCTGTTCCCATAAAATCAACATACACATTTCGTTTGTCTTGAAAATATCTTAACATAAGGCATTTTAATCAAAATCGTTAGCCATTTTTGAGAAAATAAAAATTTTCGGTAAATGTTCCATGTAAAGGGTATTTTGAGGTGGGGGGATTTTCTTGAAAATCTTCGTGTCGCATCCTTGGAAAACAGCAAACTTAAATACCAAGACTGATATTTAACGGTCTTTTCGTTTTTGAGCTATGCTGTCCACAAATACACACCCATACGGATTTTTTTTCCTTCTAAAAATGCTTTTCTCTGGAATCGGGAGGTCCCAAAGCATGTATATTTGGTGGAATCTCGGCACCTTTTTTATAGTGTTGAGCGGCCGCTTTTACTACAAATGGCACCGCATAGGTGACACTGATTAAACATGGAATGAAGATGGAGCACTGGTGGAATGGGATGGCGGGGGAACCCGGAGAAAACCTGCTCTTGTGCCGCTTTGTTCACCACAAATCCCATATTATGCGGTCGCTTGGGATGGAACTCAGGCCGCCTAGACGAGAGTCGTGTTGTCTAACCACTCGGCCACGACGCGGCCATCTTGGTATCGAATTTTTGGGTGGAATGCAATACCTTCTCTATACACTATGTAGTACGTGTAGAGAAAGAAACAAAGAAACATGACACTTGAAATTGCAACATTCTTAAGCAGTTTGTTGGAAGCAATTTGTTAAAACAGTACTTTGAAATCGGGCTAATGGCAAAAGTACGGACGCGTTTAGTAGATATGTCTCGTTAGGCATATTTACAAGTATAAACCCACTTGCAGACAAAAAACCACCTGATAATTTTATAATTCGATGCCTTCAAATGGACATTATATTAATCCAAATCTGCTTACTATAATCTGTAATGTTTATTTGGCAGTGTTATTACGCCATGATCAATGTTAGTATAAGATATGAACTTGCTTTTCCTTTATTATTTTTTGAGACCATGAAAACTTGAAGTAAATGATTTTCATATATTAGTAATATTTGAAATGTTACGATAATCGTTTGAGAAAATATAGATCTAGTGAGTTTTTGTAGTCATTAACATGAACGTAAATAATTCTGTGAAATGGAACGGAATTTCAAATTTTAAGGGGGACAGGTAGTTTTCGCCGTATTCCAAAGTTAGCTGTGCCAAGTTTGGTCGAAATCGGTGCAACGGTGTACGAATCAATAAGAAATATACACACACCCACCCGCACACACATACATACAGACTTTTACATATTGAAATATATACCCGCCCGTAGTAGATGTATTAAGAATTTCGAAAAATTAAGACCTCATTTTTTAATTATTATGCTTATTGAAGGACAAATACAAGTTAATTTGGTTGATGTTCACAACTGTCTGGCGAATAACACATTCTCATTTGAAAACCAACATCACAAGACTTATATCAATGTTGGTACCAACGTAAATATATAGACATGTTCAAAAATGAGATATACTAAATCAAAATAAAGGTCTGCAATGACCGATGAACATTTTGAGCTCGTTTTAATGATGGGCAGCACAACACAAGAACTGCAAGTATAACGCAGGTAATTCAATTTCATTGATATAAAATTGGACAGGTGTTAATGTAGAATATATTGCCATATGTTAACTTTCAGGATACTATGATTGAAATGCTTATAAAATATTAAATCTTTACGGCAGTTTTTAATATTAAATGCAGATTTTTAATTTACTAAAATATCTTGTTTGAAAACTAATGGTATAAGTGGGCCCCGTATCTCTAATTGTATTGCTCCCATCATAAACTTCCGTGTGTTTGCCCGCGAATCATTCTCTAACAGTTAATATGTCCCTCGTTATTAAAAGTTTGGAAAGCCCAGGTTTAGAAAATAAAATAGGTTTTGGTTGTCTCCACCTGTAACCTGTGGAGGGACATTTGAATTGTTGCAGATGCAACCGGTTTATGGTTTTGGAATTTCCGTAAATTTAAACAAGACACTTAAGGCTCGTTTCACACTGGGACACCGGTGTCGGTCACTGATAGAGATACATTCGTTTGAATTGGAGCATTCACACCGGGACACTACACTGTCTCTCCGAGTCACTGTGACGGTCACTGATAGAGATATATTCGTTTGAATTGGAGCATTCACACCGGGACACCACACTGTCTCACCGAGTCACTGTGACGGTCACTGATAGAGATACACTCGTTTGAATTGGAACATTCACACCGGGACACTACACTGCCTCACCAAGTCACTGTGTCGGTCAGTGATATAGATACACTCGTATGAATTGGAGCATTCACACCGGGACACTACACTGCCTCACCGAGTTACTGTGACGGTCACTGATAGAGATACACTCGTTTGAATTGGAACATTCACACCGGGACACTACACTGCCTCACCGAGTCACTGTGACGGTCACTGATAGAGATACACTCGTATGAATTGGAACATTCACACCGGGACACTACACTGCCTCACCGAGTTACTGTGACGGTCACTGATAGAGATACACTCGTTTGAATTGCAGCATTCACACTGGGACACTACACTGCCTCACCGAGTCACTGTGACGGTCACTGATAGAGATACACTCGTTTGAATTGCAGCATTCACACCGGGACACTACACTGTCTCACCGAGTCACTGTGACGGTCACTGATAGAGATACACTCGTTTGAATTGGAACATTCACACCGGGACACTACACTGCCTCACCGAGTCACTGTGTCGGTCACTGATAGAGATACATTAGTTTGAATTGCAGCATTCACACCGGGACACTACACTGCCTCACCGAGTCACTGTGACGGTCACTGATAGAGATACATTAGTTTGAATTGCAACATTCACACCGGGACACAACACTGTCTCACGAAGTCACTGTGTCGGTCACTGATAGAGATACATTAGTTTGAATTGGAGCATTCACACCGGGACACTACACTGTCTCACCAAGTCACTGTGACGGCCACTGATAGAGATACATTAGTTTGAATTGGAGCATTCACACCGGGACACTACACTGTCTCACCAAGTCACTGTGACGGTCACTGATAGAGATACATTAGTTTGAATTGGAGCATTCACACCGGGACACAACACTGTCTTACCGAGGCACTGTGACGGTCACTGATAGAGATACATTAGTTTGAATTGGAGCATTCACACCGGGAGACTACACTGCCTCACCGAGTAATTGTGACGGTCACTGATAGAGATACATTAGTTTGAATTGGAGCATTCACACCGGGAGACTACACTGCCTCACCGGGTAATTGTGACGGTCACTGATAGAGATACATTAGTTTGAATTGGAGCATTCACACCGGGACACTACACTGTCTCACCGTGTCACTGTGTCGGTCACTGATAAAGATACATTAGTTTGAATTGGAGCATTCACACCGGGACACTACACTGTCTCACCAAGTCACTGTGACGGCCACTGATAGAGATACATTAGTTTGAATTGGAGCATTCACACCGGGACACTACACTGTCTCACCAAGTCACTGTGACGGTCACTGATAGAGATACATTAGTTTGAATTGGAGCATTCACACCGGGACACAACACTGTCTCACCGAGTAATTGTGACGGTCACTGATAGAGATACATTAGTTTGAATTGGAGCATTCACACCGGGACACTACACTGTCTCACCGTGTCACTGTGTCGGTCACTGACAGAGATACATTAGTTTGAATTGGAGCATTCACACCGGGACACTACACTGCCTCACCGTGTCACTGTGTCGGTCACTGACAGAGATACATTAGTTTGAATTGCAGCATTCACACCAGGACACTACACTGCCTCACCGAGTCACTATGACGGTCACTGATAGAGATACATTAGTTTGAATTGGAGCATTCATACCGGGACACTACACTGTCTCACCGAGTAATTGTGACGGTCACTGATAGAGATACATTAGTTTGAATTGGAGCATTCACACCGGGACACTACACTGTCTCACCGAGTAATTGTGTCGGTCACTGATAGAGATACATTAGTTTGAATTGGAGCATTCACACCGGGACACTACACTGTCTCACCAAGTCACTGTGACGGCCACTGATAGAGATACATTAGTTTGAATTGGAGCATTCACACCGGGACACAACACTGTGTCACCAAGTCACTGTGACGGTCACTGATAGAGATACATTAGTTTGAATTGGAGCATTCACACCGGGACACAACACTGTCTCACCGTGTCACTGTGTCGGTCACTGACAGAGATACATTAGTTTGAATTGGAGCATTCACACCGGGACACAACACTGTCTCACCAAGTCACTGTGACGGCCACTGATAGAGATACATTAGTTTGAATTGGAGCATTCACACCGGGACACTACACTGTCTCACCGAGTCACTGTGACGATCACTGATAGAGATACATTAGTTTGAATTGGAGCATTCACACCGGGACACTATACTGTCTCACCGAGTCACTGTGACGATCACTGATAGAGATACATTAGTTTGAATTGGAGCATTCACACCGGGACACTACACTGCCTCACCGAGTAATTGTGACGGTCACTGATAGAGATACATTAGTTTGAATTGCAACATTCACACCGGGACACTACACTGTCTCAGCGAGTCACTGTGACGGAGCAGTGTCTCACCCTCGCCACATGTGTTCAGTGCAGTCACCGCCGGACATATATTAGTTTAAATTGGAGTGTTCGCACTGGGACACAGACACAGTGTTGCAGATTTGCCAACAGACACTCATTTCTGAGCACAGCTAATCATTTTATATATTATACTGTACACATTGTAACCGGGAGTTTAGATTTAATTAACACGGAAGATTTTATAAGTGAAGTGGAAAGTCGTCCTGCTATTTGGGACATTAGCAACAACGAGGTAAAAACGAATGCATGGCAAGAAATTATAAGTTTGCCTGATTTCAATGAAAAGAGCATGGATGAAAAAAATAATTGGTAAGTTGTATGTTAATTTTTCGCTTTAATACCGTATTTTTCGTACGATAAGACTTGCGAAATTTAATTTCTACCCTTGTACGAGGCTAGGAGATTATAACCTCCAAGGACATTTGCATCCCTCACCCCTTTATTTTGTTACCAATATCAAGTGTACCATTATGCAGTCTCAATGCGAGAAGATTGGACAACATGGATGATTAAAGGACGTTAAGCTACAACAAAAAAATGAAATGAAAAAATGAATGAGCGCGGAAACCATGTACTCACCCCTACAGGGCGAGTGATGAGAAGATTTAAAAAATACCTTTGTTTCAAAAAATTCATAACAAAATTAAGTGTGCGGCTTATTGTGTTAAGGCTTATGATCCATTTCACTAACTAATCAGCTGACAATACCTTCATTGTCAGACACCAGTGATCAAGGAGTGTTCACCACAGTCACCGATGACCGTCAAAGTGCCCGAGTGTGAAACGAACCTAAATGTTCTCCAAAGTTCATAATTTATCAAAATGCTAGCATTTCTAGCAAAAAGCAAAAGTCAAGTGATCAGTGTACATTTACCTACAAAGAACGAATTTCAAAGGAAAGCTGTATTTTTGCAAAGCCATTTTTTGCTGAGTTTGTAACAGCTTTCCTTTAATGGGTGGCATTACTTCAGAAACGATTGTAATGGGCGACACAAGGAGGTGCTCGGGCAACGGCTAGCTGTTTTGAGCTCGAGCCGTGAACTCCAACTTTCGGCAGCTGTTTGCCTGGAGCTTACCTCGTCATTTCTGTGAACTAATGGTTTACTTTACCAGATGTTAATTAGGCCAATGTTTAATTCTACAGTAGAGTCATTAATTCTGGACACTTCTTGGTTAAATTGACTTTCAAGTTGCAATGTTGCATTAAAATCTTATTAAGGATTATTCTTATCTGATAAATAAGAACCAGAAAGTGTCAGAATAATACATACATTATTGAACCTTCTACCACAAACTCGAGCTAATTTGACCTTTAATGGACTTTTTTGGTTGAACTTTTGAAAATATATTATATCTATTATAAAATGTACACATATCTTTATTACTTTCTCTACACATACTATGTACATAGTGTTTAGAGAAGGTATTGTAATGCAACCAAAAATTCGATACCGAGATTTCACCGGAAATACATGTTTTTAGTCCCCCTGAAGCCTTTTTGGAAAAACGTCCATGTGTGTCTGTGGACAGCATAGCTCAAAAAAACGAAAATACCGTTAAATACCAAACTTAGTATTTAAGTTTGGTATCTTCCAAGGGTGCGACACGATTTTCAACAAAACCCCACAGGCCATACTACCCTTTACATGGAGTTTTTTTACGAAAATTTTGATTTTCTCAAAAATGGCTCTAACGATTTTGATTAAAATATCGCATATTACAGATATATACATGACAAATAAAATTATGTCTTGAATTATCTGGGAGTAGCCTCTGAAGACATTTTATTCTGAATGAATTTTTTCAGAATTTTGCATAACTGCTAAATCGTAAGACATAGACAAAAACATTCCACACAAAAAATGTAGAGCACGTTAAAACACACAATTTATGTTATATACATTTTTTTCGTGGAGTTGATCGTTTGTGAGATATTCCTTGTTTTTAGTTTCAGCTTTAAAAAACATACTTTTCTCATATAGGAATTCAACTCCTGTCCATACAAACAATGGAACTTTAGTCGCATAGCAACCAGCTTTTGACAATCACTTTAACCTATGGTACTACTTTATTTCGCTTCTTCTAATTTTTTCTCGATTAGCATGAAGTAAATAGAAGCTTTTTAACAATAATTTGATGCAGAGATGTAGAGAAAGTCATGTGAATGAAACACATCAGATTTTTTTATGTACACATATTGTGACTTCACTCAGCGGATATTGGAGTGTTTAAATTGCTTTAAACAAAGTGTTTTTACTTTCTCTACACGTACTATGTGCCTAGTATATAGAGAAAGTATTGTATTGCACCCAAAAATTCGATACCTAGATTTCACAGTAAATACATGTCTTGAGACCCCCCTGAATCCAAATAAAGCATTTTTAGAAAAATGTCCGTGTGTTTGTCCGTTTGTGTGTGGGGGGGGGGCAGCATAGCTCAAAAACGAAAAGACCGGTAAATACCTAACTTGGTATTTAAGTTCATATCTTCCGAGAGGATGCGACACGAAGATTTTCAAGAAAATTCCCCCACCCAAACTTCTCTGTACATAGAAAAAATTTCGAAAATTTTGATTTTCAAGAAAATGCCTCTTACGAATTTGATTAAAAGCTCTTATATTTAAGATATTTTCATGACAAATAAAATGTATATCTTCAAATTTCTTGGAATAGCCTCTGAAGACATGTTTACTCTGGATGCATTCTGCGGAATTTTGCATAACTGGTAAACCATAAGAGACCAAACCTTGCCATTCAAAAAATGTAGATCTCGTTAAAACACGCAATTTATGTTATATACATTTTTTTTTTTTTTTTTTTCGTGGAGTTGACCGTTTTTGAGATGTTCCTTGTTATTTGTTTCAGCTTTAAAATACTTATACTTTTCTCATACTGGCATTTGTCAACTGCTGTCCATACAAACAAAGGTACTTCAATCACATAGCAACAAGCTTTTGGCTAATATGTACTTTAGCCTATGATACTGCTTTATTTCGCTTCTACTTACAAGGAAGCCAGTAATAAGACGATGTTTAACTTGTTCTCGGTTAGCATGAAGTAAATAGAAGAATAAGCTTTTTAAACAATGATTTGCTGTAGAGATGTAGAGTTACATGTTTTTCGTTACCGTATAGATAGGAATTTCGATTAGAAGGTGAAAAGTAGTTTGCTTTTGAGTGCTTTGATAATTGGTGGACAAAAAGTGGGGTAACAGTAGAAACTTTATGGCAGTTACTAAATAAATAACAGCTCTTTCGTTTGCCATTCACAATCTATAGATGGAAAGCAATTAACGGAAGGCCCTCGCTTTTCACACCTGGGAAGTGTGCATGGTTTCATTGCCCTTAAGGATGCAGCAAATCGACGTAATGGGAAACCTCCAGAGGGCCTGGCGAAGAAGATCGTTATCTACTCTGCTGCCAATGTCCGTGGTCTGTCCACCTGCTGGATCAAAGAAAGAGGTGTTTAAAGGGATAATAAAAGTAAAAGTTCGGTAATACCAACTGATCAAACAAATAATGGTATTTGGGCTTGATGTATATAAATTGGTTTTATATTGATACCACAGTAACTTTGCTTATTGCACTTCAAATTACCCAATGTATTGTAAGAACATCTGGGATGTGATAGCAATACTTTGTAGTCATTACATATTAGTTTCTCTACACGTATTATTTACATAGTGCATAGAGAAGCTATTGTATTCCACCCAGAAATTCGATACCGAGATTCTACCAGAAATACATGTTTTGGGTCCCACTGAATTAAAAAAAATATGATGTGATCCATTCACATGACTTTCTGTACCTCTCTGCAACAAATTATCGTTAAAAAGTTTATTTCTATTTACTTCATGCTAATCGAGAAAAAAATAGCAGAAATAGTCTTATTGCTTCTTTGTAAGTAGAAGCAAGATAAGGTAGTACCATAGAAAAAGCTGGTTGCTATGTGACGGAAGTTCCTTTGTATGGACAAGAGTTGACAAATTCCTGTATGTGAAAAGTATAGGTTTTATTTTTGAAAGCTGGAACTAAAAATCTTCGTGTCGCATCTTTGGAAGAAACTAAACTTATATACCAAGTTTGATACTTTCGTTTTTGAGTTATCGTGCACACAGACGCAACTTTTTCTATAAATACTTTTTTTTAAATTTTTTTTTATTTGAATCAGGGCGCCTTAAAACATGTATTTCCGGTGAAATCAAGGTATCGAATTTTTGGGTGCAGTACAATATTTCATGTACACACTAGGTACATAGTACGCGTAGAAAAAGTAAAACTGCACAATTACAGCTTGGTGACATATTCCTGTCTTAAGCGGTACGCTCAACTGCAACAGTGTGTGTGTGTGTGTGTGTGTGTGTGTGTGTGTGTGTTGGGGGGGGGTGTTGTGCTAGAGTGACGTTAAGTAGATACATACACCATGCGCAACAGCTCGAACTAGAAGAATCATTTTCATGAGAGCTACGGTGCTCGCTAAATAAGCTGTAGGGAAGGAGACGCGCGAGCTTTCACCACAATGCCATTAAGCCAAGAGCGACGGATGGTGTCTGCGCTGATTTCCTGTTCGTGCCCCTCTGTATCTTTCCTATACTAACAAACGATCGGCACAAACCTGGTTACACTTTCATATCTCTGACATATACACTGCAGAGATTGTTTGTTAGTCCAAAATGAAAAGTGACTTATCTATTCTCCGTGTACTTACCCGTTGCGCAATTTACTGAACAATGTTCTGCGTACATCAACTCAGCTTGCTGCATCAGTGAAAGGACATAATCCATTTCTACAGTAAAATTTAAGTTATTGCATCACAATTAGAAGAGAAGCACAATCCATCTGGTAGAGAATTGTACCTAAATTTGTAGAAAACGAAGTTAATCATTTCAACATTATCATCTACTCGTGTACCAGATAAAACTATAACCAAATATTCGTGATCATTTTTTATTTTTGATATAGCTACGTAACTGTGAATGGATTACCTACCCAAGATACATTTTGGTTTTCAGATTGTTTGCTTTTGATTCGGAAATGTTTTGATACGTTATAATGAACAATATATTATATCAGTCAAATGATGTTGATGATAATAATATTATTATTATTAGGGTCACTCCTTAGCACGATGGTAGCGCAGCTGCTTGCCAAGTGGGAGACCTGGGTCGATTCCCGGTACCGGCGTGGGGATTTTTCCCCCGCTGGGAGGCCTGGTCCGGGTGCACTCAGCCTCGTGAGATCCTTGGAGGGCCAATTGAGGAGCTACTTGATGGAGAAGTAGCGGCTCCAGATCAAGAGGACCGCATTAACGGGACGGGAGGGATTGCGGTGCTGACCATGTCTCACCCTTCAATACTGCACCCTATCCATGACGTCTGTCATGGACCGAGATGGGGTACGCAGCGGCCAGACGGTAGGCCAAGGTTTCTTTGAGCTGTCGTGCCATGAAGTTAGCTAAAATAATAATGTTTATGCTTCCGAAATGTCTTAAATGTTTTAAATTTTCTCGAGAAAAGAACAGTTTATATATTTCTATACCATGTTTCTTTGTCGTATATATCCCTACAGTTTTTATTTCCAGTATGTCTTATCCAGTTGGCCAAACCGTTGTTGATGAATCACGGGATGTAATTATTTGCCAACAGTGCATGCTTTAGGAAAAATTTTTTTATAAAACCTCGCAAGACATTTTGCCAATAGAGCATCCCAACTATTTGAAAATGCCTGACATGTATTACTCGTTCTAGGTAAAGCAGATTAAATCCAAAATCTATTTCAATACAGCAAGTGTGGATCTCATAACACACTGCAAAGTGCCCTAACCGAACCAGTTATTCAGGATCACCTTTTTAATCATACACTGTTAAGTACTGGGGCGAATTGGTCAACACTGAAAACACAAAAGCAAGCATTAGAGTACGAGGGTCGGCTGATAAGTCCCGGGCCTCACAGATATGGCGCCACTAGGCCATCGTGTAGTTTAACTCTAGACTAACTTGTATCCATAGTTACAGGTCAATAGCTTGTTTAGTTTCCAAACGACAGCATTTTAAACTGGACAACTATAAGAGTTTTCACGAAAATGGAGGATTTGTAAAAACGAGCAGCGAGTAAATACATCCATTTGAAAGGCTTAACGCCTAAAGAAATCAAGGAGGAAATGGACAGTACATTGAAAGACTCTGCACCTTCATATTCAATGATTAAAAAGGTGGGTTGCAGAGTTTAAAAAGGGACGTACGAGCACTAGTGATGAGCCTCGCTCTGGACGTTCTATAGAAGTGGCAACTCGGGAGATCATTGAAAAAAATCATCGTTTAGTACTGGAAGATCGCAGATTAAGGTTGTTTGGGATAGCGGAGTCTGTAAACGTATCAAAAGAAGTTGCAGGTAATATTTTAAGTAATGTTTTGGGCTTTCACAAGGTCTGTGCAAGATGGTTGCCGCGTTTGTTGATACCTGATCAAAAGTTGCAAAGAAAAACTGTTTCTGTTAAGAATGTGGAGCTCTATCGTAAAAATCCCAATGAATTTTTGAGACAGCTTATTACCATGAATGAAACTTGGATACATCACTACACTCCAGAAATAAATCACAGTCAAAACAGTGGATTGCGCCAGGTGAACCAATTCCAAAAAAGGGCAAAGTCAAATTTGTCAGCTAACAAGGTTATGGCGAGTGTTTTCTAGGATGTACAAAGAATTATTTTTCTTGATTAGTTGGAAAAGGGTAAAAGTATCACTGGTGACTACTACGCAAGCTTACTACGACGTTTTAAGTGATTAGGTGAAAAGAAAACTACTTCATTTGACAAAAAAAAAAAAAAAAATCTTGTCTCATCACGACAATGCTCCGGCCCATCGTTCAGTCATTGCAATGAGAAAAATGTGCGAATTAAAGTTGGAATTGCTTGAACATCCACCCTATTCGCCAGATCTAGCACCCAGCTACTACCTCCTGCTCCCAAACCTCAAAAACATTCTTGGATGACGTAGATTTCACAGCAACGGGAGGTCATTGATGCAGTAAACAGCTATTTTGAGGACCTTGATAAACCGCACTACATAGATGGTTTAATTAAATTAGAACACCGATATGACAAATGTGTTAGCCTTTCTGGAAATTATGTTGAGAAATAAAGTTAAAAAAAAATTAAATGCTATTTTCATTGAGAGGCCCGGTACTTATCAGCCGGCCCTAGTACATATTAAGGAAAAGGAACTTAAAATGTACAAAGTGGTCATCATGAGGAGCATCATGCAGTGCCTTTTTGGCAGAAAGTATTGTCAATAAATGCAAACACACTAGATGACTCTTCCTCTGATAAAAGCTGCGTGACACAAATTGCATTACACTCATGTGTTATTATAAGTATAATAAATTGTATACTTGTATTATGTATCAGATTTCCTTTTCTTCACTAAAACTGCCCTTGAATGTGTATATATTCAAAGCATTAACTCCAGGTCATGCGATACTGTTTGAGTGAGAATATTTACAACATATTTATGAATGATAATGCATAATTATAACTTCATTTGGCATTAGCTCTCTGAAGATGAAAGCACCCCTCCCCCAAAAGGCGATATGTGGAGCCTTCTTTACAATGGATTTAAGACACTTTGAAAATAAACTCTTTAATTGAATGGGTGCGTACAAAAACGGACTGGCAATCATTTTATTAGAACCAGGAAAAGTCAACCTTTGCAAATGCCAATGAAACAAGTCGCCCATAGATCCTAGCATTTGTAGGAATAAAATAGCGATACAAACATCTTAAATTAGCTACGCCATCTGCGCGTCCTATATAAACAAGCCAAGTATACTTAATTTGGTTATAACAAAGTGTCATAAAATTAAGAGTTTTGTATCGCATAACGCAGATTTTCTTTAAAATTAGTTGAACTCGGAGAACATATATTGCTGCCATTATTATTATTATTATTATTATTATTATTATTATTATTATTTCTATTTCTGTTTCTGTTTTGTTTTAAAATTTGTAGTTGGCCTGCTTTAATGACTACTTATCCAATTGTCAGTATAGGAATCAGCTTTTGTAAGAATAGTTTATTGTAGAAAAGATAGAAAATGTCATATGAATATACGTGTCACATTTGGTAAAGCTATACGATGGTTGCAACGCACACGCACACAACGGTCTTAAGAAGCAGTTTAAGTGACTTTTATTCATATTTGAAAGTGTTGAAAACATTAAGTTGTTCAGATGTGAAAGTCCGGATTGCCGAAGTTTTGCCTACTTCTTAGTATTATTGGGGTTTTAGCTTCGTAGATCCCTCGACTACGCTTTGCGGTTTAGAGCCCTCCATGTGGGCTACGCTTTGCGGCTTAGGGCCCTAAACGTTTATAATAGACCAATAAGTAACTACAAAGCGGCTCTAATGACGAAATAACAAAAGTACCCACGTATTAAAGCAATGCCAAGTGTTGGAACCATCGTATACTAATAATTCTGATTTTTATTTTGCGTATTTACGTTGTTTTTGTTTTCAAATAGTTTTTGAAGCGAATTTTTGCTTCCTCTGCGCCTTACCTCTGGTGAATAGAGTAAGTGTTGCATTCCATCCAGAATTCTATATGAAGTTTCACCATAAATACGTGTAAAATGTAACTAGTTAAGAAGACATTAAAACTATCATGCTTCTATTTTTTTTTTTTTTTGGAAAGGGGAGACAGAGAGAGAGTTGGAAGGTTAAAAGAATGGCTTATCTCGCCATTGGGTGTGGATTAGAAGAAGGAAAAATCGGGTGAGATAGGAAAGGAACAGTGAATGGGGAATGATGGAGTTCCGCGATAGCACCTCCGTGATTATTGGTAAAGTTGATGTTGCTGCAGCACATGGGGCTGCAACAAGGAATGGCTTATCTAGTCTGTAAACATGACCCGAGGGCCCTGAGTACAGCGCTAGGGAGTCTTGGGTGTTCTTTAGTACTGATGTCTGGTGGAACGGGTGTGTGTGAGGGGGCATGAAGTTTTGGTGGTAAGGTCCTGAAGAATCTGGTGGTGGCTGTTTGTAATTTGCTGGGCTACATTGTTGACTGTCAGTTCTTGGCTGTCAAGAACTGCAGTAAAGCACTTTTTAATGTCGTTTCGGTTTCCTTTGAGCAGGTCTTCCAGAAGTGTAAGGCGTGTTGGCAATTTTGCAGTTTCAACATAGAGGTCCTGGTTGGCCTCCAAGATCCTGGCGTTGACGTCGTGGATTTCCTGTAGCAGGGTGTAGAGGACGTCCAGCTCCAAGAGGAACTCAGACGTGACCTTGATTACTGCTTATGTTTATAACCAGAGCTGGCGAACCGCACGGAAACCAAGATTGAGTCACTTGGACTTGCCGGTTTGCCAACTTGCCTATGCAGGAAAATAAGAGAGGTAAAATAACCTTCAGCCAGTTGGCCGGACCTGGGTGTAAACATAAATCAGTAAACTAAGGTTTTTGCCTCGCACAATATTATCATGCTCGTAGAATTCTGTTCGGGGTACTAGGTCGCGAATTAGCGGGCATGATACATATATCTATTATAGGATTATTTTGTACGCGTACTGTATCTCTTTCAACTACCCATAGTCAATTATTCATTCACTGTCTAGTTTACTTCTAGCATTCTTATCACATCCCAAGAATATTTACTCTTTAAATCTGATTATTGGTTAAATCCCAATCCAAACTGTTGGAAATTGACAAAAGATTTACACGATGTAGATTTTAGGATTCTGATATTTCTAACGAAGGATATTTATGGATCTATAGAAAAAAAAACTGTCATGTGTTCCACTCACATGACTTTATCTACATCTCTATAACAAATTATTGTTAAAAAGGTTATTCTTTTATCTACATCATGCTAATCGAGCCTAACATTAGCAGAAATTGTCCTTACTACTTGCTTCCTTGTAAGTATATGGGAAATAAGGGAATACACTAGGCAAAACGTTATTAAAATCTTTTAAAAGCTGGTTGCCATGTGGTTGAAATTTGTGTCTATGCAGACCCAGGAGTTTACAGCTTTCCGTGTGAGAAAAGTTTAAGTATTTTAAATCTGAAAATAATATCAAGGAATATCTCAGAAATGGGCAATTCCATGAAAAAAGTATGACATGAATTGTGTGTGTTTAACGTGATCTATATGTTTTGTGTAGACATTTTTTGTCTCTCCCCCCCCCCCTCCCTCTCTCTCTCTCTCTCTCTCTCAGTTTACCAGTTAAGCAGAATTCAGCAAAATTCATTCTGAATAAAGAGCTCTTTAGAGGTTAATCCCAGAAAATTTAAGATATATATTTTATTTGCCATATAAATATATTTACTGTACGGTATTTTAATCAAAATCGTTAGAGCCATTTTTGAGAAAATCAAAATTTTCGAAATTTCTTCAATGTAAAGGGTAGTTTGGGGTGGGGGGATTTTTCTTAAAATCTTCGTGTCGTATCCCTGGAAGATACTAAAACTTAAATATCAAGTTTGGTATTTTACCGACTTTTCGTTTTTGAGTTGTGTTCACAGACACATGGACACACACGCACGGACCTTTTTCCAAAAATTCTTTTTTTATACAGGGAACCCTAAAACGTGTATTTCGGGTGAAATCTCGGTATCGAATTTTTGGGTGGAATACAACACCTTCTCTATACACTATGTAGGTACATAATACTTATAGAGAAAGAAAAAATAATTAGCTTACTGTTACCAATCTGTATTTTATCTTCATAATTTATATTTTTCTCAGTCATAAATCAATTCATTTTCTTGGAAAACGAGCTATAAAAGTTTTCAACGTCATATTAACATATTTCACTCGAAATGAAAAGGAAGGTACAATTTTCAGGGGAGAAATATTTTGGCAACAACTATAAAATATACATTTCATATTGGTCTTCTTTGTTATATGCGAGGCAGATTGACTTACTGACAAGTCGGTTTTTTGAGTTGAGGTAATGTTCCTTGCAATGTCAAAATGATTTGGAATGCTGATATAGGGAATGTGTTATTAGTTTGCATCCTTTGCAGAAATCAGCAATTTTAATGTGAGACATTACGTTTTCTATATATTTAGTGGCATGTGCCCGTCCGAAATCGCAAGGGAAATAACTTCATATATTGGGAGCTTCGGATTTCCAAACGCAATGCAAGACTCCACAACACTGTGTGAAATCGGTTGAGCCGCGAGAGCTTCTGTTGTTAAGGCATCCGAATCGATATCAGGGACTGTCGTAGGGTTGTCCAACTTAAGGCGTAACTCCTAGCTCACAGATATACTGGTAACATGTAAAGGGCCATTCGCATCGAAAATCAACCTAGACGTAACGTAGACAGAAGCTTGCAGCCAATATATGTATAGGCTCATTCAACGCCAAACTTTTGCGTCAAAGTTAACTGCAACGTAGGAATCAACCAATGAGAACACTGCTCGAAGTGTTAATAAAATGGCTTCGCTTGATGATTCTCTCTCATTTCTTCTCCGTTAATTCGTCTTTGATTAAGAGGATGAATCCACCATCGTCTGCAACGATACAATCGTTCTTTAAAATATAAAACACCAAGCAAATTGACTACTCTAGTTTGCATGTGCATGAATGCTGCCACACTTTCGACTCTGCCAGCCATTTTAGTTTGCTATACACTCGCAAGTAGGTTGCCAGAATGTACTTGAGGCAGGCCCGGAGACAGACCAACCAACGGGCAACGAGTATTTGAGTAAATGGGGACAGAAATTGAAAAACAGTTTTTGTATTATTACAGTCATAACATAAAATTAACTTATATTGCTACGGCAACGGCGACTGTTATTATTACTACTACTATTACTACTGCTGCAACCATTCTTCACGGAACGAACTTAGACGTCGCCTCTTCATTTCACTGTCATTACTCTTTATCACAGAACAACAATGTATAACTATTTTGAATTATGAAAGGTAGTTGGTAGTCTATCCACTCACGATTCGAACGTTCCAATAATTGCCGGTAAACTGCTGACAAGTGACAATGAACGAGCCGTGACTTGCCAGTGTTTCTTTAATAAAGTGAGCCGAATACTATAGATGCAACAATGAAAAGTTGCCAGAATAAGAATAGAAACATAGCATTTTCTTAGAAATAACATTTGAATCAAATTATTAAAAATTATTCATGAGTAAGGTGACATTTAAGCCCCTAGATTAAAGTCATACGCCCGTATATCCGGCGAATTCATTCCAAATGCGGAAAAGATTTGGCAACCCTTCTCACAAGGCGCAGTTCACTTGTTTTAATTTCTGATTGGTTATTGTCCACGTTTACGCTTGAGAATGCTCATTTAATTCTACGTCTATATCTGTCAGTGCGTCTACGGTTAATTTCCAATGTGAATGACCGTATGTCTGCGCCGATGCTATTATCTTATTTGTTTATAGTTTTTCGCTCATTTAAAGGATAATCTTAAACAATAGTCAAGACTATTCTCCACATAGAACGTAAACATGCAGCATAGTATCATTACATTCAAATCGTCAAAAAGTGTGCTAATAAAAGCCAGAATTAAATTAGAGGCTATAGCTGATGCATGCTACAGAGGCACCCTCAAGTGTGTAAGCTCGGATTTTATATCCCAGTGTTGAACTGTGAACCATACTCTAGTATTTTCTTGCAGCTAGAGAGTAGCAGGATGTAATCGATGTTCATAGGACCGGTTAGATAGACTAGGTCATATCTTCCCTAACATGCATAACGGATACCTTTGTTGTTTTCCCCCTCCTTTTTTATTTTCTTTTTATCACAGTGACCTCACTCACTACATATGTGGACAAATCATTTTTTAGGATTAACCATCTCTGGCATTAACTCTACATGGAAAATATTTCGTTGGATTTGATTTTCTCAAACATGGATAACGACTTTGATTAAACTACCATAGGCATATTTTTAGAATATCTACATGACAGATATATATATAAAAATCTGATGTGTTCCATTCACATGACTTTCTCTACATCTTTGCAACAAATTATTGCTCGAAAGCTTATTCTTCATGCTAATCGAGAAAAAAATAGCAGAAATAGTCTTATTACTTGCTTCCTTGCAAGTAGTAGCGAAATAAGGGAATACCATAGTCAAAAGCTGGTTACTATGTGACTGAAGTCCCTTTGTATGTATGGTCAGGAGTTGACAACTTCCTGTATGAGAAAAGTATAAGTATTTTAAAACCAAAACCAATAACAAGGAATATCTCAAACTGTCAACTCCAAGAAAAAAATGTATATAACATAAAATGTGTGTTTTAACGACGTATGCCATTTTTGTGGTGTGTGACAGTCATTGGTCGCAATAGTGAAGTAATGTCTTAGACAATCACAATACATAAAATCATAATTCTTTGAACTTTCTCTTTGGTCCCATAGCTATTTATTAAGTTACATTATTTTTACACAATAGAAACTTGTAGCATATACAACGAACACACACTGATAGGTAATTTAGCTTTGTCATAATATACCTGATGATATTTGCGAGCTTGTATTAAAGCAGATGCTGAAATATTTTGATAATCAGGAATCAAGTTTACGCGTGATTTATTTTATTTTTGTTTATTTTTTGAGTACTTCGAAAGGCCTTTGATGGTATATCACATGACGTTAAATTATTAGCTACGTTCAAGTATTTATGAATAAATGGTGTAGGGGTTCAAACCCGGTGGAGGAGGATGGATCTTTTCAGGCGTAAAATATCCTTAGCGTGGCTTCCTTCGGAAGGGAAGTAAAGCCGTTGGTCCCGTGTCGTAAAAGAATCTCAAGCCTGATAAGAAGTCTGGGCAAAATTAAGCGGTCTTTCAGGCCCAGTATAAAATGGGACACTGGGAACTACAGCAGGAAAAGAGCGTCCATAAATAAAACTCAATTGAAATGTATACATAAATACTTTGCACCTCAAGGATCTGTTTTGAACCCTTTATTATTGCAATTAAGGATGCCTATGTGCCTAATTTCTAAAATCCAAAGTTGTATTTCATTTCAGTTTATTGGCATTCGAATACATCAATCCGGGTTTAATGTCAAATGCCTACACCGAATTTCATGCATACTTTTTAAATTAATCTTTGAAAAAAAATACATTATAATAAGATTTTATTAAGATATCAATAAACTGCAAAAATGCATTTTTAATTATTTTACTAGTTTGTGACAAAATGTTAAATATGAGACTCGTTTTGCTTACAAAGTAAAGTATTGAATAGCATTACAGGTAAGTACATTATAAGTTTCATTTATATCGGAAAAACTGTGGCAGTTTACAAACTTCTAAATAAAATAAAAGATAAGCAATAAGAGTAAAGAATGGCTACTTACAAAGGTCTTTATTCCTTTGCCGATCCAGATTTCGTAGTATATTATTCGGCCGTTAGGATCGCTCATGTAGTTTATAAGTTTTTCGTTGTTTTCGTCTCAATAATCCATTATGGCAGTGGCTGCCAACATTTATAAAGATAATACCGCGAGATGACTATATAGCTACGTGACAGACGAACGACAGGTTTCGAGATTTCGTCGAGGTTAGGCTACGTTAGGTTAGGTGTATGTAAATGAACTGGATCGAAATAAGGGGTAAAAATGGACTTTCTGAAAATCGGTTCTTTCCAATGCGAAATGCACAGTCTTTCCGTTCGTTTTGTCTGTTTGTGCATGGGCAACTGTGTTGCTTAATCGACCAATGGCAGAGTCAAATCTAAAACTGAACTAAAATCTGCAATGTCGCTATTAGGACAGATGACTCGCGGATTTCGTGGGGGAAAAAAAAAAAAAAAAAAAAGGTAAGTAAGCATGGCAATATGGTTTGAACGTTCGTAAAAATTACAAAATGGAGTGTGTTGTTTACATTTTGCGATCTGAGAAACTGGCTCAATTAAGGAGGGTGGGCGGGTCACAGCAACTCAAAGTGATCACATCTATTACAAGACACACGTTCCATGTGTATTTTATTGCTCAGGTTAGTATTTTCAATTTGGACGTCCTTTCTCGTTTCTAAACGGCACAGTCACCCTCCGTGGTGTAATGGTTACCATGCTAACTTCATATACCCAAGGTCGCGGGTTCAAACCCGGCGGAGGACAATGGATTGTTTCGGGCGTAAAAATCCTTAGCATGGCTTCCTTCGGAAGAGAAGTAAAGCTGTGAGTCCCGTGTCGTAGATTTACGGCACGTAAAAGAACCTCAAGCCTGATAAGAGAGGCCTCTGAGCAAAACTAAGCGATCTTTCACGCCCAATATAGAATGGGACGCTGTGAACCAAAGCAGTTAAAGAGCGGCCTTAAATAACAGGCCATTTCATTTCTAAACGCACTATAGGCAGCAGTCAACCCCCGATTAATGCCTTTCACTGAAGCAAATTAGTTCACTAAATGGAATTCCTACATACACTGAAGAATGTGTTAATATTTTTCACTGAGGAAATTAATTGCACTATACAACCCGGTAATCAATACCAGCTATAACTTGACACACTGTACAAAGTCTCAATGGTTTTCACTGAAGCAGATTAACTGTTCTATGTATTATCTACAAAGCGTAGATTCAAGCTGTGTACTCTATTTTCATTTCTCATAAATGCGGCTGCATTCTGGTACGCTTGAAATAAGGAGTATTAGCCTGAATATCAATAGGGATGTTAAAATGTATCTTTGCAATTATTTTCTAGACGACCAGAACGTATCCTAGGAGTCGCCAAGGAATCTTTAAAGTATAACTGACCATATGAAGTAATTTTGCCAAAAAATTGTATTAAATCTGAAATATTAATTTGTCACTGTGCCTTAAAACAGTTACTTGGCATATCCTTTTTTGTGGCAGAAAATGAAGCGAATACCAATACACTTAGGTGTACGGACGTTCGGTACATAATGTGAATTTTTAAGCAATTCTTCTAATGTATAATTCTGACACTGAGATGTCCGTTGTAACAGCAAGTACTAAAATGCCAATTTGTTTTCTCACCCGTAAAATGTAGAGATGGCAGTGAACACATTGGATGCTCATGATCTCTAAATTATATTCAAGGATTGTAACCTCGTCCAACAAAACTTGTCTGTGTTGATTTTGAACATTTATTGTGAAATTGGCGTCGATTCTTAACATATCTTAATACTCGTTCTTGCCTTTTTCTACAGCTCTGCTGCTTATTTTGTTTTCACCCAGCACAGTTAACCCCATAAAACAAACATATACAAAGTTAGAGGTTATTAGGTAACCATGTAACAATCGCAGCTGAATATGAAAACAGTATAACCAACTGTAGTCTCGCCACCTTCTTTCCGTTGTATTTATTTCTTATATTATACATCATGCATTATTAAAAGTAATATTATATCCATGCTATAATTATATTAAAACTAATTACATAAAATGACATTTTTTTCATATAGCTATTACCAAGTTATTGTCTATCGAGTTTAAAAATGTTTTGAAATTACTAACATAATTGCCTACCAATTCTTTATGCGGTTCTGGCCATGTCCTTCCGTGTTTAACGTATTCTTTGTACTAAAGTATTTCTCAAAGCTTCACATTCAAAACAAAATATTCCTCAGTTTGTGCTTCTTTCTGGAACACATGTTGGATCTTCTGTAATATACCAAACCTATATGAGTGAAACCTGTTTCTCCCAAGTCTGCAACTTTTTACACCTCATAGTTTATCTCTATTGCTCCAATCTTTCTGCCATTTAAAATGTCCGCCTTTTGTTTTTGCGATAATGACAAGTGTTCTTTGATTTAATTAAGAGCATTTCCCCTAGAACAAAACTGCATACACCACCAGCATAAGGCAAAATAATTTACTTCCTTCAACTGGCACCTACATAGTCCATGCAAGAGTGTCTTCTCTGCAAGCCTTTGCCTTAGTGTGTTCCGTATTTGCACACGTTTTATCAAGCCATGCCACCTTTTCGCGATTAATTTGTAGAATTTCCCGCAAGAATTTGACATGCCATGTCACAGTTTTCCTACCAGAAGATACCTTAAACCGAAAAACTAGTTCTTTCAGTACTTAGGCTGGTTTTTCCGTTACCAAATTAGCCAGCTTCCTTCAGAGAACACGACATCTTCTCACGATTAGGAAATTCCTTCCTCATATAATAGTGATAAATATGTTGCCTAATTGCATCCTTTTGAAACGCATCAAGTGAAGCTTTAGGGCTTTGCTTTCCCAGTGTACGCAGAACTGCAGTCGGCGTATCAAAATCAACTGGACACTTTTCCCTCCTCACAGTCTTTACAGAGTTTTTTTCTACCTTCAATGCATAGGAATTCTATATACCACTTTGGTAACAGGTACAAGCGGTCCACCATAGTATCACTCCTCAAAGTACTCACGAAGTCTCTAGATATTAGTGATGGGGGAAAAATAACACAACAGCTATTTTGAAACAGTTCCATCAACACAATTATTTGAAACAGTTTCACCTCTAAAACTGTTTCATAAAACACTTCTGGAAATTGTGTTATTCTTTCGTGTATCCCTTCACCGCGACAGACCGATGCAATAATAACAGCAACGCCTAAGAAGTTGTTTCAGTTATTGCAAGCGGTTCTTTTGTCATTGCTTACATAGTTTACTGCAAGGTGCACCTTTGTACCTTGTAGCGCGCGGTCTGGTATTATCGCGAAATTTGATTGTACTAAACAAGCTCATTCCCTCTCGTTAGCGCGCAACAATGCTTTGCTTACGTAAGTTCCTCTTTAGCGCACCTAGTGAGTGGTTGCGTTTGGAGCATTGTGATTTTATCGAAGTACTATATTTATCTCAATAGTATTTGATGCTACATAACATGTCTGCAACAGTTTTGCAGCTGGTCAATGCGGCGAAACAGTTTAGGGAATTTCCGTTGCAGGAAACTGTTATTTCCAAACTGTTTCGTGGTTGCAACAGAAACATTAAATGTTTCGTAGAAATAACTTTTCCCACCACTAATAGATATATGGCTTTGGTTTTTATAAGACCCGAACCCTCAGTGTTTCACATCCTGTTGCGTGAATATCAGAGAGATCAGAAATTAAAAATCTGTTGTGTTCCATCCATATGACTTTCTCCACATCTCTACAACAAATTATTGTTAAAAATCTTATTCTTTTGTTTACTTCACGCTAATCAAGAAAAAATTAGCAGAAATCGTCTTATTACTTGCTTCCATGTAAGTAGAAGGGAAATAAGGGAGTACCATAGATTAAAGTAATAGGCAAAAGCTGGTTGCTATGCGACTGCAGTTCCTTTGTTTGTATAAATATCTCATAAACGTTTCACTTCATGAAAAAAATGCATATAACATAATTTAGAATACTGATTTCTAAGGAATAAGAAACATTTCAATATAATAAAGAAAATAAAACTAATAAGCAAATGAATATAAAAGAACGGGGGCAAAAAGATTGCAGTGACAAATAAATAAATGATTAAAGACATTAAAAGGAAATACATTAGAATAAGCAATAAATGCTAAAAAAATTGTAAAGAATATTTATTCTGTATTCAGAAGGAAGTTGCTGGCTGAAAGGAAAAACCAGAGATTTAGGAATATAAGCTGCAAGGTTTATTTGTTAATGTGGGTCAGAAAACCATTAGCAAAACGTATATACAATAGAATTGTGAAAATTTTGTGTTCAGAGTGTTACAAAGAAGAAACATTAAACATTAATGACCAAGGGTACATTGGACCTGAAGAGAGCAAACTGGAGTCTAATGCTTTTGCTGCGGTGCCAAACTTATTCGGTGAGAGGAGACCGATTTGGAAAAACCATAGACATAAAATACTAACCAATAGAAATTAAGAAATGTGTAACTTCGGATCCATTCGTGTCCGATCATAGAAAATAGGAGGGGCCATAAGAAATGTATCTAGGCCCGAAGGGAGGTTACGGCCACGAATTGTAGAAGGGAAGAAGCTACTTATAATTTATCAATGGTGCTGAACAGACGTGTTGCATACATTAACTTCAGTGCTGCGATATAAAGTATGTATGTCTTTATTTTAGGAAAGTGAGTGGTGGACAAAGTGATTTCTCCGAGTTCACATGGGAATTAGAGCAGGGAATAGTTGCAAAATAGGGTAAATTTGCAAAAGTTTAATTGTAAGAAACTTATTTAGTGTGGGGGAATAACATTGTAAATGAGAAAACGGAAGACAGAGGGGACAAATAATTTAATGTGTATGAAATGGATAAACTGGGGTAATCCGAAAAAAATACAATGATTTTTTTTCTTCACACATGCCCTGAGATAATCTCTAAAAGAGATCCTACTTTTAAGCCCTTCTTATCCTTCCAAATCCTGCCATAAAATGGCATATAAACTATAAAATTCCCGCCACAAACATAAAGTGTGTGTTTAACGAGCTCTACATTTTCTGCTTTGTAAGTTTTTGTCTATCTCTTATGGTTTACCAGTTATGCAAAATTCCGTAAAATTCATCCAGAATAAAGTAGTCTTCAGAGGTTATTCCTAGAAAATTCAAGATATACATTTTATATGTCGGGTAAGTACCTTTAATATACCGTATTTAAATCAAATCGTTAGCCATTTTTGAGAAAATCATAATTTTCGAAATGCTTTCCATGTAAAAGGGTAGCTTAGGATGGGGGGGGGGCATTTTTCTCAAATTCTTCGTATCCCTGGAAGGTACTAAACTTAAAACACCAAGTTTGGTACTCTACCGAATTTTCGTTTTTGAGTTATCGTGTTCACACACACACACACACACACACACACACACACACAAGCGCGCGGAGCTTTTTCTGAAAATGCTTCTTTTGGATTCAGGGTGCCCTAAAACATGTATTTCGGGTGAAATCTCAGTATCGCATTTTTGGGTGCTTTACAATACCTTCTCTATACACTATGTACCTACTACGTGTAGAGCAAG
Organism: Hymenopus coronatus; assembly: GCA_030762935.1. Taxonomy (NCBI): domain Eukaryota; kingdom Metazoa; phylum Arthropoda; class Insecta; order Mantodea; family Hymenopodidae; genus Hymenopus; species Hymenopus coronatus. The sequence goes on from CM060885.1 coordinate 21,118,768, forward strand.
TAAAAAATAGTGCAATGGGAGTATACAGAATGACACTCGACACCTGTCCAGAATAAACTTTCACTGCTATTGAAGCACCATAGGCGGGCATTTTCGGATAGCATGAAACGTCGCGCCTTTGATCTCGGCTAGAACGTCTTCTATTACGTGAGCAGGTCCGAAGGCAGATTTGCTACATCATTGCACAGATTTTTCTCGTGAAACGGTTGCTATATGACTCACCTTTAAATAAAAAGATGAAAATGTTTTCCCAAATGTCTGGCCGCCCTTTGCTCTTATTGATGGGCATCCTCAAAGTATCGGACTCTCGATTCTTTGCTTTCAACTCTTTAACGTTAGATCCAGTTTCCTTATGTGTAATCCTATTTTGACGTCTTGGCTATTTAGCATCAAGGTATAAACAGTACTCATATTATACATAAATTGTTTCATATAAAGCGTTTGTAAAGTAATTTTAGTGACTGGAGTCTCAATGCGACTGGACATGATGTTTACTTTCTCTACACGTACTATGTGCATCGTGTAAAGAGAAGGCATTGTATTTTGCACCCAAAACTTCAATACCGAGATTTTACCGGAAATAATGTTTTGGGACCCCTTGTGTCTGTGGACAGCACAGCTCAAAAACGAAGTCCGAGTAATAGCAAACTTTGTACTTAGGTTCAGAATCTTCCAAGGTGCTACTCGAAGATTTTCAAGAAACCTCCTCTCCAACCCTCAACTACTTTTTACATGGAAAAACTTTCGAAAATCTTGATTTTCTCAAAAATGGCTATTATGATCTTTATTAAAATATCATATATTGAAGATATTTACAGGACAAATAAAATGTATATCTTGAATTTTTTGGGAATAATCTCTGAAGACATCTTTATTCTGAATGAATTTTGCGGAGTTTTGCATATCTGGTAAGCCGTAAAAGAAAGAGAGGGACAAAAACTTTAAACACAAAATATGTAGAGCTCGTTAAAACACACAATTTATGTTACATGCATTTTTTTCCGTGGAGCTGATCGTTTTTAAGACATTGCTTGTTATTGATTTCAGTTTTAAAATACTTCATACTTTTCTCAAACGGGAACTTGTCAACACCTGACCACACCTGTACCATAGCAACGGAATAGGTATAGAATTTTTCCCTTGTACAACAATAGTGCTCACTCAGTATCGTGAGGAACTGCGATCCGGGTTACGAAAACCATTATTCCGGCTGAGGCATTGTCGTGAATGAGTGCGAGGCCATCAATCGGGTTGGTCGGTCCAGATCAATTCGGGCTATAGCGTCAACATTATTGTTGTTGTTATTATTATTTATTCATGTCAGAGATCCGTGCAACTTCTGTTTTGTCGTGCGAGCTTGAGGAACTGTACGATTAAGTAAAAATTTGACATCCGGTCATTTCATCAGGGCTGATCAATATCAATTAGAGAAGTCCCTCTCTAGTGAAGTGTAAAGACATTTGGGTAATTTTTTTACACTATAGCACTATAACTATTAAACTTAGATAATAACGTACTATTCACATTTTACTGATAGAACATGACTGTGGCGCTAGTGTGGAGTTTTCAGAATATACAGGATTGATTGTAAATACAGGACTTCACAGCCATTGTCACAAAATAAAGATAAGGAAAACAGTAATTTGACTGTGCGATTCATTAACGCAATAATTCACTTTTTTTGTTTGAGTTAAATAATGAAGTTTCTTATACATGAAACATTGTTCTTATGTTATAACTCAATAATATACCATCATTATGCCAACTCAAATAAAAGCAAAAGAAAAACTAAATAAAGACGCAAAGGGCACGAAAATTCGCAAAATAATGACGTAAAATCGAAGAAAAAGCACCCTCAAATAGAACAGAGCATAAAATGGCAGTACGAGGGTCGGCTGATAAGTCCCGAGCCTCACACTGATACGGCACCACTAGGCCAGTTAGACGGTAGCATCGTATAATTTAACTCTTGTATCCATAGTTACAGGTCAATGGCTTGTTCAGTTTTCGAACGATAGCATTTTAAACAAGACAACTTTTAGAGTTTTCACGAAAATGAGGATTTGGAAAAACTAGCAGTGATTAAATACTTCCATTTGAAAGGCTTGACGCCTAAAGAAATCAAGAATATGATTAAAAGGTGGATTGCTGAGTTTAAAATGGGTCGTGCGTGCACTAGTGATGAGCCTTGCTCTGGACGCCCTGTAGAAATGACAACTCCAGAGATCATTGAAAAAATTCATGTTTTAGTACTGGAAGACCGCAGATTAAAGTTGTTTGAGATAGCAGAGGCTGTAAAAATATAAAAAAAGTGCAGTTTAACTAATGTTTTGGGCTTTCACAAGGTCTTTGCAAGATGGATGCCGCGTTTGTTGACACCTGATCAAAAGTTGCAAAGAAAAACTGTTTCTGTTAAGAATGTGGATCTCTACCGTAAAAATCCCAGTGAATTTTTGTGACGGCTTATTACCATGGATGAAACTTGGATACATCACTACACTCCAGAAAGTAAATCACAGTCAAAACAGTGGATTGCGCCAGGTGAACCAACTCCAAAAAAAACAAAGTCAATTTTGTCAGGTAACAGGATTATGGTGAGTGTTTTCTGGGATGCACATGGAATTATTTTTATTGATTTCTTGGAAAAGGGTAAAAGTATCATGGTGACTACTAAGCAAGCTTACAGCAACGTTTGAGGAATGAGGTGAAAAGAAAAAGATCTCATTAGGCAAAAAACGAATTTTGTTTCATCACGGCAATGCTCCGGCCCATCGTTGAGTCATTGCGATGGGAAATTAAAGTTGGAATTGTTTGAACGTTCACCCTCTTCGCCAGATCTAGTACCCAGTGACTACCACCTGTTCCCAAACCTCAAAAAATTTCTTGGGAGGACGAAGATTTCACTGCAACGAGGAGGTTCGCGCCGCGGAGATGGTTTAATTAAATTGGAACACCGATATGACAAATGTATTGGCCTTTCTGGAGATTATTTGAGAAAAATGCAACAAAAAATAGGTACATTAATGCTGTTTTCATTAAGAGGCCAGGACTTATCAGCCGACCCTAGTACAATTTATCACACGACGTTCCAATAAACATTTTGGCTGAAACTGTTTCTCGTCACTTAGTTTTATTGCCTCTAATGTAGACTTGAAAGCAAGCTTAATAATTGCTTACCTGATGTTCCTTTTAAAGTTTAAACCCTATGTAGTTTAGGCACACGGCGGAATCTGTGCATGACGTCACCGCAGCACGGTATTGTGTGATGTCATGCAATTCCGTTCTCTGCTAGTACTCAACGCATTCCTTGCAGGTGACGGAATTGAACTTAGCTGCCCTTGCTGTTAGTATCTTGTTCAGGTAAAAAGTGTAGCAAATTTTGAGTGCCTCGAGTATTAGTTTTAATGTTATTAAACGAGCGGTTAACATTCATTCGACATAATGCGATTATAGACGTTTATCTTTAGGTATACTCAAAATGTTGGCGGTAATATTTGGTTTCGATGAATAGTAAAATGTTAATGGGTATAATGGACTCTCCCGAAGCAAAAAATCTGATGTGTTACACTAACATGACTTTCTCTAGCTGCTCTACAAACTTCTTATAAAACTTATTCTTCTTTCTGCACCATACTAATCGAGATAGACATTATCAGAATGTTCTTGTTATTTGGAACTAAAGGAATGCGCTATGCTAAAGTGATAGTCAAATATTTTAAAAGCTATCGTTATGCGATTGTCATAGCAAATCCCTCCTTTGTTTGAACTAGGAGTTGAACAAAAGAAAAACGGACGCCTCAGGTCTGAGGAAAACATAGGTACTTCACAATTGAAACCAATAAAAAGGAATATCTTGGAAACGATTGCCTCCACAACAAAAACTTAAAGGACTAAATTGTGTGCTTTGACGAGATCTATTTTTCTGTGTGGTAAGTTTTTGTCTATCTCTTATGGTTTACTAGTTATGAAAAATTCCGCAGAATTTATTCAGAATAAACGTGTCTTTAGAGGCTGTTCCCGTAAAATTGAAGATATAATTTTATTTGTCATATAAATATCTTAAATATAAGAGATTTTAATCAAAATCGTTGCAGCCATTTTGAAAAATCAAAACTTTTCAATTGTTTTCCATATAAAGGCTAGTTGGGGTGGAGGAATTTTCTTGAAAATTTTCGTGTCGCATCCTTGGAAGATACCAAACTTAAATGCCAAGTTTGGTATTTAACGGCCTTTTCGTTTTTGAGCTATGCGCGCACGCACACACACACACACCAGCGTGCGCGGGGACGTTATCCCAAAAATGCTTTTTTTTGGATTTAGGGAGACCCAAAACATGTATTTCCGATGAAATCTCGGTATCGAATTTTTGGGTGTAATACAATACCTTCTTTATACACTTAAGTACATAGTATCTGTATCTAACCTAATCGTAACTTGAGAACACATTGCGAGAATTATTGTTGCAGTACGCCGCTATTCGTCCATTAATTAATTCCTTCTGTTTTTTCTCTACGTGTACGTTAACAATGAGAAACAAATTTAAAAGTGCTCGAAATTATGCACCTCTGCTTCTGAAAAGTGCGACACATGTTGAAAATATCATTGAACACCACGAATTTCGATAGCTAAATATTGAATAGCGCAAGCTGGATACTGTTTCGAACTCGCCTAGCCTTTGTTAAGTTGCTCCATAATTATTATTTTAATAGCGTGGAATAATATATGGCCAAAACACTAACTTTGCTATGCGAGGCAGCGATTTCCTTGAACTTTTTTACTTTCTCTACACGTACTATATGCATAGTGTATAGAGAAGGTATTGTATTCCACCCAAAAATTCTATACCGAGATTTCACCGGAAATACATGTTTTCGGTCCCCCTGAATAAAAAAAAAATTGTAAAAAGGTCTGAGTGTGTGCGTGCATTTGTGTGTGTCTGTGGACAGCATAACTGAAAAACGAAAAGACCGTTGAATACCAAACTTGCTATCTTTCAGCTTTAAAAAACTTATACTTCTCATACAGAAAGTGGTCAACTATTGTCCATACAAACAAAGGAACTTCAGTCACATAGCAACCAACTTTTGACTATCACTTTAACCTATGGTTCCTCCTTATTTCGCTTCTACTTACAAGAAAGCAAGTAACAAGACTATATCGTCCAATTTGTCTCAATTAGCATAAAGTAAATAGAAGCATAAGCTTTTTAACAATAATTTGTTGCAGAGAAATGAAATGGCGTTTTATTTACGGACGCTGTTTAACTGCTGTGGTTATCAGCGTCCCATTCAATATTGGGCGTGAAATGTGAATGGAACACATTAGATTTTTTATGACGGTACTTATCTCGGATAAATTTCTCTTCATTTAGAAAAACGTTTATTTTTGCTTAACAAAGATCTATTAGGATAAGTGACACCAAGGCATTTTTATGTAAATTCAAATCCATATACCACTCCGTTCGACCAAACTCAATACAGTAAACGCACGTTCTGAAGTACAGTAGAGCCCCGGCAATTCGAACTAATTGGGGTTAAGGCTACGAGCCTCGAAACACAAAAACTCGGATTGCACGGAAATATCACTAAACCAATGGGTAGATTTTAAATAAATGCTTTATGAGCTCAATAATGATTAAGCATAAATAAAACAACTTAGTATTTGTGTTATATGGTGGGCTCAATACAGTATGAACAGGTACATACCATGTACAACATGTTGTAAAAGGTGTATTTTTGCTTAAGCGTATTTTAAGGACCCCTGTCGCGAAGTAGGGATTGCTATACCTATACAATTGATCGACATGCGGTCCCAGTTAGTGAAGGGTCGACAAAGAAAGAGCAAGCGTTCGACTCCAAACGCAACGGTACTTATCAATCTGTAATAGAAATGCATTAGCTGTCTGAGGCCTAAGTTATTTCTATGCATTATGAACGAAAACCTTCAGTTTTACCTGTTTTGTACGTGGAAAATTGAAAGAAAGTTAAAAAATGTAACACATTCAGAATGGTTGAAGCGTACATGCGGACAACGTATAAAGATGAGATTTTACTCTAGTATTATGTAAAATTTCAATTTTATTAAGAACAGCTCGAAGTACACGGAAGCCCGAAATACCGGGGTTCTACTGTATCTGCCATGATAATTACTCGCACCAAACACATTCAACATACAGCTTCACATGACGTTATTTCCACTGTATATTATGCCAAACGACGAAGACAACTGGATCTTTGTTACTCTCCACGGCACGTCTAATAGTTTTTGAAGAGCAGAGTTCTACCTTGTGTGTTTTTATGAATATGTAGGAGGACATACAATATGATCACAAAGCACATAAAAGGGAAATTGTACATATTATAATTGTATAGAAAGCAATGTAAAATAGTTGTGAATATTTAGTGGTAGAAATAGGCAAAAAAGTGAGTTGTAACTTAGGTAATTAAGGCAAGGTGAGCTAGTTTAATTCTAGATAACAATCTACCAACCACCACTTGCTAATGAGTACAGGTTTAGGCTAAATCATGTAAAATAGAAAAGGAGAGATAATAGAAATAAGTGAAACAGGCATAGTGACTCGTCCTCCAGGGAGCACAGGGAATTGGAGAAATAGACAAAGCATGCAGGAAGTTAGTGAGAGGGAAGCTTTGGGTTTTCCCAAACGCGTCATGTGGACGCGATGCCAGCAAAGCCTGACACAATTTATTTTCATAGCATGTGAAGTGATGCTACCAAGGGACAAATCAAAGATACTGTTACATTTCATGGCGCGAAGATTGGCTTCATCCAGTAGCAGTATATAAGAGAGAGTGTATCTCTTATGTGGTTACTCTTGACTTTCACTGATTCTTATACATTACTCTTTCATTGTGTTGTGCGCACGTCCACGTGCTTAAGTGGTGGGGTAAACTTGTGCAGATGGTTAGATTAGGCTCCTAATAATTGATTTAAGTGGTGGGAAGGTATTTAATGGAAACATATTTTGTAAGGAAACAAGCTGGCCGCCCGTTAAACCTTTGAAATGATAAATTCAAGTAGTAAGGGAAAATGCACCCACAAAGCACCCTGATATAGATAGGAGATATTAGGATGGAATCTTCATCGAACGCTGAGCAGAGGACGTCGGAGAAGGAGACGAAAGCAGAGATCCCCCTACAAATAGAACCTCCCCCCCTCAAATCATAGAATCCCAAAATAACGTTTTGACCTCTTTATCTGAGGATAAGGAATTGGGTTAGTCGGGTTCACTATTAAGCTGCACAAATGGAGGCCATAGAAATATCGGGCGCACCAGGAGACGGAGGAAAGGCGGTTTTAGGACGCGTGTAATGAAATCGACGCTAAAGTACACTAATGACATCAATGCTGCTGTAGAACAACGACGCATATACCCTTAACTTTCGAAGGCCGTATTTAAAACTTCTACGCAAGTGGTTTTCTATTCGCAAACCATGTTCGCTGAAAATATGATGAGAATTCAGAATACTGTTTCAGAAACCTAACATGAAAAGTGGAGCTGAGAGACTGCCAAGCGTTTTAGGCTCAGTTTACAAGTTGGATCCATTTAGAGAGCTAAAACTGCAGTTGGATATGCAGACGTGTAAATGTCTTGGATTGATTTTTGCTATCTCGCTTGCCCCTTGACAGCTGGAAAAAATAGTTGTCCGGCATCTTTAAGGTCGCTAAAACAATGTCCCTAATGTCTAATGAATGGGTCTGAAGGAGATGCATTTAATGAGCGCTACGCTCCTTATAATAAAATGTTAAAAATGTCGAGACCCAGTAGAGGCAGCGTGTTTCAATGTGGTGGGAACAGGAAAAAAATCTGATGTGTTCAATTAACATGACTTTCTCTACATCTCTGCAACAAATTATTGTTAAAAAGCTTATGCTTCTATTTACTTCATGATAATCGAGAAAAAAATTAGCAGGAATAGTCTTATTACTTGCTTCCTTGCAAGTAGAAGCGAAATAAGGTAGTACCATAGATTAAATGATAGTCAAAAGCTGGTTGCAATGTGACTGAAGTTCCTTTGTTTGTATGGACACATTCCTGTATGAGAAAAGTATAAGCTTTTAAAGCTGAAACCAATAACAAGGAATATCTCAAAAACGATCAACTCCCCGAAAAAAGGTATATGACATAAATTGTGTGTTTTATCGTGATCTACATCTTTTGTGTAGTAAGTTTTTGTCTCTTACGGTTTACCAGTTATGCAAAATTCAATAAAAACATGCAGAATAAAGAGGTCTTTAGAGGCTAATCCCACAAAATTCAAGTTATACATTTTATTTGGCATATAATTATCTTAAATATAGGAGATTTTAATCAAAATAGTTACAGCCGTTTTTGAGAAAATCAAAATTTTCGAAATTTCTTCCATATAAAGGGTAGTTTGGGGTGGGGTTATTTTCTTGGAAAACTTCGTGTCGCACCCTTGGAAAATACCAAACGTAAATACTAAGTTTGGTATTTAACGGTCTTTTCGTTTTTGAGTTATACTATACACACACACACACATACACATACAATCGTGCGCAGGACCTTTTTCCAAAAATGCTTTTTTTGGATTCAGGGGGACCCAAAACATGTATTTCCGGTGAAATCTCGGTATCGAATTTTTGGGTGCAATGCAATACCTTCTCTATATACGATGCACATAGTATGTGTAAAGAAAGTAAAAATCTGATAACTTCCATTCACATACCTTTCTCTACACCACTGTAACAAGTTGTTAAAACACTCTTATATGTAATCTATATAAACATTAGCAGAAATTGTCTTATTACTTGCTTGCTTGTAAGTAGAAGAGAAATAAAGGAATACACTAGGCTAAAGCGATAGATTAAATTCCGTTTCTTTGCATGGTCAGGAGTTCAGAAATTCCCGTATGAAAGAACCGTTAAAAAGCGCATTCTACTATTTCATGTTAATCGAGCAGATAAACTTAGCAGAAATTGTCTTACTACTTGCTCCCCTGTAAGTAGAATGAAAATAACGAAATATATTAAGAGATAAACAAAAACTTACTACACACAAAATGTAGATCACATTAAAACAAACAATTTGTCATATACACTTTTTTCTGGAATTGATCATTTTTGAGTTATTCCTTATTTGTTTTAAAATTTAAAATACTTAAACTTTTCTCACAAGGAAAGCTGTAATTTCCTGGACCTGCACAGAAACGGACTTCAACCACATGACAACCAGCTTTTAAAATATGTTATTATAGGTTTAGGCTAGTGAATTCCCTTATTTTTGTTCTACTTACAAGGAAGCAAGTAATAAGACGGTTTCTGCTTTTTTTTTTTTTTTTTTCTCGATTAGCATGAAGTAAATAGATGAATAAGCTTTTATCAATAATTTTTTGTAGAGATGTAGAGAAAGTCATGTGAATGGAACATATCAGATTTTTTTCTATAAAATGATTGAAATTTTGCAACAACACCTCAGTTATTGACCGACAATGTGGAATATTATTGGTAAAAGCTTAAGCGTTTTTCTCATTTTCTGAGCGAGGACTATTGAAATAACAAAGCTGAACCTCGTAGTAATTTTAAACTTAAAGGAAGTGTTTCTATGTAATTGTATATCTACTGTGTGGGAGTGTATTAGAACATAATATATTTTGACAGAAAATAGAGTATGGATAAAGGGACTAATTTAATTTGTTCAGTTAAGATAAGAAATTTCTTAATTATGGGGAAAACACACACACACACACACACACACACACACACACACACACACACACATACTTTATCTGAGCACTAAGATCTCTAAGGAATTAATATATTTTTCTGACCATTGTCATAAAATAAAAGTAGATGGCTATGTATGTATTACTAGGCGTGTGAAAGTGCACTATTTATTTCTGAGAAATAAGGTATGTAAGGAATTAAGATAATTACTTTCTCACACGTACTATGTACATAGTGTATAGAGAAGGTATTGCATTCCACCCAAAAATTCGATACCGAGATTTCACCGGAAATACACGTTTTGGGTCCCCCTAAATCAAAAATATATTTTTATAAAAAGGTCTGTGTGTGTGTGTGTGTGTGTCTGTGGACAGAATTGCTCAAAAACTTGGTAAAATTTTGATTTTCTCAAAAATGGCTCTAACGATTTTGATAAAAATGCCGTATATTAAAGCTGGTTACCTAATAAATAAAATGTATATCTTGAATTTTCTGGGAATAGCGTCTGAAGACTACTTTATTCTGTATGAATTTTACGGAATTTTGCATAACTGCTAAACCGTAAGAGATGGACAAAAGCTTACCACACAAAAAATGTAGAGCGCGTTTAAACACACAATTTATGTTATATACATTTTTTCATGGAGTTGATCGTTTTTTAGATATTTCTTATTTTTGGTTTCAGCTTTATAAAACAAACTTTTCTCATACAGGAATTTGTCAACTCCTGTCCATACATACAAACAAAGGAACTTCAGTCATTTAGCAATCAGCTTTTGACTATCCCTTTAACCTATGATACTACCTTATTTCGCTTCTACTTACATGGAGGCAAGTAATAAGACTATTTCTGTTAATTTTGTCTTGATTAGCATGAAGTAAATAGAAGCATAAGCTTTTTAACAATAATTTGTTGCAGAGATGTAGAGAAAGTCATGTGAATGGAGCACATCAGATTTTTTTCTCTGTGTCTTCTCATGCATTCTTATAGACGTTTCAGATAAGATTTTATAAAGTTTTTAAATAAGAAGCTAATGTCCTCAGCCGAATTACAAGGTGTTTGAATGCTGGATAAAACATACAAATGCTGAATTGAGCACTTTCACACGCCTAGTAAATTTATCGCATTTAAAAGTAAGGAGTATTTGACAACTTGGCGCAACTTGTTGATTGAGTAGTCTGCTAGTCTCCTGGCGGCGCCTTGAATTATTCTAACGTGCTATAAAAACCATTTAAGTAACGTTGCCCGTGCATCGAATTCAGATGTGTTATTAGAGCAAGAGACCAACAATTTCCGAGTAAAAGTGAATAAAGCCACATTCATAACGAGATGCAAGCCCAGTCATAAGCGCAACGCAAGAAGTTGGCACTGGCTTTTAGGTCTGTAAATTACATTGGGATATCTTTCAAGCACACTGCAAGTTTCACATTAAATAAGACAACCAACAGTATCATATAAGAAATCTCGCCCAATCTTCTATAAACGAGTAAATACTTCATAAAATTATATACACAACTGTGCAAGAAGTTGGCACGGGTTACTAGAACTGTAAATTGCACATATGCGGATGTTTTCCAAGTTACAAATTGAATAACATTCCCGCAATATCGTATAAGGAAATTATCTCAACCTTTTACAAATAGGCTATAAAAATGAAATCCAACAACTGACGCTCATGGTAGTGATGCCGCAATAATTGTTTATCCAAAAATATTGAAAATGATGCAAGAATAGCACATTGGAACCACTTTGAAAATATTTGACTATCGCTTTAGCCTCGTGTATCCGTTATATCCCTTCTACTTACAAGAAAGCAAATAAGACCTTTCTGTTAATATTTAAGCTTGATTGGCATGAAGTAGATAGGAGAACAAGCTTTTTAAATTTAGTTAACACAGAAACCGTTTATTTTATTGAAATACACTAATGTTGTCATTCATTCAGTTTTCTATGATTATAGTGAACCTTTAATCTTTGGTAATCCTGCAATGCTATGATAAATCTTTTGGACAAATATTTTTTTTACCCTAAAACTATAAATTATATCAAGTTGAAAGAATGTGTGTGTGTGTGTGTGTGTGTGTGTGTGTGTGTGTTTGAGGAAAATAAAACGATTTAAACCAATGTAAACAACAGATTACGAGTTGTTTCTAATGCAAAGCCCCCGATATGATCTTAGATGTTAACGGGGACTATACAAATTAAAAAAAAAAAAAAATACATAGATCTCCTGTAAATCAAGTGCTTGTTTGTGGTTTAATTTTCTAATAGTTTTACTTGACTCAAATGGGAAGTCGTTATTTACCTTTCTTCAACCCTTCACTTTGGTGAGGCAAAGAGAACGGAATTTCAAAACCACATAGCGACCAACTCTTAAACGATTTTACTATTGTTTTAGCGTAGTGTACCGACTTGTTTATTCCCGTTATATCTACAAGGATATTTGTGATTAAGTCATTTCCGCTAATGTTTATCTTGATTAACGTGAAGTAAGAGAAAACGAAGCGAATGTAAAATATTTTTATTTATTTACTTTCTCTATACGTACTATGTACATAGTGTATAGAGAAGGTATTGCACTCCACCCAAAAAAGTCGATGCCGAGATTTCACCGGAAATATATGCTTTAGGGTCCCCTTTATCTAAAAATAGCATTTTCTGAAAAAAGCCCGTGTGTGTGTCTGTGAACACGATAACTCAAAAACGAAAAGTCGGAAAATACCAAACTTGTTATTTAAGCTTAGTATCTTCCAGGGATGCGACACGAAGATTTTGAGAAAAATTCCCCCACCCCAACTACCCTTTAGATGAACTTTTTTCGAAATGTTTGATTTTCTCAAAAATGGCTGTAACGATTTTGATTAAAATATCGTATATTAAAACTATTTACTTGACAAATAAAATGTATATCTTGAATTTCCTGGGAATAGTCTCTGAAGAGTACTTTATTCTGGATGAATTTTACGGAATTTTGAATAACTGCTAAACCGTAAGAGATGGACAAAAGCATATACACAACAAATATAGAGCACGTTAAAACACACAATTTCTGTTATATACATTTTTTTCGTGGAGTTGATCGTTTTTGAGACATTCCTTGTTTTTGGTTTCTGCTTTGAAAAACTTATTCTTTTCTCATATAGGAATCTGTCAACTGCTGTCCATACAAAGGATCTTCAGTGACATAGCAACCAGCTTTTGACTATCACTTTAACCTATGGTACTCCGTTATTTCGTTCTACTTACAAGGAAGCAAGTAATAAGACTATTTTTGCTAATTTTTTTCTCGATGAGCATGAAGTAAATAGAAGCATAAGCTTTTTAACAGTAATTTGTTGCAGAGATGTAGAGAAAGTCATGTGAATGGAACACATCTGATTTTGTGTGTATAAAACTATGTATGTAGAAAACTAATGTGGCAATATTCTTGTTGTTAGTGGTATTGTTTTGAATTAAAAATGGTAACTTAATAAACACGTGAAGACTTGCCCATAGTTGGTTTCGGACATCAAATATCAATTTCACATTTATTATCCATACTCCCTTAAAAATGAATACACTAAATCTCTTTCCACCTTGAATGTTCACCAAAGCAAATAGCCAACTTTGTTAAGGCACGGCACGCGTGATCGGAGGTCTGCGGTTCATATCCCGGGAGGACTCTCCCCCCCCCCCCCCAGTTTCTTCTGAGTTATAACTGACAAATGTCAGGCAGATATCTTAAACTTCATTACCAAATGCCGCTTCCCAATTCATTTCATGTATCACCCTCACTAGAGACTGGATTACATGCATTTGCATGTTGCATATGCTTTTGTATATTTAGCATTTTTCACCGGTTACTGCAGATTTTAACCAAAAACTGGTGATGATGCATATTCAGGGCTATATTTACATTATTTTAGAAATTTTAATGGGTGGACACAAGCTTGTTCTGTTTTGATGCTCTAAATTCTAGGTTTGACGTTGAGTCTATTCAGGCAATGAATAAAATCCTAGTGAACTCCTCCTTGCCGGAGGTATTCCCGAGGCAGCTTAAAAGTTTACAAACATTTTGAACAATAACCCAGGCTTTGAACCTTTGCGTCAAATGAATAGCTATATTACTATCAGAAATAATAAGTGTCAAGATAGCACCCAAATTCAAATACTGTCCAGTGACCTCAGTTGATGTACAACGGATCTTTTCTGCTTATAAAAATGTTTTTAGCGATCGACGACACAATTTTACTACTGAACATTCGGAAGAGTACTGTAAACAACATGTAAACGAATTTGTAAACGATACTTTTTTTCTGTGGAAGTAAATTATGCAGTGCCGATTGTGTATTGTTTTTTAAATAATATAAATATATATAAAACTAATCATTACTTTGTATTATTTGATGTTGCATATTTTGACGCTTTTCATGCATATTTTAAGCATTTTTCATACATATTTTCATGCATATTTCGAGCTTTTTATGTTGCATATAATCCGGTCTCTAACCATCACCAATAACCACTGCCTGAGCCGTACATAGTAAGGAATGGCGTTAAAGATTACTCTTACTAAAAATAATATATTATGCATTGCCTTCATATGACTTTCTCTGCCATGTATCATTTATGTATCTCTCTTACGAAAGCTTATATTTCTTTCTATTTCATTTTAATTGAGAGAAAACTTTGTAGAAATAGCCGCATTACATATTCCTTATGCGTTACAAAGGGAATAGCGATAGTCAAATGTTTTAAGAACTGGACGTTATAATTATTAGCCTTAAAGCTCCATACTCTTGCTATGTAATTGCAAGAAACAACTGAAAATTGAATGGCAAAGTTTTGAACACCTCAACCATTAATAACGGATATCTCGGAAATGACTTATGTCACAAAAATTTATTTGAAATAAATCACGTGTATTTAAGAGATATACTGTTTTTGTGTAGTGCATTTTCGTTTACAAGCTGATGAAATATATTATCCAATGAACAGGACTTAATATATTTTTATCAGAAAATCAAAGATAATTTTATTTTTCATATAAATATTTTGAATGTAGGAAACATTACGAAAAATGTTCTTTGCGGTTGACGGATTTTCTTGAAAACTCTCCTTGTCGCATCTTTGAACAATACTGAACTTACATACCGTAGTTTGTATTTGCCCGACTTTTCATTTTTGTGATAATGCTGTTCTGTCACATTCACACGACTTTTTTTCTAAAAATTCATTTTTACTTTCTCCATACGCACTATGCACATAGTGTATAGAGAAAGTATTGCACTCCACCAAAAATTCGATACCGAGATTTCACCGGAAATATATGTTTTATGGTCCCCAATATCCAAAAAAAGCATTTTCACAAAAAGGTCCGTGTGTGTGTGTGTGTGTGTGTGTGTGTGTGTGTGTCTGTCTGTCTGTGAACACGATAACTCAAAAACGAAAAGTCGGTAAAATACCAAACGTGGTATTTAAGTTTAGTATCTTCCAGGGATGCGACACGAAGATTTTGAGAAAAATCCCCCCATCCCCAACTACCCTTCACATGGAACTTTTTTCGAAAATTTTGATTTTCTCAAAAATGGCTCTAACGATTTTGATTAAAATTTCGGATATTAAACATATTTACCTGACAAATGAAATGTATATCTTGAATTTTCTGGGAATAGCCTCTGAAGAGTAGTTTATTCTGGATGAATTTTACTAAATTTTGAATGACTGCTAAACCGAAAGAGATGGACAAAAACTTTAAATGTAGAGCACTTTAAAACACACAATTTATGTTATATACATTTTTTTCGTGGAGTTCGTCGTTTTTGTGACATTCCTTATTTTTGGTTTCTGCTATGAAAAACGTATACTTTTCTCATACAGGAACTTGTCAACTCCTATCCATATAAACAAAGGAACTTCATTGACATAGCAACCAGCTTTTGACTATCACTTTAACCTACGGTTGTCCCTTATTTCGCTTCTACTTACTTGGAAGCGAGTAATAAGACTATTTCTGCTAATTTTTTCTGATTATATTTAATGGAGTTTAAAACATCGTTTCTGGTTAAATCTAGATACCGAAATTTTGGGTGGAATGCAATACTTTCTCTAACTACATACTTTGTAGACGGTAACAATTTAATAATTTTGCTAACAAATTATACACGAAACTAATCCGGGGACTTCACACTGTTTTAAAACAAAGACGTGGGTTTGGTTCCCTTAATGTTAATATGAGTATGTTAGTGTGTTCATTAGGTTCTCTACACATGCTATGTCCATAGTGTATAGAGAAGGTATTGTACTCCACCCAAAAATTCGATACCGAGATTTCACCGGCGCGCGCATATGTGTGTATAATACGACACGAAGATTTTGAGAAAAATCCCCCCACCCCAAACTACCCTTTACATCGAACTTTCTTCGCAAATTTTGATTTTCTCAAAAATGGCCCTAACGATTTTGATTAAAACATCGTATATTAAAGATATTTACCTGACAAATAAAATTTATACCTTGAATTTTTTGGAAATATCTTCTGAAGACTACTTTATTCTTGATGAATTTTACGGAATTATGCATAAATGCTAAACCCTAAAAGATGGACAAAACTTACCACATAAAATTGTAGAGCACGTTAAAACACACAAATCGTGTTATATACATTTTCTTCGTGGAATTTATCGTTTTTGAGATATTCCTTGTTGTTGTTGTTGTTTTTTTTTTTTTTTTTGTTTTTTTGTTTTTTTGTTTAACCTTTAAAATCTTACACTTTTCCCATACAGGAATTTGTAACTCCTGTCCATACAAACAAAGGAACTTCAGTCACATAGCAACCAGCTTTTGACTATCACTTTAACCTGTGGTACTCCCTTATTTCGCTTCTACTTACAAGGAAGCAAGTAATAAAACTATTTCTGCTATTTTGTTCTCGATTAGCGTGACGTAAATAGAGGCATACATTTACAAATGCAGAACTAGTCGAAGGGCAATTTAGAAGCTTAAAATATTTAATACGTACATATACCATAACCATAAATATCTCCCGAAGCGCATCAGATGGGCTGTATTTTTTTTATTTTTTTCCTTTTTTTATGGTTTTTTTTATTTCAAATGTAGATGTATTAAGTTGTAATGGAACACAAAATACCGGAAACAACGTGCAACGCAATATAGTGCAATAGGGTTAGTGGCGCCAATGTGGTGAGTGTGCAAACTACGTGGATGGATCAATGGGCGGGAGAATGAGTGTCAGTCGCTGTGTTCACACTGTGTCGTTTCCAGCACGCGTCTGCCTAACTGGCCGGCTAACGTGAGTAAAACTACTTGTGTAATTTGATGTCAGCTTGGCGTTTAGCACCAAGCATTGTATCTGCTTGCCATGCCTGCAACATTTTCTTTAGATAAATCGTTTTTATTCAAGTGCAACACATCTCTGTAACCTGTTTCAACAATTAGCCATTGGTTTAGGTTGCATTGCACAAAAAACATCAAAGCAGTTACCTCCCTGCCTACCTCTCGTTATCTTTCCCAAATCTTTATTTGTTTTTCGCAGTCGATTTTCTAAAACCTTGGGAACCGCAGGCGGTGTTAAAAGAATTGAGTAACAGAAGACAAAAATGGAGGCTAGTTCCCTAAACGGAAGTTTCCCAGCTTTAAGGGTTAACTGACCATCAAATTTTATCCAAAATAAATTAAAACAAAGTTTTGTTAGATTCCTATCACCCGCTCTCCCTACATATTAAGGATGACGGTAATTTATAGGCGAAAGTAAGTTCTCGAGAATTTGTCTTTCATGGTTTTTACCTGTATATATTTAAATTGCTGCTGCTGACACAAAATGTAACTAGTTACTTCGAAATTTCTCATGATATTTTAAATTTGCATAGTTAAATATTTTAATTACTAAATAGTGGCACAAACATTTAAACATTTGTCATTTAACATTTTTACTTTCTCTAAATGTACTATGTACATAGTGTATAGAGAAGGTATTGTAATGCATCCAAAATTCAATACCAAGATTTCACCGGAAATACATGTTTTGAGACTCCCTGAATCCAAAAAAAAAGCATTTTTAGAAAAATGTCGTGTGTATGTCTGTGGGCAGCAAGCTCAAAAACGAAAGGGCTATTAAAAAGCAAACTTGGTATTCAGGTTTCGCATCTTCCAAGGATGCGACACGAAGATTTTCAAGAAAATCCCCCACCCCCAACTACCCTTTACGTGGAATTTTTTTCGAAAATTTTTATTTTCTCAAAAATGCCTCTAACAATTTTGATTAAAATATCGTATATTAAAGATATTACTTGACAAATAAAATGTATATCTTGAATTTTCTGGGAATATCCTCTGAAGAATACTTTATTCTGGATGAATTTAACGGAATTTTGCATAACTGCTAAACCGTAAGAGATGGACAAAAACTTGCAAAAAAAAATATATATATATACATATATGTAGAACACGTTAAAACACAATTTATGCTATATACATGTTTTCATGGAGTTCCGTTTTCTCATGATATTCCTTGTTATTAGTTTCAATTGTAAAGTACTTAACTTTTCTCAGACAGGAAGATTCTGTTTTTCTTTTGTTCTACTCCCGGTTAAGCAAAGAAGTGATTTGCAATGACAACCATATAACGAGAACTTTTAAAACATGTGACTATCACTTTAGTGGATTCCTTTAGTTTCCTTCTACTTACAAGGAACTAAGTAATAAGAACATTCTGCTAATGTGTATCTCGATTAGCATTGTGTAGAAAGAAGAAAAATCTTTTGTAAGAAATTTGTTTGTAGAGCAGCTAGAGAAGGTTATGTGAATGTAACACACCAGATTTTTTAAATGAACCCTTATTTCAAAATCATGTACCATTTTGTTACGAAGATATACCTGGAACCCAAATGTGAGATTTAGTTACAAAATATGAATATTCCAATTTAACGTCGTTTCCCATGATTATTAAAAGAAAACTAAAATGAATAAAACCAGGAGACTTCTAAGATTCTCCTCTCGCAGATTCTTCTGGATGGTGGAGTGCTTATTGCATAGATTGCCCCAAACTGAGTTGAAAAAACCTAACTACTTGTAGAATCGAAAGTTTGATATTTCCCATTTAGCTGCCCTTTAAGCAATATAATTAAACTTGAATTAATATTTCGCACCCAAATTTTGTTATTCCCAAACTCGGAATACCTAGTTTAATAGCCTGAAACCCAATATAAAATGCAATACAGATTTTCAGTCATCAAGGCTTTGTGTACATGTGTAGGCGAGGTTATGTTTTGTGTCTTAGAAGTTTGAATTTTAACAGCGTTTCGTATCTTAAACTTGAGTTACTCCGGATACTAATGCAGGAATGAAAGCACTGCTCATAGAAGAAAAAAGCTTTTCCCGCTTTGAATGAAAGCGCCTTGTTTTCTCGAGGCCCTCGCACAAAGTGTTATCGATTTTTATCGAAATCCTGACCCTGTGATGCATACCAAGGTCCTCGTTATCATCTCGCATAAGTTTGCGTAACGTTTACTCGAACAGGTGTTTAAGCTAGGCATTAATTATACTTGCGGGATGTGAAACATTTAAATTATAAAATAATAAAGAATATCGAAATGAAAGTAAGTTCTCTTGTAAGAAACTGCTTTGCATATATAATAATACATAGGTAATACTATTGGGAATGTCAACTGCTGAGGAAAAGGTAAAAGCAATACATTTAAGAATAATCGGATGTGTTCCATTCACATGACTTTCTCTACATCTCTGCAACAAAATATTGTTAAAAAGCTTATGCTTCTATTTACTTCATGTTAACCGAGAAAAAATTAGCAGGAATGGTCTTATTATTATCTTGGTCCAGAGTTTCCGGTGTAGACCGCGTCTTAAGGCTAAAATCTGCCGACGTTTCGCCCATCTTATGATAAGGCTTCCTCAGGGCTAAAAAACATATAATGGTCTTATTACTTGCTTCCTTGTGAGTAGAAGCTAAATAAGGTAGTACCATGGGTTAAAGTGATAGTCAAAAGCTGGTTACTGTGTGACTGAAGTTCCTTTGTTGTTATGGACAGGAGTTGAAAAATTCCTGTATGAGAAAAGCATAAGTTTTTTTTAAAGCTGAAGCCATTTAAAGCCATTTTTGAGAAAATCAAAATTTTCTAAAAAAGCTCCATGTAAAGTATAGTTGGAGGTGGGGGGATTTTCTTGAATATCTTAGTGTGTCATCCTTGGAAGATACCAAACTTAAATACCAAGTTTGGTATCCTTTTTCCAAAAATGCCTTTTTTAGATTCAATGGGACCCAAAACATATATTTCCGGTGAAATGTCTGTATCGAATTTTTGGGTACATTACATTACTTTCTCTATACACTATGTATATAGTACGTGTAGAGAAAGTTAAAAGAAAGGTATTAATTTTCGGGACGTGGATTTATTGCATCAAGATTTTTACTTTCTCTAGTCCCGTAAGTGCAATACACATAGGGATACAGAAGATCGATTGAGATTGCTATGGTTGAGGAATAAGAAATTAAGAGCCATATTCTTTGTTGCATGAACACATGCAATGCTTTTATAATGTATTGTCGGATGCGAGCCTAAATGTAATGGAGTTTCTTCTGAATTATATTATGTTCAATAAATGTCTCTTATTTGGTTTTGATCATTAAAGGTTACCGTGGTCTGAAATTGAGCAGGACGTAAGAAATTGAAATACAAAGTGAAGTAAAAATCGTATTTTAATGTCGCGACATGTGGGATGAGAACCACAAGGTTCATGTTCAAGTTTTGAGTTGAATCAAGGTCAAATTTAAATAGAGCGTAATTGTCGCAATAAGAGACAGCAAAGATAGTATTATGCATATTGATAGAGGCCACTCTATAGGCACCGGTGAAATACGTGAAAAAAAAAATCGGATGTTTCTTTCACATGAGTTTTTCTGCTTATTCAAAAAATATTCCTACAAAAGCTTATTCTCTCTACTTCATGATAATCTAGATAAACATTAGCAGATATGGTTTTACTACTTAGTTCCTTCTAAGTAGAAGGGAAATAAGCAAGTACACTAGGCTAAAGCAATATTCAAATCTTTTAAAAGCTGGCCGCTACGTGATGCAATTTAAATTTCCTTCTCTTTGCATGGCCAGGATGAGACTAACTATTGAACATTTCAAAACTAATAACAAGGAGATCTTGAAAATGGTTCGCACTTCACAAAAAAGCTGTATTATATAAATTGTGTGTTTTAACGAGATCTACATTTTTGTGTAGTAAGTTTTTGTCAAACTTATACTATTTACCATTTTTGCAAAAAGTCATCCAGAATAAATAGACTTCAGAGGCTATTCCCAAACAAATCAAGATATACATATTATTTGTCTCGTAAATATCTTTTAACATACGATATTGTAATGGCTTTAGAGGCATTTTTGAGAACATTAAAAAGTCGAAACAAAACAATCTACTATGTAAAGGTAGTATGGGTTGGGAGGATTTACCTAAAAATCCTGTGTGTGTTGTATTCTGGTTAATACTAAACCTAAATACCAAGACTTTTAGTTTTTGAGTTATACTGTCCATAACAGAGCCAGAGACATATCTTTCTCTAAAAATGTTTTCTTTTTGGATTCAGGGATTCTCAAAACATGTATTTCTGGTAAATCTTGGTATTGAATTTTTGGATGGAATACAGTACCTTTTCTACCTACTCTATAGGTACATAATACTAGTAGAGAAAGTAAAAAGGTGTAGTAAAACATCCCTATTATGGCACTCAATTCACGATATAAAGTTAAAGAAGGTTTTGAATAGTTTAGCCGGATGTAGAACTATTTTATAAACATCTGATATATTCCATTCACATGACTTTCTCTACATCTCTGCAACAAATTGTTGATACAAAGCTAATGCTTCTATTTACTTTACGCTAATCCAGAAAAAAAATAGCAGAAATAGTGTTATTGCTTGCTTGCTTGTAAGCGGAAGCGAAATACGGAAGTGCCGTAAGTTAAAGTGATAGTCAAAAGCAGGTTGCTATGTGACTGAAGTTCCTTTGTTTGTATTGAAAGCAGTTGACAAATTCCCGTATTAGAAAAGTATAAGTTTTTTAAAGCTAAAGCCGAAAACAAGGAATATCTAAAAAAAACGACCAACTCCACTAAGCACATAGTGTATAGAGAAGGTATTGTAATCCACCCAGAAATTTGATATCAAAATTTCACCGGAACTACATGAGTTGAGTCCCCCTGAATAAAAAAAAAGCATTTTTGGAAAAAGGTCTGTGTGTGTGTGTGTGTGTGTGTGTGTGTGTGTGTGTGTGTGTGTGTGTGTGTGTGTGTGTGTGTCTATCAGGCTCTGTCTGTGGACAGAATAGCTCAAAAACGAAAAGATCGTTGTATGCCAAACTTGGTATTTTAAGTTTGGTATCTTCCGAGAATGAGACACGAAACTTTTAAGAAAATTCTCCCCACCTCCAACTACCCTTTATAGGGAACTTTTTTAGAAAATTTTGATTTTGTCAAAAACGGCTCTAAGGAATTTTATTAAAACATTTTATATTAAAAATATCTACCTGACAAATAAAATATATATCTTGAATTTTCTGCGAATAGACCCTGAAGACTACTTTATTCTGGATGAATTTTACGGGATTTTGCCTAACTGCTAAACCATAAGAGAGGGACAAAACCTTACCACACAACAAATGTAGACCACGTTAAAACACACAATTTATGTCATGTACATTTTTTCATGGAGTTGATCGTTTTTTAGATATTCCTTGTTTTGGGTTTCTGCTTTGAAAAACTTACACTTTTCTCACACTAGAATTTAACTCTCGTCCATACAAACAGAGAAACTGCAGTTACATAGCAACCAGCTTTTGACTATCACTTTAACCTATAGTACTCCCTTATTTCGCTTCTACTTAGAAAACAAGTAAAAAGACTATTTCTGCTATTTATTAGCATGAAGTAAATAGAAGCATAAGCTTTTCAACAGTAGTTTGTTGCAGAGATGTAGAGAAAGTAATGTGTATGGAACACATCAGTTTTTTTGTTGTTGTTTTTTTTCGGATGTGGGTGATGCCCAACAATTTATGTGCTGTTTTCACGCATTTAAATGTTGTGAGTAGATGATAAAGGACCAAAATAAAAGTGTTTCGCTATAATCTACGTGGCTCAGCAGGTTTCATCGGGCTAGAGGTATGCGAGTCAAACAATGAAAAGTGAATGAAAGGCTTGATAGGAAATCTTGTTCCAGCTCATTGTTTGAGAGGTTACAGGCCACATGTGGCAAACCCGAATAGAGCGAAGTTATTCATGCTTTTACAATACGGGCTTTGGTACCACAAATTGTCCGGAATACGCAAAGATTGCCGAGGTTATTCTGAGCTATTGATGAATCTTGGTGGAGGGTGAATTAAGTGGATGCATCTGCAAAATTTGGAAAGTTATTTGAATGACTTATACACAACAATACTGATATTTCAACCATGTATCAACTTTCTATCTTCCATGGTTATTTAAGTAATAATTTGTTGTTCTAAATTCATTGTTCTAATAAAAATCTGATGTGTTCCATTCACATGACTTTCTCTATATCACTGCAACAAATTATTCTATTTACTTCATCTAATGGAGCAAAAATTACCAGAAATAATCTTATTACTTGCTTCCTTGTTAGTAAGGGGATACCATAGGTTAACGTGATAGTCAAAAGCTGGTTGCTCTGCGGCTGAAGTTCCTTTGTTTGTATGGACGCGAGTTCACAAAGTCCTGTATGAGAAAAGTAGAAGTTTTTATAGCTAAAACCAAAAACAAGGAATGTCTCAAAAACAATCAACTCCACGAAAAAATGTAAATGACATAAATTGTTTGCTTTAACGTGATCTACATGTTGTGTGTTAAGTTTGTGTCCATCTCTTACGGTTTAGCAGTTATAAGTAGTCTTCAGAGGCTATTTCCTGAAAATTCAAAATATACATTTTATTTGTCAGGTAAATATCTTTAATATACTATATTTTAATTAAAATCGTTAGAGCCATTTTTTAGAAAATCAAAGTTTTCGAAAAAAGTTCAATGTAAAGGGTAGTTGGGGGTGGGGGAATTTTTCTCAAAAACTTCGTGTCGCATCCCTGGAAGATACTAAACTTAAATACCAAGTTTGGTATTTTACCGACTTTTCGTTTTTGAGTTATCGTGTTCACGGACACACACACACACACGCACACGGACTTTTTTCTGAAAATACTTTTTTTAGATAAAGGGACCCCAAAACATATATTTCCGGTGAAATCTCGGTATCCAATGTTTTGGTGGAGTGCAATGCCTTCTCTATACACTATGTACATAGTTCGTATAGAGAAAGTAAAAATGAGCTCGATGATGAATTTTTTAAATTGTTCCCATAAAGAAATGAAGTTTTACGGTAAATTTCGTTTACAAATTGATCTGTCATATATTTTTTACTTTATTTACCCGTACTATGTACATAGTGCATAGAGAAGGTATTGCATTCCACTAAAAATTCTATACCGAGGTTTCACCGGAAATGCCTGTTTTGAGTTCCCCTAAATAAAAAAACATTTTTGGAAAAAAGTCGTGTGTGTGTGTGGACAGCATAGCTCAAAAGTGAAAAGACCGTTAAATACCCAACTTGGTACTTAAGTTTGGTATCCTCCAAGGATGCGACACGAAGATTTTCAAGAAAGTCCCCCCACCCCTAACTACCCTTTACATGGAACTTTTTTCGAAACCTTTGTTTTTCTCACAAATAACTCTAACGATTTGGGTTAAAATATCATATGTTAACGATATTTACCTGACAAATAAAATGTATATCTTGAATTTCCTGGGAATAGCCCCTGAAGACTACTTATGAGTTTTATGGAATTTTGCATAACTACTAAACCGTAAGAGATGGACAAAAACTTATCGCGCAAAACATGTAGAGCACATTAAAACACACATTTATCTCAAATACATTTTTATGCATGGAGTTGATCGTTTTTTTAGATATTCCTTGTTTTTGGTTTCAGCTTTGAAAAACCTATGCTTTTCTTATATCAGAATTTGTCAACTCCTGTCCATACAAACACAGAAACTTTATTCACATAGCAACCAGTTTTTGACTATCACTTTAACCTATGATTCTCCCTTATTTCGCTTCTACTTACAAGAAAGCAAGTAATAAGACTATTTCTGCTAATTTTTTCTCGATTAGCATGAAGTAAATAGAAGCATAAGCTTTTTAACAATAATTAGTCGTAGAGAAAGTCATGTGAATGGAACACACATTTTTTATTAGCATTTATATAAAATTCTACTTTTCGTCCTTGAGTTTTCGAAATTGAATACTTTATTTCTCAAAATTGGAACTTTATTTCGAAAAACTAAAGACCTGTTGCTTTAATATACTTTTGATAAGTAGTATACAATTTTTTATACAAATTGGTAAAAAAATTCCATCGTGTAGACCGTTTTGAGCAAGGAATGCTGTTGGAAAAAAAGTTTGCGATAAAACAAGATTTAAAGTTGGAGTGCCCATTAAATGATAATAAGCATGTCCCTGATCACTTATAGCTTCGGTTAATTGGTGATTGAGGTGCCCCAAGTTAAGAAAAATAGTATTTTCTTAAAGTTTAAAATTCATATTATTTTATTATGAAAAAATATTTTCTTAAGTTTTCCATTTTTGGCCAAATTTCACAGATGTATCTCCTCAATCTGGGAGGCAAAAACGTAGTGCATTTTGTTATTCTCACATGTTTATTAAGGAACCCAAGCCAATCTAGTCTCAGGTGTTGAAGGCCAGTACTGTTTTGTTTTATTTTCTTACCTGTATTATTTTGTTTGTATAGTCTCCTTACCTTCTATGGTCATATGGAAATTTTGACTTGAGAAACAAGTCGTTGACTTCCAGGTTCCCTAGCGTTGATTTTTATTCTTTGTAACATAAAATGCGCACACATTTATTCACACATGCATCCATCTAGACGCAGCTGGTTTAGGGAATAATTGCAATTAAAGAAAAGTTCCCCGCCCCAACAGAGGGTTGAATCCAGAACGCTGTTTTCGCTTGTTGATTACAGGATGCGGTAACCATTGTGCTGTACTCGGTGTTCACTGCACTGAGTATTTTACATGTATACATTTAAGTGTACATTTAAAAGAGGATTAGGATTATACATGGACAGGGTACCCAGGACATTGGGGTAGAGCACCAGACATTGTGAGGAGGGAGGGATAAGGGGAGAGTCAAGAAGGACGACGGGCGCGGTTGTAAAGCCTCCGATGAGTGCCCTAGACGTTGCTCACGGGCTCGAGCTTCCCGGCGGACCCCCAGAGAGCCCCAAACCAGAAGGCAGGTCCCATTAAATGTTCCTGACGATGCAAGGATAAGCTTTTTTTTTATTTATTATTATTATTATTATTATTATTTTATGTAGCTTAACGTCATATCAGACTTTGTATGAAATTGGTGAAATAATGCTCCAACGATTTCGGAGTTCATGGAGCTTAAAGTTACTAGACATTCGTACTCTCAAGATAAGGGAAAACCCCGATTAAAACCTTATCCGGGTAACTCAACCTAAGCGGGATTAGAACTCACGACCTTTTGAATGTGAGGCAGACACGCTACCACCACACTACCCAGGCGGGCGATAAGCTTTTATAATGCGCAATCCACCATCCAGCCGCAACCCGCTGAACACCGTCAACTGCCCTATCAACCCTGAAAGAGAAATTATTAGGAAATGGTGGGGACAGGAAATAGTGGACCGAAAAATATTATGAACCTAGCAGCATTCGTGTGGCCACCAGGGAAATCCCGAAAAATCCCATAGGTCAGGTAGGCCAGCCATGGGGATCGAACCCACGATCTCCCGAATGCGGGACTATCCCGCTCAGTAGGGGAACGTTTTATTCGTTCGTTTAATATGGCACTTAATAACACTCGCTCTTTCTAAGCCCAACTCGTTGAAAAAACGGCAAAGGATATACCAATTTATAGTTGAGCTTGATTCATATGCGCTCTCGTGGGAAATTAGTAATTCAGTGCTTAGAGTATTCGCTGTTTGGCAGGCGACATTTCAGATTCTAATTCAGTTTTAGTTTTGACTCTACCATTGGTCGGTTGACCAACGTGGGTTCCCATGCGCAAGCAGACAGAACAAACGGAAGATTGTGCTTTTTCGCTTTTGAAAGCAGAACTGGCTTTCAGAAAGTCCATTTTTATCCCTTAAAAGCTGCTTGCTGTGTGTTAAAATCCGTTTCTATGCAGGGCCAGGAGTCAATTTTCCGTATGAAAAAAGTTTAAGTATTTTAAATCTGAGACAAATAACAAGGAATATCTCAGAAATAGCCAATTGCACGAAAAATTTGTATTTGACATAAATTGTGTGTTTTAACTTGTTCTACATTTTTGTGTAGTAAGTTTCTGTCTATCTATTACGGTTGACCAGGTACACAAAATTCAGCAAAATTCATAAAAAGATCCTCAGAGGCTATTCCCAGAAAATTCAAAATAGGCATTTTCTCATATAAATAGCTTTAATATACGGCATTATATCAAAATCGTTAGAGCCGTTTTTGAGAAAACCAAAATGTTCTATATTTTTTCCATGTAAAGGGTAGTTTGGGGAGGGGTGATTTTTCTCAAAATTCTCGTGTCGTATCCCTGGAAGATACCAAACTTAAATATCAAGTTTGGTATTTTACCGACTTTTCATTGTTGAGATATCGTGTTCACAGACACATGGACGCTACAAACCTTTTTCCAAAAATGCATTCTTTTGGAAACAGGGGACCATAAAACGTGTATTTCCGGTGAAATCTCGGTAACGAATATAAGGTGGGATTTAATACCTTCTCTATACACTATGTACATAGTACGTGTAGAGAAAGTAAAATTTTGGAAGAGGAGAAAGTAATAAGCGGAGGACGATGGATTTTTTTCGGGCGTAGAAATCCTTACCATGGTTTCCTTCGGAAGGGAAGTAAAGCCAAGCCGTTGGTCCCGTGTCCTAGATTTAGGGCACGTAAAAGAGCATCAAGTCAGATAGAGAGGCCTCTGAGCAAAATGATTCGGTCTGTTACGCCCAGTATAGAAAGGGACGCTGAGAACCTTAGTAGTTAAAGAGCGTCCATAAATTAAAAATCTGATGTGTTCCATTCACATGACTTTCTCTACATCTCTGTAAAAATGATTGTTAATAAGCTTATTCTTCTATTTATTTAATGATAATCAAGAAAAAATTAGCAGAAATAGTATTATTACTTGCTTCCTTGTAAGTAGAAGCGACATAAGGCAGTACCATAGGCTAAAGTGATAGTCAAAAGCTGGTTGCTTTGTGACTGAAGTTCCTTTGTTTGTATGGACAACTTCCTGTATGAGATAAGTATACTTTTTTTTAAAGCTGAAACCAAAAACAAGGAATATCTCAAAAACGACCAACGCCACGAAAAAAGTATACAACATAAAGTGTGTGTTTTAATGTGCTCTACCTTTTTTGTGTGGTAAGGTTTTCTCCATCTCTTACGGTTTAGCAATTATGCAAAATTGCGTAAAATGTATCTAGAATAAATTAGTTTTCAGAGTATATTTCCAGAAAATTCAAAATATGCTATTTATTTGTTAGGTAAATGTCTTTAATATACAATATTTTAAATACCAAGTTTGGTATTTAACGGTCTTTTCGTTTTTGAGCTATGCTGTCCACACACACACACACACACACACACACACACACACACACAGGACCTATTTTGGAAATGCTTTTTTTTTTTTTTTTTTTGATTCAGGCAGTCCTAAAACATGTATGCCGGTGAAATCTCGGTATCGAATTTTTCGGTGAAATACAATACTTCCTCTACACACTATGTGCATAGTACGTATAGAGAAAGTAAAAATCCATTTCATTTACAGACGCAGCAAGCCATGTCTGTCATGTTATTGGAAGCATACACATAGTGTCGTGCAGCGCGTTAAAATAATGCAAGAGATTGTAAGCTACCAACTTAATCATCAGTTGCGTGCAAAGAGCAATGCTTTGTTTCCGCTATGTGTTTGCCTGCTTTTCTACACAAAAAACATACAATTTATGTCGTATACATTTTTTTTTTCGTGGAGTTGATCGTGTTTGAGATTTTCCTTGTTATTGGTTTCAGCTTTAATAAACTTATTCTTTTCTTATACAGGAATTTGTCAACTCCTGTCCACACAAACAAAGCAACTTCAGTCATAAAGCAACCAGCTTTTGACAATCACTTTAACCTATGGTACTCCCTTATTTCCCTTCTACTTGCAAGGAAGAAAGTAACGATACTGTTTCTGCTAGTTTTTTTTTGTTTTTTTTTCCTTTCTTTCCCCCCCCCCTCTCTCTCGATTAGCATGAAGTAAATAGAAGAATAAGCTTTTTAACAATACTTTGTTGCAGAGATGTAGAGAAACTCGAGTGAATGGAACATATAAGATTTTTATGAGATGTTTTGATTATTGTTATTCAGTTTGAAGCCTAATCTACGCTCGGAAGATTTCCCATGCAATTTATGGGATAGAAACTCTGCCGGGTTTTTGGTTTCGCTATGTCTGCACTATGAATGGTCTCGCCGACGCTTCTCCGACGTTATGTTAACTTTAATTGTTAACCCAGAGGAAGAAATTGAAGACGTTATTGCATAGTCCAACCTAGTGAGTGTCTAGTTAGCAACATCGTTTCATATGGCAATGAATTGAACCCTATGTTGCTGGAATGAAGCTCTGCCAAATCCTGTATTTAGGACAGATATGAACATATTGACCTAAATTAAATGTGTTGAGCTGGGTGTAAATATAATATTAGTGAATAATTTTACAAACAATAAAAATATTGAAGGAAGCTAAATCGAAACTTAAAAATTGTATATGTGAAGCAAATGAGAAGCAAATGAATATAGGTATTTAATACAAAAGAAAGAAAGAGGCAGGTATTGTCAATAAATGTTGAAATAGTTATTCATGTAAGTACTTACAAGAAAGCTATTCATAAATGGAATGTCAGCAATAGGCGAGTTAACAAATAGCATGTTGCATTTTTTCGTCACTATGCCGAAATTTATTTTCAATAAATATTGTACATTTTGTACAATACAATTGTGCTGGTACAATACACATGTGTGTAAATACACAAGAAACTGTGTAATTTACAAGTTGAAGTGATAAAACTTGACAGATAAATAAGAATAACTTAATAATAAAACACAAAAAAAAAGACGAACGAAATATAACAAATTAAATAAATAAGAAAGAAAAATGACGTTAATAAACCGAGAAATTGTAAGAAAAGAAATACAGTAATAAATAGAATGCAATCACGATTAAAACAGAATCAGAACTACATAAATATGTTAAAAGGGAAAAGAAACATGAAATAAAATCACTTCGAAACACAAAAGATCGTGAGTCCAGAAAGAGAAGGGACAAGGCAAGCCACGAAAACAAAAGGAGCTGATATGTAGAGACTCAGCAACTCCAAGGTACGGACATTGAAGGGAAAACCCTAGACGAAATTCACGCTCCACCAAACACAGAAAGTGTAATCAGGCGTGTTAAAATGTTAATAGCGTAAGGACATAGCGAGGCGTCTAAAACCGTGGGACCCAATGAAAACTTGACAAAATATAAAAATGCAACGTAGTCCCAGCCAATAAAATCGGTGAAAGTAACGAAAATAGCAAAAGTCTGGGCACATCGTAGAAAATGGGCGGCGAATAGACTGTCTAGCCGCTGGAGCTTCGGGAAGGACGATGTACACATCGAGACTCGTAGCGAACCGGCGTCGCGTCGTAGCTCAAAGCATAACAAGAGTTTACAAGTCCGCGATGTGAAGGAGCGTATTAACGGGGGAAGGGAATTGAGAGAGAGATTACCGCAAAGGAAAAAGTGAAACAGTTAAAGTAATTTGTGAACGGTTTATTTGTTTTGGCGAGGCTCGACCTGTACTTTAGACGGCCAGGGGGAATTGTGAAACATTAAGTGCGGGACAGTAAAGGGCACTTAGAAACCAATGACAGAGTTTCATTCAGGTTTCTCCCCGCAAACCCTGAGACCACCATACATTTCCTAAGCTACCTGTTTGTTTCTCCCCCTCCAAAGCCCCGAAACAATAGTACAGCTACAAAGCAGATGCCAATGAAGTCTGTGTGTCTCTTTCTTTTTAATCTTCGTAGATGCCGAAGTGGTGGGAGTTGAGCTGGAATGCAGTTGAGTAGATTAATGGGGTGGTTTTCTATTCTGCGGAAAAGACGTTTATAACTGGAGCACAGTGTTACATCAACGGTTGGTACGTTTAAATCTTTATGCAGGTTGTCATTGCGGACGTACCATGGTTCATCCGCGATGAGTCGAAGTGCCCGATTCTGGATTGTATGACCTCGTTTTGTCTGGGAGTTTGATGCAGATCCCTATACTATGCAACTATGCATCCATATAGGTCTAATTAATGACAAGTATATTATTCTTTTCAAGTGAAGTGGCAAGGGAGAAGATCCTTTGATTAAATGTTTAACTTTATGCAGTCTGTTACGAAGGCTTCGAATTAGTTTATTTATTTGCATCTTCCAGGTTAATTTTGCGTCCAAATGTAAGCCAAGATATCTCGCTGAGTCAATATGCAAGACTTCCTCGCCTTGTAGAGTAATATTATTGTGCTGAATCTTCTTCCTGTATGTGAAACTACAACATTTGATTAATTTTTACTTTACATTTATTGCACCATTCATTTACTAAGGCTAATAACTGCTGTATTTTGGTTGCTGGTGTTGGATAAATGCTTCTGTGAAGGAGAGCAACATCAATATAAAAAAAAAAAATTAAATATTGTTTCTTTGTTGAATATGCAGAAGGTATTGCCGTTCTACATATATTTGTATGTCTGACTGCCTTACTGTGCTCAGAATGATGGGTTTTCAAGACTTTGGCACTTAGCTTAGTTACTTTAATACTTTTGGGAGGATAAAGATTGATTATTGCTCCCATTTTTCAGTCGAATCGGACCCGGGAACGGAATTTGAAGGCTAAATGCTAATGACCCCAGACCATAGAGGCGATCAATATTAACGTTGTTTGGAATAAAATAATGTTACTGAGACTTTTCACTCGTACTGAAACGATTGATATCTTCTCAAAAGCAAACTTATAAAGAAAAAGTTAGAAGCCAAGATCTCTTATCTCTCCATGTCTTCACAAACTAATTCTTTGTGTTGTAGAACTGGGTCAGCAACTAGATGACCGTGTTGCATTTATCCCTGATGTTGGAGCCCCATTAAGGGAGAGAGCGCTTGTTTGCTCGGTCTTCTTTGAGACACGTTCATGGAAACAATGGCATGCTTCTCTTTTGCCGCCTTTTTTAAGTGGATACTTGCTCACGTAGACTAGACAAGGATATTTTAAGTGCTTTTGCACTTGGGACAAGACTTCAGAACTAAACAGAATGATCATGTCGAAGACTTTCTTCGCTTTTGATGCAGAATTAAAATTTTGTATAAAAATCAAAATTTCTATCTCTCTTCCCTTTCTTTCTTTCTTTTTATTTCAAGTTAAATCACAATAATAATTAAATACTTGTTTCACAATCCTGTGCAAGTAATATTGGGAATTTGAATTAAATTTAGAAAAATCTGATGTTCCATTCACATAACTTTCTCTATATCTCTGCAACAAATTATTGTTAAAAAGTTTATGCTTCTATTTATTTCATACTAATCCAGAAAAAAACAGCAAAAATAGTCCTATTACTTGCTTCCTTGTAAGTAGAAGCGAAATATGGGAGTACTATTGGTTAAAGTGGTAGTCAAATAGTAGGTTGCTATGTGACTGAAGTTCCTTTGTTTGTATGAACAGGAATTGTTAAATTCCTGTATGAGAAACGTATAAGTTTTTAAAGCTGAAACCAAAAACAAGGAGTATCTCATAAACGTTCAACTCCACGAAAAAAATGCATATAAGATAAATTGCGTGTTTTAAGATGCTCTACATTTTTTCTGTTGTAAGTTTTTGTCCATCTCTTACGGTTTAGCAGTTATGCAAAATTCCGTAAAATTCATCCAGAATAAAGTAGTCTTCAGAGTCTATTCCCAGAAAATACAAGAATACATTTTTTCAGGTAAATATCTTTAATATACGAACTTTTAATCAAAATCGTTAGCTATTTTTGAGAAAATTAAAATGTTCGAAAAAAGTTCCATGTAAAGGGTAGTTTGTGGTGGGGGGATTTTTCTCAAAATCTTCGTGTTGCATCCCTGGAAGATTGGAAACTTAAATACCAAGTTTGTTATTTTGCTGGCTTTTCGTTTTTTAGCTATCGTGTTCACGGACGCACACACACGGATCTTTTTATGAAATGCTTTTTTTGGATACAGGGGGCCCTAAAACATATATTTCTGGTGAAATCTCGGTATCGAATTTTTGAGTGGAGTGCAATACCTTCTCTATACACTATGTACATAGTACGCATAGAGAAAGTAAAAAACTGTCGCGCTCTAAAATCGGTGTATTTATTTCCTGTCAGTTTTCTTGCCAGTGCTGTTTTTCTAAGCTACTGTGACGAGACGCCGAATGCATATTACAATTTTATTATTATTTGAAATAAGTGCGCTTAAAAACAACAGCCGCAATACAGTAGATTCACCGGCTTGTAAAAGATCTGCGGGACGAAATTCGAGCACACCGGCGGCGCTGATATGGTTCTGGCAACTGGAGCGTCGATAACAAAATATGTATATATGTGTACACATACATCTTTTAATTTCTCATATTCAAGCTTGTTGAAATAAATAATCATTCCGCCTAATTCCCATTATATCCCTCGTAGTGCACGATAAATGCTTGATGATTTGGATTGACGTGTTAAGATATCTTACTGTGTTTTATGTACTCATTTTTGTTCTTTTAGCATGTCTCCCATAAAATAAATTTTCTTTGTTAGATATCCATGACCATTTTTGCGTGGCTTGAAGGACTATTGATTGCTTTATCATACCTGATATTCTTTTAAAGGGTAAAGGTTAATCGAGTGCCAGCGAAGCTCGCGTATGAAGGCCTCCTTTAATAATCCTCCATCGGGCGGAAATATTTACCTCTTGGACCAATATTTTTTGCTTCAGGGCTGAACAGCACTCGTACTGGTTTAACGATCTAGATGTCTTTTGTGTGGTAGATGTAAGGTTTCGACCTACCATTTGAAAATATAATTCAACAAACTTCATTGAAAAATCTGATGTGTTTCAACCACATGACTTTCTCTAGCTACTCTACAAACAAACTTCTTACAAAAGATACTTCTTCTTTCAACATCACACTAATCGAAATAAATATTAGCAGAATTGTATTACTTAGTTCCTTATAAGTAGACTAGAACTAAGGGAATGCACGAGACTAAAGTGATAGACAAATGTTTTAAACGCTGTTATACGATTGTCATTGCAAATCACTTCTTTGCTTGGCCAGGAGTAGAAGAAAAGAAAAACGACACTCCCGTCTGAGAAAAATAAAAAGTACTTCACAACTGAAACTAATATCAAGGAATACCTCGAAAACAGTAAGCTCCCCGAAAAAAATGTATATGACATAACTTGTGTATTTTAACAAGATCTACATTTTTTGGATAGTACGTTTTTGTTTATCTCTTACGGTTTACTAGTTATGCCAAATTAAGCAACATGTGTTTAGAAACTATTCCCTGAAAATTCAAGATGTACATTTTATTTATGATAGAAACGGCTTTAATGTGTGGTATTTTAATCAAAATCGTTAGAACTATTTTTAAGAAAAACAAAATTTTCGAAAATTTTTCCAATTAAAGGGTAGTTAGAAGTGGGCGGGGGATTTTCTTGAAAATCTTCGTGTTGCATCCTTGAAAGACACCAAACTTGAATACCAAATGGTATTTAACGTTTTTTTGTTTTTTTTTGTTTTTTTTTTGAGCTATGCCACACACACGCACACGGACCTGTTCCTGAAAATGCTTTTTTTTTACTACTCAGGGGGTCCTAAAACACACATTTCCGGTGAAATCTCGACTTCGTATTTTGGGTGGAATGCAATACTTCTCTATCCCTATGAACATTGTACATACGGGGCTAGAGAAAGTAAAAATGTAATTTATAAACAACAAATCTGATTTCCATTGGCACTTTGGAGTACACCAGCTAAAATTGTAAGATGATGCGTGCCTGCCTAGTAATGAGGAGGGCCAAACCTCGAATTTGAATTTGGTGAGTTGCCTATATAACGTCTTTTGCGTTTTGCTTTCTTATTTTCTTTATCCTTAAACAAATCTCTGATAGCTTCTCAGCTCTTTGGAATCGGAGCCTATTTGAGCATTCATCTTTACTATTTCTATATACCTTATAAGGAATGTTAAGAGAATAGTTGTGCGCTGTTACAAAATTTTGTTCTTATTTGCAATGTGGCGTCACTAAGTATAGCACAGTTATCTACCACGCATATTTTGGGTTCATAAAATTTTTGTTTAATAAACTGTTACTTGCTTCATCGGCGAACTAATTGAGTTTTCCTTTTTTTTTTTTATAATAACGCACTGTTATTATATTGCTACTGTCTCAGGATCGTGGCCGTGAGGGAGAGAATGCAGGTAATAAAATACTTGTAAATGATACACTGGTTTCACCGGTATGTTGTTATATATTCTTCAATATCACTGGATACAATAATTATTAACACTATAAGATGGCACTGATAAATTAAGATTACATTCCACTAACGTGGTAACAGCATGCGTTAACGCCAAATGCACCCTTGCGCAGAGCAATGATGATCACATGAAGACTGACAAATGAGCAATGCCCAAAGTTGAGCGTCTGTTCCGTTCTTATATAGGCTCAAAGCTTATTCTACATGTTTCTCCTTATTAAACATTCTTTAAAGCAATATATAATACAGAATTTGCGTTTATGAATATTTAAATATGGGTATCCACATCGCTTGGGGATGGGGTATACTAGAAGAAACAACTTCCTTCTTCATGCACGTAGCAATGTAATTATCATTGTTGAATTTTTTTTAATAATTGATTCTGATCATAAATTATACATAAAATACACATTAAAGTCGATATTCTGATATTCACAGAACACTTACAAGCTAATTATTTTCAGTAAATAAGTTTTCCTTTACCACATAATCAATAAATCAATATGGCATCAATTTCCATCCATTAAAAAAATAAACACTTGGTATGAAAACACTTGGCTGCCATATATTAAAATCTCAGCGCATTGAACAACTGAACTTCCTAATTTATAATAGTTGTTCACACTTCAAATTTCTGAAGTCAGGCAACTTGTTCTTTTCCGAACTTGTCCACGAGTTTAGAGTTACAGTTCTATGACTCGGCTGTAGACGAACGTGCCTGCAAATCGCTCGAGTGTAACAGTTGCTTACAGTTCTTGTGGTTCATAGTGATGTTAAATAGTAAAACTGATTAATGGCTAGTGTATTTTGATCTCAAAAAGCCGCGCAGCCTGAATTATTCCGAAATTGTCATCACAATCTTCCAGCCAGCCACGTGTACCACCATTATTTTCACCTTTTCAAGAAAATCGTTTTGGAAACCTTGTTTTACAACCCGAATTCTAAGCATTTACAGCTAAACGATTTTCACCAAGAAGCATACTATACCGATCTAACGTGCTATTCAGAAACGTTCCAATACAGTGAACTAACTGCGTAGTGAAATTATATCGCCAATAATCCCCATTAGAACCCACAGAGGACAATGCGTTGTCTCAACCTGTATCCTTAGCAACAGTTTGCACGTGGTTAATAACTACCAGACATCTGCGTTGTGAAACGAACATTAATTAACCACCAATCGACGCAGAAAATTCTTAAAACTGCACCAACTGGAGCTGCCTATGTTCTGCGGACCTCTTCTGATATTGATACTGTAGTCCCCTATTTTACATCATTACGTACTTATAGGATAGCTGCTAGCAGCATGTTTCGTTTTCGCGGCAATACTTCACATCATTAAATACTTCTCTTTCGTATCATGGCACTCTTAAAACGACAAACAGATTATGTTGGCAGCATGTATGATGAACCAATTAATTCGACAAATCCAGCAAGCCTTATTAGCATATTATGCAGTGTATCCATATCTTCTGTTAAATCTACATCCAAAAGATTGTTCTCTGTGAATGCAAACTTACTACGGTGACACTATTCTAGGATCATATGAATGATGAAATTGCAACATGAGAGCTCTGCGCAGACAACATTCGCATCCAATCCCGTAATCAACGCTGAAGTCTTTCGGGGCATTAATGCTGCAATTGCACACATTTGACAATTGGCTAACAAGAAGCGCTTGCACTTCGACTTGAGAACTGGGCTGGCTTCTGCATAATCTTCCCATAAAAAGACTATGGGCACCATGTCCTTCCTAATATTGTTTTAAAGCACCTTACCAATAAGACTATAGCCAATGTAACATCTACCTTTAATATTGCTTTTCGACAGGTAAAGCTCTCTCATTGTGGAAACATGCTGAGATAATCGTTCTTCCAAACTTAGGCTCTTGCCCTCTAGTTATCGTCCAATAGGCCTGCTCATTACTGTTTTAACGCTTTCTGAGAAAGTCGTCCAAAAAGACTGAACGCATTTTTAAAGGACAGTGCTGTGATACCGCCACAGCAATTTTGATTTCCGATGGAATCTACAATCGTGCTATGATCTTTCAGCTGCTACGGTTACATTGTGGGCATTTCATGTTGTTTTGATCTCAAACAATACAGAATCGCAGCATTTTTAGACTTCCAAAGACCTTCGAGCAGTTAAATAGCCATTCGGTCCATCGAATAATCATCATTGCAAGCTTCCTCTTGCATCGCACTTTTAAGGTGCGAGTCGGTTCTACTCCTTCTTTTGTGCGGCCGGCAGTTTCTGTAGTGCCTCAACGTAACATTTTGGCATCTTGTGTTTTTCAATATCTTCACCAGGATATGCCGGACATGCTGCTTGCTCACGTCGCAATGTACGCTGAAGACATTCTCACGCGTTACGGCCTCGAAAATGCAAATCCCAGCTTACAGATATTCTTAAATGGGAACTCTGTTATCTTGTATTCGAAATTGGGGGATTTATTAAAATCACAAAAAATGTTAAACTGATTTTCACTTAACACGTTCCATTGTTCTTCCTATCAATTTGGAAGCCGTTCTGAAAACTGCAGATGACACGATTAAATACAGTAGAAGCCCGAAATGCCGCTGATTCGGTTTTAACGCGGAGAAAGTAATAAAACCTTAAGATTACCAAATTTTTATTTATTTGTGGTACTTTTTTACTTTTGAAAGTTGTGGTTAAAATTGTCTTCAAAGAGCAGTTCTGAAGTATGTATAATTTTCGTCGTCACCACTTTTCTAGCAAAAAGAGTCCGCCAAACAAAACTTACTGGTTTCTTTTAGACAATTCAAAGTTCGGTTAAAGTGAAATGTGTGTAGTGTAATTCTGCTATAAATTAAGGTCGATTACTGGACTGGAATACATCCTCAGGATAAATGAGTAATTGCATTTAAAAGTGCTCTACTTTATTGTATATCATATACTTTATAATGCACTGTAATTTATTATTGCACGAATGTTTCCATCCCATCTCCGCAGAATCGATTTTGTCCACTTCTAAGCTCATATTTCGTTATATCGCGGGGGTTATCCGAATTTATCTGGCTCACTCCAGATTACGCAAACTGTATAATGTCCTCAACAGCAAATTATCCTTGCGGGTACATTTGAGTTCACTTTATACGAGTCATTCATTAAGCGTGTCAGTTTGGAATGGAGCTACTGCGTCAAAGATTCGTAGGCTACAAGTGTTCCAAAAGGAGGTTTTACGACTCCTAATGAGTATCCCCTGACATGTAACGCTCAGTTACATACGAATTTGTATTCGGTACAACCTCCGAGTATATTAGTTCCCAGGCTGATTAATGTATTCATTGACTCGATCTTGATGTCCGGCGCATTGCATTTCTCCTTAGGTAGAAAAACTGTTTTAGTTTCTCGGATCAAGAGTCGTCTAATGCAGGACTCGCTGGTCACTTCCGACAGCTGATCGGAATAAGAAAAGATCCTCAGTGCGACAGTGACATATTTATTTGATCTTCGTTCTTAATAGTTACTATTTTCTCTAATTGCTTCCGGATCTGTATAACACATTTTTGCCTTAATCTATTTCGTGATAAAAATTTAGAAGTTATGCGTTTCGGTGGCTTATATAAGCCCAATCAGTCATCACAAAGAAACATTCTATTAGATAAAATGGAACGAAGCCCACCTCTGTGGTAGCATGTCTGTCCCACATTCAAAAGGTCCCGAGGTCGAATCTCAATTAAAGGAGTTACTCGGATTATATTTTTTTCGGAGTTCATCCTTATCTTGAGACAGCTAATGTAGTACCTTAAACCCCTACGGAACTTGAACTCCTTTGAACATCATTTCACCAGTTTCATTGATTGTCCGATATCATCTACGAGGTTAAATGATACAAAAGAGTATTCCTTTATCTACATAGAGGTAATCGAGATAAAAATTAGCAGAAATGGTTGTGTTAGTTCCTTCTAAGTAGAAGGGAAATAAAGCAATACACTAGGCCAAAGCGAGTCATTCATTAAAATTCGGTTCGTATTGCAAGCCCAGGAGTAAATCAAAAGAGAGATGAAACAAAAGACGACATCCCATTTGAGGAAGTTTAAGTAGCTTCAAATTGAGACCAGTAACAAGGAAACGGTCAATTCTACACACAAACAAGTATTACAAAATCATGTGTTTTAACGACATCTACGTTTCTGGTGTAATAAGTAATTGTGTATCTCTTAAGTTTACTAATTATGCAAAATTCAATCAAAATAAAGAGATCTATCTATAGCGGCATTTTAATTTCCACATAATTTCTCATAATTCGAAGGCACAAAGACATAATTCTTAGTTCATTAAATGTTTAGCTTTATAATTTTCTGCTGTCTCTATGCTTATACTATTTCCAATAATTTTGAATGAGCAATTATTCTTTCGTCACTGCCGCGAGCGTCAGTTGTTAGTATGTATTTTATAACATATTTATTTGTAAAAGATTGAGTGAATTTTCTTATATGATATTGTTGGTTATGTTGTTCAAATTGAAGCTTGCGGAGCGCTTGGAAGATATTCACATGTAATTTAAATATCTAGAAACCCGTTCCAACTTCCCACGTTACGCTTATGACTGCATTGTGAATGGTCTTCCGCGCGCCTAACGCTTATGCTACTTTACGTCTGCGCTTGCATCTCATTGTGAATGTAGGTTAAGTCTAAATACCATGTCTGCAGCGACTACAATTGCAACGAAATAAAATCATAAATCGTATAGCTGACTTCAGCTTGTTAAAACTCCTCAGAATAAAATGAGCGGTAAAGAGTATCCCTGATATCGAGGAATAGCGACAGATGAAACACTGCTGCCTGGAAGTTTTATTTTTAATGCTGGAATTTCCGCACGGAAATGCCAGCACCACTGAGGTGACGACATTCAAACTCTCTACAAGTACCACGAAAGAAAGAAAGCACGGATGTGTGTTCCAAGACTTTCCTACTCTTATACTTCATACAACATTGCTGTTAGGATCTCAGCCATGGGAAAGGACAGTCTGCTGCATTGCCTTCACGCGACTCTCTCTCTCCGTCTCTAAAACTATCGTTACATAAGTTAATTATTGTAATTGTTAATCGAGATAAATGTTCAATCACAGTTACTCGTTCGTTGTAAAATACTAACCGACATATTTCTAAAGTGCAAGTCACTATATGATAGTTTTGAAATTCCATATTTTTGTATAACTACCAGAAAATAACTAATAGCGACTTTCTATTTAATAAAAAATATAAGTATTTGAAAATTTAAACCAGCATAAAGGACTGTCTCGGATATGGTGAAAGCCACTAAAAGTTTAATTTGAATAAATTGTGATATGTTAAGATGTACAATTTTTGCGTTATAAAATGTTGCCTATTAATTAATCATACAAAAGTCGCTCAGAGATCTTCACAGGCTATTTTCAAAAAAATTAAACAAACATGTTATTAGTTGTAAAAATATTTTAAACATGTATTTTAAATAAAGTCGTTAGAGATGGTTTTAAGAAAATAAATAACAAAAAATGTGCATGTAAAGGGTAAGTTAGTTTAGGAGATCATCTTGTAAATCAGTGATAATTACATACTGTCCCAGAATTCGACCGCACAAATTGGCAGGATTGTGGAGAGGTCCAAGATAAAAATGTTGTAATTGAGATTTTGTAACACTGATCAAACCGCAGTGGACCGTGACTTGGAACACCCGGTTTTTGGAGAGCGTGGATACAGTGGCATTATTTAGCGCTATGGTGGGCATCGGATCAAGATGTTAATGGAGTTGATGATTCACCTCCATAGATATCTTTATTTTCATGTTGTCTCCTTTGTTTGCATTTTATAATGAGCCGTACCTGTTTTTCTGCGTTACTCAATATGATTTACTCGTACTGGCAAATAAAATAAATGTAATGCGCAGTTAGTATATAGGTACAACAGAAAATGTGTCAATAACAATTGCATTTAACACCTGAGGGGGCACACTTCTCCATTCCCCTCAAAGGAGTTTCTAAAGTGTAGTATATGTTGATGTGTTGACATACACATTACAACGGTAGGCACAATTTACGCAACAATATTATTATTGTGTTAAATGAACCTTCTATAGTAAAACATGGACTTAAAACTAATTAAGAACCTCGAGGGCCGTTTTTTTTTTCAACCTCCGATAGGCTATAAATAAAAGACAAATTCATAGAAAACAATGATTTTATTACTAACAGTTTTGTACACTTATGGTTACTTTTCAACATAAGGAAAAGATTGAGACATTTATCGTACCCGTGCAAAAGTTTTGCAACACCCGCTTCAAAAATGTTGCTGCCAGTGATTTCAAATGAGCATTGACGTTGTTTTGAAGATCTTTGTTGGTTTGAAACTGCTGCCCTCCTAGCCACGTCTTCAGTTCAGGGAAAAGGTGAAAGTCGCTGGATGCCAGGTCAGGACTGTACGGCGGATGATGGAAAATGTCCCATTGAAATTGTTCAAGGAGCCGATGGGTTGTGTCAGCAGTGTGTGGACAAGCGTTGTCGTGGATCAACACAATTCCTTAAGTCAGCATTCTTCTTTTTTTTTTTTTTTTTTTTTTTTTTTTTTTTTTTTAATGGCTTTCCGCAAACGTCGTAAAGTACGAACTGTTTGGTATTTTACAGACTTTTCGTTTTTTAGTTACCGTGTTCACAGTCACACGGACCTTTTTCTGAATTTTTTTTTCTGATACAGGGGACCCTAAA
Source organism: Hymenopus coronatus (assembly GCA_030762935.1). Taxonomy (NCBI): domain Eukaryota; kingdom Metazoa; phylum Arthropoda; class Insecta; order Mantodea; family Hymenopodidae; genus Hymenopus; species Hymenopus coronatus. The sequence continues at coordinate 21,160,852 of CM060885.1, forward strand.
ACATTTCCGGTGAAATCTCAGTATCGAAATTTTGGGTGAAGTGCAATACCCTCTCTCTACACTATGCACATAGTACTTGTAGAGAAAGTAAAAAATCTCCGCATCTGTTTAGATGATACCAGTAACTAAATGGTATCGCTCAGACAAACTTTTGTGCACCATGCTTGTTTCGGAGTGCACAGAGGACTTTTGGTTTCTTTTAATGTTACACATAGCACGTATGTGTTAGCTCATAACATGATTTAAAGTTCAATTAACGACTACTTCCTCTCTGCATACGTCTGTCCCTAATTTCAGGGTAATCAAGACCAATTAAGGCTTACCCCATACTGGCCGCAGTTCGGCGTCCTGTTTCGGACACACTAATCTGCGCAAATTGTACAAATACCTACCATATCTGCCTTTTAAAAGGGCAATCCTTCCTTAATACCTAAAAAGGTGCGATTTCTTTTTACTTTCGCTACACGTACTATGTACATAGTGTACAGAAAAGGTATTGTATTCCTCCCAAAAATTCGATACCGTGATTTCACCGGAAATACATGATTTGGGTCCCCCTAAATCCAAAAAATGCATTTTTACATAAGCTGTGTGTGTATGGGGGGGGGACAGGATAGCTCAAAAACGAAAAGACCGTTGAATACCAAACTTGGTATTTAAGTTTGGTTTTTTCCAAGAATGCGACACGAAGATTTTCAAGAAAATCCCCCATCCCCAACTTCCCTTTACATGGAACCTGTTTTGAAAAATTTGATTTTGTCAAATGGCTCTAACGATTTTGATTCATATTAAAGATATTTACCTGACAAATAATATGTATATCTTGAATTTTTTGGAAATAGCCTCTGAAGACTACTTTATTATGTATGAATTTTACGGAATATTGCATAACAGCTAAACTGTATGAGATACACAAAAACTTACCACACAAAAAGATGTACATTAAAACACACAATTTATATTATATACATTTTTTTCGGGGAGTTTGTCGTTTTTGAGATATTCCTTGTTTTTGGATTCAGCTGTGTGGATCTTTCCGGATGAGGATCTTCCAGTGAAAGTTGGCGGCCCGCGCAGCGTCGGAAAGAAAATAGTGGACACTTTAACTAAATCTCATCATGTGGCTACCATTCCACTTGGGGAACAAAAGACAGTTACTGCGCGCTGGGACACAACAGTTTGCTTACTCGACGTTTTTGAGAAGCTTCGTGAGTTGCGGCCAAGAACAGGACTGCGAGGAATCCTGCTCCACAGCCAATGCAACGATCCAGTTTCTGGAGTCCACAAAGATGGAATTGATGACTTACCCCCCTTCCTCCCCTACAGTTCAGATTTGGCTCCATATGACTTCTTTGTATTCTCCACAGTGAAAAGTCGCGGAACGAGGTTTTCGAGCCCTGAAGAAGCTGTTGCAGCATTCGAAAGTGAACTTTTACACCCACATGAAAATGAATAGCAGGAGTGCTTTCAAAAGTGGTTTGAGAGAATGAGAAAGTGCATACAGTATGATGGTGAATACTTTGAAAAGCTGCAGCAGTCAATGATTTTATCCAGTTTAGTTTTTGTGTATCTCAAGACTTTCGTAGTGAACCTCGTATGAGAACATCTGGATACTCCAAAGCACCATGCAGCTTCCGAATTATAGTTAGATGTTCACAGTTTTGTAACCACCACTCCAACGGAATAATCGCAACATGCACATACTTTAAGAGAAGTGAGGCAACTAGAGAAAAATAGTTACAAGCATTGAATATGGAGTAGTCGTTAATGAGAATTGCTGTTGCATACCAACAGCTTAAACCGGTAGGACTGTTGGTTCAATAGCTATTAAGAGAAGCATTTTCTAGACTGTCATTCATACGACGCAAACACGGTATAGACGAATAGCGTTAAAAAACGTCTCGGTAATCAACCAATCTCGTCTTTGTAGATATAGTTATTGTATCTAAGGGGGAAATCGTGGAGATTAATCATTTGATGAATACATCCTCCAGGGTTGAACGCATATTGATTTACGATTCCAGAAAAGAAATGACAGCTTTAAGATTTGGTCATATTTATTATTAGTTTCAAAAATAAACATTCGTTCTCCCAGAAAGCTCCATGTTAACTCTAATAATGTAACAACCCAAGTTTAATTTTATTTTAAGGTTAGACATTGTTCCAAAATTGAAACATTGAATGTGTAGTACTATACGCTTGTTTGGTTTAAAACAGATTAATAGTAGTTATTAATAGTTACTTTATGAATATTTAGAATAAGAACGTATTATTAAGTTAATTTTACTCGTGAAATAGTCATTAATCTCGATCCAGGATTAGAACCTAATATGATATTAATACATATAATAACCGTATTAAAACTATGCTAGGCGTGAACTTTGTTAGGAAAACTAAGAAATGTATGACATAGCTCAAAACGTTTTCTTTTCCAACTTGCAACTACCCCAGGACTTATAAAGCTAATGCCAGGGGTCAAATGTCTGTTGAGTAAAACGCTGTATGGAATAGATAGGATATCCAGGGATAGAGGATCAGCGCAATTCCTGATATGAACATGAAGTAGAATATATGAAATGTAGACGAAAGGGATGAAAGAAAATATGAATATGGAGCAATTGGTGGAATGAATGACCTGGAAGCCGGAGGACTCGGAGAAAAACCCGCCCAGAGGCCGCTTCGTCCACTACTTGTCCCTGATATTGAACCTGGGTTGCCTGGATAGGAGGCGTGTGGTCTAGCCACTCAGCCATGCCACCGCCAGATCAAAACTTTGGATATAAATAATACATTATCCTAATTTTGTTTACCGTTAAATAAAATAGTTCTTAATTGAGTTTCATTTTTCTGTAGATACGCCTGTCCATACTAAATCACGAGTTAAATTTTTTTAATATGGCTTTGAAGACTCCTAAATGTTACTACATCTTCCTCTTCTTGGATTCCTATAAAAGTTATCTCAATCTTAAATAGTAATTACGTAGAATGTTAGGTTAACACTTAATGGTATTATTCTTCGTCGTGTTGTTGTTATTGTTATTATTATTATTATTATTATTACAGTAATGGAAATCAGAATAAAGGAAGTACGTTTCCTATTGAAAGCAATGGGAACAATGTCTGAAGAATACATGTATCTAAATTATTATGAAACTAGTAATTATTAGATAAGTATAAAAGTATAAGCATAACAGAATTATTTTATTTCCTAACACGAGTAACAGAAGAAGGCGTTTGCATTTCCTGGATGGAAATTGGTACAATATAAAGGCACTCATTTTCCTGTTGTGTCAGTGATTTGTTAGTACTTTGTCGAACCTCCGTTCTTTCTAATTACCTCAAAAAATTTCTTACACTCTTCTAGTATCGTTCCTTTTACTTCATATAGTTCTCAAATTGCCTTCCATTACGATAAATACGCCTTGCAAGTATCCCCCCAAAGATTTTCCATGGCGGCCAGGGCAATACCTTTATCTTCAAACCACTTTTTGATTGTTGCAGAGCAATGCACAGATGCATCATCTTGTTGAAAAATTAAGACTTTCGTCCCCTAGGTACTCATGCATTCTAATCAATTCTGTCTCTAGTCTCTCAGTGTACATGCCAGAGTTCCATTCTAGTGTTCAGCCAGTGCAGAAGGCTGCCCAAATTATAACTCTTCCGCCACCAAAATTTCTGCTTATTCTTGCCTGCTGCTCTGTTCTCAGATCATGCCAATAATATTGAAACCCATCCGGCCCATCTAAATTAAACTTCTCATCACTGAAGATCACTATATCCCGTTCTGAAGTCCATGACATGTGTTTTACAGCAAACTCCAATCTAGCCTATTTGTGCGCAAAAGCCACCATTTGGTGCCTCAGATAATTTTTTAATTTGCCCATAGTTTCCGTTCTGTTCATATCGTGCGCCCAATCTAACGAAGTGATCAATCACTTAACTTGAACAGTTTAACTTCTTGACTATTTGACGATTAGAGAGTCCCATTTCCTTGAACGCGCCGATTTGTGCTTTTTCAACTTTTTTCCGCATTGTCACTTTATGTACACAGCAAGTACTGTCACTAATGTGTTTTCCTATCTGCAGTAAAGGCAAATACGCACATAACACCACCATTTTTTTTCGAGTGGAGTGGAATAACCCAATCTACAGGCGACGGAGAGGATAACTCTGCCAAGTGTGGGGGTTGGCATTAACTGGCAATACCGCTAAAAAATCATTCCACCGGAGAGAATTAGTATGTAGGAAAATGCAGCGGTACCGCTTGTTGCACCTGCTAATTCATGGAGCGGGTGTGTTGCCAAAGCCAGGAGACAGTGAGAGCCAGGACGCAAACATGGCCGAAGCCCTGATTGCACCCTTCGAAATTTGGGGTGAGGATTTACATAAATATTACATGTTTATATCTGCAGCCCTGTAACAGAAAGAATATACTGTAAAGATGGCGAATATTCTTAACATTTGCTGCACTTTCGGGTATAGTCATTAGTCTGGATTATAATTATAGTTAATGTATTTGTTTTGTCTGCAGTCCTGTAACAAAAAGAACATAGTCATTATACAGAGACTTCATTGACGTCACGTGGTCTTCCTTAGCGGTCACCCAACCAATTAGTGGTCAGGTCCAATGCTGCTTAAACCTGTAATAAAGTCTTATTCTTAGCAAATATTTGTTACATTCTGTTAGTTATTTATGGTTAAATATATACAAGAGAAACTCTGTAGTATGCTATGCCGCCGTAGAGTGGGGGTCCCTCATACCCGTGGGTCCGCCTTGACTCAGGGAGCAAGGCTTACAAGGGCTACCAAATTCACGTTGTAGACACAGTTATGAATTGTGGAATTCTTACTAGTGATTCTAAATATTCTTGTACACTTAAACCGGGTTCTCCCAGGCCGAAGGTTCTGTGAAATAGGGAGAGCTGTCTGCTTTATACCGAGTTCCCCCTCTACCCCACTTATATCGTTGATGTCTTGTGTACTGTACTCTGACTTCAAATGCGATACAATTTGAATGCATTTGTCCTACTATTACAAATACACCGTGCACAACTATTCCGACAGAGAATGTTAATTTGCCTAGAATAGTCGTGCCTTTATACTGATTTCCATTACATATCACCATCACCACTGTCATCACTTATTTCCTTTTGGAAGTGTATTTCCGCTCCGAAATTGACTTAAATATTAAGCCAAGTTCAGAACAGGCATCTTTTCACAAACTGTTATAATATTTATAATTTTGCCATCCTATTAAATGGAATAGTTCTGATTTGATTCAAAAGGAAATGCAACTTCCTGTGCCAGCCACCTTTCGATTAGTTAAAAGACAGATCCGAATTTCGAGTGGAACGAAATAGTACATCGGAAGTTATTTCGATAAATAAACTGATACAGATGCATTTATCAGACTTCTGCATATACACGATAGATGTAATGTTCCTCGTACTCATACATACAAAAAAGAAATAAATAATCAATTTTAAATAAAATACTACAATATTCTCTTAAAATTAATGTAAAACTCCCTCTTCCATATTCAACTTAACAACGCTAATTGAAGCCTGCCAGTGTGTTGGCTCAGATGCTTCGCTTAAATCATTAAAGCTGTGAGCAATGTAATGAACAGTAGAGTTTAATGTCACAAGAAAACTTTTTCTTCGATATTTAAGAGGGTATTGCAAGCAGTTTCTTATTTAAGGATATCACGAGTGTTAAACATGTCATTGCCACTCACCGAATCATTCGATCATTTTCATCGCATTCATTTTCAAAGTGTAAGGAATGTGTTAATAAATGCAAAAGTGTGATCATTTGGTATCTTTGCGCGAGAAATGTTCTGGCGGGTTTCAATCACCCTGAATAAACTGAAACTTATGATTCAGGCAAAGCCGCATGGTGATGGCTTTGTATATCCAGTCTATGCGCAGTCTAACTTTGTATTGTTAATTTCATTATTATCTGCTCTTCTCAGCTTAATGCTGTTTTGTGAACGCATATAACTGGTCTGGGTCAATTACAAAATTGAACAAATATTTCTTGGAAATTAAAGTGAGCAATTACTAGTTTCATCAGAAAATTTGCAGAAATTCTCGGTCAGTCGTTGAACTTGTTGCTGTATAAACCTAAATAACTCAAGCTAACCTTCGCAAGGAATTGCATTTTAAACTCTGTAATTCTTGCATTTTTTATTTGCATTAAGAATGAATATTAATTTGGAGAATTTGGCAAAATCAAATTTTCATTCACACATATAGATATTAGAAACTCTTAATGTGTTAATAACATTCGACATTTTAGTAAAATGCTGCTCGGAGTTCTTGGCCGTGGTCCAATTGATGTACGTTCACCTGACATTTCGCCCGCCGTTTCGCCAGATATCCTCAGAGGGATACTTCTTGCTGCTTGCTCACTTCAATGTCATGATGGGAAGTCATTATTATTTCACTACTACATTTGTAAGCAGAGAAAGTATTGCATTCCACCCTATCATTCGATGCGATATTTCACTAGAAAAAAGGATTTTGAGACCCACTGAATCAAAAATTGCAATAGAAAAAGGTCCGTGCGCATATTGTGTGTGTGCGCGCGCTCGTGGTGCGAAAAGTCGCTTAAATACTAAATTTATGTTTAAGCTCAGCTTCTGAAGCGACAAAAAGCTTTTTTAGATGCCCCCCCCCCCACCTCAAGCCATTCTTTACAGGAAATGTTTTTCAAAAGGTTTTAGTTTACCAAAAATGGCTTTAACGGTTTTGATTAAAATACATATGCATTCTTTGACTATCTTGAGTTTTCTGGGAATAGTCTCTGAAGTGTGGATGACTTCTGCATAACTAATTAACCATAAGGGATAGAAAAAGCTTACTGCGCCAACCAATTTAGAGCTCTTTAAACAAAAAAATGTATGTCAAATATTTTTTTGTGGAAGTAACCATTTCCGAGATGTTACTGGTTTAAATTTTAAAATACTTATGATTTTCTCAAAAAGGTAAGTCGTTTTTCATTTTTCTCTCTCCTGATCAGCAAGAGGACGGATTTTCCATGACATCACACAGCGATCAGCTCTTAAAAGATTGAGCTATTGCATAACTCTACTCTATTCGCATATATCCACTATACTTTTAAGGAAGTATAGGTATAATAAGCATTTCTATAAATGCTCAACCCGATTAACATAAAGTCGATAGAAGGAAGCTGAATTTTAAAGTTATCACTATGCGTCACGCTCTTAAAAGATTTGATTTTCGCTTAAACCTACTGTAGTCATGTAATTCAATTTTATCTGCAGGGAAGTAAACAATTTCTGCAAACTTTTACCTCGATTAACATGAAATAGATGCAAGATTGGCAATTAATGTGTGGGAATGAGTAGAGAGTTAGTGCAATACTCGGATTTTTCACTAGAAAAGAAGCATTTGTTTAAGCAGTTGAAGTTAAATTTCGTTATAACTTTAGCACTTGGTATCAGTAGTGGACGTCATGAAACGACGTTGCTACGAATTTTGCCGTTTCTCAGATGTTCTCAATTTTTAATGTTTAGGCGTTTCAGTACAATATGAGCTCGATTTTTGAGTTGCGAACGTTGTCCAAGGGTAGAAGGCTCAAGAGGAAAAATCTGATGTGTTCCATTCACGTGACTCGCTATCTCTGTAACAAATTATTGTTAAAAGCTTATGCTTCTATTTACTTCATTCTAATCGAGAACAAATTAGCAGAAATCGCCTTATTACTCGTACTTGCTTCCTTGTAAATATTAGCGAAATAAGGGAGTATCATAGGCTAAAGTGATAGTCAAAAGCTGGTTGCTATGTAACTTAAGTTCCTTTGTTTGTATGGACAGTAGTTGACAAATTTCTGTATGAGAAAAGTGTAAGTTTTTCAAAGCTGAAACTAAAAACACGGGATATCTCAAAAAAGAGCAACTCCGCGAAAAAAAATGTAAATAACATAAATGTTATGTTTTAATGTACTTTTTGTGTGGTTAGTTTTTGTCCATCTCTTATGGTTCAGCAGTTATGCAAAATTTCGTAAAATTCATCAAGAATAAAGTAGTCTTCAGAGGCTATTTCCAGAAAATTTAAGATATACATTTTATTTGAGATATGAGATTTCAATCAAAATTGTTGTGCCATTTTTGAGAAAATCAAAATTTTCGAAAAATGTTGCATGTAAAGTATAATTGGGATGGGGGGATTTTCTTTAAAATCTTCGTGTCTCATCCTTGGAAGATACTGAACTTACAAGTTTGGTATTCAGCGGATTTTTCGTTTTTGAGCTATGCTGTCCACAGACACACGCACATACACACGGACCTTTTTCCAAAAATGCTTTTTTTTTTGGATTCAGGGAGACCCAAAACATGTATTTTCGGTGAAATTTCGGTGTTGAATTTTTGGGTACATTACAATACCTTCTCTATTCGCTATATACATAGTGCGTGTAGAGAAAGTAAAAAAAATGTAGAAAAAGATAGAAGCATGACTACGAAAATGGATGGTGTGTAGAATGTATCTGTGCCTCTACCGGTTGCGGTTAATTATGTAACATCGCGAACTTCATTATTGCATTATGCTCCTCAAATTGGGCTTAGTCTTTAAAGCCTTTGAACCTTAACCAACTTCCAATAATTTAGGCTTGGCAACACCTCTTTTCTGTGTAGGAATTTACCATGGTTATATACAGAATATAATCTTGGTAATATGTGCCCAGAATACTAAAATGTCAAGTTTGGTCCATATATATCCACATCTGATAAAGAGAGATAATTGATTTTGTGTGTGTGTGTGAGAGAGAGGGGGAGGGAGGGAGAGAGATCAAAACCCCTTAACCGATTTTGGTCATTTTCCCTATTTCAAAAATCATCTTTTCTGAAGGACATGCTCTGTAAGACATCTAATTTGATTTATAAAGTACTAAAATATTAGAAATGATATACAAAGCCCTAGTACATGAATAGGCCCACATTGGAATTATAAAACAACATGCTTGCGAAGAAAGCTTTGATTTTTTCTTGAAAATACAATGGAGTAGAAAATAATTGTTGCTACTACGCCACAATATATGCATGTAAAGTGACACAAGTAGCGTGCGAAGTTCATTCGGATCAAAGTAGTGTAATATGTAAACGGCTACGATTTAGCAACTAATACACAGAATAACAAAAGCGAATCTAATCTGCAAAGCCAACAATTTAGTAATTAACAGCTAAGATGGTGATTTTTACTTTCTCTACTCGTACTATGTACATAGTGTATTGCACTCCACCCAAAAATTCGATACCGAAATTTCACTGGAAATATGTTTTACGGCCCCCTGTATCCAAAAAAAAGCAGTTTCAGAAAAAGGTCCGTGTATGTGTGTGAATTCCAGTGACATAACTTTCTCTACATCTCTGCAATCAATTATTGTTAAACAGCTTATGCTTCTATTTATTTTATGCTAATCGGCAAAAAATTAGCAGAAATAGTCTTATTACTTGCTTCCTTGTAAGTAGAAGCGAAATCAGGGAGTAAATAAGGTTGCTATGTGACCGAAGTTCCTGTATTGTATAGACAGGAGTTGACAAATTCCTGTATGAGAAAAGTATAAGTTTTCAAAGCTGAAATCAAAAACAAGGAATATCTCAAAAACGATTAACTCCACGAAAAAAATGTATATAACATAAATTGCGTCTTTTAATCTGTTCTACATTTTGTGTGTGTTAAGCTTTTGTCCATTTCTTACGGTTTAGCAGTAATGCAAATAAAGTAATCTTCAGCGGCTATTCCCAGAAAAGTCAAAATATACATTTTGTTTGTCAGGTAAATATCTTTAATATACGATATTTTAATCAAAATCGTTAGAGCCATTTTTAAGAGAAAATCAAAATTTTCGAAAAAAGTTCCATGTAAAGGGTACTTTGGGGTGGGAGATTTTTCTCAAAATCTTCGTGTTGCGTATCTGGAAGATACTAAACTTAAATACCAATTTTGGTACTTTACCAACTTTTCGATTTTGAATTATCGTGTTCACACACACACACACACACACACACACACACACAAACACGGATTTTTTTGTGAGAATGCTTTTTTTTGGATAAGGGGACCCCAAAACATATATTTCCGGTGAAATCTCGATATCGAATTTTTGGATGGAGTGCAATACCTTCTCTGTACACTGTGTACGTAGTGGTGTAGAGAAAGTAAAAACTTATACTTTTATCATTTATGAACTTGTCAACTCCTGTCCAAACAAACAAAGGAACTTCAGTCACATAGCAATCAGCTTTTGATTATCACTTTAACCTATGGTACTCCCTTATTTCGCTTCTACTTACAAGTAAGCAAGTAATAAGATCATTTCTACTATTTTTTTTTCTCAATTATCATGAAGTAAATAGAAGAATAAGCTTTTTAACAATAAGTTGTTGCACAGATGTAGAGAAAGGCATGTGAATGCAGCACATCAGATTTTTCTTGATAATAGCAAATTATGCATCGTTCCAAAGAAATTTACTGGGTGGTCTGGAAATCGTTTCGTTCTATATACTAAGGGTGTGTGTTTATGTGAAAACTAGAGGCAGTTACTTCATAACTATGAAGCCAAAGAGAAGATACATAATTTTAAAATAACATCTATTCTGATTATCTACAAATTTCCGGACCATACCGATCTATTTGCTTCACCGCTAAATGGTACCTATAGGCTATGCAGTATTTCCAGAACTGCGAAGACTTGGAGGGAAGCTAAAGACATGAAGCGTTCCGCGATTTTACATGTGAATCATTATCAGGAGATTTTTCATCACTTATTACGATTAGTCGGGGCTGCTAGGTGAAATTACAATTATAATGGATGCACCAGAAGATTCATCATAAGAAATGTCATCTAGATTACTGTACAGTAATGTAAAACAAAAATCCGGGGAAAGGTAAATGACGTCCTCTAAATAATAAAGAACAGTGAAAAACGCCTCACTGCCGACTTGAACTGCTGTGACGATTCAATTGTGCAAATTTCTATCCAGATTTGTTAAATTAATATTACGGGCTGTAAGTACATATAACTAAGTTGACTAAATAAATTAGATGTTTAGAGACGGCGGTCTGTTTATTTGTTTATACAGTAAAGCAGGTGTCTAAATAAATTGAAAAAATCTTGTGTTACACTCACAGGACTTTCTCTAGCTACTCTACAAACAAGCTTCTTAAGATAGATGCTTTTTCTTTCAACACCATGCTAGTCGAGATAAACATTAGCAGAATTTTATTACTTAGTTCTTTATAAGTAGAATGGAACTAAGGGAATGCACTAGGCTAAAGTGATAGTCAAATATTTTAAAAGCTGTCGTTATACGATTATCATTGCAAATCCTTCTTTGCTTGATCAGGAGTAAAACAAAAGAAAAACGGACACTTCCGTCTGATAAAAGTATAAGTAATTCACAATTGAAACTAATAAGAAATACTTCGAAAATGGTAAGCTCCACGAAAAAAAAAAAAAATGTATGACCTAACTTGTGTATTTCAACGAGATCTACATTTTCTGTATTGTAAGTTTTTGTCTATCTGTTACGGTTTACTAGTTATGCCAAATTGAGCAAAATTCATCTCGAATAAACAGGTCTTTAGAAACTATTCCCAAAAAATTCAAGATATATATTTTATTTGTGATAGAAATGGCTTTAATGTGTGGTATTTTAATCAAAATCATTAAAGCCATTTTTAAGAAAAACAAATTTTTCGAAAATGTTTCCATGTAAAAGGTAGTTAGGGGTGGAGGGATTTTCTTGAAAAATCTTCATGTCGCATCCTTGGAAGATACTAAACTTAAAAACCAAGCTTGGTATTTAACCGTGTTTTCTTTTTTGAGCCATGCTGTCCACAGAAAACATACACACGCGCACACATGGACCTTTTTTGGATTCAGAGGGTCCTAAAACATGTCTTTCCGGTGAAATCTCGACATCGAATTTTTGGGTGGAATACAATACTTCTCTAACCCCCATATACATTGTACATACGGCGCTAGAGAAAGTAAAAAATAAAATAGAAGATAGGAGCGTAGAAGTGTGTGATAGCAGTATTCTGATTCTATTCCGTTTAATGAATTAAAACTTGTCTGAATTGTAGCATAAACCCAGATTAGGTTGAGTGGACGTTTTATCTATTACAGAGTGAATAAAGTGACAATAAAGCAATCCTCCTCAGATTGGAGGATTAACAAATTATGCAATCTTAACCTCCGTAGTGTAATGGCTACCACGGCGGAAGACGTGGACTTTTTTCCGGCGTAAAAACCTTTACATGGCTTCCTTCGGAAGTGAAGTAAAGCCTTTGATCCCGTGTCGTAGATTTACGGCATATAAAATTACCTCAAGAGGCCTCAGAGTAAAATTAAGCGGTGTTTCACGCCCAGTATAAATGAGACTCTGTGAACCACATCAGTTAAAGAGCGTCCATAAATAAAACTCAATTTCATTTCATGTCTTAACATGACCACGCTCGCTAAAGGGTCTCGCTATTGTGCTTCGTGGGTAGGGGATCGTAGGTTCGAGTTCCGTCTTGGGCATGGGTGCCGTATGTTTGTGCAATGTGTGTATATGTGTGTGTATTGGAACATCAAAAAGTAGTAGTCGTACAGTAAATTTAGGGGATAGGATGTAAACAGGGGTATACAGTGCTGGAGTCCTGACCAGACTCCGGAACGTATTTAAAAAAAAAAAAAATGCAGTCTGGAAGTATGCATGCAAGAGTGAATGTGTGCATGATTAATAGTGTAGTACTGATAAAAAGAAAGAAAAGTAAGAGAAAGAAACTAACGTTAATAAACCCTAGAGTTCAGCGAAGAAACTCCAGTTGTTTCTAAAAGCCAAGCCCTCGATCTGACCATAGAGTTAAATGGGGCTATATAAATGAAACAATTAAAAATAAATAATCAAACGCCTCAATTTTGTCTTAAGTATGGTCATTATTTACACGTGTGGAACAAATTATTGCTAAAACTTCGATTTCAAACATTTAAAATTAAACGCAAAAGCACTGATTAGCCTAAAACAGATATGATTCCTTTCTGTATACTCACTATGTACATAGTGTATAGAGAATGTATTGCACTCCACCAAAAAATTCGATACCGAGATTTCACCGGAAATATATGTTTTAGTGTCTCCTGTATCCAAAAAAAGTATTTTCAGAAAAAGGTCCGTGTGTGTGTGTGTGCGTGAACACGATAACTCAAAAACGAAAAGTCCGTAATATACCAAACTTGGTATTTAAGTTTAGTATCTTCCACGGATGCGACACGAAGATTTTGAGAAAAATCCCCCCACCCCAAACTAACCTTTACATGGAATTTTTTTCGAAAATTTTGATTTTCTAAAAAATGGCTCTTACGATTTTGATTAAAATATCGTATATTAAAGTTATTTACCTGACAAATAAAATGTATATTCTGAATTTTCTGGGAATAGCCTCTGAAGACTACTTTATTCTGGATGAATTTTTCATAACTACTAAACCGTAAGAGATGGACAAAAACTTAACCCATAAAAAATGTAGAGCACGTTAAAACACACAATTTATGGTATATACATTTTTTTCGTGGAGTTGGTCGTTTTTGAGATATTCCTTTTTCTTGGTTTCAGCTTTGAAAAACTTATACTTTTCTCATACAGGAATTTGTCAACTCCTGTCAATACAAACAAAGGAACAGTCACATAGCAACCAGCTTTTGGCTTTCACCTTAACCTATGGTACTCCCTTATTTCGCTTCTACTTACAATAAAGCAAGAAATAAGATTATTTCTGCTAATTTTACTCGATTAGCATGAAATAAATAAAAGATAAGCTTATTAACAATAATAATTTACAGAGATATAGAGAAAGTCATGGAGCGTGAATGGAGCACATCAGATGTTTTTTTTTTTCTTTCCCATCAAAGGTTTAGCATTTTGCTACCAGTGTTACTACCACGTCAGGAAAATGGAAACATAATAAAATTCATATTCAAAATAAATTCTTATAATGAAGTCTATTATTTTAGTATTTGCCTCGATACTCTACTTCTTACCTAGTACATAGGTGATACCGATATTTCACTATACCCAAAAAGTATTTTTAGAAAAGCGTCCACGTGTGTCAGCGTGTCTGCGAACAGGATAATTCAAAAACGAGAAGTTTACTAAATTCCAAATTTCATATTTAAGTTCAGTATCTTCCTAGAATGCGACATGAAGATTTTCAAGTAAATCTATCACAACAAATTACCCTTCACCTCGAAAAAATGTTAAAAATGATGATTCTCTCAAAAATGGCTAACGAGTTTGGTCAAACTACCGTATGTAAAAGATATTTACATGAAACACAAAATGTATCCTTGAATTTTCTAATATCCTCTCCAAAGCCTCTTCATTCTGAATGACTTTCCCATATTAGTAAATCGCAAGAGATAGGCAAAAAGCTAGTGCACAAAAAATGTTAGATCTTGTTAATACGCACACTTTGTTATATGCATTTTTGCTAGTTGACGATTTCCGAGATACTTCTTATAAGTTTCAATTTTAAAATACTTATACTTTTCTCAAACAGGAAGTCATCCGTTTTACTCATAGTCATGCAAACAGATCCGAATTTCTGAGTCGATGCACAGTTTTAAAAGATTTGACTAACGCTTTAGCCTAGTGCATTCTCATATTTCTCGTCTACTCATGTCCGTTCTGCTTATGTTCATCTCGATTAGCATGGAGCAGATACAAGACTAAACTTTTTTAAGAATAGTTTGTTTGCAGAATAGGTAGAGAAGTCGTTTGAATGGAACACATCAGATATATTTTTTTCTTTTATGTGAACCTTTTGTTTTATTATGACCATTTCGTTCATGACACGTGATCGTAGTGATCCAGTACATTGGCCTATAAAATTTCAACCAATCGGAACTCATCTCTGCATTTTAATCGTTTTCTTGTTGTTGTTGTTGTTGTTTTTTTTTATTAACCCACGTGCATTTATTTTCTCTCTGAACATCAGTGCGCAGTGATATTCCCGTACATAATGGTGGAAGCTCCAATGGTCATTAATTGCAATCATGCTTTACTAAACCAAATTAATAGAACGTAGGAATACAAAGAGATCTGTGTTTATTTTACACCACAATAATATAATATAGCAATACAAAGAGATCTGAAATTTATGATATGGACATCAAGGTGCAAATATACGTCAAGACATGGGATTTTAGGAATATTATTCTTTGTGTCCATATAGGCTAATCATTATTTTATTCACGAAATAGTCTTATTAAATATAACTCTTGCTACAACATATCTCTAGATAAATTCGCTCGCAACAAAAGTTGGAGCTCTCGTTATATTACTTATGATAAAATTTGCTTTTACAGTATCATGCTAATTTTCTTACAGCCAATAGAATAGTATTTTGAATTTATATATATTAAAGTGAAATTACATTTTTTACAGCCAATAGAATCGTATTTTGAATTTATATATATATATATATATATATATTAAAGTGAAATTACATTTTTACTCTACATGTACTATACATAGTGTATAGAGAGGGTATTACATTCCACCCAAAAATTCAATATCGAAATTTCACTGGGAAATAGACGTTTTAGGATCCCCTGTATACCAAAAAGTATTTTTAGAAAAAGATCCGCGCGTGTATATAAATTGCGTATCTTACAAGAATGTGACACGAAGATTTTGGAAAATCCCCCCACCCCAAACTACCCTTTACGTGTAAACAATTTCGAACAGCTCTAACGATTTCGATTAAAATACCGTAGATATATTAAAGATATTTACATTTCAAATACATTTCAGAGCTTGAATTTTCTGGGAATAGCCTCTGAAGACCTCTTTATTCTAGATGGATTTTGCATAACTAGTATACCGTAGGAGATAGACAAAAACTTACTTACAGAAAACGTGGAACTCGTTAAAACAAACAATTTAGGTCATATGCGTTTTTTTTCGTGAGGTTGACCATTTTTGAGATATTTCATTTTATTGGGTTGTTTTAAAATACGCATGCTTTTCTCGCACGAGAAATTCTTAGCTCCTGGGCAGCAAAGAAACAGATTTCAGTCCCATAGCAACAAGCTTTTAAAACATTTGCCTGTCGGTTTAGTCTAGTATATTCCCTTATTTCCCTTCTACTTATAAGGACCTAAGTAATAAGACTGTTTCTGCTGATGTTTATCTCAATTAGCATGAAGTAGATAGAAGAATAAGCTTATTAACAATAAATAATTTGTTACAGAGTTGTAGAGAGTCATGTGAATGGAGCATCAGATTTTTAGAAAAAGGTTCGTGTGTGTCCGTAAACACAATAACTAAAAAACGAAAAGTCGGTAAATACCAAACTTAGTATATAAGTTTAGTATCTTCCAAGGATGCGACACGAAGATTTCGAGAAAAATCCCCGCACCTCAAACTACCCTTTACATGGAATAATTTTCGAAAATGTTTATTTTCTGAAAAATGGATTTTTATTAAAACACAGTAGATATATTAAAGCTATTTACAGAACAAATAAAATGTACATCTTGAATTTTCTGGAAATAGTCTCTGAAGGCCTGTTCATTCTGGACGAATTTTGCTTGATTTTGCATAACTAGAAGGTAAAGAGACAAAAACTTCCTGCACAAAAAATGTAAATCTCGTTAGAACACAGCATTTTTTGCGTAGAGTTAGCCACTTTATATATATATTCCTTGTTATTGGTTTCCGTTTTAAAATACGTAAAACCTTTCACTACGAGTATTTGTCAACTCCTGGCAATGCAAAGAAACGATTTCATCCACATGGCAAATATCGTCTTAGCCTACTGTATTCCAATATTTTCCTTCTGCTTACAATAAAGCATTTCTGCTAATGTTAAACTCGATTAGCATGAAGCACATAAAAACATAAGCTTTTAAACAATAATTTGTTACAGAGATGTAGAGAAAGTCATGTGAATGGAATACATAAGATTCTTTGTTGCTTTTGGTAATCAAAATGAGAGGATTGTTTTGTATCATTCTGGCGTAAAAATACAAGTGTATGTCCGCTTCACATTCAATAGATTACTCGAATAAGTTTTTTTTTTTTTTTTTTTTTTTTTTGTGGGAGTTGGGTTCCTTATCCTGAGAGGACGAATGTCGAGTAACCTTAAGGTCCATGAACCCCGAGATCATTTGAACATCTTTCCTTCGATTTCATTCATCGCCAGATATGCCCAACCAGCTTGGAAGACAAGCTATGTATAGGGTAAAATGTTTTTAAATCACTTTATAAAGGAATAAAAATACAAAATGAAAAATGTATGTTTTGAGAGATTTGAGCTGCATGTACTTTTCATTATATGAATATTTTTAAATTATCAAATAATAAGTACTCCCAATTATAAACATTATGCATAGAAATTATTTTTGGCCCGAACAAAGGAAATAAAACAAGAATTGTGACTGCCTCCGTGGTCGAGTGGTCAGCTAGGTGACTTCTTACCTGGAGGTCACGGGTTCGGTTCCCGGCTGGGCAGGGAATTTTTCTTTAGTCAGAATTATTCCCTATCCCCCACAGAGTCTGGAAGTATGTGAGAGTGAATGTGTGTGTTTTTGAGGAAGTAATATGATGTAAATCAAACGTAAAAGAACCTACTGAACAACGAGTTGTTTCAAATGCAAATATGACCTTGGATGTTGAAGGGGGCTATATAAATGAAACAATAAAACAAAAAATCTGATGTGTTACACTCACATGAATTTCTCTAGCCATTCTACAAACTTCTTACATAAGATTATTCTTCTTTCTGAACCTTGTTAATCGAGGTATTCAGCACAATGTTCTTATTACATAGTTCCTCATGAGTAGGAAGAAAATAAGCGAATACACTAGGCTAAATCGATAGTCAAATGTTTTAAAAGCTGTCGTTATGCGATTGTCATTACAAATCGCTTCTTTTCTTGGCCAGGAATAAAACAAAAGAAAAACGGACACTCCCGTCTGAGAAAAGTATAAGTACTTCACAACTGCAACTAATAACAATGAATACCTCGAAAACGGTAAGCTCCACAAAAAAAATGTATATGACGTAAGTTGTGTATTTTAACAAGACCTACATTTTTTGTATAGTAAGTTTTTGTCTATCTCTTACGGTTTACTAGTTATGCCAAATTAAGCAAAATGCACCCAGAATAAATAGGTCTTTAGAAGCTATTCCCAGAAAATTCAAGATATACATTTTATTTGTCAGGTAAATATCTTTAATATACGATATTTTAATCAAAATCGTTAGAGCCATTTTTAAGAAAATCAACATTTTCGAAAAAAGTTCCATGTAAAGGGTAGTTTGGGGTGGGGAGATTTTTCTCAAAATCTTCGTGTCGCATCCCTGGAAGATACTGAACTTAAATTCCAAGTTTGGTATTTTAACTACTTTTCGTTTTTGAGTTATCGTGTTCACACACACACACACACACACACACACACACACACACACACACACATACACATACACGGACCTTTTTCTGGAAATGCTTTTTTTGGATTCAGGGGGTCCTAAAACACGTATTTCCGGTGAAATCTCGACATCGAATTTTTGGGTGGAATGCAATACTTCTCTATCCCTATGTATATTGTACATACGGGGCAAGAGAAAGTAAAAAACAACAAGAATTGTGCCACTGGGATAAAAGAGAAACTACTTTAGATGTACTCCAACCTTGAGGATGTATCTTACTGAAAAATCAACGTGAGAATGTCCTCCAAGTGAACTGTGTGTTAATTTTTCTTACAATGCCTTGTTAGGTACCTAATTCATGGTTGCATAGAGACGAAAGTGTTGTGTTGTTTTCTTTTGAACTCAAAACTTCGAGGAAATTCGCGAACTTCGCTCATATATCGGAACGCACCTAGAAAATTTCGCTTTGGTCATTCTTTTAATACAGTGGAAAGGGAAGATAAGACGCCACGTGGCTGCATCGGCGTCTAGAAGCTCAAGGAATCGGAAATCTCCCACCACTTCACTCTGATTGGCAGTTTCCTTCGGGACCGCACATTTCTACTGAGGGTGAAGAGGAAGGTCTCCACAGCCCCATGCACCGTGAAAATTAATTATAAAAAAAAATCTGATGTGTTCCATTCACGTGACTTTCTCTACATTTGCGCAACAAGTTATTGTTAAAAAGCTTATACTTCTATTTACTTCATGCTAATCAGAAAAAAAAAAAAAAAAAAAATAGTAGAAATAGTCTTATTACTTGCTTCCTTGTAAGTAGAAGTGAAATAAGGGAGTACCATAGGTTAAAGTGATAGTCAAAAGCTGGTTGCTATGTGACCGACGTTCCTTTCTTTGTATGGACAGGAGTTGACAAATTCCTGTATGAGAAAAATATACCTTTTATAAAGCTGAAACCAATAACAAGTAATATCTAAAAAACGATCAACTGCACGAAAAAAACATTTATATGAAATACATTGTGTGTTTTATCGTGATCTACATTTTTTGTGCAGTAAGTTTTTGTCTATCTCTTACGGTTTACAAATTTTGCCAAATTTCGTAAAATTCATCCAGAATAAGTATCTTCAGAGGCTATTCTCAGAAAATTCAAGATATACATTTTGTTTGTCATAAAAATACCTTTAATATACAATATTTTAATCAAAATCGTTACAGCTATGTTTGAGAAAATCACAATTTTCGAAAAAAGTTCTATGCAAAGGGTAGTTGGGGGTTGGGGCATTTTCTTTAAAATCTTCGTGTCGCATTCTTGCAAGATACCAAACTTATACCAAGCAACTTAAATATTCGTTTTGGAGCCATGCTGCATCACACGCAACCACACACGGACCTTTTTCCAGAAATGCTTTTTTTTTTTTGATTCAGGGGGACCCAAAACGTATTTCCGGTGAGATTTCGGAATCAAATTCTGGTGCATTACAATACCTTCTCTATACACTATATACTTAGTACGTGTAGAGAAAGTAAACTTAAAAGCTATATTATTGTTTTGCAATGCACTCTTTCATAATGAACTGGGTAACATAAAAATAAGCATATAGTTCGACGTAAACTTATAACTTATAAGGTTCAAGCTTTAAAGTCAAACATAAACTAACCACTCAAGAGAGCGATTCTCATCATATGACTATTTTGCCATCTCACATCAGCTGTTGACTCGTTATGTGTAAGATCACGGGTCAGAAATGACTGGAATACCTATAATAATCGCGGCAAAATAAATGTTAATGATAACTGATGCTTTGTTTTTGAGTTTCCCTTCAACTGGAGCGAGATGTTGTTCATTTTGATACGTACTTGTAACAAACAGTCGCCCCACATTGCTGCACCGTTTATAATTTATGAATTTCGCGTAATACATTATAGAGTCCCCCTGATCAATTCTTTAATTTAGTGGATGCCTTCGACGAGAGAACGAGGTTTTAAATGTATCACTCCGAGTAAATTAGTTACTGCAGTTTGTGTATGCATACACGCTATTGATGTCTGCCCAGAATCAGCCGTTATGACTCAACTGTGAGTCGTACGCTTTCTTGGTTGGCTAATGCCTGCATTAAGTCTATAATTGCGAATGTCTACATACTGTTCAGTTAACGTGGTAAGTTTTTATGAATGTTTGTTTATTTTATTTTCCATTGTGAATGTCCCCTTAGATCAATAGTAATTGGAGTCTTGAAAGGCTGCTGCAGTTATATTGTGTCTTCCGCCCACATGCCTGAATGGGATTATACCGCACCTATGGTGTTGAGATCAGGGGATCGGTGGCTCAGACCATGCAGAGGAGGGAGATTAGGTCCAGGATGTTCTGCAACATGGAAGATTGATTACCTCTAATAACTAGTTTGGCCTCGTTTACATTGTGAATGTTGTGCGAGAAAATTTCGCACCAGGTATACAAAACCCGTACCACATCCCTATCAGTTGGTGGCCGCACTGAGGCAATACGACCACAGAAAACTCCTCGAGAAGAATAAGTTATCAGCTACCCAAGAACATCCTGGGTTGGAAACATCGGGCATTTCTTCCATCCACGCTTCACGCCACCAAGTTAAGCATTGTCGGGTTTGATGGCGTTTAGACGGGTGGTAGCTCAGCTGAACCCTGCTCTCTGCTTGCTCTGTGTACAAAACCTTGAAAACAAGAGTAATATTAAAATAAGAACTGAAGCTTTCCTGGCGACGTGTTAATTCAAAATCTTCTCGGGCTTCTAGCCAGGTTAAAACTTGGCTTGACACCAACGTTTCGAAGAAATGCATCTTCCTCGTCTTCAGTTCACCCTGAAGACGAGGAAGATGCAGTTCTTCGAAACGTTGGTGTCAAGCCAAGTTTTTACCGGCTAGAAGCCCGAGAAGATTTTGAATTAAGAGTAATATTGTATTCCGCTATTGGCACGTTCATCTTTTAACGGTCATACAGGCGCTGCGTTTAAGGCGGGTTTCACACTGGGACACTGGTGACTGGTGAACACTCCTAGATCACTGGTGTCCGACACTACAGATATTGCCAACTGATTAGTTAGTGAAATGGACTATTTTTCGGACCATTAGTAAGAGTAAGCTAGAGTAAGACCACAGTAAGACGGCCCTTAATTTTGTTAAGGCAATTTTGAAATAAAAGTACTTTTTGAAATGTCGTACTCTATGGTACGAAAAATATGTTATTAAAGTGAAAAAATAGCATACAACATACCAATTTTGTTTTTTCACACATGCTGCTCACATTGATATCAGGCACAAGTTTATTTATAATTTCTTGCCACGCATTCGTTTTCATCACTTTGTTGCTATATCCATGGCTTTTAATGTCCCAAATAGCAAGACGACTTTCCACTTCACTAATAAAATGTTCCGTATTAATTAAATCTAAACTCGTTATTACAATGTGTGCAGTATAATGTATAAAATGATTAGCTGTGCTCAGAAATGAGTGTCTGTTGGCAAATCTGCAACACTGTGTCTGTGTCCCAGTGCGAACACTCCAATTTAAACTAATGTATGTCCGGCGGTGACTGCACTGAACACAGTGACCCTGTCCGACACATGTGACGAGGGTGAGACTTTGCTGCTTCTCAGTGACTCTGCGAGGGAGGGTAGAGTCCCGAGCTGATTTGCGATAATGGACGCAAGCAAGATCCCTGTGAAAAGCGGAACAGAGAGCGTCTCCCGCGCTAGCCAGCGCTTCTTCTTACTGGATGCAGGATTTGACTCCTCCCACGGTTACAATTATGCATGACACATGTGAAATTCGCGTCCCGGTGTGAATGTTTCAATTCAAACGATGCATCTCTTTATCAGTGATCGAGACCAGTGTTCCAGTGTGAAGCGAGGCTAAGTTAAGCAGCACTGGACGTGCTTGGAATGGTGGTAGTCACAGCGGCCAAATCTTCCGAGACAAAGGAACCGAAGTATATCAAAGGACAAAACATTGCGAAATGAATATTTACCTTTACACGTAAATCCGTTAAGTGAATGGTGATTTTGCTACCACTAGTAAACTTCAGAGACTCGAACCTTCTCCTGATTTTGCTACCACTAGAAAACTGCAAAGACTCGAACCTTTTCCTGATTTTGCTACCACTAGGAAACTTCAAAGACTTCAAACCTTTTCCTGATTTTGCTACCACTAGGAAACTTCAAAGACTTCAAACCTTTTCCTGATGTTGCTACCACTAGTAAACTTCAAAGACTCTAAACCTTTTCCTGATTTTGCTACCACTAGGAAACTTCAAAGACTCTAAACCTTTTCCTGATTTTGCTACCACTAGGAAACTTCAAAGACTCTAAACCTTTTCCTGATTTTGCTACCACTAGGAAACTTCAAAGACTCTAAACCTTTTCCTGATTTTGCTACCACTAGTAAACTTCAAAGACTCGAACCTTTTCCTGATTTTGCTACCACTAGTAAACTTCAAAGACTCGAACCTTTTCCTGATTTTGCTACCACTAGGGAACTTCAAAGACTTCAAACCGTTTCCTGATTTTGCTACCACTAGGAAACTTCAAAGACTCTGAACCTTTTCCTGATTTTGCTACCACTATGAAACTTCAAAGACTCTAACCTTCTCCTGATTTTGCTACTACTAGGAAACTTCAAAGACTTTAAACCTTTTCTTGATTTTGCTACCTCTAGGAAACTTCAAAGACTCGAACCTTTTCCTGATTTTGCTACCACTAGGAAACTTCAAAGACTTCAAACCTTTTCCTGATTTTGCTACCACTAGTAAACTTCAAAGACTCGAACCTTCTGATTTTGCTACCACTAGTAAACTTCAAAGACTCGAACCTTTTCCTGATTTTGCTACCACTAGTAAACTTCAAAGACTCGAACCTTCTGATTTTGCTACCACTAGTAAACTTCAAAGACTCGAACCTTCTCCTGATTTTGCTATCACTAGGAAACTGCAAAGACTTCAAACCTTTTCCTGATTTTGCTACCACTAGGAAACTTCAAAGACTTCAAACCTTTTCCTGATTTTGCTACCACTAGGAAACTTCAAAGACTTCAAACCTTTTCCTGATGTTGCTACCACTAGTAAACTTCAAAGACTCTAAACCTTTTCCTGATTTTGCTACCACTAGGAAACTTCAAAGACTCTAAACCTTTTCCTGATTTTGCTACCACTAGGAAACTTCAAAGACTCTAAACCTTTTCCTGATTTTGCTACCACTAGTAAACTTCAAAGACTCGAACCTTTTCCTGATTTTGCTACCACTAGTAAACTTCAAAGACTCGAACCTTTTCCTGATTTTGCTGCCACTAGGGAACTTCAAAGACTTCAAACCGTTTCCTGATTTTGCTACCACTAGGAAACTTCAAAGACTCTGAACCTTTTCCTGATTTTGCTACCACTATGAAACTTCAAAGACTCTAACCTTCTCCTGATTTTGCTACTACTAGGAAACTTCAAAGACTTTAAACCTTTTCTTGATTTTGCTACCTCTAGGAAACTTCAAAGACTAAACCTTTTCCTGATTTTGCTACCACTAGGAAACTTCAAAGCTCGAATCTTCACCTGGGGTCTTACCGACGGAGCCTACATCAAATATTTCAAAGTGTTTATAATATGTTTGACATTTCATCTCGGGCCGCGCCGTGGCCGAGTGGTTAGACCACTAGCCTCTCACCTAGACGGCCGAGGTTCGATCCCAGCGACCGCATGTGAGAATTGTGGTGGACAAAGCGGCGCTGGGGCGGGTTTTCTCCGGGTACTCCGGTTTTCCCCGCCATCGCATTCCACCGGTGCTCCATCATCATTCATGTATCATCAGTGTCACTGCCTGCGATGCCATTAGTAGTTAAAGCGGGCGTTAAACACTACCAAAAAAAAAAAAAAAAAAAAAAAAAAAAAAAAATTCAACTCGCTTCACTCCTTGACATCATGTTAAGATGGACTGCGTTCGAGATTGGTAATATTCACTTAAAACATACGATTTCTAAATGTTATTTGTTACCGATGCTGTCAATTGCCTGGATCATACCAGCACCGTCGGTGTGCCGGAATTTCATCCCATAGGAGTTTTATTACAGCTCGGGGCTTTAAGCACACTTAAAAAAAAAACATTGATCTGAGCCGGGCTCTTGGGATCAGAAGGCCAGTGTCTAATCAACTGATCACTCAAACCGATAGATAATGAGACAAGATGAATGATCTTCCTAACTGCATGAGACAGCTGCATTCTGAAGCGAGACAGATAGCTTTGTTTTTGTCGTCACATTCATGTTTACGAGCAGTCGACAGATGATGACGTCATATGAAATGCAATCCGCCATACATAAAGAGAGGAGAAGATTAAAGCCTACAGCGCTGGGTCAAACCTCTTGGGCAATCTCTGTCGAAAACTGACGCAGTGACGCACAATTTTCCGACCGCTGGAATTAACTCTGATTTTTTAAATATTCTCCATAAACGGTCATTATTTCTTTAAGCAGCTTACCTCTGGTCTCTCCAGACAAACAACACATTTTTAGACTACTAATGCGGTATTTAACCAAAATTTAATACAGCTAAGGCTTTGTTTTTTTATATCACATTTTTTACACCTGTTGTTTAGCCTTTTATTTTTTATGAAAATGCATTTATCTTGGTATTAATATAAACTCAAGAATAGGTAACTGTAATTTCCTCTGAAACAAAAATAAATGTTTTAAAATAAAATGTTATGCATTCTAAATTCTTAGCAGCAGTACTGGGTTTTATACTTTTTTTTTTTTTAACGAAAACTATGTATGTCAGCATTGTTGTAAGCTTAGTCAATGTGTATTTAAGTACCATTATTTCAATTTCCTCTAAAGAAAAATAAATGTGCTAAAAGTGAGCAGCGGAAATATTGTAATCACCCAAGATTTCTGTATTAATATTTCACCGTAAAATTATGTTTTGAAGTACCTTGATTATAAAAAAGTTTTTAGAAAAAGGGTATTCTGACTGAACAGCATTATTCAAAACAAAAATTCGCTTCAACACGAAACATAGTAACTAAGTTCAGGATCTTCAAGGATGCAAAGATTTTGAAGAAAACCCCACTGCATTTTATATGAAAACGTTTTTGATTTTGATTAAACTAGGTTTGTAATAAATGTATGTATACATCTTAAGTAGTTTTGTTTGAACAGTTTCTGAAGTCATTTCTGAACCAATTTTGTATAACTGGTAAACCGTACGCGTAAGAGATAGACAGTCTGACTATATCGTTCATGTGAAGAGAGCAGGATTTCAGAGCCGTCTATATCGTTCATGTGAAGAGAGCAGGATTTCAGAGCCGTCATATAGTGACCGGCTTTGAAAAGATACGGCTAGTACAGCTTAGTGTATTCTTCTTACACCTACAACAAATGAGTGAGTAATTAATACAAGTAGAAAGAATACGTTTTTAAGAATAGTTTATAGAAGAGTGAGTAGAGTAAGTAATGCAAATGCAAGAGAGAGAGAGATATCATAACTCAAAAGCAAGTCGAATAAATACTAAACTTGAATGTTTCAAAGATGCGACACGAAGATTTGGAAAAAAAAAAACAAACAAACAAAAAAAAAACACACTCTACACTGTCCTTTACGTAGAAGAAAAATTGTCATTTCTTATTTTCTCAAAAATGGTTGTAACATTTTAAATTAAAATACTACGTTTAAGCTATATGCATGACAAAATCTATATCTTAAGTTTTCTACGAATGGTTTCGAAGTCTTCATTGTGGGTGACTTAGTATAGTTTGAAACTGTAAGAGGTAAGAAAATAACAATACATTCGCTCAAATATACAGTATATGTCTAATATATTTTTGCGACTTTTACCACTTCCGACAATACCTGTATTTGAATTTAAAATATGCTATATTTTACTACTATTTTCAACTGCAAGTACGCTATACCCCCCCCCCCCAGTTATCGAGTAAAGACAAAACGATTTTAAGGTCATCACATAGTGACCCGCTTTAAAACGATTTGACAATAGTTGAACCTACTGTCGTTCCTTTTTACTTATGAAATGGCGTAGTAAAGCCGTTGTTCTTTTCTTTCTATTATCATGAAGCGGATAAAAGAATAACCTTTTCTAAAAATAGTTTGTGGAGGAGGTAGCGAATGCCACGTGAATCACGTGAATGTAAAATATCAGACTGTTGCAATTTACTACCGCTCCAGCTCACTTAAAACGAAATGTTGACGCAATTTTTTGCAAATGCTAATTTAAATTAACACGAAGTAGTAGAAGATAAGATTTCATATGAAACGTTTGCGAAACATAAACATAAACATTAGTAAGTAAAGAAAGTCGCATTCCTAAACGTAAAACCTAAGATTTTGAATATATTTCATTAAATATTGGAAAAAGAAAGCTTGCTTTCTTCTTGAGCATAAACTTTTATATACTTTGAAATTTATGAAGCTGGAACAAAATGTATATATCCGTTAATGTTTTGGTACCTATTCCAGGAATTGCGTTAAACAAAATATAATTTTAAAGCACAAAGAATTTTGAGTTTTATAGACAGTTCATAACATACACGCAAATGCATTGAAAAACTACAAATAAATTTGAATGAAAATCCAAACCAATGTTAGTCAAAATATTAATTGGAATTGATTTTAACTGCCGTTCAGACGAATCATCTTTTTCTGATTAGTTCAAAAGGAAAACTGGTTTTGTATGCTATTCATGGCTTAAAGTTGTTAGACATTCATCTTCTCAGGATAAGGGAAACCCCGAAAATTTTAACCGGATGACTCACCCTAACCAAAATTCGAACTCGGAACCATTTGAAAGTGAGGGTGACACGCCATCGGTTTTGGTCCATATTATTCCGGGTTTTACTGCAGGAACAGTTTGCCGTACTTCAGGGGATTATGTGCCACAAGCTAACCGTAAGCTGAGACCTCAAACGTTGCAAAACACAAAATCCTCTTAAAGAAAGGTCCCTTGAAGCATTAGATATGCGCATACGTTTACAAAACCCAAATGTGGTAAACTCTAATGATTTTGATTCAAATGTATTACATGTGTTCATTCGAGAATTAATTTGTTTTTTTAATGCCTCGTAGCAACCAAAATAAAATGTTTGCAGCGCAGATTTTCATTATAGCTTTACTTATAAAAGTGGGGAAATGGTTATTTAGTGTACAAGAAAATAAACAGTTTATCCATGTGGTTAAACGCCACCAAAATAAAAGTGACCTCGTTGCTGTGAAATCTTCGTATTCCAAGACATTTTTTTGAGGTTTGGGAACAGGTGGTAAGTCACTGGGGGCTAGATCTGGAAAATAGGGTAGATGTTCAAGCAATTCCTACTTTAATTCGCACATGTTTCCCATTGCAATAACTGAACGATGGGCCGAAACATTGTCGTGATGAAATGAGATTTTTTTTTATTTATTTGTTTCAAATGAGGTCTCTCTTTTTTCACCTCATCACGCAAACGTTGCAGTAAGCTTGCGTAGTAGTCACCAGTGATACGTTTACCCTTTTCCAAGTAATATATAATAATAATAATAATAATAATAATAATAATTCCCTGTGCACCCCAGAAAACTTGTTAGCTGACATAATTGACTTTGTCTATTTTGGAGTTGGTTCACCTTGATAAACGATTACTAGCAAAGAATCGTATGAATTGTGTCAATCTTGCAATGAATCGTCGTTCAAAAAGAATCGCGGGAATTGTGCTAGTCTCATCTTGAATCGTTGTTCAAAGTGAATCCAAAGACTTTTTTTTTTTTTGGATAGTGTTTAACGCCCGCTTTTACTGCTCTGGCACCGCAGGCGATGACACTGATGATACATGAAGATGGAGCCCCGGTGGAATGTGATGGCGGGGGAAACCGGAGAACCCGGAGAAAACCCGCCCCTGCTCCGCTTTGTCCACCACAAATCTCACATGCGGTCGCTTGGGATCGAATCCGGGCAGTCTAGGTGAGAGGCGAGTGATCTAACCACTCGGCCACGGCGCGGCCTTCGAAATGACTGTTACTTTCTGGAGTGTAGTGATGTATCCAAGTTTCATCCATAGTAAGTAATAAGCCGTCTCAAAAATTCACTGGGATTTTTACGGTAGAGCTCCACATTCTTAACAAAAACAGTTTTTCTTTGCAATTTGATCAGGTGTTAACAAACGCGGCACCCATCTTGCACAGACCTTGCAACAGCCCAAAACATTACTTGAAATATGACCTGCAAGTTATTCTGATATGTTTACAGCCTCTGGTATCTCAAAAAACTTTAATCTGCGGTCTTCCAGTACTAAACGATTAATTTTTTCAATGATCTCTGGAGCTGTCACTTCTACAGGGCGTCCAGAGCGAGACTCATCATTAGTGCTCGTACGTCCCATTTTAAACTCTGCAACCCACATTTTAATCGTTGAATGTGAAGGGACAGAGTCTTTCAATGTACTGTCCATTTCCTCCTTGATTTCGTTAGGCGTTAAGACTTTCAAATGGACGTATTTAATCACTGCTCGTTTTTCCAAATCCTCCATTTTCGTGAAAACTCTAAAGTTGTCTTGTTTAAAATGCTGTCATTCGAAAACTAAACCAGCTATTGACCTGTAACTGTGGATGCAAGCTAGTCTAAAGTTAAACTATACGATGCTACCGTCTAACTGGCCTAGTGGCGCCATTACTGTGTGAGGCCTGGGACTTATCAGCCGACCCTCGTATATAAAGGTTACGTATTGCAGTTATTTCCCGGAGTTGGAGGCTCAGGGCGTTGCATACAATTTTCGTTTACCTGTCATAAAGCGTTAAGAAGCAGCTAATAACTTCAAGCGTTAATTCCTGCAAAAATAACACGATTATTAAAACCCAACATTCTGAACTTCAGCATAGAAAAGACATTTCAATTGTTTGTACGCCCAGTTCCATTTCTTTTTCATTGTAAGTGAAGGATCGGCCGTTCTCGATTCTCCATTACTTCTCAAATAAACTTTTTCTCGAAGCAGAAGAGGGAAGATATTAAGCTGATCTCTAAGAGCGCTTGTGCTCAATTTCCCACCAGCAAGCAACTCAATTATTTTAGGTCGCCTTCAGCCATGCAAATGGAGGGTGGCGGGAATAGCAAAGGAGCTCGAAGCAGCAAGACAATTTTCTCGTTTTCACAAATCTCATGTAGCTATTCCTTTAGGATCGGAATGTATGTTTTGAAGTTTAAAAAATCAAAATCTGATTTGTTCTATTCACACGACTTTCTCTACATCTCTGCAACAAATTATATTAAACAGCTTATTCTTCTATTTACTTCATGCTAATCGAGAAAAAAAAAGCAATTTTGTCTTATTACTTGCTTCGTTGTAAGTAGAAGCGAAATAAGGGAGTACCATAGGTTAAAGTGACAGTCAAAAGCTGGTTGCTATGTGACCGAAGTTCTTTGTTTGCAAGGACAGGAGTTGACAAATTACCGTATGAGGAAAGTATAAGTATTTCTTAGCTGAAACCAATAACTAGGAATATCTGAAAAACGACCAACTCCACGAAAAAATGTATATAACATAACCAGCTCTATATTTTCTATTAAGATTTTGTCTATCTCTTACGGTTTACCAGTTATGCAAAATTCCGCAAAATCCATCCAGAATAAAGTAATCTTCAGAGGCTATTCCCAGAAAATTCAAAACATGCATTTTATTTGTCATGTAAATATCGTAAATATGCGAAATTTTAATGAAAATCTTTAAGAGCCATTTTTGAGAAAATCAAAATTTTCGAAAATTTTTCCAAGTAAATGGTAGTTGGGGTGGGGGATTTTCTTGAAAATGTTCCTGTCGCATCCTTGGAAGATGCCAAATTTAAATACCAAGTTTTCTATTTAACGGTATTTTCGTTTTTGAGTTATACTGTCCACATACACACGCTCACACGGATCTTTTTCTAAAAACGTTTTTTTTTTTTTTTTTGGATTCGTGGGGGACCCAAAACATGTATTTCCGGTGAAATCTCGGTATCGAATTTTTGGGTGGAATGCAATACCTTCTCTATGCACATAGTACGTTTAGAGAAAGTAAAATGATAATGATAAAACATTAACCTGCATTATAAGCGATTTTTAAAATGAATGTTGACCTTGATCAGCATTACTTGGATATTAGTATCTGCATATCAAACTCCCGTTCACTTCCATTAACTCCTAAGACATACAGCAATTTTTGCATTATACGTGCTTTTATATGCACAATTGTATGGGGCGTATTTTGATACTGTGCCCTAACTTGACTTTAATATTCTCAGCGCCTGATAACCAGCTTCCTGTCATTCACAGATTGCTCGCAATTTTGTCGTCGAACAGTTTCTCTATTTCGGCCACAATTACAAGAGTGTTCTCTTGCTTAGTGCCTTATTATTTCTCTGCAAGAATTAATTTTCACGTAACCACCGTACATAAATAACTCTTTTTCATAAAAAGTGAATAGTGACATAATTAAAAGAACAATAATAATGGTCTGGCCCCGAAGCTCAATCAAAGCACCTACCTGTTCGAGGAGTCCCGGGTTCGATTCCCTATCCACCCTAGAGTCTGGAAGTATGAATGTGAGTGTCAATGTATAGGCATCTAATGATTAAAATGAATGAAAATAGAAACCTAACGATATCAGTACATGAGGTACAGCATTGCCGACAGGCAATATGTTCCAAATCGAATTGCCGGCGATTGCAGTTAAGGGGACAAGGTAGTCTGAACACACGGAAATTTACACCTTAAGTGAGTTGAATTACCACTGCTCTTAAAGTATTCAATTGTTTTTCCAGAATTATTTTATAAATCATGGCAATAATTTCAAGTGGCGGTTTGCATTAATAGCTTATGTGGTTGAGTCTATAAAGAGTATTTCATTCAGCAGAAAAGTAATAAAACCTAAAAACATGTGAATTCATATCCTTTTTCTCCGATATGTTTGCAATACATAATCACACTTTTGCATGCTTGTTCTTAGTATAATCAGCTATCTTCTGAACCTCAATTAGTTAGCTATGCTACAACTTCCGTACAAATTAAAAAAAGAAATATATTAGCAAATTCAAAATAGTAAAAATGTGGAAAATTTGCAATGTTGTCGCTTTCATAATATCAATATATATACTATAACATCACGATTGTGGTTCAGAAAGTTCAACTATATGTTGTAAATACGTGCTGAAAATTTCAGTTTAAGAGCTCTCATAGTTTCTGAAAAAAAGGGTACATAAGTATCCAAAAATGCTGTTTTGAGAAAACTGAATTTAAAGATACAAATATTCTAAAAAGGGGGCATTACATAACAGCTTTAAAGAAATACAGACTAGCATTTAGTCCTTAAGGTATATATTTTCTGAAACTAGAAATAATAGAGGTTTTATTAGTGTCTAAAACAAAACAATATTTTTTACTATTTCAGAGTGCCTTGTACCCTTAAAGGCATGTTATTAAATGGCACAATAAAAAATCTTGTGTGTTCCATTCACATGGCTTTCTCTACATCTCTGCAACAATTATTAAAAAGTTTATGCTTCTATTTACTTCATGCTAATCGAGAAAAAATTAGCAGAAATAGGCTTATTACTTGCTTCATTGTAAGTAGAAGAGAAATAAGGGAGTACCATGGAATAAAACGTTAGTCAAAAGCTGGTTACTATGTGACTGAAGTTCCTTTGTATAGACAGGAGTTGACAGATTCCTGTGTGAGAAAAGTATGTTTTTAAAGCTGAAACCAAAAACAAGGAATATCTCAAAAACAATCAACTCCACGAAAAAAATGTATATAACAAAAATTGTGTGTTTTAACGTGCTCTACATTTTTTGTGTGCTAAGCTTTTGTCCATCTCTTTACGGTTTAGCTGTTATGTGAAATTCCGTAAAATTCATCCAGAATAAAGAAGTATTCAGAGGCCATTCCCAGAAAATTCAAGATATAAATTTTATTTGTCTTATAAATATATTTAATATGTGATATTTAAATCAAAATCGTTAGCCATTTTTGAGAAAATCAAATTTTTCGAAAAAAAGTTCCATGTAAATGGTAGTTGGGGATGGGAAGATTTTCTTGAAAATCCTCGTGTCGCATCCTTGGAAGATACCAAACCTAAATACGAGGTACGTCCAGAAAGTAAATTCCGTTTGGTAATAAAATTAAATTGTGTACAGATACAGAATAATTATTTATTGCACAAAAGTCTACATCTCTTAAACTACTTTTCCAAATAACTGCCGAAATTTTGCAGGCATTTATCATAGCGTGGCACAAGTTTTTGTATGCCTTCTTCATAGAAGTTTGCCGCCTGTGTCTTCAAAAAGTTGGAAACATTTTCTTTCAGCTCTTCGTCATTGTTGAAGTGTTGACCGCCAAGGAAAGACTTGAGATGTAAGAACAGACGAAAGTCGCTAGGAGCGAGGTCAGGGCTGTACGAAGGATGGTCAAAACGTCCCAGCCAAATCCCTGTAGGAGGTTTTTCGTCACATTTGCAGTGTGTGGTCGTGCGTTGTCGTGAAGAAAAACAACACATTTTGACAGCAATCCTCAGTAAATCCGCGCTTATTCTGTATTGCGCGGCGCAATTTCCTAAATGTCTCCCAATAAACATCTGCTTTGATTGTTTGACCACGCGGTAAGAAATCAATGAGTAGGATGCCTTTCCAGTCCCAGAACACTGTGCACATCATTTTTCGAGGTGTCAAGATTTGTTTCGGCTTAACCTTTGATGGGGATGAAGTGTGCCTCCATTCCATTGATTGCCGCTTACTTTCAGGGGTGTCGTAAGAAACCCAAGTCTCATCTCCTGTGACTATCTGTGTCAGAAATTCTTCGCCGTCTTCATCATAACGGGTTAAAAACTGAAGTGCACTACCCATCCGTTTTGTTTTGTGTAGCTCTGTAAGAATCTTTGGTACCCAACGTGAGCAAAGTTTACGAAATTTCAGTTTTTCGGTAACAATTTCATGAATAAAATTAGTGATCGTGAGCTTTGGGGAAATTCCATAGCGAGAGCACTAATTGTAAACTTGCGGTTTTCCTGGACCTTGTCATCAATCTTGAACCAGTTCTTCTGTAACCAAAGATGGACGCCCACTTCGTTCTTCATCGTGCACTTCACTACGTCCTTCATTGAACTGTCGGACCCATCTTCTCACCATTGAATCACTCATCGTATTTTGTCCGTAAACTTCGCAAATTTGCCGATAAATTTCAATTGGTTTCACTTTCCTAGCATTCAGAAAACGAATCACAGATCTGATTTCACAAGCGGCGGGATTTTCAATCAACACCAACATTGTAAACATGCACAGCAAAGCGTATGTGGTTGACAGCGATCTCAAAATGGCGCACGTTTCTTTTCCTTGATACAGAGCGTCTACCGCGCATGTGCGTAACTGCGATCGCAGCGCTGCAGCGGAGATAAATTGAAAAGGAGCTTACTTTCTGGACGTACCTCGTACAAAGTTTGGTTTCTAACGGTCTTTTCGTTTTTGGGCTGTGCTGCTACAGACGGACATTTTTCTGAAAATGCTTTTTTGTATTCAGGAGCTCTCAAAACATATTTCCGGTGAAATCCCGGTATCGAAATTTTTGGTGCATTACAATACCTTCTCTATACACTATGTACATAGTACGTCTGGAGAAAGTAAAAAGAACAATAATGCTTTGTAGCATGTAAACTAATGCACAATCTAAATATAGGAGTGATTTTAACACGGTCAGTCGTTGAGAATCGTGAATTTCAACAGGTACCGTAGTCAAATAAAAATTAGGGGTATTTTGAAAGGGGCTCCATTTTGTGAAACAATTTGTGGAAAATCAAATGATAAATATGAATTAATCCTGATTTTAAATGTTTTTTAAAAAAGCGATTTTATTATCATAGAAAGAGTGAAATTAAAACTAGATTTTTCTATTATTTCTTTTATTTTTAGTAGGGGGGGGGTTCCAATCCAACCCTCCCCTGACCAAACCTCTGGCTCAACAGACCCCAGCAGACTAGAAAACCGCAGACCGCCCAGACCAGCACCCAGTTATCGTTTCACGGGGAAGCAGCTATGCTCTCTTGGCCGCTATTTGCATTAACAATCGTGTATAAAATGATTTGAAAAATCAAAATAATTATAAAAAATCTGATGTGCTACATTCACATGACTTTCTCTACATTACACAACAAATTATTGTTCAAAAGCTAATGCTTCTATTTATTTTATGCTAATCGAGGAACAAATAACAGAAATATATGCGTATATAATAACAGAAAGTCTTATTACTTGCTTCCTTGTAAGTAGAAGTGAAATAAGGGAGTGCCATAGGTTAGTGATAGTCAAAACCTGGTTGCTATGTGACTGAAGTACCTTTGTTTGTGTGGGCAGGAGATGTCAAATTCCTGTACGAGAAAAGTACAAGTTTTTTAAAGCTGAAACCAAAAACGAGGAATATCTCAAAAACGACGAACTCCAAGAAAAAAATTATATAACATAAATTGTGTCTCTTAATGTGCTCTACCTTTTGTGTATCTAATACGGTTTAGTAGTTATGCATACGGTTTATGGTGACTCAGTGGTAGAGCAACCGGCTAGAGACCAGGAGATCCTTGGTTCAAATCCCGGGTATGGCATTGAATTTTTCAGTCTGACTCTACCTCGTTTATATTTTATTAAAATGATTTTTGTTGTTTTATTATATGTTTGCGTACGAGGGACATTACTTCGTCAGAGGTACGAGTTTGTCTATCTCATAACTTTTACCAGTATAAACAATTACGCATAATTTCTTCGGAAAGAAGACTTGATTGGGCTATTCCAGAAAAATGAAGATAGGTTACATTTTGTCCTATATCTATCTTAAATATGTGTGGTCAAAAACGCTAGTCATACAAGAGAAAATAAATTTCGAAAAATGTTCCATATAAAGAAACAAAGGCTTATGCTTTCAGTTAAATCACTATGGTATACTAATTCTGTGAAGGAATTAATATAATCAAATAAAGGTAGTTTTTACTCATTGCACCTTGTTTTGAGCAGCGGATTTTCTTGAAAATCTTCGTGTTGTGTGTTTGAAACATTTATCTTTTTATGTTATTTGTTATCTTGTCTTATTAAGTAATTATAGAACGAAATTATAATTATAGGCGATAAATACCAAGTTTGGTATACATATAGACGTACATTTTTAATTTCTCTACACGTACTATGTATATAGTGTATAGAGAAGGTTTTGCACTCCACCCAAAAATTCGATACCGAGATTTCACCGGAAATATATGTTTTAGGGTCCCCTGTACCCAAAAAAACATTTTCAGAAAAAAAAGTCCATGTAGGTCCGTTTTTCTGTGAACATAACTCAAAAACGAAGCGTCGGTAAAGTACCAAACTTGGTATTTAAGTTTAATATCTTCCAGGGATGCACACGAAGATTTTGAGAAAAATCTCTCAACCCTAAACTACCCTTTACATGGAACTTTTTTCGAAAATTTTGATTTTCTCAAAAATGGCTAACGATTTTTATTAAAATATCATATGTTCAAGTTATTTACCTGACAAATAAAATGTATATCTTGAATTTTCTGGGAACAGTCTCTGAAGATATTCTGGATGTTTTTTACGGAATTTTGCATAACTACTAAACTGTAAGAGATGGAGAAGAACTTACCACACAAAAAATGTAGAGCACGTTAAAACACACAATTTGCATTAGTAAATAGAAGCATAGGCTTTTTAACAATTTGTTGCAGAGATGTAGAGAAAGTCATGTGAGTGGAATACACCAGATTTTTATAAAATGCTTTTTGTGTATTCAAGGTGCCTCTAAGTATATGTTTACTTTCCATATCTAATTTTGGGTGGAATGTAACACCTTCTAGGTAAGTGGAAAAGAAAGGAAACATATTTACAATTGCCATATAGGTTTGTGAACTATGGAGCTTATAAAGGACTGCGCCAGATAGGAAAATTAAGATAAGCAGTGCTCTAAATTGATATTATTTTAAAAGTGTAGTTATAATTTGCCTAGTAGAGAAATGGAAAGGAATTTACAATATAAAGCAATGCTGAAGCACTGTTGCTTCACCTATATTGATGAAACCCTCGGTGGGAAAACTGAACTTCACAGTTTGACAGAATATAACATATTACCCAATGTGTCTTCCTTTTCTGCCGCCTGTATTTTTACTTTCTCTAAACGTACTATGTACATAGTGTATAGCGGAAGTATTGTATTCCACCCAAAATTTTGATACCGAGATTTCACCGGAAATACATGTTTTAGGACCCCCTGAGCCCAAAAAAAAAGCATTTTCAGAAAAAGGTCCGTGTGTGTCTGTGGACAGCATAGCTCAAAAACGAAAAGTCCGTTAAATACCAAACATGGTATTTGAGTTCAGTATCTTCCAAGGATACGACACGAAGATTTTCAAGAAAATCCCCCCCATCCCAACCACCCTTTACATGGAAACTTTTTCGAAAATTTTGATTTATTCAAAAATGGCTCTAATAATTTTGATTAAAATATCGTTCATTAATATATTTACCTGAAAATAAAATGTATATCTTGAATTTTCTGGAAATAGCCTCTGTACACATCTTTATTCTGAATAAATTTTACGTAACTGCTAAACCTTAAGAGATGGACAAAAACTTATTTAACATAAAATGTAGAGCTTATTAAAACACACAATTTATTTTATATACATTTTTTCGTGGAGTTTACCGTTTTTGAGATATTCCTTGTTATTGAAAATACTTATTCTTTTCTCATACAGGAATTTGTCAACTCCTGTCCATACAAAAGTACTTCAATCACATTGTAATCAGCTTTTGGCTATCACTTTAGCCTATGGTACCCCCTTATTTCCCTGCTACGTACAAGAAAGAAAGTAATAAGACTACCTCTGCTAATTTTTTCTCGATTAGAATGATGTAAATAGAAGAATAAGCTTTTTAACAATAATTTATTGCAGAGATGTAGAGAAAGTAATGTGAATGGAACACATCAGATTTAAAATAAGAACACATCAGATTTGTTCATTAAGACTCCCTTTCATCCCCTAACGGGTTCACTTTTTCAACCTAACATTAGATCCTCGTTATAACAAAAAATATCGTGTTTGCTCTGCGCAAGCCAGGAGGATATGAAAGTAGGCAACAGGTTTTGCCGGGGAATATGAAGAGCAGCTGGTTGGGTGGGTGGGTCCCGTCTATTGATTTTCTGCGAGTGCTAGATGCGACATTGACCGGGTCGCACGCAATCCTTACGAAGCCAGGACCCCAGACCATGAGTATATACTTAGTACTTTTAATAAGCCCTTGGAAGAAAAACATGGCAATAGAAATTGTTTTATTTTATAATCACTATTGAAATCTTATTAATCTCCTCATGCACAAGTTGCAGAGTTGGAGTCTTTTGCATTCGTGTAGCGAAATGTTCATCTCCCAGCTTGTTTATCTATTTGGAGGATTTAGTGTGGAACTGTTTCCCCTCCATAATGAGGAGTGGTAGGAGAAGGCAGAGGATTCATTTGCTACATTGCTCTGCTTGTAGAACAAAACCTTCGCGCTGATACAAAAGTGTGAATTAGAAATTAGTTACATTTTTAAACTTAATAGTTTTCACAGATTCTAAATCTTGAGTAGTATTGAGAATACGCGCTTGTATTGACTCACTTTTAAGCTTAACATAATTAATTTTCAAATATTCCAAAGAACAATACATTGAATGGGAATAGATTATGTAAATTTTCTCCAAAAATGTATAATTCTATATTCTACACACACGAAATAGCTACATAAACCACTCGTATCATTCATTATACGAGGGTCGTTTTTTTTTTTTTTTTCAACTTCAGATAGGCTATAAATAAAAAACAAGTTTATAGAAAACAATTATTTTATTACTAAAAGTTTTGTACACTTATGGTTACTTTTCAACATAATCAACGAAAAGATTGATACATTTATCGTACCTGTGCACAAGCTTTGCAACACCCACTTAAAAAAGTATTGCCGCCAGTGATTTCAAATGAGCATTGACGTTATTTTAAAGATCTTCGTTGGTTTGAAACTGCTGCCCTCCTAGCCACGTCTAGAGTTCAGGGAAAAGTTGCTGGGTGCCAGGTCAGAACTGTAGGCCGGATGATCGAAAATGTCCCATTGAAATTGTTCAAGGAGCCGATGGTTGTGCCAGCAGTGTGTGTGTGGACGAGCGTTGTCATGGATCAACACAATTCCTGAAGTCAGTATTCCTCTTCGTTTGTTTTAAATGGCTCTCCGCAAACGTCGTAAGTACAAAGATCTTCAAAACAACGTCAATACTCATTTGAAATCATTGGCGGCAACATGTTTTGAAGCGGGTATTGCAAAGCTTGTGCACTGGTACGACAAATGTCTCATCTTTTCTTTGATTGAAAAGTAACCATAAGTATACAAAACTTTTAGTAATAAAATAATTGTTTTCTATGAACTTGTCTTTTATTTATAGCGTATCGGAGGTTGAAAAAAAAAGCGGCCCTCGTACATGTTGAGAAATACATCCTTGCGCTCCAAAGTCAAGCATTTCATTGCCGGCGTATCTAATATCTTGTGTTGGATGTCAGTGTGGAATGATTGAGAACTCCTAGCCTAAAGAACATGCTAAGGGATGTAAATGACGAGAAAAGGAAGATAAAATCATAAAGACAATAGTTATCCTTAGGGAAATCATTTCAGACTTTGAAATGAGGTTGTGGAGCAAGGAGACAGCTTCATATGCTTGGCATGTACAGTCTAAACAC
Source organism: Hymenopus coronatus (assembly GCA_030762935.1). NCBI lineage: Eukaryota > Metazoa > Arthropoda > Insecta > Mantodea > Hymenopodidae > Hymenopus > Hymenopus coronatus. The sequence goes on from CM060885.1 coordinate 21,200,062, forward strand.
AAAAAATAAGTCTTCCCCAGATTACATGTGTCGATCGAACAGCTTCGTGTATCTTCGATGTATTCACAATGTACACAAAAGAACTGTACAGTGGTGTGTAACTAACAGCGCAAAGGTTAACCTATGAATACTAAAAACAGGTCACAGAGCAACGTTACAGTGACCGAGAAATTAAGAAAGCCTTGCTTCCACTCGTAAGTTCTTAGGTTCAAATCTCGCGCTGTTGTCATTTTTATGTTAATTTTATGACTGAAAATGTATAACATAATATTGCATTAATATAACTTTGACATTTGAAGTTCTGGTCTATCTATGCACACAAAAACATAATTCTATTAACACTTGTGTTAAATAACTAAAAATATATGTGTAGATAAACTATTATCTTCTAAAACTAAAACAAAAAATAAACAATTAATATCGGTGTATGAACCCTCAACCCTGTAACTGCCTTCAATCTTCGGGATATAGACAAAATTAAATACCTGAAGTAATGTGGACGAGAAGCTACAAGATCCCAGGTTTCTTGAATGTGTGCCCAGAAGCCCTTTTGTCCTTGGCCCATCTACAGGTAAATTGGAAAGCAGCTCCCTTTTTACCTCAGCACACACATTCTCAGTAGAGTTCAAACCTGTAAACAGGGAGACCAGTATACCTCTCGGATATCCTACCTCTCTGAAAACCAATTTGAAAATTCTCCGATGTGTGTGTACAAATTCAACAATCCCATCAGGATATCTCATCCTCGCAGAGGGAGTCAAAATATCGAGCATTACCGTGTACTGTACACCATTCACTGTATCGTCAAGCTGCCACAGCTAAGTTGAACTGTCCCTTGATATCCAGCCCCAACCCGATACAGATACGTGACCAATATGGAATTGTGAAACCACGTATTTTGCATAGTATCGGGAACCTTTGGACGATAGACAATCACCTTTGCCTTATGTGTGGAAGAAAATGTCTCGTTTGAGAATATCACGTTATTCCAGTTGCGGTTGGCATTCAACTCCCAAAAAAAATCAGATTTGTCAAAAATGTTTGAAAACATTGGTTTTCTTAACAATATTTTCAGTATTTATGCATACAATACAGATTCCATTTGTTTAATTATTGAGAGAAAACTATTCGTATCTGATGCGTTTAGCACAATTCTGCGCACCAATGTTTCGTGTGCAGCATACTGCTGTTCGGTAAAATAAACCCTTTAAGAAGCATAATAAATATCATATTAACTGTACCGAATATCGTGTATTTAAATAAATAGTCGCAATATGTTAATTCAATATCATTAAGAGGGGGAAAATGTTTGCTACGTGCAAGAAGCGAACCTGTAACCTTCAGGTGGCAGTTTTAGTATTTAAGTTCGGTATCTTCCAAGGATGCGACAAGAAGATTTTCAAGAAAATCCCCCACCCCCAACTATCCTTCACATGGAAAAATTTTCGAAAATTTTGATTTTCTAAAAAATGGCTCTAATGATTCTGATTAAAATGTCATATATTAAAGATATATACTTGACAAATAATATGTATATTTTGAATTTTCTGGGAATAGAATAGCCTCTGAAGACTACTTTATTCTGGATGAATTTTACGGAATTTTTTGTAAACCGTAAGAGATAGACAAAAACTTATCTCACAAAAAATGTAGAGCACATTAAACACACACAATTTATGTTATATACATTTTTTTCGTGGAGTTGATCGCTTTTTAGCTATTCCTTGTTTTTTGTTTCAGCCTTAATAAACTTATACGTTTCTCATACAGGAATTTGTCAACTCCTGTCCATACAAACAAAGGAACTTCAGTCACAGAGCAACCATCTTTTGCTATCACTTTAACCTATGTTACTCCCTTATTTCGCTTCTACTTACAGGGAAGCAAGTAATAAGACTTTCTGCTATTTTTTTCTCACTTGGCATGAAATAAATAGAAGCATAAACTTTTTAGCAAAAATTTTTACAGAGATACATAGAAAGGCATGTGAATGGATTACATCAGATGTTTTTTTTAAATCAAAATTGATAGTTTGTTGATGAAGTTTAAGTTGTGTAATTATGATTATTGATCATATGGGTTAGTAATATTAAGATGTGGAACTTGTGACAACTTGCTGCCGCTGCACAACTGTATCGCGGATGTTGTACACAAAGCGTTATGCTCTCTAGGACTTAGATCAATTTAACGTTCTAGACATAACTCTCTTTATTTTCTCCATACGCACTATGTACATAGTGTATAGAGAAAATATTGCACTCCACCAAAAATTCGATACCGAGATTTCACCGGAAATATATGTTTTAGGGTCCCCAATATAAAAAAAAAAAAACATTTTCACAAAAAGGTCCGTGTGTCTGTGAACACGATAACTCAAAAACGAAAAGTCGGTAAAATACCAAGCTTGGTATTTAAGTTTAGTATCTTCCAGATACGCAACACGAAGATTTTGTACATGGAACTTTTTTCGAAAATTTTGATTTTCTCAAAAATGGCTCTAACGATTTTGATTAAAATTTCGGATATTAAACATATTTACCTGACAAATGAAATGCATATCTTGAATTTTCTGGGAATAGCCTCTGAAGAGTAGTATATTCTGGATGAATTTTACTAAATTTTGAATAACTGCTAAACCGTAAGAGATGGACAAAAACTTGCTGCACAAAAAATGTAGAGCACATTAAAACACACAATTTATGTTATATACATTTTTTTTCGTGAAGTTCGTCGTTTTTGTGACATTCCTTATTTTTGGTTTCTGCTATGAAAAACGTATACTTTTCTCATACTGGAACCTGTCAACTCCTATCCATATAAACAAAGGAACTTCATTGACATAGCAACCAGCTTTTGACTATCACTTTAACCTACGGTTGTCCCTTATTTCGCTTCTACTTACAAAGATGAGAGTAATAAGACTATTTCTGCTAATTTTTTCTGATTAGCATAAAGTAAATAGAAGTATAAGCTTTTTAAGAATTATTTGTTGCAGGGATATGGAGAAAGTCACGTGAATGGTACACATCAGATTTTTTACTTTCTCTAGCCCCGTATGTACAATGTAAATAGGGATAGAGAAGTATTGTATTCTACCCAAAAATTCGATGTCGAGATTTCACCGGAAATATGTTTTAGGACCCCCTGCATAAAAAAAAAAAAATTCAAAAACATGCCACGCGCGCGCACGTGTGTGTGTGTGTGTGTGTGTGGGGGGGGGACAGCATAGCTCAAAAACGGAAAGACGGTTAAATACCAAACTTGATATTTAAGTTTGGTATCTTCCAAGGATGCGACACGTAAATTTTCAAGAAAATCCCCTCACCCCTAACTACCCTTTACATGGAAAACGTTTCGAAACTTTTGTTTTTATCAAAAATGGCTCAAACAATTTTGATTAAAATATCGTATATTAAAGATATTTACCTGGCAAATAAAATGTATATCTTGAATTTTCTGGGGATAGTCCCTGAAGAGTATTCTGGATGAATTTTACGGAATTTTGCATAACTGCTAAACTGTAAGAGATGGTCAAAAACTTACCACCCAAAAATTGTAGAGCACATTAAAACACACAATTTGTTATATAATTGTTTTTTTCGTGGAGTTGATTATCTTTGAATAGAAATGTTTTTGGTTTCAGCTTTAAAAATTACTTTTCTTATTCAGGAATTTGTCACCTCGTGTCCATACATGCAAACAAAGGAACTTCAGTCACACAGCAACCAGCTTTTGACTATATTTTAATCTATGGTACTCTCTTATTTCGCTTCTACTTACAAGGAAGCAAGTAATAAGACTATTTCTGCTAATTTTTTCTCGATTAGCATGAAGTAAATAGAAGCATTAGCTTTTTAACAACAATTTCTTGTAGAGATGTGGAGAAAGTCATGTGAATGGAACACATCAGATTTTTTTTAATGGGTGTACATTACCTAACAAAAAGCCGGATGATAGCAATGATACCGGGTGTTGAATAGGAACAATTAACATTTTATGTGAAACTTTTAGAGAACCAAACAATTTACAGTGTTTTTTATGAAATATGGCAGTATATATTTCAAAATTATTCGAAAGTATATTTTAGTTTTGAAGTTAAAAGTTTTATGTATTCATTTATCTAACTGGGTAATCCCATAGGTTCACCACTTATCTGGTGTCCAGGGTTTCGAGTTCGATCCAGGGCCTGTGCAATAAACATCTTTTCTTAAGGGGGTCAAAATGTCCTGCTATGTTATCAATGTTAAAGTTTGACCCATTATCTCAGCAAATGTTTAAGATAATCAACTAAAGTTTTCAAGGTATATTCAGCATACCTTTAGAGCAAATTGATGAAAAATAGAATACTTCTACTCATTAGAAGGAAAGCTATGACTTCTTAAAGTAAAGCTCTAAATGTTATTGAAGAATTATGATTTTTAAATTGAAAGAAAATAACTAATACATATACATAAAAACGTTTTCGTTAAATTAAAGCCTGTTTAGATGCAAATTTGTGATAAAAATTTCAGACCTTTATGTCAGTTAGTTTCTAAGATAATGAGGCATTTGTATAGATACTTTTACTTCTTCAGAAATTAATTTCAAACATAAGATTAAAAAAAAATATGATGTGTTCCATTCACATGACTTTCTCTACATCTCTGCAACAAATTATTGTTAAAAAGCTTATGCTTCTATTTACTTCATTCTAACCGAGAAAAGATTAGCAGAAATAATCTTATTACTTGCTTCTTTGTAAGTAGAAGCGGAATAAAGGAGTACCATTGGTTAAACTGATAGTCAAAAGCTGGTTGCTATGTGACTGAAGTTTCTTTGTTTGTATGGACAGGAGTTGACAAATTCCTGCATGAGAAAAATTGTTTTTCAAAGCTGGAACAAAAAACAAGAAATATCTTAAAAACAATCAATTCCACGAAAAAAAATGTATATAACATAAATTGTGTGTTTTAATGAGCTCTACATTTTTTGTATGGTAAGTTTTTGTCCATCTCATATGGTTTAGCAGTTATGCAAAATTCAGTAAAATTCATCCAGAATAAAGTAGTCTTAAAGAGGCTATTCCCAGAAAATTCAAAATATACAAATATATTTAATATACAAAATTTTAATCAAAATCGGTAGAGCCATTTTTGAGAAAATCAAAACTTTCGAAAAAAGCTCCATGTAAAGGGTAGCTTGGGGTGGGGGATTTCCTCCAAAATCTTTGTGTCGTATCCCTGGAAGATATTAAAATTAAACACAAAGTTTGGTACTTTACCGACTTTTCGTTTTTGAGTTATCATGTTCACAGATACATGCACACACACACACACACACACACACACACACACACACACACACACACACACACGAACCTTTTTCTGAAAATACGTTTTTTTTATACAGGGGACCCTAAAACATATCAAATTTTTGGGTGGAGTGCAATACCTTCTCTATTCACTACGTATATAGTACGTGTAGAGAAAATAAAAATGAAATAATGTCTTTCCTTTGGAGTCATCCTTCGTGGTCCAGGGTAATCAAGGGTTAGCTACTGAGGTTGCGGGTTCAAACCCGGAAGGGGATGAATTTTTTGCGGAGTAAAAAGTATTAGCATGGCTTCCTTCGGAAGGGAAGCTAAGGCGGTGATTTATGGCCATTAAAAGAGCTTCAAGCCTGATGAGACCTCCTAGTAAAGTTTACAGTTTTTCATGCCCAATATAGAATGTGACGCTTAAAACTAAAGATGATAAAGAGTGCCCTTAAATTTAATACAGTTTTATTTATTTATATTATTTTTTTTTGGAGAAACATTGTGTAAGTCATTTTCCTGGTGTGATGAGTTGTCTTTGAACATGTAGTTAATGCCTCCATGCCTGGTTCAGATAAAGCCGACAATCTTAATGAGGCTGTTTCAGCTTGGGTGCATTCCAATAGGATTGCGAGTAACTTGGGACTCTCAGGGGCAAACCTGCAACATGCAATGTGTGCAGCATTGAAGGCAAGTTATCGTCACGGCTGAATCAAGTGTTGGAACCAAAGTGGTTGGATGCAAGTTTTGTGGTACGACCGTTATCCAGTGATGCATTGGCTATCACACTCCTCCTCCAGCTCTGCACTGAGTTTTGTGTTTGAGTATGCACGTGTACTCTTGTCCAGACGAGTCGAGTTGGATCAGTCTGATCTAAATAGTTCAGTTGACTCGCCTAATTCACTCAATTGCTTCATATATTACAACATGAAATTGGTACACCTTTCTTAGATTGAAGTTTCACACTCAAACACTCACAGTTTTTCTTTACGAAATAGGATACCAAGGAATAGTTATTCGTTGATAGTAAACAAAATACAGCCGCACTTTAATTTTTCTTGTAAAGGAATTGCAATTTCAATAAATGTTAAAAGGAAAAATCTCCTGTACTTGTCACCTGTAAGTGCGCTTTTTTTCCATTAGTTGTCATTTATGCCATCAACTGAAGTTGAAATATGTCAGTCAAAATATGACTACCAAAATATATTGGCTTAACAGTAACTCTGCCAATATATCAGACCTTAAGTCACAAAGCATAGCCAAGGAATTTTTAGAAGAAGAGGAATGGAATACGGAGCAAAGCTTTGACAGGGTGTAGCCAAGAGATCTGCACAACTGAAACCTCAATCATTAACATCATAGCCAGGGATGTCGCCAATGTAGTGAATTTCTATTATTACTTTAGGTTGGCATGGGCAATATGACACATTGTCATTGCTTCTTGTTATTTCCTTTGGAAGAGAAAATAGGGTATACAGGTGGGTTATAGGCTACCAAGGTTCAAAAACTACTTCTGGCTCAGATATTAAGGTAATTTAGTCATTATTATTTCCTATTCTTAACATTTTAATCCATGAAAAGTATAGAAGAAACTCTGTCTTTAATAACTTGTCCTAAACATCCATTAACATAAAGTGTTTCTACTTCACCCATGTGTTCCAAACCAGCTTCATATTTGAAAATAATCACATCACTTTGTGAACTACATGCAAGGTACTGGTGGTTTTGGCATATGGGGGATGTTCTATCTAGATTGCTTAACATCAGTAAAATTTAATACAAAAGCAGAAATTTGGGATTCTGTTCATTGTGGCTATCATAATATCTGGTTTTTACTTAACTAGGTAACCATTTTCAAAAAGAAACTTTTTGAGGTACAATATCTCTTTTATTTACTGTTGTGTGATCATAAAGATCCAGTCTACATGTTTAAAGTTATTATTTTGGCAGTACACTTTCTATTGTGCAACTGTTGCATTTGTATATGCATCTCTTGCAAAACTTGAAATTATCTTTTACCAGTAGTCTTGTCCTCTATTACTAACTCTTTGAATTACCCCAATCTTCACGAGTCTATTGCACATGTTTGTCTTTCAACTCAAAAGATCCTTCTATCAATGCAAACAGGTCTCCTAGAAATAGTGGATTAGTAGATAGAAATCATAGGAAATAGAAATGTACAATTTATGCTACCAACTTCAGAAAAATAAGTTAAAATATGTTCAGACAGAATATCATTAGTAGAAATCATATAATGTATAACCATATGCATCAACTGTAAACAAGTAGGTACTTAATATAATTCAAATGCCACTATAGAATGTCTGCGATTATACTTAAATATACTTATAAATTTATTGCAGAGGTTCTGAATCATTCTGTATGTGGTCTATGCAGATCTTGCAGTTGGAAAATCATCCTGCTTTATAGATATTCTAGTGAAGATAAATGAATTTGTTTAATTTTTCCAAATTTCATAATGTTGAATTTGGAGTAGTACATATCCTCCAATACATATGAATTTGGGGGAATACACATCCTCCGGGATATCATATCCTGAGTTTTAAATAGTGAACATTTGGTGTAATTATATCATCATTATTGCTGCTGCTGTTTCTGCTTACCCTAAACATGGGTACTTTCTGTCATAATTAAATTGGTTTAGAAACTTATGTACATATTTTGCATATTCTCAAACTATATTCGGTTCAGATTTAACCTGAATAATGCACAATAATCTCTAAAATAAGTATTGAACTATCAAACAGCCTTGAGAGAGAAATGAAGAGCGAGGTTGTGTAGTATTTACATCTGTATCATTATCATTGCACTTCTGCCATTATAGAAGATGTCTTTGTTGTTTATAGGTGCAAAAGCACAACCACTTTAAAACATATGTCTACAGCGTACTGCAGTATGTAATTTAAAAATAGAATTTAACCATAGGCATCAGGAAGTTGGTTTAGCAAGTAACCTTATCTCCATTGTTTTGAAAATTGAAACTACTTAAAAGTATATTAATTGTGCTTCTTGTTAATATGTTATATTTTACACTATATGGATTGTTATCAACATTTAGAGTACCCACATTATTATTATTATTATTGTTATTATTATTATTGTCATCATCATCATCATTGTCACCCTCCGTGGTGTAATGGTTACCATGCTAACTTCATATACCCAAGGTCGCGAGTTCAAACCTGGCAGAGGACGATGGATTTTTTCGGGTGTAAAAATCCGTAGCATGGCTTCCTTCAGAAGGGAAGTAAAGCCGTTGGCCCCGTGTCATAGATTTATGACACATAAAAGAGCCTCGAGTCTGATAGAGAGGCCTCCGACAAAATAAAACTGTATTTCATGCCAGTGTAGAATGGGACATTGAGAACCACAGTAAAGAGCGTCCATAAATAAAACATAATTTACATTTTTTTACATTATTATTATTATTATTATTATTATTATTATTGCATCCAATAGACTGTTACTGTATTATCCAACATTGTCCAGATTGTCAAGTGTATTGCAATTGTATACATCTTGGCATTCGCAATTCTTTACTGGGTTACCTCTGTGGTGTGGGGGTAGTGTATCTGTCTCACATTCAAGAAGTCCAGAGTTTGAATCTCAGGGTGAGTTACCTGGATACAGTCTTTATTGAGGTTTTTACAAATATCTGGTAAGCTCTATGGACCCCAGATTTATTAGCACTGTTTCACCCACTTCATCCATCCATTGTACAATATGAGCTACCAGGTTTATTAAATTTAATAAAAAAGAACTTTATATATAAGAAAACATTTAAAACTTTCCATGTTAGTATATTTTCAAACATTCAGCTATACCATAAAAGCCAGTTTCATTAAGTAATTTTTAATGGTTTAATAAACTTAGAGCACAATGAGCATCATTCTGCAGAATATCCCTTTCATAGTTGAAGCAAGATGAAAACTGAAGTTATACCAGGAAAAGGAGAGTAGCAATTGAGCTAATGCTACTAATCACCTGGTTGTATACTTCCTATGGGTTTTAAGTAGTATGTATTTCTTTACTTTATTTAAATGTAATTCTACATCAATACATTCTTATGAGTTCCACTAAATAATAAATGCATGTAATATTTGTCCTCCCTCACCTATCATTTTGAGCAATATTTTTATGCTGTGACTATCTCATCATTTAAACTTGCTGAAAAGCTGTTATTCTTCAAAAAAAACTAAATATAAAATAATACTAAAATTCTAATGCATGTTCAAGCTATTTGCTAAACCTGTAGCTGTAAAAGTATTGTGTGTTTCTTCTTGTATTAAGTTTTACTCATTATTCTTTTTTTCAATTTTCCACATTTGCAAAGTTAATACATTAATCCAAAAGCAATTGTAAGCTTTCACTCAAAATTTCTAAAAGTAGCTTTGCTTCTGAATTTTTAAATACATTTTACAAGCACAAAATATGGGAACTTATGCATGTCTGTGCCTCATTAAGATTTTTGTAAGCTGTAGATTCACTGTAAATGCTAATGGGCCTCATTTTATGGTTGCTTAGTTGTCCCTTTGCCCCTCTTGATTTATAACTGATAGTACACAATAGTAAATAATATTAATTTTGATATTACAGATTAAGCAGTCAAGATGCCGACCAGTGCGTCAGCTGCTCCAGAAAATGGCGCTCCACGATCAGAATTGCAGGAGCTACAGCTCAAAGCAGGGCAAGTTACAGATGAGGTAAGTGTGTCTATATGGAACATATTCTCTACAATTACGCTTGCATTAAATCAAATGTTTGATTGGAATATACATCCAGTTTCTAAAATAAGTGTAAATTATTTTTGAGTTGGATTAAGTTTGAACAATAATTTAATACAGTGGGAAATGGGATTTTTAAGGCACAAACACAGTTTTTACAATACAAATCTGGAGAATAGGCAAATATAATACATGTGCTGCATTAGGTCATCTGATTGCTCAGTGAATAGTGTTGTGTGATGCATATGTGTTTTCACCCGAGGTATGCTCTTTCAAATGTAAGTTGAATGTTCCTGCAATAGAAAATTCATATAGTGCATCACAACTTCTTGAGTTACAAATATGCTGTATAATGCATTGTTTCATGTAAACAATAATGAGCCCACCTCTATCATGTAGGGGTTTTCTCAAAAGTATTTCCTTACCCTTAGTGGAAGAATGTCAAGTAAGTTTACACTCATTTAGCCCTAATTTCATCCATTTCATTCATTATCTGATATGACCTACCAGGTTGAAGGATGTTAAACTAACAAACAAAAAACACTATTCCCTGTTTATTTTCAGATGCTCTTTTATTTTTCTTAAATAAAGTTTAAATGATGCTAGCTTGAAGGTTTTATACATTTATTTCTCTGTATACTCATCAGAAGAAGTAAGGTGTAAGTTTCCAAGCATTATAACTGATTTGAAATCTTGCAAATAAGCAAAGAAGCTTGTAATAGTGATTGGTTAAATTAAATCAAAAGAATTTGAGTTGGTTTTTATAACAACCTAACTTAATAATTACTTACTGGGACCAGTTTTGGGAACTCTTGATTCTATTCTCAACCCTTGATGTTTGTGTTACAAAAACAAACTCAAATTCTTTTGATTTAATTACAGGGTTAACTGACATTTCTAGGGGAAATTCCAGTTTGTCCTCAGGTTTGGCAATTATTATATTTGATAAACATTTCATAAGATGAGGCGTTTAGTTAGGACACTTAATTCTTTATCTCAATGTTACTTTATCAGTGTGACAGTCTTAACTAATGACATAAATCACAAAAATGCTATAAAAAAAAACAAAAAAAAAAAACAACAACAATAATGCCCATACCTAGAAGCTGAACATTCCAAAAACAATGAACCCAGTTGAAAATACCCTCACTGGTTGCTTTTATGCTAGTTTGCATGGTACAAAGATATGCATTAGTAAAGTTCGCCTTAATGAACATCACAAGATATTAGCGTCATGTCATTAAGGGAATAAGTGCAACATTGACACTGATAAAATAGCAATATTTGATCCATCATCCATTACTGAACAGTATGATAGAATTTATTACTATCAGAATTCAGGCAGTATATAATTGGCAGACAATATTTTTATTTGAAATGAATAAGGACTTTTTTGATGTGGTAAAAGGTTGGAATGAATATTTATCATCCCAGCTCTAAAGCATCCATATAAGGAATATTATCAATATAGAGAAACCTAACAAAGTGCTGAAGTCCAGAGAAACTATAAGCATGCTATAAATCCTAAAAGAACAACTGAATGCAAAAGAGAAAATGACATCAAAATAACAGCATCAAATTATAGCAGTACAGTTTTTATAATCAGTGCAGTAAAGCAATTAGAGCAGTTCTGAATTCCAATGCCACAAAATATAAAATTCCAAATGATGAAATATTTCTGAACTTTTCTACAACACATGATTTGCCAAATGAGATGTTTAGAGAAAGTATTAATAAAACTGTTATCATTAATGAAGTAGATAAAGTTTAACTAAATAAGACTTTAATGAAGATATAAATAAAAAAGAAATGGAAATTGCTCTAAATCTTGAAATCTCCCCCTAGACTGGATCATGTTATCGTCCTATAATTTCTGCAATTGCCTGTTCTATGCTTAAATCTGGCGTAGGACCATCCACATTTAAAAAGGCCAGAACTATTCTGGTACATAAAGAAGATGATACATCTGGCATTTTGAATTGAAGGCCCACTTCAGTATGTTCAGTGATAAGACAGATAATTAAGTTGGCTCTTTATTGACACTTAGGGAAATATGTAGTCTTCTTTCCCAACCAGTGTAGTTTTACCAATGTGACAAGTACCCATGCTAATGTTGCTCTGTTGGATTCCCTGCTTAATGAAGATAAACCTGTGATTGAATAAATTAATGTGGTACTATTAATACACACTTCACTTCACTTCACTTTTATTGTGCAGGACAATTGTTTCGCGGACCATTGCCCGCATCCTCAGCTGTTGAACCAGTACTGCTTGGGTTTGAATTCCAAGTTGTGGTTGTGGATGTGTTTGGTTGTGGCGACATCTGTTGGGCGGACGATGAGACTTGTTAAGCAATCCCTAGGGGGGAACTCCATGTTCATCAAAGCAATCCCTAGGGGGGAACTCCATGTTCATCAACGTGTGGCAGTATTTATGGATGTAGATTTTTTCCCATGCTGATAATTGAAATGGATTCAAAAGTTCTTTCAATAGTTTGATGTTCGGGTTGATTTCGTGGTGTGCTTCCCAAAAGTGATGTGCTACTGAAGATTTGTCCGGCTGTTTTGACTTGATGTGTCTTCTGTTTTCTTTATTGCGTGTTTCAAGGTTTCTTATGGTCTTTCCGATGTATTTCCTGTTGCAGTCTTGACATTCAATATATTCCTGATTCTTTCTCCATGGGTATTTTGTCCTTCAGAGAGGAGCCCAGGAGGTTTTTTAAACTGTATTTATTAATCAGTGCTTGTTTAGTGTTGAATTTCTTGAATACTTTTTTGAACTTCTTGTGGGTTGTATGTAATTTTGTGAAATTTGGGAGGTTTTTATTTATGGGTTAAGGTGGTAATTTCTTTGGTGTGTTTCTGTCTTTTGAATTTATTGATCTTTTTGATGATGGTGGAGGTATTGAAACCATTGTCTACTGCTGTGCTCAGAATGTGGTTATATTCTTTTTTATATTCGGTTGGGTTTGAGTGGGACATTAACTAGTCTGAAAGCTAGGCTATTGAACACTGCAAATTGGTGTGGAATGGGGTTGAAGCTATTTCTTTTTATGTAGTTGTTGGTGTGTGCAGTTTTCCTGTGTATTCCAAATTCAATAACAAAATAGAATTGGAATCCAAACCAAACAGTAGTGGTTCAACAGCTAAGGATGTGGGTAATGGTCTGTGAAACAAATGTCCTGCACAATAAAAGTAAGTGAAGTGTGTGCCAATAGTACCATATTAATTAATTCAATTGATTATGCCTTCACTGTAAGCAGCTTCAAAATTATACAGTTATAAGTCTGTGATGACTCACATGACTCATCTTTTTAGACATCCATCAACCTTTTGCTAATATAGGTCATGCTCATCTAAATCTGAGTACATTAATACAAGCCTTGTCAATCCCAGAAATTGGTAAACCTTATGATCAATTTACAAATTGGAAATTAACACAGATTCAGTTATAAAAACCAAAACACAGCCCTTTTACTGAACAGAGGTGTAATGCAAGGTTCTCCTCTGTCCCTCACACCAGGCTGTTCCAGTTATACTTGTCTGAGTCAGAGTACTTGTGCATACTCAATAGCAATCCTCTGAGCCAGACTGGAAGAAGATTATTATGAATAGAATAAGTGTTTGGGCTTGCTCTCACTTAATTCAGCCCTGACAACAGCTTTCCCTCAATACTGAGACATATTGCTTATGCAGACATACTTCTGAGTGAGTAAATTGTTGCTTTTTGGTACATAGGCAAACTGGAACAGCTTGTCCCACACTATTCAATTTTGGACTCATTCATGTAGATGAGCTGAGTGATAACACTATAAATATATAGTACGTTTTCCAACTGAGTCCAGACAAAGAAGCGATGACTAATGGGATTCATCGATGATATCATTATGGGTAATGATCAAGTATCTGCTTTACTACTGACTAATAATGCAATGCAACATTTCATGGATCTTGGAGACTGTGCCATGGCTGAGTGGTTAGACCACATGCCTCTCACCTAGATGGCGTGGGTTCGATCCCAGGCGACCGCATGTGAGATTTGTGGTGGACAAAGTGGCACAGGGGCAGGTTTTCTCTGGGTTCTCCGGTTTCTCCTGCCATTGCATTCCACTAGTGCTCCATCTTCATTCCATGCATCAGCAGTTTTTTTTTTTTTCCTTATGCCCTTTTGAGCATTGGGTGTCTGAACAAGTTAAATTTCACCAGTATGGGTTATTAGCCCTACAACTAGCTAGCCTGGTGGAGGGGCTGCCTCCTTTGTGTTAAGATGGAGCCTGCTGCCTCAATTTCTGGATATTCCATCAGTATTCCTCTGGTCTTGAGGCAAAATAAGAACATTTCCTCCTTTATTCAAGTGTCATGGTTTTTCTGCCAATACTCGAGATGGCTGACTGCAGTGGTTTCCCATTGGGCAATGGGGTTACCACATCCCTATGCCAATATCCCTTTTCTAGAAAGGACAAAAAAAAAAAAAAGAAAAAGTTTAAAATAAAGCTACTAAATCAGCTATATGAGTGTGAATTTCTCAAATGAAATGTGCTTCAATCCAGCAGATGTGCTGAGTAAGCAAAAAATTCCTTCTTGCTCATCTTTTTGTCCTTTCTCAAACAGATCAAAAGTTCAGAATCTTGAGCAGCTCAATATGCCCTCATCTCTCAAGAACATTTCACCCAAGTTCGTTAATGATGTTGATACTATGGTTAGGGGTACATTGACACATTTTACAACTTTTATCAGACTTCCCGAATGATTTGATAGTTTATATGCTAATACCAATTTAAAGGCCATGCTGGGTTATTTAGTGCAGCATGGAAAATATATTTACAACACAATAATACTTGCAAGATCCTAATGGCTTCAAATAACAACTAAAAAACTTTGAGATGTAATCTTTCCAAAATAAGCCTCATCAAGCCTAGCGCAGTAAGTAGATCGGAAAAACAATCCATCCTTAACAAACATCATAAAACATAGACTCTCAAAAAGTTAAAAAAGATTAATATGTGATGCTTAAATTTGGACTTAG
Organism: Hymenopus coronatus; assembly: GCA_030762935.1. Taxonomy (NCBI): domain Eukaryota; kingdom Metazoa; phylum Arthropoda; class Insecta; order Mantodea; family Hymenopodidae; genus Hymenopus; species Hymenopus coronatus. The sequence goes on from CM060885.1 coordinate 21,215,125, forward strand.
AAAAGCCAAAAAGGTAAATATATCCCTTTTTAAACAATATGCCTCTGCAAATGCATGGATTCATGACCGTTAGGGCCTCTCCTGTAAAGAATGTTGTGAAGCTATAAAGATCACAAACAGCATATGCACTGTACCTGGCAGATCAAAAAACAAACAACCTTTGTCAACTGTGCCACAAAGAATTTAAAACTCTTGCCCATGATTTTGGGAGTCTGTTCTTATAATGGATCATTATGCAACATCGCATTGCACAAGCCCTGAGAAATGTGGATATGAAGCCTATGAAGAAATTCATAGTCTCTCCAGAAAAGGAAATAATCAATACATTGACATGATTACCTTTAAACCTAGCTGCTCTCAAGAGGCATACAAGTGATTCTACCCTCAAATTCAAATAATATACGAGGATCGGCTATAAGTCCCGGGGCTTACGCAGATATGGTGCCACTAGGCCAGTTAGACGGTAGCATCGTATAGTTCAACTCTAGACTAGCTTGTATCCATAGTTATAGGTCAATATCTTGTTTAGTTTTAGAATGAGAGCACTTTAAAAAAGTCAACTTTAGAGTTTTCATGAAAATGGAGGATTTGGAAAAATGAGCTGTGATTAAATACTTTCATTTGAAAGGCTTCAAGGAGGAAATACACAGTTCATTGAAAGACTCTGTCCCTTTATATTCAATGATTAAAAGGTGGATTGCAGAGTTTAAAATGGGAAATGGGACATACAAGCACTAGTGATGAGCCTCGCTCTGGACACCCTGTATGTGTTCCATTCACATGACTTTCTCTATATCTCTGTAACAAATTATTATTAATAAGCTTATTCTTCAATTTACTTCATGCTAATCAAGAAAAAATTAGCAGAAATAGTCTTATTACTTGCTTTCTTGTAATTAGAAGCGAAATAAAGGAGTAGCATAGGTTAAAGTGATAGTCAAAAGCTGGTTGCTATGTGACTGAAGTTCCTTTGTTATATGGACAGGAGTTGACAAATCCCTGTATGAGAAAAGTATAAGTTTTCAAAGCTGAAACTAATAACAAGGAATATCTCAAAAATGATCAACTCCACAAAAAAAAAAATGTAAATAACATAAATTGTGTGTTTTAATGTAATCTACTTTTTTTGTGTGGTAAGTTATTGTCCATGTCTTATGGTTTAGCAGTTGTACAAAATTCCATAAAATTCATCCATAATAAAGTAATTTTCAAAGGCTATTCCCAGAAAATTCAAAATATACATTTTATTTGTGAGGTAAATATATTTAATATACAATATTTTAATAAAATTCGTTAAGCAATTTTTTGGAAAATAAAAATGTTCGAAAAAAGATCCATGTAAAGGGTAGTTGGGAGTGGGGGGATTTTCTTGCAAATCTTTGTGTCGCATCCTTGGACGATATCAAAGTTAAATACTAAGTTTGGTATTTGTCTTTTCATTTTTGAGATCTGCTGTCCACAGATGCGCACGCGCGCACACACACACACATGCACGTGGACCTTTTTGCAAAAATGCTTTTTATGGATTCAGGGGCACCCAAAACATGTATTTCTGGTGAAATCTCGGTATCAAATTTTTGGGTGGAATACAATACCTTCTCTATCCCTATGTACATAGTACGTACAGGGAAGTTAGTCCAATGTGCTATCTCATCCAAAATCACCAGATTTAAATTCAATGGAATGCTTTCTTTGTAGTCATTTAAGTCTTTATTTATGCAGTTTCTGACACTGTTGTGAGAGGCTTTATTCAAGATAGGTTTGATTAAATATGAGACACAATGAATTTAGAAATAACATGGAATGTAATCTCAGATCCACTAAAACAGGAGGAGGCCACTTTAAGCATATTTATAACAGTAAATGTTTAAATTTTTGCATGTCTACCAAAAGTTACAAATGCGAGCTAATCCAGCTAATGCAGACATCTACACTTTATGGGACTTATATATATACACACACACGCACGCACGCGCGCACACGCACACAAAAGCATGCACACACACACAAAAGCATGCACACTCTTTCTCTGAGAAGATAAGAAATAATCTTGGTTAGAGAAAAATTCTCACTCTACAACTGTGAATCAAACCTACAACCCTTTGAAATGCAGGTAGATACTCTACTGAATGAGCTAAGGTATCAGCATAATGGGATTGATACAAGGCTGTTTATGAGGAAATATGGAAGGGAATATGAAATGTCCTAGCAAGTGTAAATGTTCTGTCATGCATAGATATACATAGTAAAACATTGTGTGTGTGTGTGTGTGTGCGTGCGTACATTTATTACTTTCTCTACATGTACTATGCACATAGTATATAGAGAAGGTATTGTATTGCACCCAAAAATTCGATACCAAGATTTCACCGGAAATACATGTTTTGGGTGCCCTGAATCCAAAAAAAGCATTTTTGCAAAAAGGTCCATGTGTGTGTGTGTGTGTCTGTGGACAGCATAGCTCTAAAACGAAAAGACCATTAAATACCAAACTTGGTATTTAAGTTTGGTATCTTCCAAGGATGCGACACGATTTTCAAGAAAATCCCCCCATCCCCAACTACCCTTTACATGGAACTTTTTTCAAAAATTTTGATTTTCTCAAAAATGGCTCTAATGATTTTATTAAAATATTGTATATTAATGATATTTACCTGACAAATAATATGTATATCTTGAATTTTCTGGGAATAGCCTCTGAAGACTACTTTATTCTGGATGAATTTTACAAAATTTTGCATAACTGCCAAACCTTAAGAAATGGACAAAAACTTACCACACAAAAAATTGAGAGCACATTAAAATACACAATTTGTGTTTTATAAATTTTTTTCGAGGAGATGATCTTTTTTGAGATATTCATTGTTTTTGGTTTCAGCTTTGAAAAACTTGTACTTTTGAATTTGTCAACTCGTGTCCATACAAACAAAGGATCTTCAGTCACCTAGTAACCAGCTTTTTGACTTCACTTTAATTTATGATACACCCATATTTCGCTTCTACTTACAAGGAAGCAAGTAATAAGACTATTTCTGCTAATTTTTTCTCGATTAGCATTAAATAAATAGAAGAATAAGCTTGTTAACAATAATTTGTTACAGGGAAGTGGAGAAAGTCATGTGAATGGAACACATCAGATTTTTTTTTTATATAGGACTAGAAATGAAATTTTAACCACGGGAATTGGTTTAAGGCACGTTTCACACTGGGTCACATTTAAATTGGAGTCTTTGCACTGGGACACAAATCAGATACAGAGTTGCAGATTTGCCAACACACTCATTTCTGAGTACAGCTAATCATTCATTTGACATTATACTGCACACATTGTAACCTTGAGTTTAGATTTAATTAATATGGAAGACTTTATAAGTGAAGTAGAAATTCGTCCTGCTATTTGGGACATTAAAAGCGATGATATAGCAACAAAATGGTGAAAATGAATGCGTGGCAAAAATTATAAATTAAGTTTGTGCCTGATTTCAATGAGGAGAGCAGGGATGAAAAAAACTAAATTGCTAAGTTGTATGTTAGTTTTTTACTTTAATACCATATTTTTCGTACCATAAGACTAGCGAAATTTAGTTTCTACCCCTGTACGAGTCTAGGCAGTTATAATCTTTAAGGACATTTGCATCCCTCCTCCTTTATTTTGTGTTACCAAAAACAAATGTACCATTATGCAGTCTCAATGCGAGAAGAATGTACAAAATGGATGAGTAAAGGACGTTAAGCAAAACCAAGAAACAAAAATGAATGAGAGCAGAAACAATGAGCTCACCCCTAGAGGGCAAATGAAGAGAAAATTTAAAAAATACTTTTATTTCAGAATTTTCATAACAAATTTGTCTTATTGGCGTGTTATGGCACGCCGCCTTATGGTCCGAAAAATATGGTTCATTTCACTAGCTAATCAGTTGGCAATACCTGCAGTGTCAGACACCAGTGATCTAGGAGTGTTCACCACAGTCACTGGTGACCATCACCACTGTCCCAGTGTGAAACGAGCCTTATACTCATTTCATTCTTTTTTCTTTTTTTTTTTGTGAGGAGGGAATGTCTCCATACTACTACAGTTTTCAGAAATGGGAATAACTTTTTGATGAAATGATTATGTAAATAGTCTGAAGCACATCCACCCAAATAAATTCTGAGCCCCCTCAACAAGTCCCTGTTTGTCTATAAAGACTTGAGTTGTGCCTCTCATTAGTCACAAAGTGCCCAATAATGCAAAAATAGATATTTTGGTAGGGGAGAATAATACAATATGATACTGTGGTAAGCTAATAAAAATTATCCCTTATTCTGACATTTTATTGTAAAATCTTCTCTCGTCCCACAACATGGATCTTGTCTTCCTCTTCCATAATGGGCAGCTATAGATAAGCTTTGCTGAGTGAGATAAAAAGGAATATTTGAATTCTGTTTAAAAATACATTATTTTTTCAAATAATAAGTGAGTTGGTAAATGGTAACACTAAATCACGGAAAATTCCTCTTACTTGGATGCGTTTCGGGAACGGGGTAGTGATCCCATTATCAATAATTCTCCAACAGTTGGGAATGGGGTATTGTTCCCAGTATGAACAATTCTCCAACAGTTGGGAATGGGGTATTGCTCCCAGTATGAAAAATTCTCCAACAATTGGGAATGGGGTATTGTTCCCATTATCAACAATTCTCCAACAGTTGGGAATGGGGTATTGCTCCCAGTATGAACAATTCTCCAACAGTTAGGAATGGGGTATTGTTCCCATTATCAACAATTCTCCAACAGTTGGGAATGGGGTATTGCTCCCAGTATGAACAATTCTCCAACAGTTGGGAATGGGGTATTGGTCCCAGTATGAACAATTCTCCAACAGTTGGGAATGGGGTATTGCTCCCAGTATGAACAATTCTGCAACAGTTGGGAATGGGGTATTGTTCCCAGTATGAACAATTCTCCAACAGTTGGGAATGGGGTATTGCTCCCAGTATGAAAAATTCTCCAACAATTGGGAATGGGGTATTGTTCCCATTATCAACAATTCTCCAACAGTTGGGAATGGGGTATTGCTCCCAGTATGAACAATTCTCCAACAGTTAGGAATGGGGTATTGTTCCCATTATCAACAATTCTCCAACAGTTGGGAATGGGGTATTGCTCCCAGTATGAACAATTCTCCAACAGTTAGGAATGGGGTATTGTTCCCATTATCAACAATTCTCCAACAGTTGGGAATGGGGTATTGCTCCCAGTATGAACAATTCTCCAACAGTTAGGAATGGGGTATTGTTCCCATTATCAACAATTCTCCAACAGTTGGGAATGGGGTATTGGTCCCAGTATGAACAATTCTCCAACAGTTGGGAATGGGGTATTGCTCCCAGTATGAACAATTCTGCAACAGTTGGGAATGGGGTATTGTTCCCAGTATGAACAATTCTCCAACAGTTGGGAATGGGGTATTGCTCCCAGTATGAAAAATTCTCCAACAATTGGGAATGGGGTATTGTTCCCATTATCAACAATTCTCCAACAGTTGGGAATGGGGTATTGCTCCCAGTATGAACAATTCTCCAACAGTTAGGAATGGGGTATTGTTCCCATTATCAACAATTCTCCAACAGTTGGGAATGGGGTATTGCTCCCAGTATGAACAATTCTCCAACAGTTAGGAATGGGGTATTGTTCCCATTATCAACAATTCTCCAACAGTTGGGAATGGGGTATTGCTCCCAGTATGAACAATTCTCCAACAGTTAGGAATGGGGTATTGTTCCCATTATCAACAATTCTCCAACAGTTGGGAATGGGGTATTGCTCCCAGTATGAACAATTCTCCAACAGTTGGGAATGGGGTATTGCTCCCAGTATGAACAATTCTCCAACAGTTGGGAATGGGGTATTGCTCCCAGTATGAACAATTCTCCAACAGTTGGGAATGGGGTATTGTTCCCACTATCAACAATTCTCCAACAGTTGGGAATGGGGTATTGCTCCCAGTATGAACAATTCTCCAACAGTTGGAAACGGGGTATTGTTCCCACTATCAACAATTCTCCAACAGTTGGGAATGGGGTATTGTTCCCATTATCAACAATTCTCCAATAGTTGGGACTGGGGTATTGTTCCCATTATCAACAATTCTCCAACAATTGGGAATGGGGTAATGTTCCCATTATCAACAATTCTCCAACAGTTGGGAATGGGGTATTGCTCCCAGTATGAACAATTCTCCAACAGTTGGAAACGGGGTATTGTTCCTATTATCAACAATTCTCCAACAGTTGGGAATGGGGTATTGTTCCCATTATCAACAATTCTCCAACAGCTGGAAACGGGGTATTGTTCCCGTTATCAACAATTCTCCAACAGTTGGAAACGGGGTATTGTTCCCATTATCAACAATTCTCCAACAGTTGGGAATGGGGTATTGTTCCTATTATCAACAATTCTCCAACAGTTGGAAAGGGGTTATTGTTCCCATTATCAACAATTCTCCAACAGTTGGAAACAGGGTATTGTTCCCATTATCAACAATTCTCCAACAGTTGGAAACGGGGTATTGTTCCCATTATCAACAATTCTCCAACAGTTGGAAACGGTGTATTGTTCCCATTATCAACAACTCCCCAACAGTTGGGAATGGGGTATTGTTGCCATTATCAACAATTCTCCAATAGTTGGGACTGGGGTATTGTTCCCATTATCAACAATTCTCCAACAATTGGGAATGGGGTAATGTTCCCATTATCAACAATTCTCCAACAGTTGGGAATGGGGTATTGCTCCCAGTATGAACAATTCTCCAACAGTTGGAAACGGGGTATTGTTCCCACTATCAACAATTCTCCAACAGTTGGGAATGGGGTATTGTTCCCATTATCAACAATTCTGCAACAGCTGGAAACAGGGTATTGTTCCCGTTATCAACAATTCTCCAACAGTTGGAAACGGGGTATTGTTCCCATTATCAACAATTCTCCAACAGTTGGGAATGGGGTATTGTTCCCATTATCAACAATTCTCCAACAGTTGGAAACGGGGTATTGTTCCCATTATCAACAATTCTCCAACAGTTGGCAATGGGTATTGTTCCCACTATCAACAATTCTCCAACAGTTGGGAATGGGGTATTGTTCCCATTATCAACAATTCCCCAACAGTTGGAAACGGGATATTGTTTCCACTATCAACAACTCTCCAACAGTACCCCGTTCCTGAAATGCATCCAAGTAATTGGAATTTTCAATGATGTAGTGTTACCATTAACCAACTCGCTTAATTTGTGTCTATGCATCACAGTTACTAGCTTCTATCCCCTCAAATTATTTTTTCAATTTTATTTTATAACTTGAAGTGATAATAAATGTTACAATATAAATATATGAAAAAATGCTGTAATAAAAATGCCACATTTTTATTTTCCAGTCCTTGGACAGCACACGTCGGATGATAGCGCTATGTGAGGAGGTGAGTATTTGTACACTTATTAGTCACATGCTTTATGGTTATTAGGTTGGACTGACTTCTTATATTGCTTTAATATGAACAATAAGCGTAGTTGAGCTGAATGCTTGATTACTATTTTTCTCTGTATTACTTGCAAACTTCTGATTAGAAATATTTCCTTAATTTTGTTTTGTATTCTTATCCACTTTTATAATAGATTTTAACTTCAGTGCTGGAATTTAATGTTTGCCTAACCTTCCATATTTTGTTTTATTGATTTTTCTTTTTCCACTTCCTTTCTAAGCTTTTTAAATATAAGTGTACTGCATTCTGAATGTTCAGCATAAAAAGCAAAATCTGCCTAAAAATTTTAAATCACTTTTTGTTTCAATAGAGAAAAGTTGTCAAGCTATAAACTGAAGATCAATGCAACAATCATATCCTTTTTGGGGAAGATTAGCTTTATTTTCTTTTCTCTAAAGTTATTAGATCCTATATGATGTTAGTGATAATAAATAATTATTATTATTGTTATTATTATTATTATTATTATTATTATTATTATTTCATCCAGTTTATCATACATATGATTTTGGACATGTCAAGACATGTATGGTAACTATGGCTAATCCAATAAATGGCAAAACAAAGTGAAATGCACAAATTGATTTAATGTTGCAGCTGCAATTATAGTTACTCTTTTTCATCAAAAAGTGTCTAATAACTTTATTATTATTATTATTATTATCATTATCATCATTATCATTATTATTATTATTATTATTATTATTTATTATAGTCATCATGATGTTAGCCACTGCTAAGGTCATTTAAGCTCACTGGTGTTCTTTAATATGCCACCAGATCTATCTAAACAGGCTATTAGTTTAAACATATTTAAATGCTTATCCCAGTCTGCAACCTGAGCTACAGTTTGATGTAGAGGTGATATATCTAAGTAGTACTTTATAAGCATCATCTTCAAGTATAAATAGAGAGAGTGAAATTGCATTATTACATTTAGTAAATAATAATAATAATAATAATAGTGTAAAACTTGGTTTCAATTCTGCTTTAAACTAGTCAGATGTGTTTGAAAGAAGGCAAGTTGTTTTATTAACTTGTAGTAGGTAAATTCTTTAACAAATGATGAAGACAAACAGTAAGCCTTTCCGGGACATGTGAGTTAGTTATTCCAGCCTTTGATTTTGTTGTATAAATTTACAAGTGTTGGTGTTTCTTTTATTTTCGTTGGGCATAGTTTTTTTTTTTAAAATATAACATATTTAAAAAAAAAAAATGTTTAAAATGCATGCTGTTAGTGGGCATTTTAGAAGTTTTAACTATATAATAATATAGTTTTAACCCATAAGGATCAGCTGTGGGTGGATAAGAGAGAATGGCTCATAATATCTCGGGCATTTTGAAAAAAAACAAGAACTTAAATTTTTCTGACTTATATTTTTGTTATAGTAAGTAGGAAATGTTGGATCATTATACAATTAATGCACATGTAATGAAGTCAGTCCAACCTTGTGAGTATGCAACCTTATGCACAGGAACCACATCTCTTCTTTCTCTCTTTCTCTACAAAGTGACTGCTATGGATGTTGAAGCACACAGATGTCGTGATGTCTCTCTCACATTCACCTTGTGTAATGCGTGTTGTTGCATTTTGATGTGTGCAAACCCAAATGGATATACTTTTTTTTTCCAGTTCCTCTTTGGTGTGGTGCATAACTTTTTTGGCCTTCCTCGAGTTGGTTCATCATTACAAAAGAAAAATGTGCAAATAATATGCATTGTAACATTTCTTATTCACAGAAATTGTTTGCGGATGCTGGGAGAACGTATTTTACTTTTGGTTTTTTCCTCTTCTTTTGCAGTGTATGGATTGTATTTTGAGATTTTTAGTTTAGTGTGATAGCATATATGCCCTTGATAATGTTGTTGTTATGAATGAAAATATGAATTTGATATATTCAGTAGCATTTTAATGTCTTGAGCTGCAGGGGACAGCCTAGAGAATATAGCATGCATCAACAATTTGTTTGTGATGAATGTTTCAGTGTCGTATTGCAGTAAATTTTAGTATATAGTTTATTAACAGTGATCAGAATTCAGGTTTCTAAGCCTACAATGCTTGTAGCTTTAAGCCATTATTATTATTGTTATTATTATTATTATTATTATTATTGTTATAACATGGTTTAAAATGCATTCATATTATGATTACCAGTTTAAAAATTATCATGAGTATAGAAAAAAGTAATTTTCATAAAATACATTTATGAGAGTAGTACGGCCTATCCACTGTAAATAAAACATATATGTTTAAGAATTAAAGTTAAGTGTACGCCTATAGTCTTGCTGTATGTTAAAAAGCAACTACAGGTATGTTCGGCACATTTCTGTTAATTCTTTATAAATATGATCTTCCTTCCCACACCATTACATAGTAGAACACCTAAGAAGTACAAACTTGTGCATGATACATGTGCATCAGCACAAGAAAATCTGATTAATTCTTAGGGCTGCATGCATATTAATGAGTCATTTGTGTAGTTAAAGTTGACTATACAAATGCTCCATTATCTCGGAAAGTAATTGGCACTAAGGGCTGAAATTTTTACCACACATTTGCACCTAAATAGGCTTTATTTTAACAAGAAACTGTTTATGTATATGGTTTTTTAAATTTAAAAATCATTGTGTTTCAATAACATTTAAGAGCTTTATTTTAAAAAATTCTGTCTTTCCTTCTAACTAATGGAAATATACTATTTTACATCAATCAGCAGTAAAGGTGTTGCTGAATATGCCTTGAAAAATTTAGCTCATTATGTTAAATAGTTGCTGAGATAATGGGTTAAACTTTAACATTGGCAGGAAAGGACTTTTCGGCGGCTCCCCTTCAGCCATTAGTGAACATGAAGCAGTTCCTAGGCCTGAGGAGATCAGGCCATTGCTTCAGAATTGTTCAGTTTTGAAAATTGTACAGCAGACTTCCCTGTTTGCGGAATCAGTAGGTTGTCCTGTCGCATACCAACACAAAATGGAAAATATGTGGTTCAAATCCTGCTAGGACTACCTTCCGAGGCTGAGATCTTTACTAGGATTTTTCTGGCCTTAACTTAAGACTGGAAGATTTCCTTCCCATATTTTCTATCCCATTAACTAGGTTCACTGTTTTGCCATATGTTCTACGAATTGACTCCTTTAGAAAAAAATCTGATGTGTTCCATTCACATGACTTTCTCTTTCCATCTCTGCAACAAATTATTGTTAAAAAGCTTATTCCTCTATTTACTTCATGCTAATCGAAAAAACATTAGCAGAAATAGTCTTGTTACTTGCTTCCATGCAAGTAGAAGGTAAATAAGGGAGTACCATAGGTTAAAGTGATAGTTAAAAGCTGGTTGCTATGTGACTGAAGTTCCTTTGTTTGTATGGACAGGAGTTGACAAATTCCTGTATGAGAAAAGTATAAGTTTTTTAAAGCTGAAACCAATAACAAGGAATATTTCCAAAATGACCAACTCCACAAAAAAAAATGTTTATAACATAAATTGTGTGTTTTAACGAGATCTATGCACATTTTCTCTTAGTAAGTTTTTGTCTATCTCTTACGGTTTGCCAGTTATATAAAATTCTGTAAAATTCATCCAGAACAAAGACTTCAGAGGCTATTCCCAGAAAATTCAAGATATGCAGTATATTTGCCAGGTAAAGGTCTTTAATATACAATATTTTAATCAAAATCATTAAACCATTTTTGAGAAAATCAAAATTTTCGGAAATTTTTCCATATATAGGATAGCTGGGGTGGGGGGAATTTTCTTGAAAATCTCCGCGTTGCATCCTTGGAACACACCAAACTTAAATACCAAGTTTGGTATTCAACGGTCTTTTCGTTCTTGACCTATTTTGTCCACACCCATACCCCCATCTTTTCCCACATGCTTTTTTTTTATTCAGGGGACCCAAAACATGTATTTCCAGTGAAATCTTGGTATCAAATTTTTGGGTGCATTATAATACCTTCTCTATACACTATGTACATAGTACATGTAAAGAAAGTAAAAAAGTGTATTAGAAAATACAAAAACGTGCAGCTAGGCATTGCCACACCACTTCTCAACATTAGAGTTTCAGAATTTCAAATGCCCCCATCCGCAACTCCCCAGTTGTCATCTTAGAGGTTGGTGAACTCCATTACATTTCATATATTTCAGTCCTTAGTTATTATCGGAGATTAAACCCAGAATGTTAAGTTTATAGCCAGAAGCCAGGGATGTTGATCACAAAGCAAACATAAAAATCTGATTGATTCATTCACATGACTTTCCACATATAAACTATTCTTACAAAACATCGTTTTATCTACATCTTAGTTTGCACAGTGGCAGAGTGGTTAGACCGCTCACCTCCCACCCAGGTGTTTAGATTCGATCCCAAGTGCCCACATGTGGGTTCTGTGCTGGACAAAAGGCATCTAGTTTCCCCCTGCTATTCATTCCACCAATTGCTCCATCATCACCTTTCCTACCATTCATTTGCTTTCGTTTCAATCATCTACTTTCTGACACTCATGCTTAGCTATGGGCCAACCACTTGTTCCAGGTTCTTCATTGTATGGTTATGTTCTGTTAGTTCCCCGACAGGCTCCTCGCTTCTAGGCAATCGCTTGTAAGTCCTAGTGGGTGTTAGACCTACATATAGGCAGGGTAAGCCAACTATGTATAAACATCTTGTTAATTGAGATAAAATTACCAGAATTAGTCTTATTACTTGCTTGTTTGTGAATAGAAGGCAAATAAGGACATATACTAGGCTAAAGCAATAGTCAAATCTTTTAAGCGCTGATCACTATGTTAAATGATAGAGATATGATACGGAATGAAAGGAGAATTCCTATTTGAGAAATATATCTATCAACTCCACAATAAAAATGTATATGACATAAATTGTGTTTTAACAAAGTCTGGATTTTTTGTGTTTTAAATTTTTGTCTATCTTTTATCAGTTATACAAAATTCAGCAAAATTCATCCAAAATAAAGAGTTCTTCAGAGGCTATTCCCAGAAAATTCAAGATATACATTTTCTGATGTTTATATCTATAATAAACAGTATTTTAATGAACATTGTTTGATCCATTTTTTCAGAAAAACAAAATTTTTCAAAAACTGTTTCATGTAAAGTGTAGTTTGGGTTGGGGGGATTATCTTGAAATTCTTTAGTGTCGCATCCTTGGAAGAAACTAAACTTAAATACCAAATTTGTGTTTAACAAGGTAGTCATTTTTGAGTTATGCTGTGCACACATGTGCACAAACACACACACGTGTGGGCCGCGCCGTGGCCGAGTGGTTAGACCACTCTACTCTCACCTAGACGGCCGGGGTTCGATCCCAATCGACCACATGTGAGATTTGTGGTGGACAAAATGGCACTGGGGCAGGTTTTCTCTGGGTACTCCAGTTTCCCCTGCCATCGCATTCCACCGGTGCTCCATCATCATTCATGTATCATCAGTGTCACCACTTGTGGTGCCATTAGTAGTTAAAGCGGGTGTTAAACACTACCCATAAAAAGCACGCGCGCACACACACACACACACACACACACACACCTTTTTCTAAAAATCCTTTTTTTGAACTCCGGGTACCATAAAACATATTTCCTGTGAAATCTTGGCTATCAATTTTTATGTGGAATACAATACCTTCTCTCCTACCCGGGTAGTGTGGTGGTAGCGTGTCTGCCTCACATTCAACAGGTTGCAAGTTAGATTAGGGGGAGTTACCCGGATAAAGGTTTTTTTCGGAATTTTCCCTTATCCTGAGAAGACGAATGTCAAGTAACTTTAAACTCCATGGACTCCAAGATCATTTGAGCTACATTTCAATAATTTCATTCATCATTCGATATGACTAACTAGGTTAAACAACATTAAGCTAAAAAAAAAAAAAAAACAAACAAAAAACTTCTCTACACTATATACATAGTATGTGTAGAGAAAGTGAAAATGTATACAGAACTTAGCCCTTTTATGAAGATGAAAGTACATCTGATGGGAATTTAATGGTATATAATTAGTATTCAAATGCCTATTATACTTGAATGTTCTTAATTTTTTAAATGCCTATATTAGTTTCAAAACTATATGTACTAAAGACAAAAGCAAAGATAAGAAAGAAAATGATAAGAAAAAAAATTAAATCAAGACACATCTAAAATGTTTTATGCTTGCTTTACTTTGTCCCTCTTAGCAAAGGGCATTAAAATGCTACTGATGCATGTGAATACTCTAGATTTGTACTGGCAAGTTATAAATAAGCAAGGCATTGTTCAGTGGGAGAAATGTAGCACGTTGTTCCAAATAATTAGAATGAGTTAGATACTCCAGACAACCATTGCTGGTGTAAGTGTTGAGTTTCTTTATTAAATAAGCTTAATTTAATATATAGTCAGTTGAATATTAAGTGAGAACAATAAGCTTGCAGCTGTATATCTTGCATGAATGCATGAGAAGTTTGTAAACATATATCTTTTCACTGTTCTAACTAAAATAAATAATAATAGCTGCACTGTTCAAATGGTTCATTGGCCAGGCAAATATTTCAGACAGAAGACTGCATTTATGGTTCATATGAATCGTATGTTATTCCAGAGATACATCACATTTCTTATTGAGTAAATTCCTGGTTTTATATAGCTTGTACATACTTATTGATGATATCTAAGCCAATGTTTTTTTGTTTTGTTTTTTATTTAAATTTAAAGTTATAGTTTTCACAGTGAATGTTCAAAAGTTTTTCTCTAGTTCAAGAAATGTAAAAATATTTCCTGAGCAAGCCATGCTAAATTATACCTTGCTGGCACAAGGAGATTGTTTATTAAAAGGAAACAAAACACATTTAGTTTCAGTTATTATGAACATTTCCAGCTTGGAAAGTACACTTTGCAGTTTGTTTATGGAAAGTTTGTTTTCAAAATAATTTTTGTATGTGAAAAAAATTGATTTCCTGTCATCAGGAAGCTTTGCTAGCACATCTACAAGCACACACACAAGTAATTCAACAGTGTTCTTTTACAAAATGCATTTCATAATAAACCTGGCAAAGATTTATTTATTGTGCAAGAGCTGCTTGTATTTACTTTTAGTTAATTAAAGACAGAGCTAGCCATACTATGAGGTCTCAAACAATAACGTATGCACTACATATAAGTTTTGAGATAGCGTCACATTTTCTTCCACATGCTCACGCAATATAGCCTCATAATTAAAATTTTGGTTTTTGTGATATTGTCTTGCAAGGTTTTAGATCCTAGATCTAACATACTGATCATGTAATTGTACTTGTATGAAGATAAAATTAAGTTGAGGTTGTGGTATAATTTCTTTTTTCCACAATTTTTATCCCAAATTACTGAAATTTTTGCTGTCTTCTGCATATCTTAATTAGCTACTGAATCAGTTAAGAAATTGAAGTAATTAATCTAATTAATTTTGTAAGAAATATAATTTGTTTCCTTGCATTTGTCCACTGAAAAGATGTGGAAAGGATATAAAAAGTGATATGGTACCTTACGGGTGGCCAAACTGAGGAATAAGTAAGAAAGAAGAAGAAAAAAGCACAAAATGGTTTGTTTGTTTGTTATTAAATAACAGCACTTATAGTTATCTTGTAGTTATGCTGAGTCGCACTTATTTACACTCACCTCCACTTAATGAGTTGAAAAACATTTAAATGTTTTCAAGAACATTCGTCTTTGTCTGTAGCAGTTTGGTGACTGACGCTCCTCCTCCTCCTCCTCCTCCTCCTCCTCCTCCTGTTGATTTCCGTCCTGTTGCCATATGGTGTTGGGGATGCAAAGTTTTAACACTTCATTTAGCAGCGTGATTTCAAAATTTGTTACATAATTGCAGTTTTTTATTATGTGTATTCTCTCCCAGATATCCAATTTTATTGATAATGCTAGTGGTTTTCAACAATTTTATATTTTGCCCACTGTTATGGTTTTCTGTCCAAAAATGATGTGACACAGCAGATTTGTTTATTTGCTTTAGTTTTGTGTTTCTATGGTGTTCCTTTAATCTGATTTGGAAATTTCTGTTTGTTTTGCATATGTAATATTTCTCGCAACTAATTTGATAGACTGCTAATTTTAATATGCTCTGATTTGTATTTTTAAGAGGTTTGTTAAGAATGATCTTCAGGCTGAATTTGTTTTGTGGAGCAAGTCTTATATTGAATTTGTTGAACATTCATTCAAATTTTCTAAAGGTCCATGGGTGGTAGATGAATTTTTTGTATTTCAATTTGTGTTTGATAGTGATGTTAATGTTGTAGCCAGTGAAATTTCCTTGAGTTTTTCTTTCTTTTTTATGAGATGGGGTTAAATCTATTTTCTACTGCTATTTCTAATACATTTTTGTTCTTTTTTTAAACTCCTCATTGCTCAATGGGACATTATGTAAATGGTCGATCAAGCTTCTGAAGACAGCTAGTTAAAGTGAAATTGGGTTGTAACCATAAGTAATTGTCCATATGTGTGGGTTGCTGTGTATTCCAAATTTGAAGCTATTTTGATCTCTATTTATTTTGAGGTCTAGAAAGGATGGAATGTTATTTTCTTCTGTTTCCATTGTAAATTTGATGCTGTTACCCTGTAGGTGTTTATGGGGAATTATAGCAAAAATATCATTGACATATCTTCGCTAAAACTTTAATATTTGGGGAAAGGCTTTTACTACATGGACCTCTAGGTAGCTCACGTATAAATCTGCTAGCAGCGGTACAATGGGCCGCCCATTGCTAGACCTTTTGTCTGTAATGGAATTTTTTATTGAAAATGAAGAAGTTCTGCCTAATGCATAATTTGTCAGGTTTATAACGTTATCTATTCCTGTGGGGTCTATTGTGGTTATTGCCAGCCATTTTTGGAGGAGATTAGGTATCTTTTCAATCAGAATATTTATAAAAAGCAATTTGATGACATGAGAAACCATAAAGTGGTTATCCTGATATATGGTGGACTTTGAGACAGTGATGTGTTTTAACAATTAAAATTTAGTTGAGTCGATTTTGTAACACTACATCACTTACTTTTTTATTTCGGAAAACATGTTTCAGAAGCCATGTGCTTCCATTGTCAATTCCTATGTTTTCCGAAATAAAAAAGTAAGTGATGTAGTGTTACAAAATCGACTCAACTAAATTTTAATTCATAAAGTGGTTGTTTGGAAGATTGTACTTTTGTAGATGATTTATCAACTCTTAAGTTTTCTATTCCCAGATTGTAAAATTTCTCGTATGATTTTTAGTTTAAGAACTAACCACTTAACAGTGCGTTACGTAGGTGAGTTGATGTTATTAATGATTGGTCTCGTGCTATTATCAACTTTGTTTACTTTTGACAAACAGTATAGTCTCAAGTTAGCAGATTTTAGACTGTTTTTCTGTAGTTGTCAGTGTTTTGTTATTTGTCAGAGTTTTATTAACTAGTTTGTGTACGTGTTTAGAGAGTTTTTGGTGATTTCGTCATAGTCTGGACTGTTGAACATATTAAATGGAGGTGAGTGTAAATAAGTGTGACTCAATAACTCCAAGATGATGAATACTTAACTGTTAATAATGCTTCTGTTTTTAATATTTAATAGTTATATTTATAATAATGAAGATGCATGTGGATTATTTGTATGTACTAGAATAAATGGCAGAAAGTAATTAATATGGTAGCTTCACCAAGGTTAGTAAACATGAAAAATAATGCTGAAGATGTTTGAAAACAAGGAACTGTTTAATCTAATTGTTTTTAATGGAACATCCTACAATAAGTGGAAGTGTTGTTTACAACTGTTTCTTGAAATGAAAGGATGATTGAAGTGATAGAAAAAGAGTCAAAACCAGAGAAGATAATGTATGCTGAATGGGGAAAAATGGATATAAGGTTGAAGAACTATACAGGTAATAGCATTGGTGACAATCAATTCAAGATAATTATCATAGAAGGTGCTGCAAGAGGTATGCTACCAAAGTTTGATTCTAGTTACTGAGCCAAGTCAAGTGCAAATAAATTATTGTACAAGAGAATGTTACCAAGCTTGAAGATGGAAGAGAATGATGATGCCACAGTGTTATTTAATATCTTTGAGAAGTACATGAATGAGCTGCAGAACGCTGGTGAGAACTTTTCAAAAGAGGATAAATTCAACTATTTATTGTTATGTTTGCCTCAAAGCTATGCTCGTGTTGTACACACCCTACTTGAAAAGAAAAATCAGTAGAATATGTGAAATCAGAACTAATTCTAGAATTAAATAAGAGAGAAGTAAGTGGAGAAGACATCCAATCTTTTATGGCTAAGAAGAAAACAGTTTGTTTTCTATCTAGTCATTATCAAAGAAACTGACCTACAAATAAAATCAACAGTGAAATATTCAAATTGGTCAGGTGAGTACAATTCAAGAGAAAGCTGCAACCTGTGGGGAACCTACAACTGGAGAGGAGCAAATCCAAATATAAAAAGTAGTACAGTGTCAGCTAAAGGGACAAGGAGAGGAAGAGGACCAATGCAAGGACAATCCCAGATGCAAGTAACCGAGAGGTCAGATAAAATGTCATTTAATGCTTGGTGAGCAGTTGTAATGCTAAATTTCACAAAAATGTGTCATATCACATAATTAACCATAATATATACTATTCTAGTTGTGTAAAACTAGTTTCACCAGTGGATATAAAAGTAGGTGATGGTTTTTCACTGCAAATGACTTAAAATAGAAGTTACAAATGTTAACTATGTCCCAGCAGTGAATCAAAATGTATGAGTGTCTTGTCAATCACTAATCAGAAAAAAGTGTAATGTTTAAGAAAAAAGGAGCAGAAATTTAAAGCCAAAATAGTGGGTTTATGTTACTGCTGAGAAGGAAGATAAATTGTTCATATTAAATGTGAAAATAGATAGTTATAAAAATTAAAATTAATCTTGGGTGAAAGAAAGATGGCATAGAATTCTAGGTAATATCAATTTCAGTTGTTTGAAAAGGATGTGCAAAAATACAACAGTAGATGGTTTACTAAATAAAGTTGAAAATTAATATGTGAAGTATATTTAACTAAAAAAAGGGTAATTTACCTTGGGGGGGGGGGGCAAAGGAGGGCAAGAGGTATATTAAAACATTATAGATAATGATGTAATAGGTCCATTGAATCCTACAGACTATAAGAGTGAAAGAGATGTTACAGTTAAACCTGATATATGCGTATATCAAGGGAACAAGTGAAGATTACTTGTAACTCAGAAGTACTTACAACTGAGATTTTATAATGCATAATACATATTTAAAAAAAAAAGTCAATACAGTGGGCCTGCATATGCAAAATTTTACAAACAACTAAGATATGTACGAAGAAAACATTATTTTGAACTTGGTTCTGCTTTAAAGAAATCAGTTGCTTGTTTCACTTTTATTGGACTAAGACATAAACCTCATTTTGCAAACTATTAATGAATTTAGAGCTTTTTCACAACCACTTTTAGTACTGTTGTAATGCCTACACACAATTATTGCACTTAACCCTTCACTCACCTTCGGTATTCCAAGATTTGAGTCGTTATCCACATTACTTGAGTGTTGCTTGAAGCTGGTCCACCGCCATGTTTTTGGCACACATCAGCCAATAATCTCCTCATCCTGTAGTTCCCCACACATAGCTAGATTGTCACCAAAATGCACAAAGTTATCGAAATTTGCATCCTCCGATAGAGCTAACTCATTTATAGGCTCATCACCATCATCAGAGACAGTCTCTTCCTGTAAGACACCAGATTTAATGAAGCAACGTTTGATTGTGGAGGATGACACCTGCTTCCAGGCAGCCAAAATAAATTCCATGACTTCCATATCTCCCTTCCTGCTGATGGCTGCATTTTGTTGATTTGGCAACCAATTTTAAAAACTCATCCAAAATAACATTTTTGTTACTGATGACCACAGATAGCATTGAGTAAGCAACTCCCAAGTCTGAAGCAATTTTGATTTTGGTTTTGTGTGGATTAAGCTCCACCTCTCGTATGACTTTCACTTTCTGATCTAGCGTATAACATTTCCTTTTTCTGTTCTCCATGACTGATTAAAAACAACTGAGAACTGAAAGACAAACCACTGTTTAACAATAAACACCAGATACCGAATATTTTTATCTTTACTTGTTGCTGCATTGTCCCGCTCTACCAGCAAACATATTGTCTTTTGTTTCCGAGGCTGAAAGTCGCCCGCTCAGCTTACATCTTTGTCAATAGAGATAAGGAAAATGCCCTCGAGTTTCTTTTAAGATAGTGTATGCCATATGCTCATTATAATTACATAAAACTTGGTTGTATTTCACTGAAATTTAATACGTATAACAATGAATTACATATAAATAAGGTTCTGTTAACAGGTTTCTAAATTACATTTTGCTGGGAATGTGAATTACTTACAACTGGGTTACGTGCAAAACAGGTTCAACTGTGTAATGTTTATAGATGATATAGCAGGGATGCAAAAGAGTACTGTATAAAGTATAAAGATGAAGTGTATGATTTTCTTGTGAAGTATACTAGATTAATGCAAAACCAAATTAGGAAAAGGATCAAAGAACTTTGTTATGATAATGGAAAAGAATACTTTAATAGAGATTTCTACGGGTTGGCAAAAGAAGAAAAGTTTTATATAAAAAGTGCTCCAGCATATACTCATGTATGGAATTGCAGGAACATTTAACAGAACATTAATAATCAGATCAAGATGTTTATAGCTGAAGGAGAAAAGACTCCATGGGAAATTTTCACAGGAAGAAAACCAGAGACAACAAATTTAAAAATCCATGTACTTGTGAAATTCCTGAAGAAAGAAGAATGTCCAAGTTGATGAATCCTAAAGCAGCGAAAGGAAAACTGATACACTATATGGGCACAGAATACAAAGTATTACTGAATAACAAAATAGTCATTAGCAGATACGTGATATTTGTGCAAATACTATATATAATACTAACAGAATATATAGCTAATAAAGTAAAGAATAAAGGGGAATAAAGTGGAATTATTGAAGAAAATGAACATCATAAATGAAGTATAAGATACAAATCAAGAAAATGATGACAAAACTGGAAGTGATGATGAAATAGTAATGGAGAGAGCAAGGAAGTGGTGGGAGAAAGACCACCTTGAAAGGGAAGAAAGTTGCCAAGAAAATATGAGGGTTATGTTTTATATTCAAACTTCTGTTATACAACTATTCCAGAAAATTATGAAGAAGCAGTCAGTATCACTGAATCAGCTAAGTGGATAAAAACAATGGAAATAGAGATGTATAATTTAAGAAAAATGAAACCTGAAAGGTAGTGGATGAACCTATAGATAATAGAAGTAAAATGGATTTATGGAATCATATCAGATGGAAAGTATGAAATGAATCATCGTAAAAAGATTCCAACAAGAGTATGAGGAAAACAAAGAAATATGTTTACCATTCACAATCATTACATTGAAAGTACTATATTCTACAGCATGTGGAAGAGAATGACAAATTGAAAGAATGGATATGAAAACTGCATTTTTAAGTAGAAAAATTAAATCTGAAGTTTATATCTATCCACCAAGAGTATGTACACTGGAGCCAGCTGAAAAAGTCAATGAAAATTTGAAGTATAGAAATTTAATTGGAGCCTTATTGTATGTTGAGGTTGATACACGCCCAGATGTTCCCTATGCAGTAAATAGGAAATTTTTGAAATGCTTACGATGATTCTCATTACAAATATACATTGCTGGTATTGAAATATTTATATCATACAATAATAATAATTATTATTATTGTTGTTCATAGATTTGTTTTTACAAATTTCAAGCATTGTCAAGCTTTATGTACAATTTGTTTACTTTTTTTTTACAAGTGGTTACAATTCATTCACGATATACATACAGTTCTTAATTAGGTACATTTTAAGTTAAGAATCAAATTATATTGAAGAATGAATACATATATGGTTGGATTAATTGTTTTTTCACACAATCCTTATGTAGAACAGGAGTTGGATAGGTAGAGTCAGACTGAAAAATTCAATGTCATGGCCAGGATTTGAACCACAGATCTTCTGGTCTCTAGTCAGTTGCTCTTCCACTGAGCTATCATGGCAACATGCCAGCATAGCATTGACCATAATATACTATACTATGAATCCTGGGACTTAAAGTTCTTACAACATTGTAAGTTGCCATTGAGGTTGTCATCTCAAAATAATTTCTGATCCCCTTGTGGTTTACCAGGAAACATGTGGGCCAGTTGAAAAATTCAATGCTATGACAGCATGTTGTCATGGTAGCTTAGTAGCTAGAGACTGGAAGATCCGTGGTTCAAATCCCAGCCATGGCATTGAATTTTTCAGCCTGACTCTACCTATCCAACATATATGGTTGTTGATTGGGCAGCAGATATAACTGATAGAAAATCAACAAGTGGAATAATAGGTAAGTGTTTGGAAATACAGTTATACAGAAATTGCAAAAGCAGATGATGATGTTAAGAGAATCACTCATGCAGACTATTATGAGCTTGAGAACTGTACTGTACAAGTGTTAACCACGAGAGGAGTTTTGACTGACACTGATGTGAAATTAAACAGAATCTATAAAAATGATAAGTTGCATTGGCAAAAAATGGCAAATTTAGTAACAGTTCTAAACCTATACATATTAGTTATCATTTTCTGTATAATAAATAATTTTTAATTAATGTGCAGCAAATTTCAACTAATGATCAAACTGCTGATATATTGACAAGTCTTTGTATAAAATAAAGTTCATGAACTATAGATACTTTTTGGGTGTAAGGAATGCTCAAAGTATAAAAGGTAAAAGGCCTATTATTTAATGTTATGTAATAAATGACAAGTTTGAGTGAGAAACTAAATTTAAGAGTGTGTAAAAATATAATTTAGTTCTGTATGTATAGCCAGACTAAAAATGTGGAAAGGACAGGTAAAGTGATTTATTTAGTGCTTTATGGGTGGTCACACTCAGAATAAGAAAGAAAGAGGAAAAAAGAAAAAAAGGGCTAGTTTGTGTATTATTAAATGAGAACCATTATTGTTATATTTGTGAGAATTATGATGTTCATGGAATTATTTGTATATATTATAATGGCAGAAAAGAATAATAGTGTGTTAATTATAACACACATCAGTTCCTTGGTCTGAGACCCAAGTAAATTAGCAATTTTAATTATTTATAAAAGTTTTAAAAATGTAACAGGTTCCTTAAAGTTGCACCTGAAATTTAGTGTATGCTTTTAAATTTTGCTTGCTCATTTCAGAAGGCAAAATCTGTAATATTTGAATTCAATGTATGCAGGGTGATTCAAATATGCGTTTACAATGCTTGGGGACTGGTTCCTTACTACAAAAGAAGAAAAAATGTGCAAATAAACAGAGGTCCCAAAACCTTTCGTTTTCGATTTATTGAGTTTCAAAATATTATTAATCAAAACATTTTAAAGTAACACAATATTCTGTTTTTGACGTCAGCTTGTTAGGAGGTGTTCAACACAAACACCACTCATAGCAAATGCTCGAAAAAGTCACAATAATTGCATCTACACATGCATACATGGACTGTCAAAAACACTCTGTTGGTGTTGTATAGTTTCACAGACGTCCATGACACCAGAATAAGAGTTTTTTCTATGCTGCATAAACCAATTTTTAAGGTGCTCCCAAAGATAAAAGTCCAAAGGGTTGAGATTCACGTGTAGGCCATGGGTTGGTCCTCTTCTACCTAGCTGGTAAAAAAAACCAGCTAGTGTATCTCAAACAATGAGACTAAAATATACTGTGACCCCATCATGCATAAACCACATGTTTCTTCTTATTTGCAGAGACACATCTTCTAATAAGTCTCGTAAAGTGCTCTGAATGAAGTTTTTGTAGACAGCATCTGCAAGTTCTACTGGGAGAGTGACAAATGTTAAACAAGCAACCATTGCCACTCAAGGCTACTTCTGCAAGGCAAAGTGGATCAGAGCCTTCTGTGAATGACTACATGATAAATAAAGTTGTTGGGTTGGACTCCGAAAGTCATTGAACGTAAACTTTTCATTAATAATTAATAACTCAAAAACAAAGGGCTTTAGAGCATATATTTATATAAACCTATTTTCTTGTTTCCATGTAGGAATCCATTCCAAAACATAAAAGTATTTTTTTGAATCAGCCTGTATTTTTAAATTTATTTACTCAATTAACTTTTTTCTTCTGAAGATAACTGATAAAACATTAAAAGGAATAGATAAATAATATGTCACTTTATTTATTGTATATGCAGAAACATTTATAGACAGTAAATTGCTCCAGGACTTCGCTCATTATAGTATTTCAGTGAATAAGGCTAAAGAATGTTATATATGGGGATTATAAAAGTTAATTTTTTGGTGTCACCTAGGCATTTAATTTGCCTGTCAAATACTTTTAAATCATTTGAAAGAAAAATTAATGCATTGTTGAAAAGCTAAAGCATTATATTACTTTTGGAAATTGACAAGTAGGTTTTTTTTAACTCTTTTTGCCCATTTACACACCTTAAAAACCTGAGTTTTAATAGAATGCCTAAGACATTTAAATAAATAATATATTCATGAACACTAACATTAATAGAATGCTTGTGTAAAGCAGCACATTAAATAAAACATTGCATACCATCTGGATTAAAGGTATAAGAAAACTAAAGTCAACTGCTCAAAAATTGATAGTATTATTTCACCATAATTCTTGTCTACCTAAAAATAAAATAAAAATGTTTTAGTTATATGGTTTATAAAATACTAATACATATAGCAAAGGCAAGTGTATATATAAAATCAGAATAATTGTACAGATATGGACTGCAGCAAAAAGTATTTTGTATCCCCCACCCCTCCACCACTAAGGAGTAATCCATTAATTGAATGCATCATTTTTATGAGGATGGTAATGCCCTTAACAAAGTGGGTGAAATATTTATAAGTAAAACTTAGAATTTCTGTCTGTGCAGAACAAGGCTTAAGAAAATGAATTTACTAGTTTCAAGCAATAGAAACTCTTTACTAAGAAAATAGAAACTTTGTTTTAGTTACTGTGTAAAATGGGAAAAATATTCTTTTGTATATCTGGCTATTGTATTAATACCAATTACAGTAAATAAAATAAGCTCTGTGCCTTACACAATAAAACCATTCACTACTTTTGTTGAGAATTTGACACTGTAATATTTAGAATCAAGCTAATTCTAAAAAGCAGAGATGCCTATGCTATTACAATTGTGTTTGCTCTCTCAAGTCCACTGGAAAAGGAAACAGATACAACAGTACATACATACAATTAACGAAGCAGAAAGATAATATGGGTAATAATAGTTGTGTGACTCACTCTCTCACTCACCCACCCATGCACTCACTCACTCCAATCTGTAGAAAAATAAAAGAAATGGTTTTGGTCAAGAAGTGGGTCCATTCTGTTGGGGAAAGCAAGATACAGAAGTGTGATGAAACAAAATATCGTAGAGATAAACTAAATTGAGACAAATTGTAAACATATGGATAGAGGAGTTGTAATAAACTAGGATAATTTGTTTATTTAGTTAAGATAAGACAATTTGGACAATGAGAGGGAAGTGTTAAACTACCAATATTTACTTTGTTATTTCTGTGTAGTGACACAAAAAAGTTAAATTAGACATATTAAATTAGTGCATACGTCATTGCTATTCTAGAGAACTTGTGTATTCATACCTTTTGTTTCTTATGTAAAAGGCTTAAACAAAAATATACCTGTTAATCTATATTTTAAAGTATAGATATACTTTTAATGTTTGATTTACAACCTTTATGTTGTTAATATCAATAGTTTTAATAAGCCTGAAGTGTTTCTGTTTAATAAAGCATGCAGTGAAGCAGTTCTTGTCATCAATCAGAGAAGCTTGTTTCTTGAACATGTTGATTTGCTTGTGAGTGTGCAGAGCCTCAAGAAGGGTGGACGAGCAACAGCAGAATGCACTGAGCGACATAGTGTGAATGTGAATGTGTGTGTGTGTGTAGTTAGTCTTAAGAGTCGAGATAGCGAGCGAGCAGGAGGAGCGAGCGTGTGTTCAGGAGGTAAGGCACAATTTGCGTAGCCAAACCTCAATGTCTGCTGCTGCATGTTATCTGTTCTTGTTTATCTTCCACAATAACTACAGTAACATTATCATATACAGGATGTCTCTCTATCTATTACACACTCTCTCTCTTTTTGCTTTTCTCTCTCTGTGCCAGCTCGCAGCTTTTATCTTTTGTCTTATCTATGTAGGTGTGTATTTCCTCGTTCTGCAAATCTGTCTAGTGGCTGTACTTTGTTTGTTTATTTTTTTTATAATTTTGTTCTTTCTCTTGTGGAATTTCTGTGCAGCTACACTTAATTGTCTTGTGATGTGCGTACGTACGTTCGATGTGTCAACTCGGACTTGGTGTGCCTGCATGCACCACCACATCATCTGGGGTACATTACACACATCTCACATCCCAGTGATTGATTCATTTTACTGTCTATTAATGATATATCTTCAATACTTTTGGGCATTTATACTGCCTGCTTCCTTTTTATAATATTTTCTTGTACTTATTTTCAAATGTCTAAACTTTATAAAATAAAAATAAAATAAGAGAAACATTTTCAAGAAATAAAATGTGCTTATACTTGTTATGCATTAAAAATGTCTTAAACTATTTATCAAAACTGAATTAAAAATAATTCTAAAAATGCTTCAAAATTACATTTAAAATTATAGAGGCATTTTAAAAGTGCACCAGACATGAAACTGATGTAGATCACTTACTGGGATGACGCAGAAAATTACACTTATTATGGCCCCTTTCTTTTGGGTGTTTTTAAATCCGTCGAAACTGCTTATTTTTGTGGAATAGGAAAACTAAATGGTTGTGGCTCTTTCTTTTTGGTGCTGCTCAGAGCAAGGAAGCTGGCATCCGCACACTGGTTGCCCTGGACGACCAGGGAGGTGAGTTCCCCCACCCCTTCCCTCCTCCGCACCACAACCACATGGGCTTACACTTCCATATTAATCACAAATATATAAATTAGCAATAAAATAACAGTAAAGCAGCAACAAATATTTGATAGAAGTATTCAAAATAATTTTTCATTTTTTATTTGTTTATTTGTTGTTTTTTTTTTTTTGTTTTTTTTTTAGTTGATTTGTTTGTTTGCAATGATGTACTAGATAAATGCTTTGCCATTAGGTAAACAATATGAAAAGAATTTGAACTGAATCCCCACCTTTCTTTCCTTACACCATTCAGTTACATTGTCTTCACCACTCATTAGCAGTTAAGATAATCTAATGGAAAAGTAAAACATTGCACATGCTTGCATGGTGCTTATGTTGTTTTATTACATTATGTTTATAAATAAAACATTGCTTTAAATTTTAACAGAATATCTGTGCATTAAATAACTTTTATAAACTTTAATATAACTATTTAAAGATATCAACTATTTATGCATAAAATGTGTTATGTAATTCTAACAAAACTTTACAGTTTATCATGTGATATTAACAGCTACACAAAGCCTCACTGCAGTAAGTATCACAAGTAGAACTTAGAAACTAACAAGCAATACAGTTACATTTAGCATATATCTATACTTCCTACACAGCCGCTATGCATTTTTTTTCTTAAGGGACTGTTACAATTATTTATAATCATACATGATACTCCTATTGACAGCTCTCAACACAGCAGCACACAGGAACAGCATAACACTGTAGACATACCTTGTCCTACCATAACTGTGAAACACAAAAAGATCTAAAGGTAACTGTATATATCAGAGAGGTTTGTGGATATGGCAGCAGTCTTTTCCTCTTATGTTTTGTGCCTTTCATGAGCAATTGGGCTCAATGAATGTACGTGCGCGCTCAGTCTGCCTTTGGAAGTTCAGCTGCACTTGTCTGTGGATTGCCGAGTGCAGATGGACCATGCTCCCTCACACACTTCCTGACAGTTGGAGCAGAATGGGTGGGCTCTGTAGATCTCACAGTGCAAATTCCTGCTTTCAGCAGTGTATGCTTCTTAGTTTTTATTTGTTTTTTTATTATGTAATTTTTGTAGAATTTTAAAATATTTGTTTCTCCCTCAATCTAATTGTATGTGTGTTTATTTGTTTTCAAGTTATGTTGTTTTCTTATTTCTTGCCAATGTAGAACCAAGAAGTTGGTGGACAAACGCTCAAGTTGTTGAATCATCAAGGGGGTAAGAAATAGTAGTCATGCCCTAGAGTATGATTGTTAGTCTTCACTAACCCATGTTAACTTATTCTAGGGATGTTCGTCATGCGGGTTTGATTAACTTCTAATGCCACATCAACCAAAAATTGGAAATTCATCTTCTGTAGAATGCAAATGTGGGTGCAGTTTTTGGTGGTGGTGGTGATTTTTTTTGTGTGTTCCCCACTAACAGAGGGCAGGCAGCAGAGTTGGAGCCATCCATGATGTAGTTTATTAGTTGGGTAGTGGAGTAGTGCTAGAGGTAGCTCTGTGCCCACAGCATCCCGGCGAGCCTCAACCTCAACCCAGGAGTCATGAAGGCTCATACTTTTTTCATTGTTTTGTTGCATGTTTTCTTCCTTTTTCATTTACTACCACTCCACTTATTATTAATATTTGTTTCATTATACTTTTAGTCTTGAATTTTAATTTGTGTTTTTTATATTATCTGCATGGTTGTAATTTTTACAGTAGTTTTGTTTTGACTAGGGATGACATTAAGATATATATCTTTCATCTAAATAAAACAAATAGATTGTATGTACCCAGTTTCTTGCATTATAAAAAAAGTTGAATTTCTCAACAGGAAAATTATTGAGATGATCTGATGTGAATATAATACTGTAACACTATAAATGAAATCAAGCTAGCTGTATCAGTCATCTCTGTAAGGCATCCTGTTGATATGTCATCCCTGGAAAGAAACATTTTATTTAGATATTTCCAGTGTCTGGCTAGGATTTGGCTAGTGGTGGGTCAAGCTGTTGAGCTGCACACTTGTTGATGCTCCTGTTATATTTTTGTAGAGCCACGAAGTCGGAATGAAAACGCTAGTGATGTTGGATGAACAAGGGGGTAAGGTTTCATGTTAAGTTGTACTGTGTTGTACAACCAGTTCTTTCTGTAGTTGTGTGGGTACTCGACACAAGAATCGAGTAATCACTTGAATGTCATGTGTTCTTGACGTGTTTGCTTTCTTTTCTGTGTTGGGTAAACTGGTGAAAGAAAATAAGTGTTCACCAAACTTTCAGAATCCAAACTCCTGAACTTTGTCCTTTCCTCCTTAGAAATTATATTATAAAAGGCTATTCACTCAAAGCAATCATGCATGTGAAGTGTGTCTCACTTGCAGCTTTCACTTAGAGTTAGTGTAACCAAGTTCTTATTTTTCTGGGCATATAATTGACTGAAAAATTGAGTCTGCCAATAATAAAATGAACACCAGTGGTGCTTGATTGCTGCCCTAGAAGAATTACAATTAAGATTATTTGGGTATTCTTGTAGATATATAAAATCTTTAGTTGCTGCAGAAAATTCAATATTTTTCCATAAAAGGAGTGCAAAAATTCAGATTGTTTTACTATATGTAGCTATAAAAACTTCTAAATATGAAGAATAGTCAAATGAAAATGGCATCAGATGCTAAAAGAGCAGCTAAACTTTTAACTTTATTTCTTTGATGCTGCTAATACATTCCCTCCATTTGGGAGGTAAGATAGTCATTTCCGCTCTTGTTGCAGTGGTGTTGCTGTGATGAGATGATCTGACTCATTTCCACCACGCTGCTAACAGATTCATAATCTCACAAACTTACATTTGTCCTCATTTGGTTCAAACAATGCCCATAAATGCTCTGTTTGAAATAAATTACACAGAGAACACTCTAGCTTTTGAAGGATGTGTTTCTCGGCCAAATCCCAAATTTGAAGTCTATGATTGGGATATTGTAGTTCAAAAAGAACCTATTCTGACTTCATTGGAAATTATTTGTGCAGCCTTGGGTTTTTCTTTATTTTTTACTGATAGAATTTCATTTTCTTCCATTGACTTAGTTTTAACAACCCTAAAAATTACTTTCATTTTGATATGATGAAACTAATTTGTGATTTACTAACATTGTGGTTTGTTAACAGCCTAAAAGTTTCTACAAGACTGAAAATGACTGTGTTATCTGTCAATGGGGTAAATATAGTAAAAGTTGCAGGGATTCCTTTTGAGACTATAAATGTTCAGTGACAGATTTGACTGCTCCTAGTACTGTTTCAGATGTAGGTAATGGAATTATAAATATAGATGCACCATATTAGTATGCCATGTAAGTAAAAATGTGCTTGATTTAAAAAGAAAATGGAAATAAACATTGCAAAAATAATGTGAATTTATGAATTCTACAAACCAGTACATTGTTCTGTTATGATGCAGTTTATAAGAAATGTTTTCTAGTGATACAATTTTTACGGGTATCAGAAACAATGCATCATATGTAAAATCTATGAGAGAAGGTAAGGAAAAAAAGTAGATAAAACAAACCAAGTGCCCTTTTGTCTTGTCCATTCAAATTTACAAGTTAAACATTGAGATTATTTGCCTTTTTAAGCATTATTTGAGTTAATTTAATATTTAGTTTGGTTTGCTAAACCAAGCACAGTACAGCATGTTTTTTACTAGACAATCTGTATCCTCAGCTTTAGTTAAAAATAATATTATAAGTAAGGGTTTAGAATAGCAACTTCTATGTCAAATAAATTTGAATGTTGCTTAAAAGGTATACTTTTGCTCTACCGTGTACTACTTCTAGTTTCAATTCTTATATTAATTAAACTAGTTCCTGCATACAGCATTTGTTTGACAAAAAAAAGCATTGAATTCCCCTAATAATGGCAATTGAATTAATGATATAGCTTGTCAGCAAAAGTATACTTTGATTGAAATTAATAATAAAATATATGGAGCTAGGTTTATGTAATCACTTTACCCTTTTTAAGCAGACTTTGCTCAAAGGATCCTTCCACAATTCTTACAATTATAATAGACCTTACAAAAAGCATACTTTTAGCATTTTTTTTAAGGTAAATATACATATTGGTATCAAAATATTAGTCCAATATTTTTAAAAAATTTAGATGTTTTCTGGTGTGGTAAACTAAAATGTTTTATAGTATCAAAAATTTTAAATATTTTCTTGAGAAGCATAAACAAATTCAAAATTGAACATTTTATATTTTTAAAACACTCTGACCTCTATAAAGATATAGATATCTCAGACTTTAATTCACCAACTTGTTTCTCTGAATATGTACAATGATGAGAATCTCAAATATTTCAAGTTAGCCATTTGTTTAAAAAGTTGTGTATTTTTTAATTAAAAATAAGATTTTTACCAATTGAATTGATTGAAAATTATGTATGAATGAGGTCTGTAGCTTAATTTTAAGAATGTTACTTAGTGATTTAAAATAGTAACATTGAAATTAAATTTCAACAATGTGCTCAGAATAGCTGTGCAGAATTATACAAAAACCTAACTTAAACCCATTTCTGGTAAGCAATGTTATATAAACTATACATTTTTGAAAATTAGATAGTATCTGCTATTATATCACATCAACGTAAAAAAAAAAAAATGAAAATTGTGGAAAAAAATAACAATTTCCAGCATGTAAATATAAGATACCTTAAAGTAATTTTTCTCGAATAATAACTCTCTTTTCAGTAGTAGGTATGCTATTCTTTAAAGTTAAAAACATGTGTTTAGCACATCCAAAGGTTTTCATTATTGTGTATTTGTATAAGCATCACAATTTTGCCTAACATAACAAAGAGAGTTGATGAAGCAACATAAAAATATCAGTGGTTTAAGTTAAAGAATGCAAAATCCAACAATGTTTTATACAATTAAAATTTAGTTGAGTCGATTTTGTAACACTACATCACTTACTTTTTGATTTCGGAAAACATGTTTCAGAAGCCATGTGCTTCCATTGTCAATTCCTTTGGTCGACTCAAAAAGTAAGTGATGTAGTGTTACAAAATCGACTCAACTAAATTTTAATTGTTAAAACACATCTCTGTCTCAAAGTCCACCATATATCAGGATAATGTTTTATACACTAATCTAATAGTTTGTTGTATGACAGAGCTTTTTGAAACTGCACTTGTTATGATGAATTGTATATTGTAAATATTATGCATATCTCTAGAGAAATGTATGCTTTAAAATGGAACTGTATATAGTAATTTTGGTGTTTGCTGTTATGTTTTCAAAGAGTATAATACCCCACATTATTCATCAACCTTGCTGTATCTGAAAGTTTGGCAAACATTTACTTTTCTTAAAAGTCACTTGTAGGTGGAGCATATCTTTCTTGCTTAAATCAATCACAGTATGGTATACCCAACACTATTCTTGCAATTAGTTCAAATTTGTCATTGAATTTATCTACCTTGAGCTCTAGCTTGTAATCATTACCATTGCCACAGCCTTCTTTTATTCTTAATAAATTTTGTAGGATACTTTCCTTTTCCACTTTTTGCTTAAATAATTGCAGGCTTTTTGAGCTTTCAAATTCAGTGGGCACTTTTAACTTCTTAGTATTAATCTATGTTAAAATAATGATTATTAAAAATTCTGTGTACTAATCTCAAGTGGTGATGGAAATGTGTTAAATATCAGAGATAAAAAGAAAAAACTGCAAGAAATAATCTCAGCCACTTTCCATATATCTGAGATTACATATGTTGTTCGTATTAAATGTGATGTATTTTATTTTTTGTTGCATAGAGAAAAAAAAAAAATTCCTGAATTTATTTTAAAATTATAAAGGTCTTATGAGATGTTTCACAATTGCAATTATTTTACATTGCTAATTGCAATTAAGACGGGCATGTTTTGGAATAAATTGCTTTTTGTGGCATTGTTTTCTTATTTGCAAGCAATGTTACAAGAAACATTGGTATACATTGCAGCAGAAGAACATTAACATGTTCTAGATATGCAATGTACTCATATTGATTAAAAAAATGTAGATGTCGGGTTTTGAAGTAGTACGGGTTGCTGTTTAGTTTCCATTATCCTGTGTATTTAGCATTTCCTGTGTATGTTGTTTAGTGGTACCATGTTTCACAATAATTGTTTTCAAACCATTAATGAAAATGTAATACTTCCTTTATTACACTTGTTTATTCTCTTTTCTTGGTTGTAGGGAGTATCACTGACTCAATATAATTAAAGCAGATATAAAAGTGCCTTTATGTTTCCTTTAAGTTTTTAATAACAGTAACAATTATTTTTGTCACACAATTGTACCATAAAATGGATTGTATTGTGATGAAAAGAAGGGGAAGAAAGTATTTGTAGATATAGTACAAATTTAATACTATTTTATTTTTATTGGAAGATTAAAAGTCATTTCATTAATGGTTACTCAAAATCCCAATTAAAGCACAGAATACATCATTATAGGTGTAAACAACTACACAGATTGTTCTCATTTTACATTTGGGGTATTTGTGGTACTTTTTTTTTTCTTTCTTTCTTCATTCTTCATAATGTTTAAGTTTTCTTAGGTACAAGCGACATTCATTAATACATGTATTGAAATACACCACACAACACTCAAACAAACTGTCAAGGAGCTCACAAAATGTAAGTGCAATTTCATGGTGCTATTTTATAGTACATTAGCTTTTGAAAGGCAGAAAATGTTGGAATGTTTGCATATTACAAATAAAATTTATATAAAAATACCAAAAAAACTTTTCAGTAAATTAAATCAAATTTATTTCAATTAAGAACAGTATAATTTAATCTAAATAAAATATGTTTCAGAATTATCTGGCCTTAAAAAGTTCCAAGCATACAAGTACTGGTGGGCCTGTAACATTCTTACTGGACTTTATAGTTACACCTGTTGTTAAATGCAAACAGAGTGCAAAGCCTTTTGAATTAAATTATTTGCTGCTTTTGACACTTGCTGTCACTTTAAACAATATTTTTAAAGCAACTCATGGGTGAAATGTTAAAAATAGTTGCATTTATTTTTAAATATTCTTGCATTTGTTGCTGCAGGCTCTATGCTCTGAAAGAAAACAAACTACAAATCGTACCACCAAACTCTGCAGGATAGGGAATGATTATGGATAAAGAAATATACCATGCCACAGCCAGGAATTGAATCTGAAACTCTTGTTTGAGAAAACACAGTCCTGATTGTGCAACCACAGAGGCGGTCATAAGCAGTTTTGAAAAAAATTTCCTTTTTAGTATATACTATATATATATTTTTATTTTAGGTATTTCAGTATTTAAACTTTTACATTCTCTGAAATTCTTGCCCAGTGTAGATTATTTAAAGCAGTTCAGAAGACTATTGTTTACAAAACAGCTCACACAGTTCATTATTAACCTATGAAAAAGAGAAAATTAACAAATAACTTATAGAAGGTTGTCTATGATATTACTAAGTTAATAAAATTGTGTGTAAATAAAAATGTTGTATACATCAGGATTTGCTGAAAATAATAAATCAGAGGAATGAAGATTACATAATTTTGCTCAGTACCAAACAAACGGCATAAAACATTCGAGCAGCTAACATATTTATCAAGCCATTCAAGCAGTCTATCCCTCATTACACATGTAATCTTTTAATAATTTAAACTGTGATATATCATTATAAATTATTTTTAAAATAGTAGTGCAAAGAATATTGAGATCAGAGTTTGGAATAGGTTTTATGTTTATTGAATTTAAATTTTAAGTAAAAAGGCTGAAATCTTTATTATTCTCAACAAATCATAAAGATATTAGAACATTTTTTCTTTGGTGCATGAGCAGGTATATTAAGAAATTAAGAATTAGAAGTAGTCAATTCTTAGAAAATGCAATTTCATTATGATGCTCAATTTTGTGTTTACTGCAGCACAAACAGAAATGATCTGCGATTCAGGTCTACATGTATACAGAAGCATGGACTGTATTATGTTAAATTTGAATATTTTTTATCTTATTTTGAAGATTCCACTATAACATCATTATCCGAGCAAGAATTATGTTAATGGATAACTCTGTTCATATGCATTTTCTATATAAAAGTCTTCTGAAAAGAATTTGCTTTTTGAAAGCTGAAGGATGGGTTCTACTTCAGGCACTGAATTTTTTTTTTTTTTTCTTTCTTTATTTTTTGAATAAAAATATTCAAATATAATTATCTCAGTGGTTGACTGGCCAGCATTCTGAGGGAGATTTTTCTGTAAATGTAATCATTCCTTATTCTCCTCAGAGTATGAAAGTATACATGTGGGGGCGTGGATGTGACCTTAATAGCAAACATTAATAAAACCAACATTTTGAAAACCTACATTCAACCAGCAATGCATCAGTCAGAGCCTCTGATATGGCCACAGAAGTTCAAGGAGATATTCAAATAAAGAAATTTAAAACTTAATATCCAAATATATGAATGATATTATCAAGCAATTATTTCTGTTAATTTTTCAAGTGTAACTCTCAACATGCCAATAAACGAAATCCAATTGTCACAAAACTACAAATTTAAATCAGCCAAATTGCATAATTTAAATATATTGTGAAATAATAACAATAATAATTTATTCACTATTAAACTTTACAAGAAAGCAATAGATTTTGTCAAAATCATATATACAATTATGTACAGGAAGAATGAATACTTTCATGGAAAAAAATGCAACACCAAGGAGTGTTTAACTTTAATGAAGAGGTATGTACAAGATAATACATCATGATAACAAAACCAGCACAATGCAAGCATACATGTCACAATAGTTGTATTAATATTTGGTGTACCCCCCTCGGGCAGCGATTCAGGCACGCATTCGTGCATGCAGACAATTGTACAGGTGGCAAATGGCTTCCTGTGAT
This sequence comes from Hymenopus coronatus, assembly GCA_030762935.1. Lineage (NCBI taxonomy): Eukaryota > Metazoa > Arthropoda > Insecta > Mantodea > Hymenopodidae > Hymenopus > Hymenopus coronatus. The sequence continues at coordinate 21,250,588 of CM060885.1, forward strand.
GTGCATCCTGCATCTGTTGTCGCGGTTTAGCAATGGTTGTGGCCTGCTGTAGAGACCCAAAGTTTCGTTCCCATCATGTGCCATACGTGTTCAATGGGAGAGATGTTAGGGTACCTTGCTGGCCAGGGCAGTTGTCGCACATCGTGAAAAGCATGTTGCATTGCCGCAGCTGTATGGGGACATGCGTTATCCTGTTGAAGCGACACATCGTCTTCCTGTTGAAGAAATGGCAGTACCACAGGATTAATTACCTGCTGGATGTAATGGGCACTGGTTTCGCATCCCTGCACAAACACAAAGGCGAGCGAGAGTTGTAACTGATGGTACCCCACATCATTGTGTCATGGGTGAATGTGCACTCTGATTGATTTAGCTCACCAGCTCTATGTTGTACACATACACAGCCATCACTTGCATACAGGCAGAACCTACTCTCATCACTGAAGCCACAGAGTGCCATTCATTTATTCAATCAGACCTTTCTCGACATGGTGGTGTGCTGGTGTAAGAGGCACCTTGGCCAGAGGCACACATGATTTGAGTCCTGGTGCAAGAAGATGGCCTGTGCTGACACTCCAGGTGCTACATGTGCCCGGATCGCTTCCCTGGATGCGGTTCAGGCACCTATTGAACCATACGTAAATCCAGATGTTCGTCTGTACAACGTGGCTGCCCAGGACCTGGTCTACGATTGTGAGAATGTTCTACAGACCATTGCTGAAAACACTGATACACTGCACCGACATGTGCAGCAATTTGACAATAGGTCCATCCAGCTTTATGCAGGCCAACAATTCGACCCCATTCAAATGACTGTAGTTGTGCGACAGAAGTATGTTCGTGTTGTCGTGGCATGGCTATGTCCTAGAGTGTCTTTTGACACCACCATTCAACTGTTATGTACCACTGAGGTCATAGATACATGCCTGTGTAGTGCCATCTGTTATCTGCTGACCACTACACATCAATCACTAAAACTATAAACCCCCATTATTCTCATACTATGCCCATTTTACGATAAACACAGTCCTTAGCGATGTTGCATTTATTTTTTCCATGAATGTATACAGTTTTACAGCAACTTGTGTAAAGGATAACAATTATTACATAGGGCTACAAATCTTAACAGCATGGAGCAACACAGTTTTGATAAATATTACTTAGGGCTAAAAGTCTTAACAACATTAAACAATAAGCTCCGTCAAAAGCAATGTACAATCGTTTAACAAGAAGTGTAAGTACAATGATACAGTTATTACAATAACTATATAAAGTATTACAGGTATAAAAAATCTTAACAGTATTAACCTAATAATAATAATAATGCTCATATACAAGGAAAATCAAATAAATTCTGGGGTATGTATGTTACATTCCAAATATTCTTCTACAGAGTAAAATGCTTTTTTTTTTTAACAGTAAACGTAAACCTGTTTTGTGTTAGTTCTCTCACATTTGGGGGAAGTTTATTAAAAGGTTTTAGCTGTTAGTGGCAGTGGCTATTGATGCACATGGTTAATCAGTTATGAGGGGTATCTACGTAAATCAATTTTACATCTGGTGTTATAACTGTGTATAGAGGAACGTTCACAAATTCATTCATATATTCTTTAATATTACTAAATATATATAGGAAAGGTAATGACATTATCTTAAGATTTATAAAGCTAAGTTTACTGTTTTCTGTGGTCCTATTCCAACCATTGATCTAGTAATTTTCTTTTGCCAGATAAATAATTTTTTTTGAAGTGGTACAGTTTGCCCAGAGCATGACCCGATATAGTAAATGAGGATAAAAAAAGCATAGTAGCATGTGAGTAGCAAATGTTGACTTACACATTTTTTTTAATTTGCGTAACAAATATATTCGTGCAAGTCTTTTGCAAAGGTTGACTGTGCATCCCATATTAATCTGGGGTCTAAGTACAAGCCTAATAGCTTAACCTCACCGAGTTATAATGTAAACAAAATGTTGTTAGAGTTTGCTACATTCATATATAAGTTATTTAGGGAGAACCAAATTTTTGCACTTTCAACAGAAAAAATAAATACGTATATAGTAAACCAAAACAACTCTTTTTTTCTCTTTTCTGTGTTGTTCAAAATGTTACCCATGTCTTGCTTTAAAACCTTTTTCAGTACTTGATTCTTGGGCATAAATGTAAGCATTGCTTTTCCTGTACATTTCACAAATATTATGACTTCTCCAGCAGAGGCAGATTAATTTCAGGTTGGAGCAGGTAGCCTGGAAAAAGTTTTTTTCCAGCTTTCCCTGATCCTCAGTACAGGTAAATGCAGATACTGAAGGTTAAATCATTTTGTTTTTCATTTGTTTAAAGTGATACTTTGTAACTATTAAAACTATTTATTAAAAATGATGTATACAAAGTAAACAATATGTATCTAATCTTACCATTCAGTGGAAGTTCCATAAGCTCATCATCCAATATTAATTTGTATATACTTATATTAAAAGCCATTAATTCTGAAACACTAATTTTAAATATGCTAATACAGAAATAAAAAGTATTATTGATGATTTTGACTTGGGAACAAGTTACAATAAAAGCTGACCTCCAGCATTTGCTGTCTGATGTTATGGTTGGTTTTAAATCACTTAAATTTATACCAGTGATTATTTATTTTTCTTTGCATGAACATTTCAAAATTTTAAGTGAACAGCATTTATACACTTTAAACTTTGTAGAATGTGCAAATTAGTTACACACAATCACAGGCATACACTCCTTTTTAATGTTAGGCCTAAAACCCTTGGAGAAATAATGTCCTGTTATATTTTTAAGTTTTAACATTTTTAATGCCAAGTTTTAGCCATTTAACTTCTCAAATGCTCTAGAAGAATACCAACAGTTAGAACTGCATGCTGAATGCATCTATAGATAATTACCCAAAAATCCTTTTACGTCTATCTTGTAAATATGTGTCCCTTTATAAAACAAGCAAACCAAGATTTGAGATATACTTAGTGAATGTCAAACTATAGAAGGAAAAAAAAAAAAAAAAAAAAAAAAAGGAAATTCAAAGAAGTAAATAATAATATGCAGAGCATGCTTAAACCTTTTTTTGGTTGCAATGCATGCAGGCTGCCCTCTTAAAATAAATAAAAAAAGATTGAGAAAATAATAGCATTGTTTTATTTTTTTTAGATATTTAAGACTATGTAGAAAGATCTTGGGAGATTTCTATCAAATGAAGTTACAATCTGTAGAGTTGGAATTGTGCTATAAGCAATCATTTCCTCCATTATATAGATGGAGTATGTTCTTCATCCATTCTTGTGCATCTAAGAGTTTATTTAACTATTTTTCCATGATTCATTTACATACAAAGATAGTTAACAAGTTCTTACTCATATTCAATCATTAAAAAAAGAAAAGAAAGATAAAAAGAAGAAGGTAAGTGCCCCAGGAACATATGCAGTATAGACCATCAACCAGCATATGAGTATTTTCACATTAATTGCTGGCTGATCATGTGCTGTGCCATTTTTCCAAGACAAGAGTGACATAAGAGCTGCCAACAACTGAGAATTTTATGATGCAGGGTTAGGTTTTATTCATGCTTGTAGCAAGTGCTTGAACCTTACGTTCTATATTATAAGACATTATAAGGATGTCTATAACTCTTATTGTAAGGCTAGTGAGCACAGAGATTTTGGTTAATGAGTTTCATTGGATTGCTCTTAATTTCATGTATCATCTACATGAAATTACATCAGTCTGGGTAGCTCAGTTAGTTAGGCATTGACCTTCTGAACTCAAGATCGTGGGTTCAGACCTGGCCCAGATTGATGATTTTTAATTGTGCTTAAAAGAGACAGCTCTGTGACAGTAGATTTACCAGCATGTTAAAGAACTCTTGCAGGACGAAATTTCGCACACTGGTGGCACTGATATGATCTTGGCGATTGGCAGCATCGCTAACAAACAAAATAAATAACTATGAAATTACATATATTAGCACATCCTCCTTATTCATTGGAAAAATGCTTGTTATTTAAATTTAGTCATTACTCTGGCTTGTGTACTGGGCAAGCTCTAAAAGTGGCAATGTCATTTAACATATATGTTAAGGAAATGGCTAAAAATACTTTGAAAACGGTATGCTGGTTGTTAGCAAGCTAGACCAAATTGCTCGAGTATTTTGCATATGTTTCCATTACCTAGTTTTTTACAGATCTTGTACATGTTGAAATTACAACTGAAAAGTGCTGTTGCTCAGAGCTGTTTATTATTGATAAACATTCTTGAATGTTTCATAAAGAAAAATAAATAAATGTTTCTATTAATAATAATGATTGAAATTAAATCTTAGAAAGAGTTTGCATGTATGTAGGTTATCTGAAGAATTTCATTACATACAAAGGCTTTCAAAGGGTTTGTGATAATTTTTTTGATTATTCACAAATATTCAAAGTAAGCACTCTGAATAACAGAAAATAGAACATATATAATTTTTTATAAAAACAAAAACTAAGAAGAATACATAAGAAACTGAAAGCTGCTGCTTGTAGAACAACATTTTAGAATATTTCAGTTTGGACACATACTAAATTATCCTATAATTTTTCAAATTGAAATAAAGTAATTATTTAGATGATGATAAAGGATATGTTACTGCATCATTTGCAAGAAAGCATATTATTATTAATTATTCATAACTTTGCCACATGCTAGCTGATAACATTCATAAAAGAAATTAACAATATGCTAACATGTAAAAATAGTTGACTAATTTATTATAATCTTTTCTTTCTTTTCTGCAAATGTTCACTGTTTAGCACTGTTTTGTAACCTGCTCATTACTTATCACAGTCACATGTGTGTGGTTCATGTTAATTTTTTTAATTAATTTATTTGGTTATTGTATTTTGCAAAGTTTTGATAAAAATGAAACACAAATGATACAAGAAATACCCAAATCTGATGAATAACTAATTTTTTGTTATATTATCATTTATTTGTTTAAGTTTGTTTTTGATTTTTCTCCCCTCAGAGCTATCCATTAATAGAGTAGTGTTAAGATGTAAATATAATTTTGTTTTAATTTATTCTGATATCAGATTGTGTATACTAAACTTCTTGAATTTAAAACATATACCAATAATTTATTCCACATGAAATAATCAGAAAATGTTAAAGAGCTTTGACTATGACAAAAGTGTGTAGTTTTGACATCATGTCAAAATGAAACACTACATAAATATGAAATAACAGACATGAATAAAAGAATTTTGAAATCTAACAAGAAAATTCTTTAAAAGTAATTTGCAAAACATATACCATGAAATAAACATATTTTTATAAATGCCAATTTTGTTTGTAAAGTCACAAGAGTTTGCAACTACAAATATAAAATATTTGAATATGAAGAACTCACACCAAAGAAAAATATTAATAACTTCTTCTGCTATATCTTTGCTTTCTTTCTGCTCACAAAGCTCCAACCACTGTGCAACATGGTTCATACCAGGTTTAAGTGCAGCAAAGAATATATTACTAAAACATATTGAGCAATTAAGCTGATAAAATAGGTTGATTTGTTTGGGCACTGTCTCGTAACAAAATTAAGTAACACTACATGATAAAGGTAAAATTAGAGCAAAAGCATGTGTTTCTGCACTTCATGAACAACTCATCAATTTTTCCCTATAATCAAGCATATTTAATTTTAAGGAAATTATTATAGTCCAAGGGTGTTTTGTTAGTTAAACTTCTCCATGCTGAAAGATAGTTTCAAACCATTTCAGATGCAGATCATATTTTAGTGTCTTAGGAAATTACAATTGGACAGGTGCATGTAACAATTCAACACCCTTCATACATGTTAATTATCCCCATTGAATTTTGGAGATAAATAAAAATGGAAGAAACACACAGACACCTTTTCCTTATTTGGGACACAACTCTCCTTAAGTGTGCTGACAGTGAAATGTTATTTGATTTTTAAATACATTCTTGAAAAGCAATTCAAAAAATGTACTCACCCTTGTTTTAATCTTCATAATGTTTAAACATTATTAAGTATTGCATATTCGATAAAGACAATCATGGAAAATTCTTTAGTTCCAAATGTTATTAAGATATGTAAATTCAGTAACCACTTGACAGTTGAGCTTTAGAGTAAGGGGAAAAAAAAGTAATACAGCTGCTTGGTTCAGCTCTGTGCTATACACGGTTCTTGCGAAACTTTTTGTCTCAAATGTAATTTGTCTAATGAATTTAAGTACATTTAAATATTTAAGTGATAACCAAAAATTATGGGGAAGAATATATCTTTGTTGGCTAAGCGTACCTTGAATAATACAGGGGACAAACAATTTAGGAAAATGTTTTATATTACTCTGAAATCAATATTTTACCCTCATCAGTATGAGTATCCATGACCTACTACTACTTTTTTTATCCATAACTCCAAAAATATTGGAGTGAAAATAGGAAAAGAAAATAGTAAATTGCTCCATTCAGTTTAAAATGCTTTCATTGGAAGCTTAGCAACTACTTTCAGTTTTTGTTGTCTGCGGTCGACTCAGGCTTAATCTTTAGTGACAGTACCAACAGAATACTGTATCTGCAAGACATACACATAGTGCCAATTGTGTCTCAAGGTTTTTATATCATGTTCAAAGAGTTTTTCACTTCATTCTAATATTTTATATTAATTCACTATTTATCTGATGTTTTAGAAATTGTATATCTAAAATATAGTTATGGTCACATTGTGTTTTAAAAATTGAAGTTACCACAATTTCTCATTATTTATTGCAATTTGCTATGGTATTTTTATTCATGTTTTTTTTTTGTTTTTTTGTTTTTTTTTTTTTGCATCAAAGTGATAGTGTCTATGATATGAGTATATTACAATAAAAAAAAAATCTGATGTGTTCCACTCACATGACTTTCCCTACATCTCTATAACAAATTAGTGTTAAAAAGCTTATTCTTCTTACTACATCATGTTAATCGAGATAAACATTAGCAGAATTGACCTTATTACTTGGTTCCTTCCAAGTAGAAGGAAGAAATCTAATGTGTTCCATTCACTTGATGTCCTCTAGCTGTTCGGTAAACAAGCCTTTTATTCAAAACATTAATCTGTTAACTACATCATGCTAATCAAGTTGCAGAATTAGTCTTATTGGTAGCTTCCTTGTAAGTAGAAGGAAATAAGAAAATTGGCAGGCTAAAGTGGTAGACTCATCCTTTAAAAGTGATCGCTATGTGAAACAATTGAAATTCCAATCTCTTTGCCTGTCAGAAGTAAACAAACAAGAAATGAGGAAAAAGATATCTTCCTGTTCGAGAAAAATTTAAGTGGCTTAAAATTGAAACCAATAATATGGAATATCTTGAAAATGGTTAAATCTACAAAACAAAAAAACAAAACGTGACATAAATTGTGTGTTTTAAAGAGATCTACATTTTTTTTTTTTTTGTGTAGTAAGGTATTGTATATCTCTTATGGTTCGCCAGTTATATAAAAGTCACCCAGAGTGAAGAGGTCTTCAAAGGCTATTTGCAGAAAATTCAAGATATACATGTTGTTTGTCATAAAAATATCTTATACTAAAGGTATTTTAACCAAAATCATTACAGCCATTTTTGAAAATATCAAAATTTTCGAAAAATGTTCAATGTAAAGGGTAATTGGTGGTGGTGGGGGGGATAAGATTTTCTTGAAAATCTTTAGTTTCGCATCTTTGAAAGATACTAAAGGTAAATACGAATACCTTTTCATTTTTGAGCTATGCTGCCCTCAGACACACATATGCATGAACCTTTTTCTAAAAATGCGTATTTCTGGTGAAATCTCTGTATTAAATTTTTGGGTGCATTACAATACCTTCTCTATACACTTAGTATGTGTAGAGAAAGTAATGAAGAAGATGGTTAAGATTACAAAAATTTCTATTTAGAGCCAAATATTCAGTTAACAAATAAAAATTCTGTTCAAGTATTTGTTATGAATCAATTATGTATCTTTAGGCAATACTAAATGTTTAGAGAAGCACCTGTAACACTCGTTGAGATATTTAATTATTCGAGCTGTAGCATAAAATGGAATGCTCATACACTTTTAGTGACCATTGTGGATAATCATTGCAGTCAGTTTTCATTCCTCAATTAAAGTTGCAAGTGTAAATTTACCACTAACTGTTAATGGAAACTGATGTGAGAGAAATTTGGTGTCAGTTGTACATTAACTCTAGTATGAGCATATTGTTTTTATTCTCTCTTCCACTCATGCTCAATAAGAGGCTATAGTAAAATTAGAAAAGTGCAAAATTCTTTGAGCTTGATGAGGACAGAAGCCTCCCTCTCCTAAAAAAAAAAAAAAAAAAAAAAAAAAAAAAAGATAATTTAGTTATTTTTGTGTTTTATAATTAATGTATATTTTTGTTGTTGCATTTGTTTCTTTTATCTCCCTTAAGTCAAATATCTTTGGTTCAAGTAGTCAGCATTCTATCCTTTCAACCAGAAGTCCTAGGTTTGATTCTCAGATGAGATGAAGGAATTTTTCTTTTAACTGTAATCATTTTCAAACTCTGCAGAAATTGTAAGTATAAATGTGAGGGAATGTAAAATGCATTTCATTCTAAAACTGAATAAAATCAACATATACTTTAGTCAGTCTTCTTTCTGGCGTGAAGAAGGGGATTGGCTGCATCAGTGACCCACAAAATTTAAAAGAAGCTAGAACGAAAATGCTCTTGGATACTAAATTATTCATAACAATTTGAGTAACATTCTGAATAAATTGAATAACATATATTTATGACCTATTTTGAATAAATGATAGAAATTTCTACCAGTTTTTGACAATCTTATTTATGAGAGAGATTTAAAGAAACTATTTGATTTTTATAGAATCATAAAATCTATTAACACATGAAGCCTGAAATATCCAAATTATTTATGCAAATCATATTTATATACTGAAAACTAAAATAGAAGTCATGTGAACCTCATTAACAGCACCATTAAAACTATTATTTCTGAAATAAATTTTTGTTGGTGCGTTTTCAGGCTTTTCCTCCTTATTTTGTTACCTTCTATAGCATAAAAATGCAGTAATTATTTTACTTTGAAAGAAAGGCAGAAACCCATGTGTAAATTTTGTGCCTATGCAGTGAATATTGTACTCTGCTGTTACTGTTACTATAGTAAATTAGATAGGAAGTAACAAGTTATTTATCATATAAATGCTTAGGAGTGAGTGTCATGTAATTTTTAATGCCACCTGAATACTGATTAATTATTGCTACTGAATTCACTGACTATCCACTTAGAAGACATACAGATAGTTACAATTGATCTGAAATTTAATTATAAACAAATGAAATAAAAAAGGACATAAGAGTTTTAGAGTACACAATATAACAGTGTAAAGAACATACAGTAGATATATTACCTGATCTGTATTGGCTTCAATTTTCATTGTATTCCACAAATACTACTGCAATTGGTACAGCTCTTCTTTGGATCATCAACTACATACATGTAAAATGCTCTGTGAAAATCTTAAAAATTACCCTTAAATTAGCTATGATACTCATTTGTTATTTTTGGTTATTAACTAATGGGAACTCAAACTGTTAAGTTCAAAGTAGCATTGTGTATTTTAACTCTAGTTGCACTATCCTATATTACCCATTTTAGCTATTTTTGTGAAACAGTAATAAACTGTATTACTTCAGTATGTTTTAATAATCTACTGCAGTGTTCTGGTCAGCCGCATTTATGTCAGAAGACGTTCAAACTACACTTCATCCAGACTTGGTGATAAAGCTTGACATGATTAGCATGTTCCCTAATATAGAAGGATAAAACATGTGGTGATTGTTTTGTAATTAGAAATCAGATTTTTATGCACTCAAAGTATCTAAAATGTGCATGAATTTATGCTGTCAAAATCTATAAAATATGCTTTATAATTTCAGAAGTATGCATTGACTATTGCACTAAAATTAACTTTAAACATATACTTGTTGGTCCTGAAAATGTACATCCTCTGATTGTAATTAGATTTGGAGTTTACAATGATCATTTTCTTCACTGTTAAGGTGTAATTTTATTATGTTTATATGGTGAGGATCTTAATATGTCTCCAGGTAATATTTTAAATGGGCAATATTTTAAAGCACTTGCTAACTCTGGAAATTTCTTCAGGAAGCACTGCATTTGCTTCTTGATATTTATCCACAAAACTTGAATGTCAGGATTCTCTGTAATACATTGCACAATTTAATAAAGTACTGATTAATTTTCCTGCATAGTTGAAAAGAGCCCTCTTCAAGTTTACTGTGAACCTCCTTTAGAAATGATAAAGGTGTTTCCACAGTAAGAAATTATCATTTTGTCACTAATGTGCTAAACATTAATTTTAACATTTAAAAATACATTTATCATATGTTCGATGCATGGAAAAATGATAAAATGGGTATCAACATAAAAACTTGCAATTATATGCAGTGTAAAGCTTCACATTCAAGCACAGAAAAACATGAAACATATATCAAAACTTAATTCCATGTTATAAATAAATAAAAAAAAAAATATATATATATAGAAAAGCTAAATGGTGCATTTGCACACAAATTCAATATCTAGTCATCTGTAACTGCCTTATTCACCTGGCAGTTTCGTGTGTGCAAGATCACATGTTAGATAAAAACATATGTGTATGTGCAAAACAATGTTTTAATTGCACAGTTTAAAGGTGGACGGCCCCTATTTAAGTTTCATGCCGTATATGTGGAATTTTAGTATTTGCTGGTTTCAATGTGGAATACATATACCATGAAGTAAATTTGGTTTTTCTGTTCATGTATACTTCATGCCTATTAGATTATAGATTTTTGTTATTGTTGTTGTTGTTATTATTATTATTTATTATTATTTATTATTATTATTATTATTATTCAGTTCATTGCATGTGATTAAAATTAACCTGACTTTTTATTCAAAACAGTCTATATTCTGTTCACATATTTTGTATCAGCCTTAACTATCATATTTCATTCTTTTCATTTGCTTTAAAGTATTGTGGTATATTAGAATAAATCAGGAATAACTCTGCCACTGCAGTTCAGTTATGGAAAGGAAAACTACTAACATTATATGCAGTGGTGGCTAGCCTTAAGGGTCACAGAGGTATGTGCCCTCCCTACAAAAATTTCCAGACAATAATTTCTCCATAACATCATCAGGTAAAATGCTATAATCTATAACACATTTTGTAAAAATTTAAACCTACTATGTGCACTGGACAATTGTAGTGAAGATGGCTGTTGGAAATAGTAATCAGCCGCATTTCTAGGACACAAACGATTTTGTGGTCATCCTATGCGCACATGCAGAAGAATTCAGTACTTTCAGATGTAGTTAATTTGCTGCTGTGGGGTTCAAGAGGCTGAGAGGGGAAGGATCTTTTAGGTCATGAAAGCCTCTGTGGTCATTTGTTAGGCATGTGCAAAGAGAAAATAAGAACTTACAATAAGCAAAAATTAAAGTTTGAAGCAAATCCCTGACAAAAATATTTACCCAAAGATCTCTTCATATGTAAGATTAATAAGAAATATTTCTTAAGTTTAAATGTCTTCTTATTTGAAAACAAAGTTTCTCTGTAAACCTCCCATGCGTAATATATAAAAAGAAGCTTATGTGGTAAAAATTTACAATGTTGGTACTTGATACCAAGCAGAAGACAAGGTATGCTTGCACGCCAATGCTCAATGCATACAGGCAGTGTGTTGTGCAATTACCCTAAGTTTACTACGAAATAGATTCACGATACATTTAAAGCTTTGCTTGAAAACAGGAAAAGGCCAAGTAATCAATAGTTACTGAAATTATGGACATGAACAAACAGTAAAATGGTGCCTTACTTGTGAGAGGCGATTATTGGCTAGTGTTGTGAAAATGAGTAGCAAGAGTTACAGAATCCACCTTAAGAGGAAACTGCTAAGAAGTGGTGAAACAGTGCCTTGAATGTATTTCACTTGTTAATGAAACAATCCAAATGTGCGGGAGAATAATTTGATGAAATTAGCTGCAGAATAATATGCCGATTTATCAGTTGCTAGTGTTCAAAGAAACGGTAGCATTAAAACTCGCCTTAAGAGGGGAAATCCTAAACAATGTTAAAGAAAAATAGGCAATGGTTTGTAAAATATACAATTGCTCATAAAGAAAATGCTTAAGACATTAATATCACAATCACAATTTACTTTACTTTAAGGATAGTTTCCATAATTTTCTGTGAGAAAAGCAAGCTTCGTTTGTGAAAGGAAACATCATGAATGTTGTAATTAACATAAGCTATTAAAGTTGTGTAGGGTAATATTGAAGACTGGAATCTTTTAAACTGAAGTGTATCAGCTGTAAAGACGAGCTTTGCATTAATTTGCAGCAGGACCACCTCTCTGATAATGTTGACATATGGTAAACATGTGAAGGTGGCAGTTCATGTTCAAATTTCTTGGAACATGTCGCGCTCAGTTCCGGATGTAAACCAAAGAGTTATCGAAGTATTTTTTCAAGCAAAGGATTGAAGCATGGACAGAAAGGTTAGTGTTTGTACACAAATTAGCACTTCATTTTCACTGATAGCTTCTAGTATCCACTAATTTTAGTCATCCGTGGTCTCGGAGAAACATGCTAGCCTCTGGTTTTCAAGGTCGCAGGTTCAAACCTGGCTGATTTATTTATTTTTTTTTTTTTTTTTTAGGCATAAAAATCCTCTCCTTCATAAGGGAAGTAAAGTCGTTGATTCCGTGTCGTAGATTTACGGCACATAAAAAAACCTCAAGCCTGATAAAGAGGCCTCTGAGCAGTATTAAGTAGTCTTTCATGCCCAAAATAGAATGGGATGCTTAGAACCGTATCAGTTGAAGAGCATCCATAAATAACACTTAAGTTATAAATGTAAAAAGAAGCTAGTAACAGTGAAGAATAACACAAATATTAATATAAAAATAATAGTGGCAACAAATCTTCACTTATCTTTTGGAATCAAGTTAGTTTTTATCAACTTAAGTTAGTTTATATTTTAGTCAATCTTAAAATTGTGCCCTACCAGATAATTTGGCCAAGAGCCTCCTCTGATTATATGCATCTGTATAAATTTAGATACCCATAATATTGAAATGAACAAGTGATATAAATGAACAACATAGACTAGAAAAATGATCCACAACCTTTTTTTACGCATGGCACACCCCAGACAGGCCCCAACATGGCGCATTAAAATGTCTGTCCCAACAAAATCATATAAATCTTCAATATAATTTTGAAATGCTACATTATGTAATGTTTTTATTATTATTATAAACTAATTCATTTATTAACAATTGTATGACTCAAATTTTAAAACACACAACTCTACTCAGATCTTCAATGAGACTTTTGAGCCTACTTAGTTGCACGTAGATGGCTGATTCATGACAGAATTGTCGACAAAGCAAGTCTCATTTCCTCATTGATGGATATGAGTCTGTCTCTCTTATCTCTCATTCACTCTCCCTCTGTGATATTTTAATTTCAGTCAGTGTCGAGAAGCCTAGTACACACAAATATGTAGTTGAAAGTGGCAATAACATACTAACTGCCATCTTGGAGATAACTGGGCATTTATCACTTATCGGCAATCAAAATTTTTCCAAAGGCACAAAGTGAAGTTTAAATGTTGATAATTGGAAAAAGCAAATAAATACGTAAAATAGAAAAGAATTTTGAGGTAACTGGTATACTGATTAGCTGTATTGCTTTACAAAAAGTACGCCAGGATATATATGATACCACTGCTCTCTTACAGTTTATTTGGATCGCTCCAGCCAGTAATACACACAAGGAATGCAGGTCGCAGAGCATTTTTCTTTCATGTCTATGAAAAGTGGAAAAGTGCCACCTCAGTTATCAAACTATAGAAAAGCTAGAGCAATTTTTCTTGTTTCTCGAATGTTAGTAAATGTTCTTTAAGTCCATCAACACATTGTTAATAAGGGTATAATAAGGTAGTTGTTAATATGGTTTGGAACATCTCACAAAACCAATTAATTTATTACAATAATTGCTAAAAGTTTGTGTCACACCTTTCATCTTGTGACAGCACATTGGGTTAGATAACAAGATCAGTTGATACTGCTTCGTATTTATGAAAGCTTACATTTGCTATCCAAGAAAATAACAGATATAAGCCAAGATCAATAGCAGAGATGCTGAAAACTGGTATGTTGCCAGGAACTATTGATCCATTGAAATTTGTTTGAATCTCCTTTACAGTAAATTCTCAGCCATTTTGTGAAAATAGTTATTTTTTTTTTTATATATTCTCTTTGTAAAAAAAGAACACTGTTTACAATTTAAATATATGCAACATTCTTATATTCTTTTGTTAATAAAACACCAGACTGTTTATTTTTTATTTCATAATTTCACTGTAATACTATAATTTATTCTTTGGTTATCTGTTATTAATTCTGATATATGTATATTGTTAATATTCTGACAAAGTGGGCAACTGCCAATGCAGCGAGTGCAATTGTTTTTATTGGCTATGGATTGTTAGGTTCCTAGCCCTTCTGGCTTCTGCCTGTGCAGTATGACTTGCGCTAATTAAACACACATTCTGCACAGTTTGAATTTCATATGATTTCATATGCATATAAAGAAATTAAAAACTTTTTTATTGAACGTAAAACACAAGGGAACAAACTAAGAGACAGAGAAGGAAAATTAATTGATGATGATAAGATTAAAGTAAAAAGATGGAAAGAGTATATAGAGAATTTGTATAAAGGACATGAAATAGAAGAGCTAAAAGAAATCATAGATGAAGTAGAAGATGATAGAGGAGACCCAATACTAAAAGAAGAATTCGAACAGGCTCTAAACAATCTAAGAGATGGAAAAGCACCTGGGGAGGATGGGATTCCTGGAGAACTATTGAAGAATGCAAATGAAGAACTACACAAGACACTCTATGAACTCATATTTGATATATATGAAACTGGAATACTACCAGAAGATTTTAAAATGTGTAAAATTATACCAATCCCAAAAAAAGCAAATGCTGAAAAATGTGAACAATACCGTACGCTAAGTTTAATGTCGCATGCATCCAAAATATTAACAAAATAATATATAATAGAATAGAAAAGAAAATAGATACATACATAACAGATGATCAATTTGGATTTAGGAAGAACACAGGCACACGAGAAGCAATATTAGCAATGAGACTAAAACTGGAAAAAAAGCTAAGAAAGAATAAAAGAACATATATTCCTTTCATAGATACAGAGAATGCATTTGATAATGTGGATTGGATCAAAATGTTTAGAGTGCTTAGAAACCTGGGAATTAAATTTAGAGATTTTAGGATTATATGGAATCTATATAAAGATGAAAAAGCAATTATAAACTGTGGGAGAAACCAAGAAATAGTCCATATAAGAAAAGGAGTGAGACAAGGATGTGCACTATCCCCAATACTGTTTAATGCATACATACAGAGTGCACTAAATGGAATCACGGAAGAAATAGACACTGGAATAAAGATACAGGGGATAAAAATCAATATGCTCCGCTTCGCAGATGATATTGCAATGTTAATGGAGAACAAGAAAGATTTAGAAACATTCATAAACAAATTAGAAAATACATTAAGGAACAACTACAACTTAAACATTAATAAATCAAAAACAAAAACAAAAATTATGACTTGCAGGAAGAAAGGGAATAGAAACACAAAAATTAAACTAAATGGACAACTATTAGAAGAAACCGAAATATTTCAATATCTAGGAAGCAAAATAACAGCTGATGGAAGGAGCAAAACAGAAATAACCAGTAGAATACAACACGCAAAACTTGCTTTTAATAAAAAGTACCAGCTATTTACTGCAAACAATATCAGCCTTGAAACCAGGAAGAATTTATTACAAACATATGTATGGAGTATTATATTATATGGATGTGAAACTTGGACAATTTTAAAAGCAGAAAGAAAGAGAATAGAAGCATTTGAAACATGGTGCTATAGGAAAATGCTAAAAATTAAATGGAGTGACAAAATTAAAAATGAAGAAGTATATAAAAGAGCAGAAGCAGATAAACGAATTTGGAACCAAATTAAAAGAAGAAGAACAAAATTAATAGGCCATTTATTAAGACATCAGAGCACACTGAATATTATAATAGAAGGTATGATAGAAGGAAGAAGTGGCAAAGGAAGAGCAAGATCACAATAGATAAAACAAATTATGGAAGATATGAAATGCAGTAAATATGTAGAACTCAAACGGAAAGCAGAGAGAAGATCTGAATGGAGAGTCGCTGCAAACCAATCCAAGGATTGAAGACTCCTAATAAAAAATTATGATTTAATATCCATGTATTTTCTTAAATTTATTTCCTTCAGTTAGAAAAAGTGATGCTTACAGTGACTGCCACTACTGTACTTACATGTCATTTCTAAGGTTAGTGTAGTGAAATTACAAACCACGTAATTACACTTTCTGGATTCAGGATTGAGGTTGAGAAGTAAGTTTGTAGCAGAGCACTAGTCTGGTTGAATGTTATAGTTTAGAAACAAAAATTTTAATTCCCAAATTATTTGAGGGCATTGGTGAGTTTAAGTCAATGCCTCGGATATAAATAAATCATTGTAATAATAATGCATCATATTTTTTAATTCAGTAAAGATAGAAACAATGCATGTTTATATTTTGAATACGTTGTGCCAATGCAGAACCATTTGATTCATATGCTTGAAAGTAAATCCATATTTATGATGCAAATACGCTTCGGAATTCAAGCCACAAAACAGATTAATTGTTCCTACTGTATGTTCTCTATTCTGTAACGCAGGCTGTATTTTTGCATGGTAATTTCATCAGCCCTGCATCATCATTAAAGAATTTGTGAAATATGGCTAAAAACTGAGACTAATTGTACAGATACTGCTTTTATTCCTCCTCAATCCATAAATGAAATATAGTTTACTTACAGAGTAAATCATTTTTTAACTGTAAATAATTATCACAGAAAGACTAAAATGTTTCAACTTGGGACAGTACCACACAAATTGCTATATAAGTTTTGATAATGGCTTTATGAAATGGTGATATCTTCCCTTAGAACAACTGGACCGCATTGAGGAGGGAATGGACCAGATAAATGCAGACATGCGTGAAGCAGAGAAGAATCTTACTGGAATGGAGAAATGTTGTGGCCTCTGTGTGCTGCCCTGCAACAAGTGAGTCTTAACATAAAAAAATGTGCTAACTGATTAAAATAGAAATAGTGTGTTTATGAGAAGTGATTCTAATACTTTTATCTTTTTTCCATGTATGGAGTCTGATATGCAGGAATAGCATAGCTCTCTCCCTGCTGATTTTCAGGAAGAAGTTTGGAAGCTTAATGGAGGAGAGGTTCAAGAGTTTGTATATTGCAAGGAATGCTCTATGTTTAGGTCAGCCTCATTCAAGGAGGATGAGGGAACATGGAAGGGGAATGATGACGGTAAAGTTGTTAACAATCAACCTCAACGTGTGATGGATGACAGGAACGGACTGGGGCCCCAGGGAGGATACATTGCCAGGTGGGTGATGCAGTGTCATCTTTTCCCCCAAATGTTATTGCCCAGAAATCTGATTCACCCATTAGATGTTAACATATATGTAGCTTATTTGCTGATATTGCTTTTATTACACTTGTGTGCATTTTTAATTTTTTTTATGTTATTTTATTTAGCAGTTCACAGAATAGAATCACCTGTATCATAGTTGCTGCACTGTATCAGCCAGGAACTTGCCAGTTACACAAAAGATATAACTGTCAAGTCTCTGCTCTAAATAATTAATTCCTAATTGAAATGTGTCTCTGTTTTTCACATATGACACCTATATTGTCATGATTGCTGTTGAGAAATGCAAGGGTCCACAGAAGGTTTGGACATTCATATTTCTGGACACTTTGGGCTAAATTATACATTCATCTAAATTTTGATATTTTCTTATACTTCATAAACTTTCTTGACAAACGGATGGGCACAGCTAGTATATAATAGGATTTTAGCAGCTAACCCCTTCGGCAGGGGAATTCTATGGGGACTCATAACTCATAAACTTCCATCACCAAGGGGATGTGCATCAGATGGAATGTTCTAGAACATATTGTTTTGCTTAACTCCATAGGAAATGACTAGCTTCCTATAGGAAATGATTGATTATATAAAGAATGCCAGAACTGGCATCTCTTGGTCGGACTCCTGCTCTTTGATTCTCAAACTCTTGCTCTTGCGTTGACTGTTGCTGCATGACTTGGAACTCCAGCGCTTCATCAACAGCATTGTGCCATCGAGAAAAGGTAAGCTCCAATGGGAGCCTTTATATAAATAATAAAAATGGATCATTCTGAACCATTGAGTTGTCTTCACCAGCTATAATCTACCATCTTAGTGAAACCCCCTGTCATCACATGCTTGTGAGGAGACAATTGTGTTGTACTACATTAGGACAAATATAAATTGCTATAACCAAAGTTAAGGTACATAAAGTAAATAAGGAAAAAAATTAAAATAATGAAGTGCGTTCTTAATGTATAACTTGAATCAGCCATACATTTATAGGTAAAATAACATCAATGACAACTGTCTCAATTTCTGAAAAAAGCATTCAATTGCTTGTGTAAATCTGATACTTTCATGACAAAATGAAACAATTGAAAGTACATAGTAATAGAACAGAAAAATCTGCATAAATATGAATTTGTAAATGGGATTTTGCAAAGAGTATACTCTTCTTCTAAGGCACTAAACTCAATGTTTACAAAACTGATCATGCAACGGGGTAAAGTTATGATCAGACCTCATTATGGTGCAAATACAATACACAGTTTGAAAAGCATGCTACATGTCTGAGAACTGCTGGTTGTGCTGAATTGCAGTTAAAATGGAACAGCCGTATGGAAATAGAAAAACATAGAGGCATAAATAGGGAGGGTTTTTTTGGGGTGTTGAAAAGCCCCCCCCCTGCTAAAAAAATCTGAGGAGTTCCATTTACATGACTTTCTGTACCTATTCTGCAACAAGCAATTCTTACAATAGCTTATTCTTCTTTCGCTACATGCTAATTGAGATAAACATTGCATATTTCTTATAAGTAGAAGTGAAATAAGGGAATACTCTAAGCTAAAGTGATAGTCAAATATTTTAAAAGCTGGTTGCTGTATGATTGAAATTTGGTTCTCATTGTTTGGCCAGCAGCAAACCAGAAGAAACAGGAATGAAAAATTCCCATTTAAGTATTTAAAAATGAAACCAATAACAAGGAATATCTCAGAAATGGTTAACCCCCCTCCCCTCCCCACAAAAAAGTATTCTAATGAGATCTACATTTTTGTGTGTGGTAAGTTTTTGTCTCTCTCTTAGTGTTTACCGGATATGTAAAATTAAGCATAAAAAAAAAAAAAAAAAATGTAAATGGCCTGTTATTTATGGACGCTCTTTAACTACTATGGTTCTCAGCATCCCATTCTAAATTGAGTGTGAAAGACCACTTAATTTTGCTCAGAGGCCTCTCTATCAGGCTTGAGGCTCTTTTAAGTGCCGTAAATCAACGACATGGGACCAACAGCTGTACTTCCCTCCGAAGGAAGCCATGCTAAGAATTTTTACAGCCGAAAAAATCCACCGTCCCCACTAGGTTTGAACCCGTGCCCCTGGTAACCATTACACCAAGGAGGGCAACTAAAATTCAGCAAAATTCATCCAGAATAAAGAGGTCTTTACAGGCTATTCCCAAAAATATAAAGGTATACATTTTGTTTGTCTTGTAAATATCAGCTTTAGTATAGAGTATTTTATTCAAAGTCATTAGTAGCATTTTTAAAAACTTGTTCCATGTAAGAGTAATTTGGGGTGTGGAAATTTTTGTGTTGTATCCTTGGAAGATACTAAACTTTAAATACTAAGTTTGGTATTTAACAGACTTTTCGTTTACGAGTTATGCTGTACGCACACATGCATGCAGACACACAAATTCAGGGATCCTCAAAACATGCATTTTAATTAAATCTTGACATCAAATTTTCAGGTCGAATGTACATTCTCTACCTAATATGTATGTACATAGTACTGGTAGAGAAAGTGAAAAGTGTAAAAAAAAAAAAATAACAATCGGTTTTTAAAAATATTTCAACTCAGGATTAATTCATATTTATTTCTGTTTAAAAAATGGATGCCTAATTAAATCCCTCCCTCCCATTAATATTTTTGCGGCTGCACCACTGGAAATGTGGCCATGTGTACAAGCTGTGAGGTCATTTGCAACCATCTTGTAAACTGTTAATTTTGCAAACCAATATTTATTAATTTTATTTTTTGTTATCTATGTACACTATCAAGGGTTTATTTCCTTATCAGTTATAATACATATATAAAGAAATAGAGCTTGTGTTATTTTACAAATGATAGCTGGAAATATTTTAATTTTTGTTAATATAATTGAATCCCTTTAAAAGAATGCAGGAAATCTGAAAAGCTTGTTACATGAGAACAAAAGAAGAGACACCTCTAAAAAGTGTTGTTTTCATTTAGATAATAAACTTAATACTGAACTTTTCAAATATGTTCTAATCCTGCAACAGTATCCAGAGTGTTTTCATATATTATGTTACAGTTAGAATTGCTGGATGTGATTGCTTTTTACAGTTAATAAAGAATATGCCTTTAAAAAAAAACAAAGCAGAAAGGTTCATAAGAATCTTTAAATTATATTGAGTTTAAACAGCATACAACATCACTGGAAGTCAGCATATTATGATCCTAACTCCTCAATATAGGTATTATAGTGTGATTCATTTTTATTGGATGTTAGCATTTATTGTGCAGCAATTGAAAATATTGATACTGCTCAGTAAAAACCTGACTGAAGTACTAAAGATGTTATAATTAATATTATAATTAATATTAAGAAATGTACTGAGTACATCTCTGCTAATTGCAACAAAAGAAGATAAAGAACCAATCAACTGATGTAGAATCTTGTTTACTAGAGTTTTAGTCTCTGCCCCTTTCCTTCTCTCCTTCTCAAGAATAAAAATGCCTGCATATTTAAGAATTACTATTTACATGCAACTTGAGATCTTGACACAAAAACACATAAATTTCTTTTATTGCAGCTGTGTGCAAAATGACTTGCGAACATTTTTGGTGATTATAGTTCAGGTGCATCTTGTGTGCATAGGCTGTTAAGGCAAAGCCTTCCCTGAAAAGATTGAGAAAAATATTTCACCACTATTCTTGTTTATAACATATTTCTGAAAACCATATCTTTTCTATAACAGTGAAAAAATTCTTAATTTTTATTTATTTATTTATTTATTTATTTTTTTTTGTTTAATTTATTTTAAGTCACTTGAACTCACTGGTCAAATCACAAATCCATAAGAATACAATCATTATAACACAATTACATTGCAAATGTACATTAATCAGACATATTTTGTCATATGTATTAATTTGCTTAATGCGTTTATGTATTTATTATTAAGTACATTATGTATTTATGTACATAGTGTATTGAGAAGGTATTGTATTTAATTCCGAGATTTCACCGGAAATATATCCTGCCTGAATACAAAAAAAGTATTTTTGGAAAAAGGTGTGTGTGTGTGTGCATACATGCATGCGTGTGTATGTGCACAGAATAGCTCAAAAACGAAAAGACTGTTAAATACTAAACTTGGCTTTTAAGTTTGGTACCTTCCAAGGATAGGGCACAAAGATTTTCAAGAAAATCCCCCAATCCCAAACTACCCTTTATATGAAAAAAATTTCAACAATTTATATTTTCTCAAAAATGGCTAACGATTTTGATTAAAATCTCTTATACTTAAGATGCCAAATAAAATGTATATTTCAAATTTTCTGCGAATAGCCTCTAAAGACCTCTTAATTCTGGATGATTTTTATTGAATTTTGCATAAATGATAAACCGTAAGAGATAAACAAAAACTTACTACACAAAAAATGTAGATCACGATAAAACACACAGTTTATACTATATACTTTTTTTTCATGGAATTGATCGTTTTTTAGATATTCCTTGTTATTGGTTTCAGTTTTAAAATAACTTATACTTTTCTCATACAGGAATTTGTCAACTCCTGTGCATATAAACAAAGGAACTCAGTCACATAGCAACCAGCTTTTGACTATCACTTTAACCTATGGTACTCCCTTATTTCGCTTCTACTTCCAAAGAAACATGTAATAAAACTATAACTGGTAGTTTTGTCTCAATTTGCATGAAGTAAATAGAAGCATAAACTTTTTAACAATAATTTGTTGCGGAGATGTAGAGAAAGTCATGTGAATGGAACACATCAGATTTTTTTTCTTGAAACACTGGATTGCTAATGGTGTCAAATATGTTGTCCGGCACTTCACAATCTTGTCTTGCCTTCATATGATGGCAAGCTAGAATCATATGAGGAATAGTGAGTGAGGAATCACAGAAGTTACAAAGTGGAGGAGGATCATGAGAAATAAGGTAGGAATGGGTAATGGCTGTGTGTCCAATGCGTAATCGTGTGAGAGCAACTTGGTCCTTGTGAGGAATAGAAATCACTGGGTATTTAGGAGAACGAAGAGAGTAGATGTCATGAAGTTTTCATGTAAATGAGCTGTCCTATTGCTGCTTCCATATCTGCATGACCTTCTTGTAGATATAGTTGAGGAAGTCACAGTGTGGTATTCTACAATTCTTTGGAGTATCTTTGGCTGCAGTATCAGCTGGATGCCGACATAAGACAGAGTCCAATAAAGTTTGATATGTTTACCGGATTGAGTTGCTGTATTGTATAATATTAGTAGTTTTGCGACCAATGGGTGAGGTGAAGCATTTTGGTGATGAAATGCTAATAAGGCATTCATGGAGTCTGATTACGACAAAAGAGTTATGCTGTATGTTGTCTAGAATGTATTCCAGAGCAAAGCTGATTGCATGAGCTCACATGTATAGATGCTGTGGTAATTAGGTAGACCGTGTAGCATCGTGTGGTCAGGGAACACTACTACGCAACCACAGTTGTTATCTAGTTTGGAGCCATTAGTATAAATCAGAATTGAAGTTAAACTTGCTGTGTGTAGATCTTGGAACATTCTCCACAGAATATAGCTTTCACTAGAGCATTTGCTTTATCCAGACATAGAGGTATCTACTGAAGGAGGTGCAAACTTCCATGGATATATTGGTAGGTGGCAGCAAGGAATTAGTTAAGGCAGTGTGATGTTTAATTCTTGAAGATATTGAGAGAGGCGATTGGCAAAGCTGTTCGATTGAAACCGATTCTTGTTAGAGCTTAGTCTAGTAATTATCAGGAAAAAAGGTGGGAATGAGTTGCACCTGTACCTTGTCTAGTCTTTACACGAGCAGCAAAAAATATACTTAACATGTTCCTTCTGATGGTTAATGGAGGCTCATTAGCTTCTATACAGAGACTATCTATAGGGCTGGTACAAAAGGTTCCTAAGGTTATTCATAGTGCAGGTACTGTACAGTGTTCTATCATTTTAAAATTAGAAGGTTTAACGTCTTAGTAGAAATACATCCATAGTAAAGTTTGGAGTGGAAAGAAGTTTTATACGAGCATATTAAAACGCTAAGATCAACTCTTCAATTTTGTGCAACTAATGTTTTCAATATATTAAGACGATGTATTCAGCTGGCCTTAAGAAATTTAAGATGGTGGATCCAGGTGAGTTTGCCATCAAAATGCAATCCAAGAATGCGAACTGTATTTGCAACTGGCAGATGATGAGCTCTCAATGGTAGTGTGGGTTCCTGAAGATGATTACGTTAGTTTTAGTGAAAACGATACACTTGCTTTTATGAGCTAAAAATTTTAAACCTGTATTATAACTCCAACATTGAAGCCATAGGCATTGTTGAATAAGCATCTGTGTGACTTTCATAGTCTTTCCCTTACAGAAGAACACCAGATCATCTGCGAATAAACATGCCTTGACAGGGGAGCTGATACAGGACATCTCACTGTTGATGGCCAGCAGGACCAATGTCACACTTAAACTGAGCCCTGAGGTATGCCATTGTCCGGCAAGATGCTCTTTGAAAAGTGTCCATTCTCTCTTGCAATAGATGGGGGAAGTTGTAGACAAAAGCAAGCATGGTACCACCTGTGTCTTGATCTTTAAGGGTTTTACTATGTAGTCATGCCAAACCGTATCATAGGCTCATTCAATATCCAGACAAACAGGGATCAAATGTTGTCTTTCAGAGACGGCTTTATTAATTTGGGTTTCAAGCACTACTATCAAGTGTGGATCAACTTGGCAGAAGCTATTTTGTGCATCGCTAAAAAAGTTGGTTATTTTAAGAAACTATTGCATTCGTTTCGTTATTATTTTATTTTCTCTATAACTTTGCACATAGTGCACGTTAGGGATATAGGATCAAAGTTTGTCCAGCAAAGAGTGGTCCATATTTGGTTTGGGTATTGGAATTACTATTGTAAGCCACTGTTCTGGGAAACATTTAAAAGACTAGATGTATTTGAAGACATGTAGCATATAGACAATTCCAGTGGATAGATGTTTGAGTAGCTCGTATGGAATATTGTCAGGGCTGGACTCTTACTGTTTGTTATATTGATGCAAAGCTTCTTCAGCTTGCATTAAAGTTAATAGTTCAATGTAAATGTTGTCCGTGTCCAAGAATATCTCGGAGATAATTAAATCCCTAGAGTTTCATTTGACTTCAAGATGTTCTGACTGATATGTAGAATCATATGAAATGTTCAAGAATGTGGTAGCTGGTGTGTCAGCTATGAGTTTAGGGTCTGTGATGAGAGAAGAGGATCTGGAGGTTTGGAGATGTGTTGTGGTAGTATGTCGATTACCACAAATAGTGCAGAGTATATGCCACAACAATGTCTGTGGAGTCTGTCTGTTTAGGGAAGATAGAAACGTCAATCAAGGCATTCAATTACTATTTTTAACATCTCTGTGAGCCGCAGTTCGGAGTCTTTGAAATTATAGTTTATTTTCTAAACCCAATGTCCCTTATATGTGTAATAGTCTCTTAATTTGATAGCATTTCGGCATTTATTATTCCACCATAGGACAGGTCTGGAGATGTGGGAGTTTCCATTAATAAGTATGCATAGCACAGCAGTTTCAGTGATAGTTGAAGAAAATAAATCTACAACATTATTTATATTCATTTCTGGAAAGCACTCAGGTTGTGATATGTTTTCGAGTGGTAAGGAACTGGATGCGAAAATCAACCCAGTTTACCATATGGAAGTTCAATGATGGTTGACGAGAATGGTATAGAGGTGTGTAATTTACATTAATAATAATGGGGAAATGATAACTCCCCATAGGTGAGTTGTATACAAACCAGTGAAACAATGGGGCAGTTGACGGTGAGCATAACGTGAGGCCCATGCTACTATATGTGTTGTGAGCTATGTTGAAATGAGTAGGTTCTGTAGAATTCAATACAACTAAGTCATTGGAGTGGATTAAAGACTTGATTATTTTCCCCCGTTGGTTAGTATTACTACAACCCCGCAATATATTATGGCTATTGAAAATACAAAGGGGCGTGGTAGATGACGAAGTAAATCAGAGAGTACCGAAGCATCAATTTCAGTGTTGTTGAGTTGGTACAGGTTACAGATACACATTCAGCACAAAAATTTGTTTCTTGCAGGCAGATGACTTCTGGGTTTTTATTACGAATTAATAACTGTAAATATTCAAACTGAGCTTGAAATCTGTGTAAATTCCATTGCAATATAGCAGCCATTTTGTTAATCGGCTAGAGTTGTAAATAATGACTCACAGTAACATTTTCTGCATTTCTGAACAGAAGCCAACAATTTCTTTTGCAGTCCTGGAATTGCTGAGATATGGATGCAACTTATGTGAAGTGTCAGCAAGTGTCATTTGTGCATCCCAGGCATCCTCTGTTAGGTCACTAAATCCTAAAGAGGTCAGACACTAGAGAGTTGTTCAAAATTAAGTGCGAAGTCAGTGGGATTACTTTTCAATATTGGTTTAATTGGAAGAAGTAATTCAGTTAAGTTTGGAGAGTTGCTTGTATTGCAGAGTCATCATATGGCGAATCATATTTTAATTTTTTTTTTTTTTTTTGTGGAGTGTCCCCTTCGTTGAGGTTGGTAACACCGACATCGGTGGTATTGCTGGCTGTTGAGGCAGGTCATTTAACCCCTTGTTCCGTGGTTGTATTGCCATGTTCATGATTGTGTTTAGAGTGTTATCATTGTTTGAAGCTTCTGGGTGAAGAGGTGGCGGCAGATCAGTGTCAGTTGATCTGTTTGCTTCTTTAGGGCTCAAGTTGATATTAGAAAGAGAAGGAAAATCTTCAGATGTAGAAAAATTATCTGTTTATGCTGCAGGGGGATTATTGCATTGGTGGGCTAAGTGTCCCTTCATCTTGCAGATAAAGCAAGTAGAGTTATCTGTTGAGGTATAAATCCAGTGGCTAGTGTCCTCATACTTAACCTCGAAATCTTCAGGGAGCTTTTCTAAGTCAGTAGAAGAAACATAAAGTTGCCACCTAAAACTCGGAATATGAGTGCAGCAAGTCTAGCTCAAATGTGAGTGATGGAAGACATGGGGTATATGCCCATTGCTCTCAGGTGGTTTTCCAATACATTATTTGGGATCACTGGGCAAACATTAGATAGAATTACCCTTTTGTGTTGCTCCAGAGATATATCATTAATGGAAATCTTTGGGTATTTACTGTTAAGATTTTGAGGTATTGTTTTACTTGTCAAGTAAATGCAGACCCTATTATTGGATATGCACGAGATGAACCTAATATTTGTAGGGTCAGTTAGTTTCCGATTGCAAATGTGTAACCTTTTAAGTGGTATACCTGTATGAGCTTCCTTGGTAGGTCCCACACTGGGCAACCATAGAATAGCTGGTTATTAGGTTAACTGTAGGTTTAGGAGATATTGTGGAATCTTGTGGATTGCTTGTCCATGTTTCCATACACACAGACATAAATACACACACTTTAGCTACACTTTTACTCGTGTTTAAGTGTTTAAATAAGAGGAATATCAATATTTTTGAGGAGCTTGTTATTACACAGATTTAATTATATTGTGTTCAATTAGATATGATATAGTAAACACCTATTTTTTAAACATCCTGTTTCTGAAATACTCTAGCAAGTTTGCCTTACCAGAGTGTCTCCGTTATTCAGAAATTGTGCCAAAAGACTGGTGTACTAAAGTTTACTGACATGGTGTAAACCATATGTTTTTATATTGTGAAGTGAAGAGATTTACACTCTACAGAATATTATATCAAAATGTCTTAATTTGTCAAAGAACATTTTTAACTTCTTAATAGTTCTCTCATGTTGGGTAGCTCTCACAAAGTTTTATCTTTGTTTACTTCTCCTCTTCTACACGGCTGATGAATAACTGTCAAACCAACAACATTACATGTTTTATATATGGTCTAGCAGGAATGCACACAGCACAAAAGCAACTGTCGAGAATTTGGAAGTAACATTAATTCAAGCATTATATTACCAAAGAACCATAGCATCTTTAACTATATATTTTTTAAAGTATGACAGAATTGTTGTACTTGTGATTTATAAAAAAAATTGCAAATTCAAAGTGATCTCCATTGCCACTGTTAAAAGTAACAGTATGGGCTTTTTAGAATCTATATTAGATACAAACCAAATGAATGATACAGCAGAGAAAGAAAAATATTTGAACCCAAGGATGGAGTTGCAGATATATGTGATTCTCAAAGAGACTTTTAGTGCAACTTGCATTACTTTCTTTATTTATAGTTATGCATAATAATAATAATAATAATAATAATAATAATAATAATAATAATAATTTGAGATACAAAAGAATATTACATGAGATCTTAACCGAAAGAGATTGTGTTCTTGTTCAATTAATAGTTTGATTAAACAAACAAAACATCCATCATTGCGAGCAGTTGTACTTCAAAATATAACAAGTTACTTACTCTCTGTGTGTTGCTTCATATACTCAAGTTTAATGGACATACTGATTCTCACTGTGTGAGCATTCAGTATCTTGCTCCAAAACAGTGCAGCATTTAATTACATAATGATTAATACTTAAATCAGCATGTCTTTCTTCCTTTCTTTGCTTTTCTTTGTTTTTGTTTTATTTCTTTGTATTGTGTTTTGTTTTATAGTTTGCTGCATCACAGTTAAATGCATACTTCTGAATTTAAAGGGAGTGAAAAAAGATCAGTAAAAACAGGTTAACAATTGGTAGGGGCTTAGTGAGAGTGTAAACGGTGTTAAGCTACCCACAATAAACAAGCGTTGTACTTAAGGCACATGTGAATTTGAGCATTCTATGATTCACAGCTAATATAAAATTTGCTCCTTAAAATTACAAACTTGGCCATTGGAAAAGAAATCTACCAGAGCATTTCATAATGCTACTAGGTCACTGGCCAACTGAAATAATATATATTTGCTATATTTCTAGATGGCAGAAATTGAACTCTGGGCTAATTACTATTATATACTTTCTTCAATTTTTTTGAAGATGAACTTATGCCAGTTATATGCCATTAGGATCATTTTGAATTGAAGTGAGTTTTCTGTGGTTACACATTTTTCAAAGCAGAACCATTGTAATTAGTAAAATGGTACTCATAAATTAGTAAAATAAAATACGTTGTTAGTATGTATATAATGTGCAACTGCCAAAGTAATGTCACATCATCAGTAATTGTAATGACAGGACCTTGGTTAGAATAAAATAATATGATGATTCATTTCATCAAACCAACAATTTTTAACATTACTTGGACTAAATCACAACATTTGGTATATAATAAAATGAGTTAAAAAATGATTCAATTCAATAATCTTCCTCCAGAAACTGCAAAAATATTAATCCTAACATTCCATAAATTATTATTCATCTTTCTTCTCTAAGGCTACACTATATGTGAATGGCAATGAAGAAGAAAAAAAAAAAAAACTAATTCTTATGCTGCAGGATGCAGAAATTTATCGAACATCAGTGTTAAAGATAAGTAATATCTCTTATAGAATTCATTTTATAGAATAGTTGCTAGCTTCCTCCAGTAGCTTATGCCTCCCATTTGTGAAGGCTGCAGCTGTAACATCATATTGAAACCCAGATTAATTAAAAAATATAATAGACACTTTTATTTTCATTCATCTGTATCACCAAGCTCAAAAATCACAAAGCTGTTGGTAGGAAGCTAAATCTTACCATTGTTGTTTGAGGAGCTCATCTGCAAAATCTATAAAATTAGAAACTGCTATAGATAAGTTCATTTTTGCTATTAATTTGCGCTTGAAAACACGTGATATAGACTTGATTTTAAATATATAGGCTATAATATGATCATGAAAACCAATGGTTGTCTATCTTTGTAACTGCATTATGTGTTTATTTTCCATTGTTCTTATGCTCGATTTTATTCAACAGTGACAGCTTGTTTTGTAGAATAGATTATAGTATTTGTGTCTCATATTTGCATGAGATAAGTTATACACAGTGTCTTGTGGGTGAATCAGTATTTTTGCTATACTGTAAGACAGAGGCAGGGGCAAGAATGTTTGGGTGAATTGCCTGGCTACAAAGTGACGCCCTTCGGTTGTGTTGGTCCTACCACCCTGGTTGCATCAGTTCTGTTATGTTGTATCTGTCACATAGCAAAGCCCCACTCAAGTAGTTTAGCAGACTTTAATGGAGGAGGCTGGATCTCAGCAAAATGTTACAGCACTATTTGATTATGTTAAACAAATAATTTTCTCACAATTGTCTGCATGCTTAATGACTATTTTTAAAATGTTAAGTTTGGCACATAAAAATGCATAAAATGTCTTCCCATCAAAAACAATAACATATGCTGTATTTTAACCCTTCAGTGCACTGATCTTTATGTTTCCGAAAAAGTTTTCATATTTAATGTCCTTCCATACGACTACAGAAATGTTCTTATAAATAATTCTTTTTCTGTCACTTTTCATGCAATATACAGCTTTTCTTCCAACATACAAGAAAATGCATAATGGAAAAAAAAATTTAAAAACTTATAAACAAGAGCCAAAAAAATGTTCAGTTGTATTAAATATAAACAAATGCAAAATCTGTTATGGCTAAACATTTTTGGACCAAGGTACACCAAATCAGTTCCTTGGTCCAGCTGTTTTCAGTTAGCCATAAATTTTCTACTGGTAAAAAAGTATCTTCCTTTGGAAATATCAAGATATAATGATTAATTTGGAACTTCCATTCTCCCACC
The DNA here is from genome assembly GCA_030762935.1 of Hymenopus coronatus. Classification (NCBI taxonomy): domain Eukaryota; kingdom Metazoa; phylum Arthropoda; class Insecta; order Mantodea; family Hymenopodidae; genus Hymenopus; species Hymenopus coronatus. The sequence goes on from CM060885.1 coordinate 21,280,972, forward strand.
TTATCAAAAGTTTCATCCAGATAGACAGTTGGCAGAAGTTTTCTAGTTCTCATTTTGGAATTCCTGCTTACAAATGTTAGCATAACACTTGAAATTTTACAAATATTAATAGTCTAAATAGGGTAATTATTTTGTTGTAAACTCCCAATACAGTTAGGCATAAATTTATGCTTTGGAACCCAACTTTTCATGTATACATTTCATGAAACTAACTAAACAAGTAAATAAGCTCTATATAGGTTGGCTCATTTACACAAGAGATTTCTTAGCAGTGCTGCTAGTTATGGTTACAGAACAAACAAAGGTATAGTCAGTACATTGAAGGGTTAGAGGAAAGCAATTTACAGATTAAATTAATCATTTATTTTCATTTTGAACTTAATTTTAATTTTTTTGCATTGGTAAGTCTTCAAGTTAGAAAATTGAATTCTGTTTATCAATTTTCAAACTGCAGAGTTATATTCTGCTTTTTATAAGTATACTAATAGGAATTGGAGTATTAATGGTTATTAAAGTGTGCTTTTATATGCTGACTGCACATTCACATTTAAGGAAATTTGTGCAGCACATTTGTTACATTTTAAAACAAAAATACAATTTTAGCAATATTCTTACATTAATATTATGAAGTTTTCTAGTCTCCTCTATTTTTGTGGGGAGTTTGTTTTCAGGGTTGTACAGAATATTGGATGATGTTTTTAAACTCTTTGACAGAATTACAATGTACAGTTTTAATTCTCAATGTCGCCCAACATTCTGTAGAGCCGCTATAATGTATAAACTTATGTAATTCTTGTTATTTTTTTTATTTATTTTTTTATGATCTGACACCTCTTATTTCATAAATTAAAATTGATGGTAACATCGTCAGGTAATTCTGGCTTATGTTTTCAAATGGTTTAAAATTTTCAGAAATTTCAAGTTTTCATTGCTGGTACACTTCTTAAGCACTTTTTTATTACAGAGAATTGAAGGAAGAAAGAAAGAATCTGTGCAACAGCAATGATTAGTGAAATATGGAATGATTCAAAATGACACCAATAATGCTAGTTTGTTATGTAGGACAGCAAAATTACCATTAGAACTTAGAACAACTCTTTGGTGGAGGTGGAATGTATTCTGCCATTTTGAAAAGGAAACTCCACCAACCCAACAAGACATGAGCATAAAGTTACAAAAGGAATTCAACATTTTAAAACTTTACCTTCATTATAGTACTAAATTGGAAGCAGAGACTGACATAGATGGTCAAAAATATAACTGTGGGCTCAGAATTTCAGTTTCTGTGTGAATTGATGAATTCCTATGATATTGTAGGAATCGCACACTGCTAAATATTCTGAAGATGTAAGACTTGATCACTTTGGTGGGCAGAGAACAAATGATCCATTTTGGATGTGAACCAAGGGGAATGGTGGGGAAGTAATTGGGCACAATTAGGTTGTGAAAACTCAACTATAGTCTCATTCTTAGGAAATTGGATATTGAGCTGATGGATAACGAATTAATGAGTTTTATATTAAAATCCCCAAAAGCAGTCTCAACAAACTGTGATGCTCTACAGCACCAAAAACTAGCATTTCTGAATATGTGCCCCTGCACAACATATTGGTGTTATTTTGAATTAATTCCAAGATACTGAAATCTTGAAAAATTTAAGATTATAAGTCACTCCTTTTAATTTATTTTTTAATGTAAGGCTTATTAGCCTTCCTTTTAATTTTAATGTAACAAAAATTACTGCCACAAATTGGAAAATATTAAAAGAAGTTCTAAATTTAAAACTTGTGCACAATATTCAAATCTAGGATCACAAATGATGCTCGTGAAGATGAGATGGAGGAGAACATGGGACAGGTGAACACAATGATCGGCAATCTGCGCAACATGGCAATCGATATGGGCTCTGAGCTGGAGAACCAGAATAGACAGATCGACAGAATCAATCGCAAGGTATACAACCTGTCTCCCAGCCTTATACATTTCTCCTTCACTGTCCACCTGCAGTTCCATCATATACAGCAAGAATTTATCGGAACTTTTCTTAATTTGCATTCATACCCGAGTTATATTAGCAATATTCCTAATAATTATTTTATCTTTAGTAACAGTTTTCATTCTCTCTGCATTGCATATAAAATATAATCTTGTAAAAAGTAAAGCTCATAAAGCCTCAGTAGATTAAAATCATATGTAATAAATAATCAGTGATTAATATACAATGCTAAACTCAGTGTTTCCTCTTTTCATTTTCATAAGTATCCATTTGGGTGAATAAAATTACATCTTGCCATATAATAGTACCGTGCAGTTTCTGTTTTTCATGTTTAAATAAATATTTTTAAATGAGATAGTGCTGTAAAATTATACACGCAATGCTAATGTCTAAAAGATTCTTCTAATAAAATATTTATTTGCATTTCATACCTATAAATAATTATTAGCAGTTCTTTGCAGCAATAGCTGCAGCTGAATATAATAGTTTCATTTGTTAATTTATTCTGCATATTGAATAATAAAAAGCAATTAAATTCTATATGAAAAATGCATTAATTTCTAAGTGTTACAGTTGAATCTGTGACAAAGTTTAGTACAATGTTATACACAGTTTTCAGTAAATACATAATCTAAAATACATCCAGGCATCTGCACCTTAAACCTGAAAGATTAGGTCTATCCTTATTTCTTATGAAGAAGAAATAATTGTGTTGCTTTACATTATCTTTCTGAATAGCCATTTGAGCTAATGAATTCATAAAAATCTTAATTTGTCTTCTTGCGAAACTCCCAAGCTTATTTAAATTTGCTATATTTAACTTGCGTTTCACAGGTGGAAAAAAAAATAATCAGATAATACAAGACAGGTGGACGTTCTTTCCAAAGAAATAGGTGATAACAAATGAGAACCCAGCATATATTATTATTCCTCTATGAAATAGATTTGAATTACTGTATGAAGTATAAGGCATCTTCATCAATTTAAATTTCAGATTATTTTTTGTAATTAGCTCATTCTTGAGAGCAAACATTTTCTGCTTATAACACATAGCTAATGATTTTAAAATATTTTGTAATCCTTTGAATAACTTAAAATCATCCATACAGAGAATAGTTAAAAAAATTTGGACAAATGTTAAAAACTTTGTCAACCATTGACAAGTAAGTGAAGCAAAAGTCTTTTTCATGGTTGATGAAGTTTCTAACGTTCATCTATCTTGCTCCACTGTTTTAAATACTTCTTTAGGCATCTATTCATCTGAATGTTCAAGTGCATCATGTTGCAAATATTTTATGACTGAAAATGCATTTTGTTTATTCTTGTGAAGTCTTCTGCAGGGTCAGATTTTAAATTTCTGAAAATAATGTAATATGTAACACAAATGCAATGTATTCAGAATAAGTCACTTAATACTACCATCTTAAATACTCGTATTTTCATATTATATGCCACCTAATGTTTAAAATATAATTGCAGCCTGTATATACTTAATATTATTCAGAGAAAGAAAAACATATTGAGTACAGAATAAAAGTTTATAATAGAACAATAGCCATAAACATAGCTGAAAATAATATTGGTAATCATTGCATGTTTCTAGTGCGAAAAATTGAGTAAAATTATTGCTGAAATTGCATCTCGTAAAGGTAAGTGAACGAGCCCAGTAATTAAAACATATTCTCAGTACCCCCTCCACTGCTCTGCCAGAATCAAAGTGACAGTACTTTATGCCTGTTGCTCTCTTATGTAATATTGCTGCTCATTTTATTTTTGTTGATGTGATGGATACTGTCTAAGGACAAACCAACAAGACATGCTCCATATTACAGTAGTTTGCATATTTATTACTTGTGAAATGATTCATAATGTGCAACAATCCATACATGAATAAAGTGGAAGCTTGTGTTCCACCAAATGATCACAATTTCGAACATCTATGAGCCTGGCTCATAGCTTGTAAGAAGTTAAGGTAGCATAATTATATGAATATGAAAATTAAAGAAGAATGTGTATCCTAAACTAAAGAAAAGCAATGGGAAAATAGACATAAAACATGACTAAATTACTTCATCACCTAGAAAATCCTCCATTTCTAGATTATAAAAGACCATGATGGCCTTAACAAACATCTTCTCAGAATTGGCATAGCAAAATGTCTTCTATGCTCTTACTGTGAACTTAAAGAATATGAAGAGAAAACAGCTTCACTGCCGAGTTTTTGACCAACATACTGGAGCACAAGAGAGTTCTATTGCCAATAGTATATTAGACACCAAGCAACCAACATTTCAGGAGAATAGTTAAAATGAATAAGAGTAGTGAAAATGTAGTGAAAATTTTTATCTGGGCTGATTTCATGTTGCTGAATTACAAGAAGATAATTAAATTAAATTATTGTGCTGTCAATTGCCAGGATCATGTCAGTGCTGCTGGGATGCTGGAATTTCATCTGCAGGAGTTCTTTAAATGCTAGTAATTCTACTGACATGGGGCTCTTGCTTTTAAGCACACTTAAAAATCCATCAGTCTGGGCCAGGTTTGAACCTGCAACCTCGAGTTTTGAAATGCAGCGCCTAACCAACCGAGCTACCCAGACCGACAAATAAAGATGATGGCATCACATCTGCATCCTTGGTCATAGCACTAATGCGGCATGTGTCTGCTCTCAGCATATTAATGATAATTCAGAATGAAAGGGTGTGATGGTTTTTAGGTGCTGCTGTTCATATTTTGCAGCAATTAACCAAACATTTAGTACAAGATTTTAGACAATTGTATGAAATTATTGTTTCTGTAGAAGGTTTTACCCTTACTGAAAATAATATTTCATATTTGTAGAATATACTTATCTTTGGCAGGACACATCAACATTTTTCTGATTTGTAATAAATTATGTATAATATTTACCTTGTTTTGACACTACCTTGCTGTCATTATTTTCTTAGAACATCATAATAACACTACAAATTGAGGGGACTAACATTTTCAAAAGATGTTCTGAATTAAAATTACTATATCTGAATATATTATAAGCAATTAACTACAGTTTGCATTCAATAATAATAATAATAATAATAATAATAATAATAATAATTTTTTAAGGAAAGAATTGTCAAAAACTTCATAATATCAAATAACATCATCCAGTGAAGTTGTTAAATTTCAACATAGAAAAAAGTAAGGAAAGCTAGTTTTCTCATTCCAATGTGGAGTTTCTGTATTATCACCAGTATGTTAAATTTCTACAGTAACAATGGAGAACACCAGTTGTGAATAATATTTCTCTATTTCATAATTTCTCCATAATTAAATATCGTTACAACTATATGTCACTTTTAAACCACACATGAAACCTCAAATTTTGAAAGACCATCACTATGAGCACATTGAAATTTGACAGAAATTCTCTATTTTTATTCCTTTAAAATTTGAGCCATCATAAGCTGGCTGATTAAGCTACCACAAATCATGCTATAGCATATTAATGCTTGCTCCACTAAATGGTACACTACATGTTTATAGGCAGGTTTTCTAGAACTGCCATTTCCAGATAATTTCATAAAAATCTTGACAATCATAACCATAAACTTTTAGAATTACACTTTTGTAACATTTAAATTCAGAGCATGTTATGTTATTTATAGTTTACCACTTATAGCATAATTAAAATGTTTTATTTAATAATAATTATCCTGTCCAATAATTAAGTTCATTCATATTCCACATACAACAAATGACAACTAGAATCTTAATGTCCTGGTAATAGGATATGAGGTTAATATTTACTTTTGGCCTGGAAAGATTTGTTGAATAATTGTATATATAAGTATAAGATAAATATAAAATAACCTTGAAAATGTAACATTTATATAATGTACATTTATTATTCAGTATAGAACATTCAATTCAAAACATTATAAATTGGCATTATAAATTGGCTTTGAAAGTAAGCGCTTTCTGCCATAAGCCCTCATGGCAACAGTTTATTCAATAGAACAACTCCAACTGTAAGTAACATTCTAACTACTATATCACAGCCTTAAGAAGGACCAAACCTAGTTGCCTTAAATTGAAAGCTTGCAAATATGCAAAGAAGCTTGTGACAGTGAGTCAGAATTATGAGTTGAAAATGGGAGCAAGTGTTCCCAAAACCGGTCCCAGTAGGTAAAAATAAGTGATGTTTGCGTTACAAAAACAGACTCAAATTTCTTTTGTTTTTAATCTAATTGACTTGTTTTAATGTGAATTACACAAAAGTAACAATTGAGTATTACCCAATTAAATAAAAATCCCATTGGCATGTTTCTAATAATTATACTAGAGAATAGCTGGCAAGCAGGGTGAACCTTGATGTGCTGTTGTACATGAAGATCTTTCATGGTGTCTAGGCTTGAAATGGCAGTATTGAAAATCATTCGACTGACAACTTTTGCTGCTGGTGTTCTTTCTCCCTTACTGCATTCCATTTGTGGTGGCCATCACCAGGCAGATAGGGGAGCAAAATTCACATGACCAACACAACCTTTTCTGGGTTGCATCTTTGGCCAGTCTCTTCATGAACACTCTCTGGCTGTACATTTGTGGTACACAAACTTCAGTACACTCAAGGCATACATCAAAACACCAAGAGACTTGAACTCTTTTATCATGTTGAAGCCCAGGCGTTTCTTTAGTTGAATGGCCAAAAACCAGGGTTTTTATGCGTACTTTGAGTTATTATGTACAGTACATCAATCAAATCTGCCAAAAAATATTGGTACAATCTAAAATTATGGTATTCAAGGATTTCTCAACAAGTAAGAAAATAGCCATACCCTCCATATTATTATTTTATTTTAAATTTACAACAGTATCAAATATGAGTTTGAAAAAATCTGCATAAAGCAGCTTATGCTCCATTTATTGTAAATTCGAAAAACCCTCCCTCAGAATTGGAATTTTCCAGAGCTTCATTTGTATCTTGAATTTCTGTTTCAGTTCGCAGAAATCGAGGAAAATGCAGCATTTTAACATTTAAGAACATGAAACGTAACAAACAGGAAGGAAAATGGTGCGACTACCAGAGAGCAGTCAATATTACTAACTCTCCTAAATTTCCTAATAGTTGATTAAAGCGAGTATAGATGGTAGTACAAATCAGACAACTAAATAACTGATGCATGTTCTTTCCTGCATAGCCCAAGACCGAGTTAAGGTCATGGAATTGCATTAAAAGTGTTAGAAATACCTGCCTGACCAGTACTTGGGCATGGGCCACATGAACATTTTGCACAGTTCGAGCTATGCTCGGGCTTGGCCTTCGATGTGTTGTTCTATATTGGCAATACTTCAGAGCTTTCAAAACTTACTATATCATATAAATAAATTTGAAAAAGATGTATTATTATCAGACTCTAAAGCAGCTATTATATCCATAATATATGATGTAACACCTAATAACCTAAATATTGCAGAATGCTGCAAAATCATAAAACAACTAATGAACAGCACATTGTGGAATACAGGGTAATGAAACAGCTAACCTTCTAGCCAAGAAAGGTAGTAAAATTACATCAAATTCATCTGATCCTAGTCGCCCTCTGTGGTGTAATGGTTACCATGCTAACTTCATATACCCAAGGTCGCAGGTTCAAACCCGGCGGAGAATTATGGATTTTTTCGGGCATAAAAATCCTTAGCATGGCTTCCTTCGGAAGGGAAGTAAAGCCGTTGGTCCCATGTCGTAGATTTACGGCACATAAAAGAACTTAAAGCTTGATAGAGAGGCCTCTGAGCAAAATTAATCGGCCTTTCACGCCCAATATAGAATGGGACGCTGAGAACCACAGCAGTTAAAGAGCGTCCATAAATAACACGCCATTTACATTTTTTTCATCTGATCCAATAAGTTATCACTCTATCAAAGAATAATTATATCAACGTATAATAAAAAAATGAAAGAAGATAATGTATTACAAACAAAAGGAAAACAATGAGAAAATTTATGCAATAACATGACCAGAATCACTACATTACCACGAAAATCCTCTTTAGCAACTTTCAAACCCCTAAACGATCTCAATAAACATTTATTCAGTATTGGTATGGTGAGATTTCCTCTGTGTCCTTTCTGTACACTTAAAGAAGATATGGATGAAAACCATCTACTCTGCTGCCCAACCTTTAGTCAACATGATAATATAACATCAAGATACTGGAATGCAAGAGAGTGAATGGCTTCACTGCCAACTGCTCAACATTAGATACCAACCAACCAACCATATTGGCAAGCTAGAGGCCTAAGCTTTTCCATAAATGTATAGGATTTCTTGAAAAAGTATAAAAATCTTTTTTGGTAAAAGTACATCCTTTAATCTGTAGGTAATACCTGATAATGAATAAACAAAATGGATGAAATTATGCTTAAATAAGCAAGAGCTTCAAATTACCCAAATTCATGTTCTTAGGATAAGGGAAAACACCTCAAAAAACCTAATCAAGATTCAAACTCTGGAGCTCTTGAATGTTGGACAGACATACTCTCCCTACAACATGGGAGCAGGCTTAAAAATCTTGCTGGAATATGTAGGTAACCTTAAATTATAAAAATGCTGTAACTACACTATACAAGGGCATTAATACTCATTGCCATTTTAATTCCCTCTTATGCTGCAAAATTCCTAAACTTAGTAGGAATGATCTTTTGATTCTTATGCAGTTCAGCAATGATAGAAAAATCTTATTATGGCATGTCGCACCAATGGCCCAAGATTTGGTTCTATCTGTCATAATATTACTCATATGCCTTCACTGTAAGTAGCTTCATAATTTACATTACTTGTATTAATCATCAAGTTAGAAAAGAAGGAGGATGCCTGTGTGTGTGTGGTTGCATGCAGAAAGTTTTGTACATTTGGGATTTAGAATCTAGGAAAAATATTAAGCTACCGAAATAAAAAGCTTCAGTTACCCTTATTTTAAAACCCCTTGTACATAAATCATCAATTTAACCTGTTAACATAAAACTTTGTATATCTACACTATGGGATCCATTAAAATTATAACTACAACTTTAAATTAATCCTAGTGTATTTTCAACTAATTTATGTAGAAATCTACACCATATAACCTCTCTGGACAAAATATTATACAATTATGTCATAAATTCTGGAAGAAATTATCTCCTAACAACTTCCAAATGGTATGTTATCCATATTTTCACCATTGTTTATTTATTTGTACAAAGCAATCATACAAGAGAATATGGCTATTATCCCAGGGTGATATCTTGCCATATTCCTAGCCAAGGTTTCTTTTATATATAAATGCCTCATAATTCAACATTCATTCACAACTCTCTTTATTGACCATATCCATTTCTTTTTAACTTTGGCCAGGTACTTGTCTGTTATCTTTCTAAGCATATTAGTTAAGGCTACTTTTCTATTAGTTTCAATCATTTCCCATTAATACACTACTTTTTTCATAGCTGTGTACCTTTACAATCAAAGACAATGTGTTCCACATCTTCATTTCCACTAAATATTGGAAACTGATTCTGTGAGTGTCCATTTCCCATCACATTTAGTCTCCACACTCCTGCTCATAACAGAGCAATACTCTCTCTTTGTTCCTTTCTTGATTTATCTATGTACACTTCTCTTTCTCATGTATTTTTATTAATATATATTATTCTAATTATCTTTCTTCCTCTATATTAAGAAAAAAATTCTATGTCTGTATATCTTCAAACCTTCTCCTAGCTACTTTCCAGAAAACCTTTACATTATTTTTCCTCTTCAAATTTCTCCCATTCCATTAGTTCACTTGTATACTGTAGCTCCACCTATTTTTCTTTTAATTCCTTTCTTGAAATTCTAGGCATTGCCTCAACAAATTCTTTTCATCTAAATGTAATAGTTTATATCAATATTTGAGAGCTCTCTCCATAATTACACTCTTCTTTCCCACTCTTCCTATTTCAATTGGAGCAAATTTCTTTACTATGGCTTTGACAGGCTTAAAACTTCCCTACAAAACATCCTATGCACCACGTCTACCACTTCCCATCCTCTGTCTAGTCCCCATATTTCACTTCCATATAGCATATTTGTTTCAATACCATATTATATATTTTCTCCAGCTATTTAACATTTATATTTGGTGTTCTGCATTTATACCTTCTAATTGCTGTCAATGCTCTTTCCCCGTCGCCAAGGCCAACTTCTTCTATTTCTCTCATATGCCATCCTTATCAATTTTGACTGTTAAATATATTCATTCTCCAACCACTTTATATTCCTTAAATCTTTTCTTCCACTTTTCACTTTCTCAATTTTGTCCCTTTCTTAAACAATAATTTGAGTCTTCTCTTGATTTATTTTCAAATTCCATTTATTACAGTATTTAGCTATTAGCTGCAAGGACTGTTTTAAACCAATCGGACAGATCCTACCACTAAATCATCTGTGATAAATAACCCAGAGGTTAACACATTGTTTATCACATAAAACCAATTATTGTTCTCCCTATCTTAGTAAGTATATCATCGATAAATGTATTAAATATCAACTGATTTATCTTATACCCTTGCATTAACCACTTCTTTTGTTATACTATTTTGTTACCATTCCTGCTCGTACTCTCGTACAGAATGTATGTAACATGTATAGGGCTTTAAGTACATATATCATCATATTGACTTACTGCCTCACTCAAGAGTTTATAGCATAATAAATTAAGATCAATGCGGCCATATGCTTTCTCCAAATCATATATGCCATCATTTTATATAACAAAAATTTACCATTTGAGTACTTGCAACATTTTGGGTAATTTGCCATAGAACTCGGGAACAAATTTTAGGCTATTCACTACCCCATATTGTCTGTAACCCCTTATTTACAAATATTCATTGTTTGACCCTCATATAGAAGGTTGCTTACACTGCAGGATGTGTTTAAAAAAATTATAGGCTGTCATTCAATTTCTAAAGAAATTCCCTTACACCTCTTTTCATACCTTATACACAAACTTGCATCATTCAGATGATTTTGATAAACTATTTACTCTTTAAAACCTAGTAAAAATGATAGGAAATCTAAAGTTTTCAAAAAATAGCCCTTGCTTATTTTCAGCCTCCTTTATAGAAATTGGCATTATTTGAACAATCTGAAGAAAACTTCAGAAACTTAGTATCTGTAAAACTGTTATGTTTATTAACCATTATGAGTTACATTAATTTGAAAAGGTTATCCCAATTTTCACCATCTTAATACAAACTTAACTGTTCAGTAGTCTAGAAAGATCAGAAACTACAGCAGAAATCTTAGAAATGAGGTGATCTGTGCTTTTGTCATACATTTGAAGCCTAAATTTGTGCTTTGGTTACCATTTTTTTATTAAATAATATGCATAATAGAATCAATAAAATTATCATAAGGTATCATTTGAAAATAAATAATCATTTTTTATTATTATTAATTTCAGTTTTTTACTTCAGCTTCTATAAAATTTCATACCATAGAATTTATCAGTGTTTAAGAATATATTTATACATTTGATTATTCCTTACAATAATTTTCAAACAAAAACTGCACACTGCAATAGTGGTTAAGACAGGTAATCTTTGACACACAAAACTACCTCAAATACTTCCTCGTGGCTGCGCCGTGGCCGAGTGGTTAGACCACTCGCCTCTCACCTAGACAGCCTTAGTTCGATCCCAAGCAACCTCATGTGACAAAGCAGCACTGGGGCAGGTTTTCTCCGGGTACTCCGGTTTCCCCTGCCATCGCATTCCACTGGTGCTCCATCATTCATGTATCACCAGAGTCACCACCTGCCGTGCCATAAGTAGTTAAAGCGGGCGTTAAACACTACCAAAATAAATAAATAAATACTTCCTCTACCATTACTGACCTTGACAATCTTTTTCTTATGAAGTAAAAATATTTGCAAGCAGAAAATTTGTAGTATTTAAAAAAAATACTGTATTCACTTGAATATTAGAACTCGTTTATTTTTCTTTGCATTATTGAAGTGAAAAAGAATTAGGGAACTCCAGTGTGCAAAAATTTGAGTTACGGTTATATATAAACTCTGAAAAGGTATGTTTTTATGTAATATAATGTGTATAAATACTGACTTTATATATTACTCATTTATATATTCAATGCAGCAAAAATCACAGAATAGCATATTTAAATAACATATCAGTAGCATATATCAGTATTTTCATGAAGTGCAAATAACCATTTAACAATCTATAAGCTAAAATGAAAATTCCTTGGTGAAGTACAAGGGACTTTCAATAACTCCTTCGAAAAAGATAGAAAAACAAATTATTTTTGGTAGATTTTTTTTATTATTATTATTATTATTATAATTATTATGATTATAATTATTATTCAACATAATCTCCTTTTAGCTAGATACACTTTTCCTAGTGTTTCTGCAATTGTTTTAAGCCTTCCAAAAAGTGGGATTTCAGATAGTCCTCAAAATAGGCATCTGTATGGGAGATGACTTCTTTGTTAAACATGAATCATTTTCTGCCGAGTCACTTTTTCAAGTTTGGAAATAAAAAAAGTCTCTGGGGCCAAATCTGGTGAACATGGTGGATGTTATAGTAATTAAAATCTTAATTCTATAATTTTCACCATCAAAACTATGCAGGTGTGCACCCTTGCATTGTTTTGATTAAAGAGAATCTTTTTCTTCACCAGATGAGGGCATTTTTTCTTGATTTCTCTGTTTAACCATTGCAATAATGGTGCATAATATTCTCCATTTATCGTTCTTCCTTTCTGAGTAATCAATGTATGGTTCCACGTGCATCCCAAAAACTGAGGCCATCACCTTGTCTGCAGATATCACCTTTGCCTTCTTCGGAGCCTTTAAAAACCCACTGTTTTGACCGTACTTTTGTCTCCATGTTTCTTCTGCAGCTATGTATCGATGCAGAAACTTATCAGAATTGTGACGGAAAAGTGCCAAACCAGCTTCCAAATTAATGTTTACTCTCCCTTGAGAGCAAATGCAGCACCCATCTTGCTGAAACCTTTGTCATACCTAATTTTTTGTACAAAATTAAAAACACTGTACCTTGTGATATCCCTGGCCTCTGCTATTTTGCAAACTTCGATTTTTCAATATCTCAAAACCATATCCTGGATTTTGTCAGTCATTTCGGAGGAAGTCACTTCTACTGGATGTCTGGAACAATGTTCATCATTTGTAGATATACAGTCACGTTTAATTTCATGTATTCAAATTTAAATTGTTGCAAACACAGGAGCAGATGTGTCATGAACTTCAACTCTGCTTTTATCTCTTTTGGTGTTAAGCCTTTGAAATAGAAGTGATTAATCATTGCACAAAACTTGTTTTTCTCCAACTTTCTAAATATGCACAAGAATGTTGATTAAATTGCCTATGACAGCGAAACTACGTGATGGATATAGCTGAAACTTTAACTATTATCTAGTAATATGGTTACTAAATATAAACTTTTTTTGATGCTATGAGTGTAATTTCTTGGATTTTTCTAAGGATTTATTAAACGTCCTAAGTAGTTTTATCTTTCAAGGTTTCAAGACACACAAAGATGTTCTCTGGTTTGTTAATTTACGTCATCGCTTTTGTCATGTAAATTGTCATCCTCTGTCAATCCACCGTGGTTATTGTCCATATTGTTTTGCTATTTGATGTTATCTTCATTGTCTTAAGCAGTGATGGCCAATTAGTAATGCACTGAGGGCCAGAATAAGATAAGAACCTTACTTGAGAGTCAGGAAAATTAAAGCATTGCTTTTAACTAAGAACAATGAGGTTTGTCAAAATCTTTTACAAGAGATTTAAAATCAACTTCCAGTTCTGATGTTGCAATTTTAAGAATATGAGATAACATTGAATCAGTTAATCTGTTTTTGAACTTTGGTTTCACTAGTTTCATAGCAGAGAAGGCAGTTTCACATATGTAAGTAATACCAAATATGGAAGTAAGTTTTAAAGCCCATTTTCTAAGATGTGGAAATTGTTCCTATGAAATGAGTTTCCAAAAATCAACACCAGTTGCCGCTGTTGTTTGAAGAGATGAATCACATTGGAGCTGATATAGTTCTAACTGTAGATCGCCGGGCTACCTAACATCTCATGGCATTGTTGAAAAGTTCCATCTGCGATCGAAATACTTCAAAATCTTGAAATCTACCATCAAATTCTAAAATGACATCTATGCACAGAGTTAAAAAAAGGAATAAATCATATATTTATTTATGGGCTGAATGAAACGTACTCGCGGGCCTAATCCGGTCCGCAGGCCGCCATTTGACCATCACTGGTCTAAAGCATTCAAGATACCAGTCTTTTTGAAACTCTGTAAATATTTCATTCTTAATGGGTTTTCAAGTAATAAGAATCTTTCACACATAGTAATGGCAGACTCTAAATCTTCCTTGTTTATATGAATATATGTGTTGAGGAAGCCTTGTGTTCTGAAGAAATTTCTTTAGATGGTTATATATCTCAAGTTGGAGCAATAGTGTTATCATTCATTGCTGTCATTTTGATGGTTGACAACCTCTATCTTAAGAGATTTCAACTTGTTCTTAACAGAATCCATCAAGTGGCCACTAAAACTGTCCAAAATAAGTAGGGCTACTGTAGTAGTGCTTCTGATTGATGTTACCATGGAATTCTCAGCCAGTTGTGTGACAGTTCTACTGTTGTCTATCCTTTTTGTGTCCCCTGATGTTAACACCATTAGGAAACTTCTCTTTTTGCAGGTTTTCTATTTAAATATTACATAAGGTTTTTTTTTTTTTCTATTGGCAGCAATGCCAAGTATGTTAATGTACCTTAACTTTCTCAGTGCTCTAATATTCGTCATGATACTAAAAGTACAGAGTGGACCATAAGTTACCATTAGATATTTTCATTTAAAAAAAATAAACAAAAAAAAAAAAAACAACAGAAGCCATTTAAACAGTTATATTTATTGAACTTACCAGTATATAATTAGCAATAATATTAATAATGTTTATTGCCAGTCGACTTGGTGCACAAGCTTTTAGTATAGTCAATTATAAATTATTACATTGTTTTATACAATGGTAACTTAATGCTACATTTACAATTATTACAATAAGTATAGAGTACCGACTTTCTTCTTATATGTTAACATTACTATACATATCCCAATTTCTCCATTCTGTACAATGGATTTTCTATTAAATGTTTCCTAAGTTTTGCTTTAAAAAATTTCCCTTAGCAGTTTTTATGTCCTAGGTAACAGATTGAATAGTCTAGCACCATTTGCAATTGGATACTTTTCCAAAAACTTCTTGGTATACCCTTACCAATAGATGTCATTTTCACACCTTTTGTTGTACTTATAAATATCACATTTGTTAAAAGTCATGTTTGAGTTGATAGTAAATAACACTGTCCCATATATCCATAAAGTGATACAATAGTAAGTTTGGAATATGATTTAAAATAATCTCTACATGATTGTACATTGTTCTAATGCATTTCTTCTACAGAACTAGTACTCTATCCATATAAACCTTGGCTTCTGACCCCAATTCAATCCTATATGTAAGATGTGGAAAAATCACTCCAGCATTGATTTTGTTCAATAAACAAATGTTATGAAATTCATACTTTAAGTAATAGTACTCCACTGGGATCATCATCTAATCATCTGTGTACAGGGCACTATGATGTTCATCAGAGGTGATATATATTTGTGGAATCTGTCCTATAATTGCCATCTGATTTGAAGCAGCAAGTATTTATGCACTTTTCTGTGTTGAATGATGATAGTATTTTGTCCATTGTAAGTAGATGGTAAACTTGGAGAGATTCATAATGCTCCCTAACAGTTGC
The DNA here is from genome assembly GCA_030762935.1 of Hymenopus coronatus. Classification (NCBI taxonomy): domain Eukaryota; kingdom Metazoa; phylum Arthropoda; class Insecta; order Mantodea; family Hymenopodidae; genus Hymenopus; species Hymenopus coronatus. The sequence goes on from CM060885.1 coordinate 21,296,843, forward strand.
CTTACCTCCTGGTCGCTTCGTCCCATTCATGGCTACAGCACCAAATCTCTCAGTCACTTGACAGGAACTCTTCACCTAAATCATCTTCATATTTGCCTCTAAAGTCATTATCATTGCTTATATTTAAAATTACAGTAGGATTACTCTGCACCAACTGAAACTGCATTGAGGAATGTTGCTTCTAAAGTGAATGTCACTGCATTGTTATTGCTTATAGTTACAATTATAAGGATTACTCTGTGCCAACTGAAACTGTATTGAGGAATGTTTGTTACATCTTGCAACAAGGGTGACATAATTGCTTACCTAGAATGAATCTATTGACAGAGAGATACTCACACCTCTTATCACCTGAGACAGCATGCTAGCTGTCAGGAATCACTATGCATCTTCCCGAGTTTAGTCATTGGTAGAGTGTGGTTCTTCCTATACTAGTTTTATAAAGGTTACAGCCCTTTCTTGCACAGTCAGGCCTTTCATAAATAGACTTAAAGACAACAAGCCATTAGCACATTTTACAGAGATAGACAAACTGAAAAATGCTTTTTAATGTCCAGAAACAAACACCAGGAAGGAGTTATGTTTCCATTTAAGTTACGAAATAACATTTAAAATTCCAAGATCATGCAGCTCTTTGAAACTCAATAATAGGCAGGTTATCAGGCCCCCCTTCACTGAAGTTATGAATGTTGGCTGAGATGGTGCTCTGAATGCTAAATGAACTAATTTGATATTAGCATGGGCTTCATTATAATGAGCCACCCTCTCTGTTCTACTCATGTTGACTTGAACCTTGCAACAGGGACAGTTACTACCTATTTAAATAACACATTACTGTTTTGCAGGGTATAATTAGTTATGATGAAGGATGGATCAGAGAAAAAAGAAATGAGAAATAAATTGACCAAAATAAAGTGTCTGTTCAATGTAGTAAAACAATTTCAACAGCTTAATTCACAAACAACTATGTGTCGACTGTTTAAAAGCACTTGTTTCTGTTAAGTTCTCATATCTCTAAAAAGCAATGGTTGCCACACAATTTTGTTGATTTCTGCAATAGTTTGAGAAGTTACTGCCCCTAAAGTTATGTTTTGGCCAAAACTGAGTTGAAAGACTATACAGTGAAATCCTTCTCCTGCATTCTCCTCACAAAATTGGGAAGGGGAAGTCTAATAAGCAATTTGTAACTTTTTTATTTTCTTTGTTCTGAAAAGCCATGGGGTACAAAAGTATTTATTGCCAAAACACTTAAGTTTGTACACTTTAAATGAACTGGCACCCATAAATATAGGCAGTTTAAGTAAACCAAACAGTATTTACAAGTTTTTAATGAAAATAATTGCTGAATGAATGAATTTCCATTGAGTTTATGATCATTAAGGAGGTAAATAGTTTTTGGATATTAAATAAGGATATTCAACTGTCACTTTTCTTTTTATGGAAGTTTGTTAACAATATTGTTATATTCGAGTATTTGACGAGTCGATTAATTACACTAAACAACACTTACTTGGCATTTTTACCAGAACATATTTTAAAGGACCAGTTTCCTTCATTTTCAACCGGACATTGACTAATTCCTTGCGGTGAAGCTGGCGATGTAAGTGCTGTCACCTCTGGTGGTAGTTCAATGAACTTGCTAAATACAGCCTTCTGTGGAACGTCAATATTGAAAACCCTGTTTCTATTTTCTACAATGAAGATTTTAGACCCTTTCAATCCAATAACAATAACCTATTGTTTGTTATAAATTAAAACAGGAAGTAGTATAGTATAATTTGTAATAGTGCGGTTGTTTAAGGTTCTTGCAACAAGTCTTTGTGTGCATATTATAAGGTAAGGATATCCAAGCATAGATTGGATGTAGGGGCAACTGAAATGTGTCAAGAGGTCAGCGTTAGCCTCTTCTATTTTTAAATATTTTGTAGCTGATTAATTATGGTACATGTAATGCCTAAATATTATACTACTGAGATTGTTTGTATTGGGTATTTCAGCGCATATTCTTTTTTGCATAAAACATTTTTATCATAGTTGTCATCAAAAGGAATTGATGTTATCAAAATATGGATGGGATATTGTCCTAAATACAGTGTAGAAGACGATGTTTGCAGAATTACAGCTCCAATGACTTGACTACTTACTTTTTTAACTTTTAACTCACCTTAAAGCAGCCACCCCTCAAAAAAATGTTATAATTTTTTGTGCATCTCTTTATAGAAAAATTAATTTTTTGTAAATTAGAATTTAAGGATGGAACTGCAGGTTTGGGGAGTATTAGATGTGCCTCTCCTCTCTCTTTTTCTCTTACTGTCCTCTTTCTCTCTGATCACAGTTTGTTTATGTGTAGCAAATGCACGGTGAGGGCAGCTAAACTGTATTGTGTGGTGTAGTAAGGTAATATTTGGTGTGCCAAATGTTGGTATTTGTTTTCCACAGGTAAGATTGTGTTTCTAATTTTGTTCCTTCTAATTTTTGATTCTCTACAATATTGTATAACAACTTTCAGTGCACATTAATACTATGCATTCAACTTAAAACAGCCAAAAAAAAATTGTATGTTTGACAAACATGAAATGCATAATACTAGTGACCAAAAATGTTATTAAGACTGTGTCATTTTATAATTAGGTAGTTAGATATGGTATAATTAGAGAAGCATGAACAGTTAGTCATGTGAAAAATTTAGTTTGCCTGAGTAATGGTAAATTAATGTGCTTTAGACATGTTAGACGTTTGGAGAAAGTGTAAGGAATATTTATTTGTTTGTACTTCTGTAATGCATCCTGAGCTTGGTGAACTTTCTCTTTCTCTTAGAAATGATTAGTAGTTGTAGATAAAGCAAACTCTCTTCTTTTTGATGGAAATAGCATTTGTAGTATTATCAAGTGATCAAAGGGATTGCTTTGTAGATTTTTTACTTTCTCCATACGCACTATGTACATAGTGTATAGAGAAAGTATTGCACTCCACCAAAAAATTTGATACCGAGATTTCACCGGAAATATATGTTTTAGGGTCCCCAATATGCAAAAAAAGCATTTTCACAAAAAGGTGCGTGTGTGTGTGTGTGAACACGATAACTCAAAAACGAAAAATAGGTAAAATACCAAACTTGGTATTTAAGTTTAGTATCTTCCAGGGATGCGACACAAAGATTTTGAGAAAACTCCCCCACCCCCAACTACCCTTTACATGGAACTTTTTTAGAAAATTTTGATTTTCTCAAAAATGGCTCTAACGATTTTGATTAAAATTTTGTATAGTAAACATATTTACCTGACTAATAAAATGTATATCTTGAATTTTCTGGGAATAGCCTCTGAAGATTTTGACTATCACTTTAACCTACAGTTGTCCCTTATTTCGCGTCTACTTACAAGGAAGCTAGTAATTAGACTATTTCTGCTATTTTTTTCTGATTAAGATAAAGTAAATAAAACTATAAGCTTTTTAAGAATTATTTGTTGCAGGGATATGGAGAAAGTCATGTGAATGGTACACATCAGATTTTTGCTTTTATTATCCTATAGCCTTGAAAAAATTAACTTTTCTCATTTTTATGAATGCAGTATCCTATACTTGAAAACTAATATGCATATCTGGTTGCAACTTTGATGATTCTATCAGATCTATGTTAACCAAGGGAGGCATAATAAAGGACAGGGACAGGAAGTCGGTAAGCCCCATGTTATGAAGACATGATGACATTGTATAAGGAGTTTGCAACATAAGCGAGTATATGGCTTCACAGGCTAGTCAATTGTTTTAGCAAGGAGTTGGATTGGAATATAAATCTATCTCACGTTAAAATGTTACAGCCAAGTAGAAGTGTATTAATATATTTGAGTCTTTTCATTGACAATACAGAGCATAATGTCTCATTGTGGACTTGTAGGAGTGCTATAGAAGACTTGGTAGATAATGTTTTGATTGGGAATCTATATCCAAAAATATGATATGCTACTCATTTTGCTCTCTTCTTATTTTGCTGCAAACTAATCTTACAAAACGCTTATTCTTAATGCCACTTCAGATAAACATTAGTAGAAATGTTTTATTTCATAATTCCTTATAACAACTAGGGGAAATAAGGGTATACCCAAGGCTACAGCAATGTGAAATCTTTTAAGAGCGGGTCACTATGTGATACATTTGAAATTCCATTCTCCTTGCATGACTTGGATGTAAAAAAAAAACTAATAACAATTTTCCATTTGAGAAAGTAATATTGAAAATTCAAATCCTTAACAAAGTGTATTTCGGAGATGGTTAACTCCAAAAATATTGTTTGCCTTAGGGAGACTACATTTTTTGTGTAGTAAGATTTGGTCTATCTCTTATGGTTCACCAGTTGGGCAAAAATGACCCATAATGAAAAGGACTTTAGAGACTATTCACAGAAAGTTCAAGATATACATTTTATTTGTCATTAAAACATCTTAAACATATGGCCATTAATAAAAAATGTTAAGAGTGATTTTTGAGAAAATGAAAATGTTCAAAAAATGTTTCATGTAAAAGGTAGTTTGGGGTGAGGTAATTTTCTTAGAAGATACTGAATGTAAATACCAACTTTTTGTATTTAATCAACTTTTCATTTTTGAATTATGCTTCTCTCTCTCTCTCTCTCTCTCTCTCTCTCTCTCTCTCTCTCTCTCTCTCTCTCTCTCTCTCTCGCTCTCTCGCTCTCTCTCGCTCTCTCTCTCTCTCTCTCTCTCTCTCTATCGCCCTCCGTGGTGTAATGGTTACCATGCTAGCTTCATATACCCAAGGTCATGGGTTCAAACCTGGCGGAGGATGATGGATTTTTTCAGGCGTAAAAATCCTTAGCATGGCTTCCTTCGGAAGGGAAGTAAAGCTGTGTGTCCCATGTCGTAGATTTATGGCATGTAAAAGAACCTCAAGCTTGATAGAGAGGCCTCTGAGCAAAATTAAGCAGTCTTTCGCGCCCAGTATAGAATGGGACGCTGAGAACCACAGCAGTTTAAGAGCGTCCATAAATAAAAAAACACCATTTCTCTCTCTCTCACACACACACACACACACACACACACACACACACACACACACACACACAGACCTATTTCTAAAAGTGTTTATTTTGGATTCAGTGTGTCTCAAAACCTGTATTTCTGGTGAAATCTTGGTATCAAACTTTGGAATGGAATACAATATTTTCCCTAATAATTGTACAGAGCAGAAAGTAAACTGTGTTATTTCCGTGCTACAGGTTCCACGATCTCAAATGAAGAGTTTCAATACCTTTTTGTGCTAAGTGAATTCTAAGACGCACCATTTGAATATTAAGAATTTAGTTTCACCTCACTTTGCATTTCCAATCGAGATCATCCTAATGTTTGATTCAGGCAAAGATGGATAGGCTAATGTAGCATAGATCCTTACTTGCGTATTGTTGATTTTTAATTCCAATCAACTTTGTTTTGTTTTATCTCTCTTAGTAGACAAGAGATTTAACAAACAATATGAATGAGCCAAATGTACCAGAACATGATTTATAAGTTTACTATGTAAAATTCCCTTGAATTAGTATTTTAGTGTATCAAAATGTTAACCTTTATTTAAAAAAAAAAATATATATATATATATATATTGCTAAGCTTATATAAAACAATCGTTAATGTTACAAATAAATTCTTATATTATTGCTACTATTATGTGTAAGTAGTAGAGTAAATGCATTTCACCCACAAATTTAATATATATAATATATGGAAATAAATATTTTGACTCTCTGAAAACAATGCCTGTCTGCTGTCTGTATTGCTGCACCCCAAACTACTCTTTACATGCAAAAATGCTTATTACTTTTATTTTTTCAAAAATGGGTCTGATGATTTTGATTAAAATGCCATCATATATTTAGATATTTGCATGAGTAATAAAATGTATATTTTCAATATTCTATGAATAACTTGTGAAGTTCTCGTCATTCTAAATGATTGTTGTGTAACTAGTAAACTGTAAGAAATAGACAAAATCTTACTACAAAAAAAGTGTAGATTTCATTAAAGTACATACCTTATGTCAAAAATATTTGTGGTGTTTCATATCTTTGTTGATATTTTGAATGCTTTTGCAAGTGAGAAGTTTATATTCATTGTTTCTTGTGATCATGCAGAGAACATGGAATTCAAAGCCATACATATTGACTTGTTTTAGCCTACTGTATTCTCCCTATATAAAAAATTAAACGTGTAATGAAAGTTTATCTCAGTTAACAAAAGGTATGTATTGTTACAAAAACCCTCTTTTATTATTCCAACAAACAACTCTTTATTTCTTCCACTGATTACAAATAAGAAAGAAAAATAAAATTGTTTTCAAATGTCTTTCTTTGAGGCTTTCACAACAATTCAGCTATAAATTGAATTAATTGTTTTTGTGAAATTGAGGAGAGAGACTATGGCATTGAATTTTTCAGTCTGACTCTTCCAATCCAATTCAGCTATAAGTTTCCTATCGATGGCTACTACTGCATCCTCGAATTTTCTGTTGAAACTCACTCAACTGCTTGCTACATGTTATGCATTCCCAGTTGAAGCTGAACTCTCTGCAGGGCTTGTTCTCTCCTTTTATACCTGTTGATGATGTGACAAGAAACTTCCGCCCGCCTGGGTAGTGTGGTGGTAGCGTGTCTGCCTCACATTCAAAAGGTCGTGAGTTTGAATCTAAGGTTTTTTTCAGTGTTTTCCCTTATCCTGAGAAGACGAATGTCAAGTATCTTTAAGCTCCATGGACCCTGAGAACATTTGAGCATCATTTCACTAATTTCATTCATCGTTTGATATGACCAACTAGGTTAAAGGACGTTAAACTACAAAAAAAAAAAAAAACAAGACACTTTCAGAAGCAGTTGCATTTGCAAACCACTGCAGGGGTCACAAACTCATGCTTGTGGAACAATGGCAGCTTCGATGCCAAAGAACTTGCTGATGACACATGTACCCACTCATATAGGTGTAGCAATGCATGGTAACAATCAGCTTTGACTTCTAAAGCAAGGTGCACACAATATCAGCAATTGCAGCCACAAGGCATAGTCAGCTGGTTGTCTCAACCAGCACAATTGTAATGGGTTAGACAATTCATGTATACTAGCATTTTCCCCAGGGTAGCTTCTGGATCCAGTAGACAACATCATATATTCTTTTCATCTCAAGTTATGGGCCCTTCCCTGGCTGTCAAAGCTTGGGGCAGCGTCCCTTGGTCTGGGTAGGGCAAATTAGCCACACTGAATCACCTGATGAAAGGCTTGGCTGTTGGTCTGCTGGTTAAAAAGTGTCTTCATCCAGTCACTCAGTATCTGGATGTGTCAATGTGCCATCCCATGTATGTCTTAAAGTCTATGAGATTCTCCGGGTAGTTAACCTCTGGCTGCTCTGCTGCACATCAGGTTGCATGGCGCATCCCAGCCTTTTTAATAATTAGTCACAACTTTCTTCAACCATGATTGAACTACATTAGATTCTCAACCATACCATCTTGAGAATTGACTGTGGGTGCAGAGGTGTGCATCTTGTGCACTCCAAGTCTCTCCAAGTTATTAGGCAAGACTCAAAATTGGTGCCCTGATTATCGTGTAGCTCCAGCGGTGCTACAGTTCTACCAGGCAGTTCACAATGGTCTTGGCCATCTGGATAGAAATGATGTGCATCTTCAGCCACTTGGTGAAAAAATCCATGGCAATCAACATGATTGTTGCTTATGTCTGATACAGGGTATGGCCCAGCTATATTAATGGCTGTGTGTTCCATACTATACTATACTCCTGCATACAATCCCAGCTTCTAGTCTCTGGGCCATGACTTGCCACACACTCAAAACATTGGTGGCATCACCCCTCAGTGTTATCCGTAGTTGCAGCCAACAGTACCATTGTCAGAGCTTGTCAGTGTTTTGGTTGGGTCAGAAATGTCCTCTTGAATACCTGCATGTACTTCCTCCAGGATTACTGCAACTTTACTCTTAAGGGAGCATCAGCTGAGATCAATTGGACTAATTAAGTTGAGTGTGATATCCTCCCAGCTTGGTCTAGTTCCTGCCTCCACTTCTCTCAAGGGTAACCCTAAGTCAGTATCTATCAGTTTCTCCCCCCTCAGACCTTCACTATCCCATGCAGCTGCAGGCACTGATGAAATGACATGGGCAGCTGCAGCACACTCTTTCTCCTCAACCATGGTGCAGTGGCCGCACTACTCTGGACATGGTCATCATGTCATTACATGGCATCCGCATTGGAGTGGCTTCTTCTTTTCCAATATGAAGTTTTTTTGCAGTCTCTGGAACCAATGGATTGTCTGGCCCTCCGGTTTCTTGAAACTCAACACCCAGGTAAGGGCAGTGTAAAATGACTGGAAGTGTTCCAGTGCCTTTACTGCTGTCGGGAGCTCAATTATTTTTTGCCTTGGAGAGCATCTTGCTCTAGTAGGCTCTGGCCATCTGTCACTGGCATCAGAGTCTACAATAAAGTCACTATCAGGTTGTGAAAATCCTAAAATAGCATACTGCAGAGTGTTGACTCAAGTGCCTGGAATGCAGTTGTCTCTTCTGACCACAAGAATGGCCGGTGCTCTTCTGTCAGATAAGTGAGGGGATTTGCAGTGTTGGCGAAACCTTTGCTCATAAGCCTAGGAAACTAGCTCTCATTTATCTTAAGGGTGAGGCCAGTTTCTCTGGGTCTGAGGCCACCCCAGATGGTTAGACTATGTGCCCAAGGTAGATTATCTCCTTGTAGAAGATTTGGCACTTCTTTTCATTTAACTTCAGATTAGCTGCCTGCAGCCTTTGGTCAGATTCTCAAGATAGTCTTCAAAGTTGTGGCCCATGATGATATCATCCAGATATAGCAGGAATGTGTTGTAAGTCAGCCCTCTCATCACCAATTCCATGAGGCTCTGGAAGGTGGCTGGCGCATTACAGATGCCAAAGGGCATAACTGTAAATTGCCTATGTCCTTCACCAGTCTAGATATGCTTATCTCTGGGATTTAGGGCTACTTATAAGTATCCTGATTTCAAGACCAAAGTTGAGAACCACTGGGCACAAGCAAGTGTGTTGAGGGTTTCATTAATCCAGGGTAAGGGAAAACAGTCCTTTCTGGTGATGGCATTGTCTTTGGCATTGATGCACATGTTATCTTGGCCACCTCCATCCTTAGTGCTACCATGGAATGCCTTGTGGATGGTCTTATCTTGGCATCACACTCTTGTCGACAAAGGAGCAGACTGCTTCCTGGCACATGTAACTAGGTGGTAAGTTTACCAGAGCTTTGTTAACTTGCTGTTAAATTGCCAGGTCAAACTCCTCCATTGTCTCCCCTGGCTGTTGCAGCCTCAATTTAAGCTGATTACAGTAGGCTGCAGCCAGGCAATGGCTCCCGAAGTGGTTTTCAAGGGTCTTCCAGATCTCTCCACACATTGCCAATGTCTGAATCATATAATCACCTAGACGACCCGGGTTTTATCCCAAGCAACCGATGTGAGATTTGTGGTGGATGAAGCAGTGCAGGGGCAGGTTTTCTCCGGTTTCCCCCACCATTACATTGCACCAGGGCTCCATCTTCATATATCATGTGTCATCACCTGTGGTGCCAGAGCAGTAAAAGCGGGCATTAAACACTACCCAAAAAAAAAAAAAAAACAACTTCTGTCTGTCCCTGGAGGGTTATTATAAGTTGCATGGTTTTCTCCTTTGCTGACCACTCGGTAGTGGGTAGCAATGGCAGCCAACTATAGAAGACTTTAAATGTGGATGTTCCATGCAGATGTTTTTCTCACAATCTTCATCTCAACATTCGTTTCAGCCTTCTGCCCGGAATCTTTTGCAACATAGCAATTCAGTTCCTTGGTGATGTTGTAGCCCTTCTTTATAATGCATTAAGGTGTTAGCCATGGTCTTTCACTGCTCCACCAAACTCTTTCATCTCCCCCCCCCCCCAAGTTCTTCTATATAATTTTTCATGCCAGCAGTTTTCAATTTTGTTCAATTTTTCAGTCTACATCTTCTTCATTGGGGGTTGCATTTTTTTCTCAATCTTTCCTGTACCAGATTCCATCTTGTGTCCATCTTTTCCATCCCTGATTTCAATTCTTTCATTCCAGTTTTGGTGTTAAATCCTGTTCCTGCTACCAGTGTAACAAAAACTCTCTTTACTACTCCAATAAATAATTCTTTATTTCTTCCATTGATTACAAATAAATGTCTTTCTTTGATGCTTTTGCAATAATTCTGCTATATGTTTCCTTTCAATGCTGGCTGCGGCAGTGGCTACTGCCACATGTTTTGAATTTCCCATCAAAACTCATTCACTGCTATATGCTGTTTTCCCTTTTGAAACTGAACTATTTTTGGAGCTCCTCCTTTCCTTTTATATCTCTCAATGAAGTGGTAAGAAACTTCCAGGAGCAGTTGCATACACAACCGTGGCAGATGCCATAAACTCACAAAGGTGCAACAATGGTAGCTTCGATGTCAAAGTACAAGCTGATGGCACATGTGTCATCTCATGTAGGTGAGACAATGCACTGCAACTGTCTGCTATTATTTCTGAAGCAAGCTGCTCACACACATGCAGCACTTATGGCCACAAGACATAGTCACAATATTTTTTTACTTTCTCTAACCTGCATGTACTATCTACATAGTGGATAGAGAAGGTATTGTTTTCCACCCAAAAATTTGATGTTGAGATTTCACCAGAAGTATATGTTTTGGGGTCCCCTGAGTCCATAGAAAGCATTTTCAAAAAAGGGTCCATGTGTGTATCTGTCTGTCTGTCTGTCTGTCTGTCTGTCTGTTTGTCTGTGAATAGCATAGCTCAAAAATGAAAAGACTGTTAAATACCAAACTTGGTATTTCGGTTTGAAGTCTTCAAGGATGCGATACGAAGATTTTCAAGAAAATACTCCCACCATAAGCTCCCCTTTACATGGAAAAATGTTCGAATAATTTTATTTTCTTAAAAATGGCTCTAATGGTTTTGATTAAAAGTCCATATATTAAAACTATTTACATCCCAAATAAAATGTATATCTTGAATTTTCTGGGAATAGCCTCTAAAGAACCTCTTTGTTCTGGATGAATTTTGCCGAATTTTGCTTAACTGATAAATTGTAAGAGATAGACAAAAACTTACTATACAAAACATATAGATCTCGTCAAAACACACAATTTATGTCTTTTACGTTTTTTTGTTTTTTTTGTGGAGGTAACCATTTCCGAGATATTCCTTGTTATTGGTTTCAGTTGTGAAGTAATTCTACTTTTCTGAGACAGGAAGTGTCTGTTTTTCTTTTGTTCTACTCCTGGCCAAGCAAAGAAGCAATTTGCAATGACAATCGCATAATGGCAGCTTTTAAAACATTTGACTGTCAGTTTGGCCTAGTGCATTCCCTTAGATGCCTTCTACTTATAAGGAACTAAGTAATAAGAACATTCTCTTAATGTTTATCTCAATTAGCATTGTGTAGAAAGAAGAATAATCTTTTATATTAAGTTTGTAGAGCAGCTAGAGAAAGTCATGTAGCGAGATTTCACTGTAAATATATGTTTTGAGACCTTTTGAATAAAAAAAAAAAAAAGTTTAGAAAAAGGTCCATGTGTGTGGTGTGTGCACCTGTACCTGCATATGCATTTGTGTGGACAGCATAACTCAAAAATGAAAAGACTGTTAAATGTGACAACAAAAATTTCAAAAAAATTCTCCCACTTCAAACTACCCTTTACATGGAAAAATATTTGAAATCTTTTATTTTCTCAAAAATGGCTCTAATGGTTTTTGTATATTAGACATTTACATGGCAAATAAAATGTATATCTTGAATTTCCTTCTAATAGCCTCTGAATTTCTCTTCATTCTGAATGACTTTTACATAACTGGTAAACTGTAAGAGATAGACAAAAACTTACAAAACAAAATGTAGAACTCATCAAAACACACAATTTCCTTTGCTAACCCTTTCCGAGATATTCCTTGTTATTGGTTTCAATTTTAAAATATACTTATTAGCATGGAATAGAAAGAAGAGGAACCTTTTGTAAGAAGTTCATAGACCAGGTAGAGAAAGTCATGTGAATGCCGCACGTCAGATTCTTTCTACTCTCTCTAGCACATATGTGCTATGTAGTAGGTAGAGAAGGTATTGTATTTCACCCAACATTTTGATACAGAGATTCCACTGGAAATATATGTTTTGACACACCCTAATTCCAAAAAAGGCATTTTTAGAAAAATGACAGTGCATGTGCATGCATGCCTGCATGTGGACAGCATAACCTGAAAATGAAAAGTCCATCAAACTTGGTATTTAAGTTTAATACTCTCCAGGTATGTAACACAAAGATTTTCAATAAAACTAACAACCCCAAACTACACTTTACATTGAATAATTGTTGAAAATTTTGATTTTCTCAAAAATTGCTTTAACTTTTGATTAAGATACTGCATATTGAAAATATTTACATGACAAATAAAACATATACCGTGAATTTTCCAGGAATAGCCCCTGAAATCCTCTTCATTCTGAATGGCTTTTGCATAACTGGTAAACCATAAGAGATAGAAAAAAAAGTACTGCACAAAAAGTGTAGATCTTTTCAAGACACATAATTTGCGTCATTCACATTTTCACTGTGGAGCCAACCGTTCCTGAGCTATTTTTGGTATTGGTCTCAATTTTAAAATACTTATACTTTTTCAAACAGGAAGTTATCTGTGTTTCTTTTGTTTTATTCCTGGTCATGGAAAGAAGTGAATTTCAATGACAATTGATAGCAACAGCTATTAAAACATTTGACTGTTGTTTTAGCATAGTGTCTTTCCTTAGTTTCCTTCTACTTATGAACAGCTAAGTAATTAGGCCATTCTGTTAATGTTTATTTGGATTAACATGGAGTAGAAACAAGAAGAATGTTTTATAAGAAGGTAGAGAGAGTCATGTGAATGGAACAGATCAGATTTTCTCTAGCAGCTGCCATTCAAAGTATCTCCATATCTCTTTAGAAGATAAATGAACGGTGCTGTTGATACCAAGAGAGCAAACAAGAAAGATGGTAACTAATATGTCTCAAAACAAACAAAATAAGTGATTTAAGTATGAATCATTGTCTGCAATGAATATCCTGAGTTTGAAATGGGCTAATAACAAAAAGTTATTTCCTATTCAGACATATTCAGCTGCTGATATCACAACAGTAGTCAAGCTGAGAAGAAGGAAAAACTATCATCCAGAGAGGAGGTAAAGAAACCAAAGTGTACCTTTGAGTACCAGAAGCAAATAAGAAGTATTAATTTTTAAACTTTTAAGATATGGTAATAGCCTGTGTAAAAAAATCATACACAAAGTTAATAGTTCAGAAAAATCTAATGTGTTCCATTCACATCACTTTCTCTAGATTTCTGCAACAAATTATTGTTAAAAAGCTTATTCTTCTATTTACTTCATGCTAATCGAGAAAACAAAATTAGCAGAAATAGTCTCATTACTTGCTTCCTTGTAAGTAGAAGGAAAATATGGGAGTACCATAGGTTAAAGTGATATTCAAAAGCTGGTTGTTATGTGACTGAAGTTCCTTTGTTTGTATGGACAGTAGTTGACAAATTCCTGTATGAGAAAATTATAAGTTTCTCAAAGCTGAAACCAGAAACAAGAAATATCTCAAAATCGATTGACTCCACAAAAAAAATCTATATGACATAAATTGTGTGTTTTATCATGATCTACATTTTTTGTAGAATTAGTTTTTGTCTATCTCACGGTTTACCAGTAATGCTAAATTCAATAAAAATCATTCAAAATAAAGAAGTCTTTAGAGGATATTCCCAGAAAATTCAAGATATACATTTTATTTTGCATGTAAATATCTTAAATGTAAGAGATTTTAATCAAAATCGTTAGCCATTTTTGAGAAAACATACATTTTTTAAAAAAGTTTTTTGTAAAGGGTAGTTTGGGGTGGGGGGATTTTCTTGAAAATCTTTGTGTTGCATCCTTGGAAGATACCAAGTTTGGTATTTAATGGTCTTTTCATTTTTGTGCTATGCTGTCTGTATGTACATACACATAGACCTTTTTCCAAAAATGCCTTTTTTTGGATTCAAGGGGACCCAAAACATGTATTTCTTTGGAAATCTCAGTATCAGATTTTTGGGTGCAATTCACTTTGTACAAAGTATGTGTAGAGAAAGTAAAAATGGCTTTCTATCTGCTAGATATGTCTGTATTCAATTGTTTGATTGTGTTTCACAAGATGACTGCTAAGTAAAACATGATATACACACATTTTAGAACTGGCATCGTTCATCAGTTGCTTCAAAGTGTTACACTGTCGGAGTTCAGCCTTCAGCTGGGCGATACTCCATTGAGACTGCACCCCTTTTCTAATTCAGTACAATCTATCCATAAAAAGAAAGAAAATTATGTGATATGTTGCATCTGCATGACTTTCTCTACCCATTCTTCAGCTATACTTTAAAAAAGTATGTTCTTCTAATTACTTGGTTATTCCAGATAAACATTTGCATAAGTTCTTTTATTTTTTTTTTAAATATTTTATTTTTCTTATTGATACAAAGGAATAAGGGAATGAGCTAGCTTTAAGCAATAGTCAGATCTTTTAGGAGCTGCTTACTACGAAATTTCATTTGCTTTGTTTGGCCAGGAGCTAGAAAAATGAATAACAACATCCCATTTGAGGAGTTTAAAGTTGAAACCAATAACAGGTAATATCCTAATGGCTGTGCCATGACCAAGTGGTTAAACCACTCGCCTCTCACCAAGGTGGTCCGGGTTTGATCCCAGGTGATTGCATGTGGAATTTGTGGAACCTGATTCTCAGGTTTCCCTGTCATCACGTTGCACTGGTGCTCTTCTTCATTCCATGTATCACCAGTGTCATTGCCTGCAGTAATAGTGGGCATTAAACAGGATCAAAACAAAGGGAATATCCCAAAATTGGTTTATTTCACACACACAAAAAAAAAAGAAGGAAAAAAAAAAAAAAAGCAAATAAATTTCACATAAATTGTTTGTTTTAACAAGAATTACATTTTTTTGTACAGTAAGTTTTTGTCTATCTCTTTCGGTTTACCAGTTTGCAAAAGTTATTCAGGATAAAGAGGACTTCAGAGGTTATTCCCAGAAAATTAAAGATATACATTCTATTTGCCACTAAAATGTCTTAAATAAAATGTGTTTTAAACAAAATCATTAGAGCCAAAATTCTCTACTTTTTCCAAGTAAAGTGTCATTTGGGATGGGAGGATTTTATTGAAAATGTATTGTGTCCTTGAATGATGTAGAATTTAAATATCATGTTTGGTATTTATCAAATTTTCATTTTTAAGTTATCCTGTTCGTGGACACACATGCACATGAACATAAACACACGCCTTTTTCTAAAAATCTATTTTTAGATTCAGTGGACCCAAAATGTATGAGGGCTGATCAACAAAAGTGAGACACTTTTTTTTTCCACAGTTGTTGATTACTACATTTCAATGTTCAAATTAAATATTTTTTCAAAATAATCCCCTCCTACTCAATTCACTTTTTGTAACGTTTCTGCAGTCCTCAAACACATGGTGTTAGGTCCCTGAGAATTGCCTCACTTTTCTTGAATACTGCTTCAGATTTTGAAATCAAATGCCCTGAAGCTTTTCCTTTAGTAATGGTTATTTAAGAAATCACAGGGTGCAAGATTGGGGCTTAAGGCAGATGCAGTAAACAGGTAATGTTGAATTGAGCTAGGAATTGCATGACTTGATCTTCAACATGAAAAAAGCTTGATTTTCATTGTCATGAAGAATTTGCCACTAGTGTGAGAAAGCTTCGATCATTTTTTTGCAATGTGCTTTCTCAGTTTAGCCAATACATATGTAGTATGCTACAGTAACAGTAGTGAGAGGGGAAACTGATAAATCATTCCATGACAGTGAAAAAATGTGATCACCAACACTTTTCCCTGCAGAAGGAACAATTTTTGCCTTCTTTGGTATTGAAGAACCTTGCGATTTTCACTCTGTGCTGGCTTGTATACCTTCAGAATCATAATATTGCAGTGGTGACTCATCACCATGATATTTGACTCTAGAAACACATCCCCTCCATTAGCAAAGAGATATGGCACCCAACATGACAAGCATGGGTCATGCGGAGATGGTCATACATAATTGTAAAGACACTGCCATGTGAAATTCTCAATACTTCACCAAAAGAGTGTAATGTTACTCGCTAATCCTTACAATCAACATCAACATCACTGTGTTGATGTTGACTTCAGTAACAGCAGAAACTGAAATGCCAGGCCCACCTTGTTTGACACACAAGTAGGCCTTCTATGAAATAAGCTCCTAAACAGTGTTTTACAAGGTATATGCTTGCTGCAGCTTTTCATAAGTTTCAATGGCTGTATGGTTTAAATGAAAATGGCCACACTGTGGCTGAGTGGTTAGATCACTGGCCTCTTGCCTAGACTGCCTGAGTTCAATCCCAAGCAACGGCATGTGAGATTTGTAATGGGTGGCACAGGAGCAGATTTTCTCTGGGTTCTCTGATTTCCCCTGCCATTGCATTCCACCAGTGCTCCATCTTCATTTATGTATCATCAGTGTCATTGCCTGTGGTGCTACAAGTAGTTAAAGCGGGCATTAAATACCACAAAAAAAAAAAATTAAATTAAAACTATTTTATTGCACCGTACTATTTCTCTAGAGCATCACATCCATTTTGTGGTATGCGAAATGCAAGTAGAGTCTTCAAAATAGAGCATTACTACCTTACCAATACAAGAGAGCTGCTTTTGTAGACATTATACATAAAACTTTTCAAATACTCATAGTACAGATAGAAAATTATCATGGAAACTACAGGAAAAAAATTTGTCTTTGTTGATCAGCCCTCGTATTTTCTATGAAATCTTGGAATTGAATTTCTAGTTGGAATGCAATACTTGCCTACTTGCTATTTACATGGTAGTGAAAGTAAAAATGAAATAAAAAATGTGTATTATTATTATTATTATTATTTTTTTTTTTTTTTTTTTTTTTTTTTTTGTCACCTTTCATTTGGAGAACTGTTTTGAGATCTATCACACTCAATAAACTCAATATTAGGTCATAAAAATTTAGAGACAATGCTGCCTTTCATGCGCATAAAATTTCATGAAAGCAATATCGGTTGATTTTAAATTAATTTTTAAAGTTTTCAACACACACATGCAGCTGTAAAAGGATTATGTGTCACAGAATAACCACCATGGTTACCATGCTAGCTTCATATATTAAGGTCGCAGGTTCAAACCCAACGGGGGATGATAGATTATTTCAGGCATAAACATTTTTAGCATGGCTTCCTTCGGAAGGGAAGTAAAGCTGTTGGTCCCATGTTGTAGATTTACGGCACGTAAAAGAACCTCAAGCCTGATAAAAGAGGCCTCTGAGCAAAATTAAGAAGTCTTTCATGCCCAGTATAGAATAGGACTCAGAGAACCACAGCAGTTAAAGCTCCATTTTCATTTTGTCACAGAGTAGTGTAGAAGGTAACTTTCTGACAGTAAATTCACTTACCCATCTCTGCCTAAGGTTATTGAACAACAATCTTCCAGAATTCACAGCCAGTGCTGTGGTTTCTTACATGTAAATAAAACATAGGTCACAAATTAATTACTTTTCATTGCTTATCAATTTCTTTCATTCATTCATTCATCTTGGCATAATTTTTATGATTGAGAAAAGCTGAAGTTATCCGAGAATGCAGCAAAGCCTTTCCTGTTTTGACCAACATGCAGTAGTTCATCAAGATCAAATTACTTCTAGCTCACCACTTTAGTGTTAGGGTAGTGTGTTTGCCTCATAATATGCAGGGCCTGAATTCTAATATAATTATTTCAGTTAGGTGAAATGCTTGGATAAAGTTCCGTATTTTGTTCATAAAATTCTTGCAAAGAATAAAGTGTGTTTCTTATAAGCCATTTATGCAATATTTGAACATTTAAAATCTTATTTCTTGCAGGAGTGCATTAAAAAGCTGTATTCCAATCATTTACAACCATTGAAATAATGGTTTACAATTGTTTGATTTTGAGTTGTTCAATATTCTTGCAATCCTTTCTTGAATCTTTAAAATGTCTTTTATTTGTGGATTACTATCCCAAAGTATCAGCCTGTATCTATAAATATCCTGAAAGAATGAAAAATAGGCCTTTAAAATAAAATTTTGTGACACTATTCACTTTAAAATACCACTGGTGACAATTTTTTTGCATATTTGGTCAATGTGAGGATTCCAGGATAGAGTAAAATTCCTCTTCAGATAAAAATTAGAAGATAAATGATGACTTTCCTGTATATGATTTATTCTTGTTTACTGCATTCTTATAATAAAATTGACACAAACCGCTTGTCAACCAAGTAGCAGTATTTCTGGTTGTCTTTTGTCCCATCTGTATTCACAGAAAACTAGTAAGAACCATGTCAACAACAAAGTTTATAAGATTAACTGCAAGTGTAAATTAGATGAATAATACATCCCTGGCATTTACATGTCATACACTGTTTAAGCTTCCCTCTGTACACGTGATCAAGGCTAATCTTATTGTCACTAAACTCGCCAATGAGACAGAGGCTAATACTGACAAAACCTCCATTATTTTAAGTTTCAAAGCCTAGCAACTGTAGAAACATATTAAAATGTTTTGTTTTTTTAAAGTTTGAGCATGCATCTTTGTTGATCTATTTTGCACTTTAAATACAAACATAAGAAGCTTTGAAGCAGAGCTGATCACTTAGTTCTTTTTCTGCGATGTAGTGTTTTGTTGCCCAATTCTTGTAAACAAGCAAGTGCCTGCCATTTTCTGTTTTGGGTTGAGAGTTATTGTCTCCATTAAAATAATGTTGAGCTTTAATGCAGTTGATATGGATTTACTTCCCAATAGAATCTAATATTCTAAAGAATGTCAGAAGACTTTAGATATTAAAAATAATGCTAAAATAATGCATCAATAATGCTTCTGAAGATAGGACATTAAGTGCCTATGTAAAAAAATATTTAATGTTTTCCAATTGGAGGTTTCAACAATGAGTCATTCAGCAATGCTGCCTGGATTTCTTTTGTTCAGTTATCACACTATAAAACAATAAAATTGTAGAAAGATGTTGTGCTAAATAACCTTTTCAATGCACGTTTTAATGAAAATGAATTGTAGAGTTCTGGGTTTTATTATACATAAAAAGCATGATAGATTACATTCCTTCTCTTTCATCAAAGGAGTATAGAAAAAAGCAATTTTCCTGTTCATGTTAATCAGATTGATACATACACAATTTTCTTCCATTTAAGAAGTTTTCACATAGATTGCATGATTTATTTTGACTGGAACTGTATGTTACTTTACAAATTCTGCTTCATAGACAGCTTTTAAGCTACAAGGTGCATTCTTCAGCAAAGCATATGAGTTTAAATATCACTAGTTTGTGGTCTTATTTTTCAGTTTCTTTCTTTTCTTTTTTTTTTTTAAAAACAATATGGTATTGGTTCCTAAGTAAGTATTACTTATTGAGGTGTTACTTTTCTACTTTTTATTTATTTACATGTTTCTA
Organism: Hymenopus coronatus; assembly: GCA_030762935.1. NCBI lineage: Eukaryota > Metazoa > Arthropoda > Insecta > Mantodea > Hymenopodidae > Hymenopus > Hymenopus coronatus. Next base: position 21,316,461 of record CM060885.1, read on the forward strand.
TTTTATGTTAAACTATTATATCAAAAAAGTTTTCTACTTGTTAATGTGTAGAAGTGGAATCATTTCCCTGTATTATTAACATTCTTGCAGAGGAATTATTAATATTGAATTTGTATACTTAATTTATAGAATTGCTTCTTGAATAAAGACGACTACTCCATGACAAAATAGCAATATAATATTCAATGTTAAAGGAAAATAACGTTAAATACTTTGAGACAGTAATGTGTGATAACCTAGTACCTAATATTTTTAATTATAGATTAAGAAGTTAAAACAAAACATAAAGCATTGCAATTATCTTGACCATGTTCCCATTCTCAGCAAACACACTATTTAGAAATGCTACTGCTATGATATTTGAATTGCAGATTGTACTGATGGCATTCATCTCAGGTCTAGATTACACTATCACATATCTGTGACACAGAATTGATAAAATCTTTGATCATATGCTGTGATCACATTTATGCTGTTGAATATATTACACTATATCAAACCTCTTATCACAGTTTTAAAAATCTAATGTGTTCCATTCACATGACACTCTACATCTCCGTAACCAATTATTGTTAAAACGCTTATTCTTCTATTTCGTGCTAATCAAGATATACATTAGCAGAAATGGTCTTATGACTTGCCCCCTTGTAAGTGGAAGGGAAATAAGGGAGTATCTTAGGCTAAAGCGATTGTCAAATCCTTTAAAAGCTGGTTGCTATGTGATTGAAATTTGTTTCTTTTCATGGCCAGTAGTTGACAGATTTCCTTATGAGAAAAGTTAATATTTTAAAACTGAAACCAATAACAAAGAATATTTCGGAAGTAGTCAAGCGTATGAAAAAAAAAAAATTGCCTATGATATAAATTGTGTTTTTTCATGAAATCTAAGAGGTTTAATTGTTTTTTTCACACAAGTCATTTGTAGGACAGGAATTGGATAGGTAGAATTAGACGAAAGCTTGCCTATCTCTTATGGTTTACAAGTCATGCAAAAGTCATTCAGAATGAAGAGGTCTTTAGAGCTTATTCCACATCTTATTTGTCATGTAAATATCTTTAATATACAGTAATTTAATCCAAAAATTTTAGTCAGTTTTGAGAAAGTCAAAGTTTTAAATTTTTTCCTTGTAAAAGGTGGCTTGGGTTAGGAGGATTTTTTTCTAAATCTTTGCTTCGCATCCTTGGAAGATATTAATTTTAAATACAAAGTTTGGTATTTAATGATTTTTCATTTTTGAGTTATGTTCATAGACACATGGAGATATACACATACAAGACTTTTTCATGAAAAAAAATTTTTTTTAGGGGATACTAAAAAGTATATTTCCAATGAAATCTTGGTAACAAATTTTTGGGTATCTCTACCCATGTACTACGTATTAAGTGGAGAAAGTAAAAAGGATATCCTGTCCTGTTTAGAATGCAAGTTGTGTCAGTATATTGAATATTTATAAATAAGATTACTTTAATGTATGTACTAAAGCTTTAATGGCTAGTGTCCATTTTAAGTAAAATTTTATGGCAATTATCAGTTCCTATGAGAAATTTCACACTAGATTTTATCGCAAGGTAATAGATAAGATAAAGACAAGCATAAAGACAAATTTAATTATAAAGAAGAGATGGGTGGGTAACACAAGGCATGGATACCAGCACTAGAATACCTATAAATAATCAAGCAACTGGAACCAGTGATAGGAGAGGAAAGGATAGTGTAGCTGGAACATGGACGATAGGAAGTCCACCAGCCAATCAGTGATGAACAGGTGGTATTTCTCACAGGTATATACTAGGGTTGGCTGATAAGTCCTAGTCTCTCAATGAAAACAAAATTTAAAAAAATTTTTTTTTGCTTTATTTCTCAACATAATCTCTAGAAAGGCTAATACATTGTCATATCAGTGTACTAATTTAATTAAATCATCTCTGTAGTGTGATTTATCAAGATCCTTAAAATAGCTGTTGACTGCATCAATGACCTCCTCGTTGCTGTGAAATCTTTGTCCTCCAAGAAATTTTTTGAGGTTTGGGAACTGTTGGTAGTCACTGGGTGCTGGATCTAGCAAATAGGGTGGATGTTCAAGCAATTCAAACTTTAATTCGCGCATTTTTCCCATTGCATTGACTGAACAATGGGCCGGATCATTGTCGTGATGAAACAAGTTTTTTTTTTTTTTTGTCAAATGAGGTCTTTTTCTTTTCACCTCATCACTCAAACGTTGCAGTAAGCTTGCGTAGTAGTCACCAGTGATACTTTTACCCTTTTCCAAGTAATCTATAAAAATAATTCCCTGTGCATCCCAGAAAACACTCGCCATAAACTTGTTAGCTGACAAAATTGACTTTGCCTTTTTTGGAGTTGGTTCACCTGGCGCAATGCACTGTTTTGAGTGTGATTTACTTTCTGGAGTGTGGTGATGTATCCAAGTTTCATCCATGGTAATAAGCTATTTCAAAAATTCACTGGACTTTTTGCGGTAGTGCTCCACATTCCTTTCAGAAACCGTTTTTCTTTGCAACTTTTGATCAGGTGTCAACAAATGTGGCACCTACCTTGCACAGACCTTGTGAAAGTCCAAAACATTACTTAAAATTATTAACTGCACGTTCTTTTGATATGTTTACAGCCTCTACTATCTCAAACAACTTTAATGTGCAGTCTTCCAGTACTAAGAAATGAATTTTTTCAATGATCTCTGGAGTTGTCACTTTTACAGGGCATCCAGAGCGAGGCTCACCACTAGTGCTTGTACATCCCATTTTAAACTCTACAATTCACCTTTTAATCATTGAATATAAAGGGACAGAGTCTTTCAATGTTCTGTCCATTTCCTCCTTGATTTCTTTAGACATTAAGCCTTTCAAATGGAAGTATTTGATCACTACTCGTTTTTCCAAATCTTCCATTTTCATGAAAACTCTAAAGTTATCTTGTTTAAAATGCTGTCATTCGAAAACTAAACCAGCTATTGACCTGTAACTATGGATACAAGCTAGTCTAGAGTTTATATGATGCTACCGTATAACTGGCCTAGTGATGCCATATCTGTGTGAGGCCTGGGACATATCAGCCGACCCCTCTAAGGGAGGCAGGTAGTCTGCATTTCACTCTTTGAACCCTCTGAGGATGCTTAACACAGTTTTGAGTAAAACATCAGGAGTAAATCCAACTTTTCGACCAATGGCCTACAAGCCCAGAAGAAATTTTACTTCAAGTTTACTTTAACTTTCTATTACTTCAAGAGCAACATTTTCGTATAACCTAACCTAAAACTTAACCTCAATAGAACAATTACTTAAAGAAGTTGATGAATATTATATACATGAATATTAATAACAAAGACAGCAGCAAAATGGTAATTAATGCTGTAATAATAACTTTCAATTTGTTCTTATAAATATGGGCTTCCCAATCCATTTAACTTTTTCCTCACATCATTTGCTGTATATCCTACATGTACTTTGCTACAGGCTTCTGCTCTGCTTTTGTATACTTCCAGTCTTTTGTTTCTGTTTTTATAATCTTTATTCTGTGACACAAATGTTATGGTGTAATATAGGCCAGAAGTAATAAAATTATCTCAGTGAGATTTCCAAGGATTATACCTCAGCCTTAAAAAATAATAAAAACACAAATAACACATTCAGTAAGATAATTCCATGTTTTCATTAAATTATTAATATTCTTATTCAGTACTTTAATAATTAAATGTTTAAAGAATAAAAATAATTTGATATTGCTGTACCATAAGTTTAGCTTACAATGTTGCTTTATGACATCGCAACATCAAATCCTTGAGAAACTTTGCAGGGCGTAGTTAATAAGTTTCAGTGCTGCTGATATTTTGCAAATGCTTGGTAACCAATTAATTGATTTCACTTATGTGAGCTGCTTCACATTGCTGGCATGTGACACATATGCAGCTATTATATTTACTCTTCTGAAAACCCTACCCAAAGAACAAGAATAGGCTGAGAAGAAAACCTATCATATGTGTTATTAACCATATGGTTAATAAAACTGCTTTTAATTTTGATAACTCTGATGTGGTTCAGTGACGTTCTACTGCCTTCAAATAGGGGCAAGACCACTTTGTATTTATTATTTTATCTAAACAATTAGCAGATTAACTTAATAACCCTTCATCAATAGCATAATGTGCTGATCTGAATCTGGTATAAAATATTGAATGGATGCAGTTAAAGTTACATAATATAATGAAGTACTTATTGTTACAGAATTATTGCACAGGTGATCTAACTCTTAAATGCAATGCAATGTCTGACATAGTTGACAACATTCTTACATTTAGTGTCTCATTTCAACAAGTGCTAAAATTTATGTCTAGAGAATGCTTTAAAATGATTTTGGTATTTTGTGGTAGATGCATAGATGCCTACCTATATACTGTAACATGAGGTAATATTTTGCAGAGCTCAAGTAATTGTCAACAAGGCTATGCAGTTTTAGGATAAATATGTATAACCTAACCTGCAGATATAGTGTCTGCTTTTTAGCACCTAAAAACCTTCTTACAAATAACATACTACCCAAAGAAATATGTGTATTTGGTGGCTCTTGGCAGAATTACTTTGAGCACAGATTCTCATTGTTAGAAAAAGCTCTTGATGGTACTGTTATATCAGTTTAACCTGACCATAAATCAAGAACAAATGGGGATTTTCCATGTACTTCTTGTTTCACAACCTTTTACACCCACACAATAAACAATTGAATATTGTATTTAATCTAATAGAAGAGTTTGCAATACATTTACCAAATCTTCCATCGTTTTTGAAAATATATAAACTGTTTCTTTCCTTGTCTGCCTGATACGGACAAAAGTGCTTAATTGTGTGGCTATAGACTGCACTACTGCTTTGGTAGTTCTCTCTGCAATGTGCAACAAAGTGGAGTATTCAGTGAGTTAATATCAAACCAGCTTTAATTGGTTATTACTAGTGATTTATTGTTGGACTTCTTGTACAAAAACATAAAAACAAACAAACTGTGTCATTTTCAACATAATGTTTGGAAATGAACATCATAATTTTTCTGGAAGTTACCATTTGAAGGAGTCGAATGTACTGCATGTTACCACAAAAGTGATTTCTGTAGCCCATTTTTGCAAATATCAGTAATGCGAAGTCCAATTTGCTATATCTTGAAGACCTATGCTAGTTGTCGTTACATATACCAAATGATTGTCTTATTGCATTCTTTGCTAATACTTTGACATCTCTCATTTTGGGAATAAACAGGATCAATAAGAGCTATGGCAGGCCACACAGCTAAAATGCTATGGATGCCCTTCTCATTGCCTTCATCATTTGTCACTTCAAGTACTATGCTGTTGTTAGCACAATTCAAAATAAGGAATCTTTTCCCCCACAGGAGCTAATCTTTTAGCAATCATATTTCAAAAAGAGAGTGTTATTATATAGGATGGACCATATAGGACTTTTCTATGAGGAGTAGCATTAAAAAGGTAGGTTTCCATTTAAAAAAATTAAATTGATCCTAAAATGACCATCACAATGTTCTCCAAATAAAATAAAACTTGTAGGATTTTTTATTGGACTGTTTATTTTATCCACCAAATCACTTACCTTTCATCCCAAGATTCATAAGAAGTAAATAATATAAAGATATTCTGGAAGTCAGTGATAGTACTGAATTTGGAAAAGAAACATTTAACATGATTGATGAGTATATTTGTAACCTTTATATGCTTTCAATTGGTTAGGAGACTTATCACACTGATGTTCAAAATAATTTTGGCAGTTTATGGGTAAAAATATTTAGTGAACATTTGTGTCCTTAGCTTCCCCCTCCCCCACTTCCAATGGATTCTAATTTGGTGGAAAACAATATTTATTAAGTTTCCTCTTGCACTCACTGATCAAAGTACTTTTCACCCCAAATAGGATAGTGAAAAGAGGATACAGAGATGCTGTGTAGTCTGGCATATATGAGCATGTCCATTGTTGCGTTATGATGCCTTGGATTATTGAATTTTCAAGGAAAAACTAAAACTATAAAATTATTTTTCCATAAAATAATATAAAGACTATTAAATTAAAAACACATTTTATTCAATGAACAGCAATTCATAACCATGATTAATTTCTTTCAAGTCCACATACTAACTGCTATTTACTCAGTTCTCTCTCTCTCCTTGACCAGGGCTGATTGGACTAGTAAAGTTTTTCACACCATAAAGACACTACTGTATATGCACAAAAATATATTTTCTTTACGTTTGATTTGCTTACTGAATTCCATATTGACATAAAATTTTATTATCATTTGGACTTCTGGAAATTAATAAACAGAAGTAATTTAATAGGACACAGTCAGGTTTCCAAAGTTCCTTCATTCTTTGCCATAAATTTAATGATTATTTTGCATCTGGTATATTTTTCTAACTGTTAATTTCTTCTCTCCAGTCAAACAAGCATATTTGAAGGAATTCACAATTAAAAAGAGTTTTCTTTGGTGAAGCACAGCAGACTTAAAATGAGATCTCCACTCCTTCCCTTTCTGATTTATTCACATTCTGTGAGAAATGTTATTTAGTGTTCATACTTACACTGATGATACATGAAATAAATTATAGTTGGAAAAGTAGGGAAGGAAGCATTGCAGGTTTAAATTTAAGGTACCTTCCATTCACTTGCAGTATGAGAACAGGGAAAACCCAAAAATATCTTCAGTCAGATAAATTTATTATCAGCCTAAAAAAATACAGATTCTATGGCATCGTCAAAATACAAAGAAATTTTGTTACATTTGAGTTTAAATATATACAGAATTAGTAAAAAGAAAAATCCAGGATAGATTTCTGCCAGCATCAGGCCCCTTCCTACTTCTGCAGAATGGGACCTGTAATGACAAACACAAAGCGGCAGTATCTGCACAAGAGAAATATCATTGCAATGATGATGATGATGATAATATATAATAAATAATGATTTATAGAGAGGATGTTCCTAGCAGGATTTAAATTGCAGACCTTCATTCACGAGTCTAAGCCTTAAATGTCCATGAACACCCATGTCAGTGCTTAAACAATTATACCTCTTTGTTGTCCTTATGTCTATTAAGTTAACTTGGATCCCACAATAAGTTATTTCAGAGGGCTCAAGTAGCAGGGGATAATGGTGTTCCAATAAATTTAATTCCTTAACTGGTTATGTTTGCAGTTGAGGATTGCATATAATTTTATCTCCCTTTCGTTGAAATAGCAGATTGAAAATGGCAACAGAAACACTGTGTTAAAGGCAACATGCATTTTCAGGCTCAAAGAGATAAGCAGTTTTTGAGGCGCTGATGTCAACATACATTGCAAGTGCACAGTACTATGGAGAACTGAAGTGACTCCACTGTTGTTCAGCGACCTTTAGATGTTCTCTTATTTTGGGGAAATGAAAAGAATTGGGCTTTCAAGGTTGGCAAATCGAAAGAAAATTCCCAGATGAAAAATCCAGGTGGAAGAAAACATGAAAAAAAGATTCTCTTTCCAAAACATTTTTCATTTAGATTGCCTGAGAGTTTTATCTTGGAAAGGGTTCTTGATCTATGGGGCCCAAGGCAGTAAGTAACAGTTTATCATTAAATATGCATTTGTATTTTAGAATCCAATCCAATCAGGTACAAATTAAATTAATAATTATTCAAATACAAAGAGGTAATAACAGATAGCAAATAGTGGAAGTTGGGTATACATGGTGAGGCAGACAAGGTTTGAAACTGAGATGATATTTTCTATACCTTATTAACATGTTCCTTTCCAAATAGTATTTGCTTAACATTCTAGTTAATGTTCTAAAGGATTTCCAGCAGCCTGAAAAAGGGACATATTGAAACACAAAAAGACAAACCACCCACACAGTGCAAGAATGTAAAAAAGAGGACAGGTCCAACAGAGAGAATCTGGTCACCCTCTCTCCTGTATATCATGTTTCATTAAATTAATTTCAAAAACTTAATTAATGGTCTCTAACATTGTTCTAACAAGTTCTTTTTGTGTAAGGAAATTATTTGACTACCTGATACTTTGATCTCAGTATTACCTACCCCTGGTCAGCAAAAACAAGACATTCTTTATTTAAAAAGTAATAATCTAATTAAGTACACATAAAAATATATAATATTCCATAATAGTATTTCCTAGTTTTATAAATATACAAGAGCTTCTACATTTTGTGGAGATAATCAGATTGGGTAAGCACCCTTAATATGTATAATTTCTTAAGACAAGGGGTGGTATTCTTGTTTTCTGTTTGTTATAATTGTGCAATCCCTTTGGTCAGCTGTTATGTTGTTTGTTCGATGTGATGGACATTGACGCTTTGTGTTGTTGTGTTGTTTGGCGTGCTTCAGGGGGAGTCGAACGAGACAAGGATAGCGGTGGCCAATCAGCGAGCCCACGACCTGTTGAAGTAATGGGGCAGGGCAGACACGGGTTTGGGCCAAGTGATGCAACAAAGTGCTTATTATCATCATTACTTCTTTGTTACTATGATATAGTAATGCTTAGCATCACCATATTTTGCTTTCTAAACAAGGCCACTTGTTGCAGATTATTAATACATGAACAGAGTTTTATGTGCAGAAATAGGTGATACATATGAATTTGTGCTGAATTTTTATGGCTGAAATCTTAATGATATTTGTGCATTAAATAATAAAGCAGCTTTTTTCTAGAAAATTATTTACATTGGCTGTTAATCATAAGACTTGATATTTTTAATAGTTTATAGATCCATATTTTCCAAAAAATAAAAATATATTATAGCTAAGTCAAGAAGTGGCTTTGGTTTAGAGGTTTGTTTGGTTTATGTTGGTAATTGTGTGTACAGAGTTTATTGTAAAATTCTCACTATTGCTTGCTTTCTGTACGTAAATGCATCTCATTGCGAGATGCTTCATGTATCTGACCTTGTGTATGTGCTGCGTAGGAAATATCAAATGAGCAGCGGATAAAGAATGCCAACCAACGTGTCCATAAAATCTACAAGTCGTAGAATAAAGAGAGAGGAAGCAAGCAAGCAGGCAGGCAGCATAAGAGGAGGACAGACGGCCCAGTTGGAGCTATGTGGGGGACTTAAACAAACATGAGAGGGAGGTAAAGTAACATTTCAAACATACTCATGTTTCTTTATCTCTCATATTAAATGTTATTGTAATCTTGTGGTTTGTATGTTGTAATGTCCCCCACATTCCATTCCTACTCAGCACAAAAATGAATTTTTCCTCATGTACTTATGTGTCTCAAACATGCAAGTTAAATGTAGATTCTGTGATAGGCTAATCAGTAAACATTTTCATTTCTATTGTTGTAACATTATTTATTCTATCTTCATTGTAAGGGAAACTCCAAGTGGTTTCATGCTTCAATTGTAATAAATCTTTGCTGGAAATCAACTTGTACAAAATAGGGGCAAAATTTGTTTGTTTGACAAGACCCACTGGACCACCACAGTATTGTTAGCATTGCAGTTACTTATAATAAATATATTTGCCAAAAGTGATAATATGTGTATTGTATATATTTTGTAAATATTATTGAAATAATACACTTAAACTAATTTTTGACTCATTCAGGTTAAAGTAAAATGTTTGTTTCCCCTATTAAAATGTAAATAGAAATAATAAACTCTGTTTGAGATAAGATAATATAATCTTATTCTTTGGTTTACCTATACCTGTAATTCAGGGTTTCTACAGTAAAAGCGATTTATGGCTTGTCTCAGGAATGTGATAGAAATGTATATAAATACTGATTATTTTAAGCATTTGTTCTAGAATCATGAAATTGTTTCAAGACATAATGTCATTAATTGCTATTAGCTATTGCTATTAGCTATTGTATATTATTATTCCTTCATCATTTGCTTATAGGTTAAGAAACCCTGATATTACTACACTGTTAATCTCGTAAAACATTTTCTAAGTAGTTAGTTGATCGTTAGGGGAATGTGCTGTACATTAAGGAAATTTGATGCATTTTATACGCCAAGGAGAAAACATAAATGTGCCATGACTTTGCTGTTTTATATAAAATATTGTTATAGATTGATTCATATTAATAGGACAATGGAATATAATAATGTTTACTCATAATTAGCAATTAAAAGAATGAATGTGGGGCAGGGCATTACAACCATTTACCTGAAAATTTGTCTCCAATCCTGAAAGTCTTTGCAAAGCTAAGCTCTATTCATAACAAAATCAACAGTGCATGATTTGTATCCTTCTTAAGAAAAACGTGGACATTCTGTGTTAAAGCTTAGTTACAATTATTTTATGTCTGTACTTAATCCATTCAAATTGTTTTGGGAAGGATACTTTTTATTCTTTGTTTTTCTGTTTTTTCATTTATATGCATCATTGTTTTATCAATGTTTTCAACTGTTAGCATCTTGTGATGTGCAAGATCTAACAAAAGCAGCATTTGATAATTGATGAAAATTACAGATGCTTTTAAGAAAAAAGGTACATTATGTAATATATTTTAAATATACATATTTCAATGGGAATAGTGGCTGTATTCAGAGAAAAATAGTAAGCATTAATTGGATCAAAATTTTGTGAAATATTAGGAATCTCATTGTGGTAAATATTTCTGCGTCTTTTTGTGAATTTCATGTTGCATATAGAAAATTGGCCTGTCTACTTAACTCTCTACAGAAAGGAGGCCAGAACTAAGCTCACACTGTACAGCTATCAGCACATTTCTAGAGCTCCTCACTTTTCAAACTCAGCATTGTCAATGCTATTTTAGGCCTAAATACCAGTGATATAATAATAAAAATGTGTAACTTTCATAAGATAATGGTGCTTATAGCAGCAACTATTAATCTCTGAAAACTGCTGTAATTACATATTATTTATATACACATATGAGTTAGCTAAATTAGTAATATAAAATGTAACATAAAATCATGGTCATTGTATTTTGGTACTGTATTACTTGTAATAATAGACATTTTCTATAGCTGCAATACAGCTTTTCATTTTCTCGTGTACACATTACAGTAAAGTACTTAAGTCAGGTACATGGAACTTCCAAATGAAAATGTAAAACTACACTATTTATTTTATGGAATGAGAAACAGAATAATTTTGCAAATAGGATATTTGAACATTCAAATGTTTTTTCATAAACTTAGTACAGTACAACACAATGTGAATTAGCTATGTTAGACTTCATTAATAGATCCACATATTTTGAATGAAATTAAATCATATGAATGTGTCAACTTGAGATTCATGTATTGCATTTTGGAAGTGTGTAAAAATTTAAGCACAGAATTCCATATATCTGGATTTCATTTACAATGGATTGAGACCAGTCGGACAAAACTGTACATTTCATGTTTGCAACAAGGAACTGGGTGATTGTATGTTTTCTATGTTCAATTAATGGAATTGTCCTTCAAAGACAATGCAGGGACAGTGAGCTACAGTTGTGTATGTAAGCATGTGGCAGGTTATTGTCTCTGAAGGTGGACATGAAGCATATCTACAGTTAAAATCTTAATGTATTTTAATTAGATTCTAGTTTATTTTGTTCCCTGTACTTACCGAGGTCAATAAATAAAAAAAACTATGCTTGATATTTGAGAGTGCTTTTATTCATTAATGTTGAAATTGTTAAAAATGACATGTCAAAACTCTTCCTCAGCAGATAACCTTCAACTCCCATTTTAGAAATGCTTTTGTGTGCCGAATGACGACTACAAATTGTGAGAAGAAGAAGCCAAAATAGCAGCAGCAGCAGCAGCAGCAGCAGCAGCAGCACCACCACCACCACCATTATTATTATTATTATTATTATTATTATTGTTTACATAGTGATTCACATTAATTGCTACACACGTTTTCAGTTGTACATTTCTCTGTGAACAACGGCTGACTCTATTCCTTCTATCCACTGTTTAATTTAATTTATTTTTCACCTTGTACAGTCATGGAAAAAATGTTTGAGCACTGTGTCTCTTAAGTCTTATTGAAACACATGAAGTTCACTGAGCTTGGTTCATACTATGCATACTTTTTCTGCAAGTAAAGTTGTACAAATTTGGGTTAAGTCACAGTGTATTGTGTTATAATATAGAATAACAACTCTCAAGTAATTAAAAGAACTATTCCCTGAAAAAAAAATCTGATGTGTTCCAATCACATGACTTTCTCTACTTCTGTGTAACAAATTATTGTTAGTAAGCTTATTCTTCTATTCACTTCAAGCTAATCGAGAAAAAATTAGCAGAAATAGTCTTATTACTCTCTTCCTTGTAAGTAGAAGCGAAATATGGGAGTGTCATAGATTAAAGTGAAGTCAAAAGCTGGTTACTAGGTGACTGAAGTTCCTTTGTTTGTATGGACACGAGTTGACAAATTTCTGTAGGAGAAAAGTACAAGTTTTTCAAAACTGAAACCAAAAACAAGGAATACCTCAAAAACGATCAACTCCTCGAAAAAAGTTATACAGCATAAATTGTGTGTTTTAATGTGCTCTACATTTTTTGTGTGGTAAGTTTTTGTCCATTTCTTACGGTTTAGCAGTTATGCAAAATTCCTCCAGAATTAAGCAGTCTTCAGAGGCTATTCCCAGAAAATTCAAGATATACATTATTCATCATCAACTCTTCATGGATTAGGAGGATTCTCCTGTTCCGGCCTCATATTTCTTCCCATCTTTTAACTGGTCTTCCTATCGTTCTGTAGCCTAGAGGTTTATATTTGAACGACTGAAATGGAATGCGAGAGTTATCCATTCTTTGTAAATGGCTTTCCCATTTTTCTCTATTTATTTGTATCCTTTCTTTTAAGGAAAAAATGTCTAATTCTTTCCTTATGTCTTCATTTCTAATATGATCTTGTCTGGTGCAACCTTTTACTGCTCGGAGATATTTCATTTCTGCCGCTTGTATTTGGCTCCAATCTTTCTTTTTAAGAGTCCATGTCTCCGAACCATACAGTAAAACTGGAACAGCCATTGTCTTATAGAATTTTAGGTTTGTATCTTTTCGGGTTTTCCTTTTTAAGGTACGAGCTATTACTCCACAAATATATTGGAACTTACTCACTTTATTGTTTATTTCTTCATTGTTTGTCTTAAAGGTTACATTACAACCCAAGTAGTTAAATTTTATCACCTGTTCTAACACTTTATTGCTTAACACTATCTTTGATCTTTTTATATGTTTTCCTATAAATGCCATTATCTTTGATTTTTCTATTGATATACTTAAACCATAATCCTGGATCAATTTTTGTAGCTTGTACATACTTATTTGCAGCTTATCTTCTCGGTCTTGTATTAACATCATGTCATCTGCAAAGAGTAGCATATTTAAGGCATTATCTTTATTTATTTTTATTCCTAATGGTATTTCATCTTTTAATTTTCTGAGAATATCATCCATATAGATATTAAATATAAAAGCGGAAATAAACTACATCCTTGTCTTAAACCATTATTAATTATCATATCTTGTGATAATCGTCCATTTCCTAAAACTATTTTTATTTTTGTTTCTTGATATATATTCCTGAGTACATCTATCAATTGTTTTGGGTATCCTCTTTTATCTAATATATGCCAGAGTCTAGTTCTGCTTACCTTATCAAAAGCTTTTTCTAAATCTACAAAAGCTATAGGTGTTTCTAAATTATATTCTCTTCTCTTTTCAATAATTTGGTTAATAGAAAATATATTATCGGTGCAGGATTGTCCTTTTCTAAATCCCATTTGGTTTTCTAATAATAATGGTTCTGTAATTATACTTAGACGTTTGTTTATGATTTTTGTATACAGCTTATAGCCTGTGTTCAGGAGATTTATACCTCTGTAATTACTACATACATTTCTTTTGCCCTTTTTAAATATATTGATAACGTGTGCATCGTACCAGCATTTAGGAATTCTATTCGTTTTCCAACATTTGTTGATAAAATTAAGCAGTCTTACATTTAATTTATCTCCTCCATACTTTATTAATTCTGCATTTATTCCATCTGGTCCTGGAGCCTTTCTATTTTGCATGTTTTGTAAAGTTAATTGTAATTCTTCTTCGGTGATTAAATCTATAGATGTTTTAACTATTACTTGATCCTCTATTGACTTTCCATTTTCTTCTAATTTATACCATAGTTCCTTATAATATTTCAACCATTCTTCTTCAGATATATTGTTTATTCTCACTTTGTCTTTCTCTTGTTTTGTTAACGTCTTAATCACTTTATAGGCAAATTGTTGTCTGCCATGTATGTCGTTTTCTATCTGGCTAATAAAATTCTCCCATGAATTCTGATGTCCTCTTCTTGTAATTGCCTTTGCGATGTTTCTTGTTTCTTTATAATGTTGTCTTGATTCTTCAGTTTTATTTTGTAGAAACCTTTTATACGCTGCTTTTTTGTTGTCAATAGCTTGTTTAATTTCTTCATTCCATATTCTTAAGCCAATTTTTCTTCTATGTTTATTTCTTCTTCCGATTGCTTCTTCTGCTGCTCCTTTGATTGCTTTAATTATATTGGACCATTCTTTATCAATATGTTCTTCTACTTTTGTATCTTCTAGGCAAATGTTTAATCTTTCTTGATAAAGCCTCCTAATACTAGGTTCTTGAAGTAGGTTTATTTTGAAAACCGTTTTATTTTGTTCCTCGTTTGCCCTTATGTTTGATTTTTTCCATCTTGTCCATAATTCTATTTTAGATATCACTAAATAGTGGTCGGAGGATATATCACATCCCCTGTAAACTCTAGTATGTATAATCTGTGATATTAATTTTTTATTTACCATAACATAATCAATTAATGATCTTTGACCACGTGCATTCCATGTATATTTATGAACATCTTTTGTTCTAAAAAATGTATTTGTTATCTTAAGTTCATTAAAAGTTGCAAACTGTCGTAATTGTTTACCATTTTCATTAATGTGGTCTTCTCCAAATTTTCCTACAGTTTTAGGTATAGGTTGTTTCCCAACTCTTGCATTTAAATCTCCAGCAATGATCATATATTGGGTTTTGCTTTTATTTACTTCTTCTTGTAATTGCTCATAGAATTCTAAAACCTCTTCCTTTTTTCCCTCTTCAGGACTATACACTCCCACAACAATTAGATGTCCTCTGGGGATTTTAAACGTTACTTGAATAATTCGTTCATTAATAAAAGTATAGTGTTCAATTCTCTTTGTCCATTTTTCATCAATTAATATTGCTACTCCTTTTGCTGCTCTTTGTTTTAATGAAACCCCACTATATACTAAAGTGTATTTCCCTATCTTTTCTGTACCTTTTAATTTCTTTTTAGTTTCAGTAAGTACCGTTATATTTACCTTCATTGTTTCTATTTCTTTTACTAATTCTTCTTCTTTTGTGGATATTCCTCTCACATTCCATGTTCCTATTTTTAATGGTTCTGCAATTCCAAATCGTGCGTCCTTTTTCTTTTGCTGTGGTCGAAATCCAATATTATCAATCCGGCTATTATTTTGAGGCTGTTCAGTATGTAAAAGTTTCACTCTGGCCGCGGTACGAACGCTGCGCAGAGCTAGTTCAGTGGTGTGACTGCCAACTCTCTGCTCCTGAACTCGCAGATGCTTTTCGGGCATTTACCCTAGATGTGTTGTCTTCACCTCGACTTTCGAGTCACATCCACCCGTTGTGCCAGTTTTGGTCCACCCCGAGTATTTTATTTCCTCGGTACCACCTATATCTAGGAGGCATTCCCCGATCCGCCACCTGGGGAGGCGCCCGATGGGGGATTGGCACTGAACCCCTCACGGGGATATACATTATTTGTCAACTAAATATCTTTACTATACAATATTTTAATCAAAATCGTTAGCCATTTTTGAGAAAATCAAAATTTTCGAAAAAAGTTCCATGTAAAGGGTAGTTAGGGGTGGGGGGATTTTCTTGAAAATCTTCATGTCTCATTCTTGGAAGATACCAAACTTAAATACCAAGTTTGGTATTTAACGGTCATTTCGTTTTTGAGCTATGCTACACACACACATACAGACCTTTTTTCAAAAATGCTTTTTTTGGATTCAGGGAGACCCAAAATATGTATTTCCGGTGAAATCTTGGTATCAAATTTTTGGGTGCAATACAGTACCTTCTCTATACACTATGTACATAGTACGTGTAGAGAAAGTAAAAATCAGATGTGTTCCATACACATGGCTTTCTCTACATCTCTGCAACAAATTATTGTTAAAAAGCTTATGCTTCTATTTACTTCATGGTAATTGAGAAAAATTAGCAGAAATAGTCTTATTACTTGCTTCATTGTAAGTAGAAGCGAAATAAGAGAGTACCATGGGTTAAAGTGATAGTCAAAAGCTGCTTGCTGTGTGACTGAAATTCCTTTGTTTGTATGGATAGGAGCTGACAAATTCCTGTATGAGAAAAGTATAAGTTTTTCAGAGCTGAAACCAAAAACAAGGACTATCTTAAAAACGATCAACTCCACAAAAAAAATGTATATAACATAAATTGTGATTTTTAACGTGCTCTACATTTTTGTGTGAAAAGTTTTTATCCATCTCATATGGTTTAGCAGTTAAGCAAATTCTGTCAGATTCATCCAGAATAAAGTAGTCTTCATAGGCTATTCCCAGAAAATTCAAGATATACATTTTATTTGTCAGGTAAAGATCTTTAATATTTTTAATCAAAATCGTTAGAGCCAATTTTTGAGGAAATAATCATTTTCGAAAAAAAGTTCCATGTGGTAGTTTGGGGTAGAGAGATTTTTCTCAAAATCTTCCTGTAGTATCCCTGAAAGTTACTAAACTTAAATACAAAGTCTGGTATTTTACCCACGTTTCGTTTTTGATTTATCACACACACACACACACACACACACACATGCACGCACCCACCCACGCATGCGCACGCGCACACACACACGGACTATTTTATGGTTTTTTTTTATACAGTGGACCCTAAAACATATACTTCCGGTGAAATTCCGGTATCTAATTTTTGGGTGGAGTGCAATATATTCTCTATACACTATGTACATAGAACGTGTAGAGAAAGTAAAAATTGGACTCGCATTCCAACTCCGGCGATCGACGCGACTGTGGACTATGTCCTCTCATGGCAGGGCACAGAAACTTGACCAACCACGGCAGCTCAATCATCAAAGTAGTGTCCTGCCCCGCCCACTCACCAAACCATCCACTCCAGGATTTCGGCCAATTTTCTCGAGTTTACAGCAGATCAGAAATCTTTTGAGCAGTTATAACTTTGTCTCAAGGATTCTATGTACCGCTCTAAAGCTTCTGATCTGGCTGCAGCCTTGAGAAAAAGTTTATATGCCCTTATTATTTCATTGTTTACTTGAGAATTCTCGGTTTGTTTGTCAGTTGCCTTTTGTTCTTATGTGCAATAAATATATATTCAACAACGGCCATCAGTGGTGATCAGAGCCAATTTAACAAATAGACATTCCTACACATTGCTCTTCTACCATTCCTTTCCTTATTTGTTTATCTATAAAAATGGAGAGTGCATGGAAGGAGAATTTACTAAAATAAATTACACTGCAGTAATGATAGAACAATATATTTCAAAAGTTAATGATGGAGCAATACAATATTACTTTAAAACTGTTTAAGACAAAAACCCAGGGAAAATTATACAACTTTAGCAAGCTGACTCCTCACCCAGAGGTCCCAGGTTCTATTCCCAGCTGAGGCGGACAATTTTTCTTAAACCAGAATCATTCCCTATCCTCCAGATTCTGAAAGTATGGTTGTGTGTTTCTGAAGAAAATAAAATGTTTAAAAAATTTGTTTATGAACCTACAATCAACGAATTGTTTCACAAGTTAAAGCCCCCGATAACACCATAGACGTTAAATGGGGCTACATGAACGTGACAATTAAAAAACAAAACTATAGGAATTACAGATGTCATGTAAAATATAACCAGAAAGGTATACAAATTACCTGCTCACAGCACAAATAATATCAAGTGAACAGTTTAAAAGCAAAATAAAATCAATACAATCACTTGTAGCTTACACCTGCAGATATCTTTTTATCAATAAGATAAATTTAAATAATTGCTATTATGAATCATATCAGTTTATCATTTGGATTTGAAAAGTGTCTAATTTTATTTCGGAAAATTTGTGTTTATGTAGGGTGCTTGGCAGTTCCTAGTTTGAATATAAAATTATCACATTAACTGCTGATTATGATGTGAAATTTGAATCAATCATTAGCAACTTTTACTAAATGCAAAGTAAAACCACTATAAATTTATACACCATAAATTGATATTTATTTTCAAGAATTTTTGCAATAATATAGCTACAATTAAAATAAATATTTTTTAACACTCTTAGCACATTAATAGGCATGTTACATGCAAATACCCAAATTGTGAACTGAAATGTTAATATTCAGGGAATATTTTATTACTTCTTCTGTTGCATCTGTAGCAATTATTTTCAGTGTTAAAACATCTTCTGTTGGAGTGTGAAGCTCTAGAAAAAAGATATCTCATCTTTGAAATGTCTAAGCATTCCTCAGAATGGTATGAACTTGTAAGGCAAATAACGGGTCACTGAACTAAATCTAAAACAAACTTAGGAGCTACACAAAAAAATATTTTAGGCTGAGGTGATTAGTGTGTTAAAAATAACAGATGCTCACAACCAAAGTTAAAAAGAGTACAAAGTACTATACCTCATACATGTAATAACGAAATAACTACAGCAAAATACAAGAACATGGAGAAGTGTGAGAAGGAAATGAATGAAGGTAGCAAACATTTTTGAAAATGCTACATATTAAGCGGCACCTGTTATTCTGAACTATTCATTTTTCTGCAGAGAAAAATTAAACACTAGTTCCATAATTTTTCTTGATTTTATTAAACATTAAGTGCTAATGTCATATTTCCTGAAAATCTTTGGTTCTGAAACCAAAATTGCGAATGTATGAAATAAGCTAAACCACAAAGTTTCATGTTATCAGTTCTATTTTGATTGAAAGCAAATTGAGATATTTGAAATCGTATTACATTGTGATAAGGATCCAAAGAACCATTGCAGAGAAAAAATTATGTGCTAAATTAACATTCATTTTTCATAATGAATATTATGCATCAAATTAAAGGCAGAGCCTGAAAAATTAATCATATAACCTTTAAATATATAAGAAGGACAATAATTAAATATATTCTAAGCAACATGTAAAAGGTTTAAATTAGGTGGCATTTGATTTCTTCCTAACAGAACAAACACACCTTGATTTTAAAGCTATACGAATATGAAACAGTTATCATGGTAATATTAGAAACAATAATGTACTAAAAATAGATACATTTATTCAATATAACATTTAGGTATATACTTCTTTATTCTATAACTTTTACATAGTAATTGGCTTCATCAAATAATGCACTATATTTCACCTACCCTTCCACAATTTTTTTGTTTCTCTTATATACACATAGTAGTAACCAGGGAGGGGTTTTGAGATTGAAAGCATCCTTTCAAATAAAAAAAAAAAAAAAAAAGAAATAATAATAATTAAAATGATGGCAATTTCCTTATTGTAATTTCAATTATTGCAACAGAATTTGTGAATATAAAAACAAGATTTTAAAACATATTTCAGCACATGATTAGTTCAAATTTAGCATTTGACTTTATACAGTTTAGAAAAATGAATCCCTACACAAAATTTGCATCTTAACATTTTTATCGTTTCGCTATTCCATACACATGTAGACTATTCCATTAATTATTGTTGTAATGACAGAGCAAATTAGTTCATATACAGAAACTGAGGAATTACATTTAGAGTTTTTGTTCATAATATTTTGTATTCTATAAATCATATCATTTAAAGTTCCAAAAACCTTACTCTGTTTTAGACAGTATGTAATATGTAAGTATTTAAATATAAATTATTGTACGTTCCTATTGGTTTACTAAGTAAAGTGGAGTTCTTTCTGTAAAAAAATCTAAATTTTAGATAAAACATTTTTTAATGAAATACTTATTTGTATAATTATAATGACATAATCTCAAATTTTTAAAAGTAATTTATCTGATATTATGATAAGTGCACATAGAATTAATTTTAAAATCGTTGTTGATACTATGATTGCAAGATCCCCAGAATTATACTCTGTATCTAATAATGGTGTAAATGTATTTGTAATATTGCAGCAAATTTGAAATCTATATATGATAACTTTGTCTTAGTCTCCAAACCACAGAACAGAGCTTCTGAAATGTGCCTTTTATAAGGCTTGAGGTTTATTATATTTACTTTTATAATCATAATATTTGAAAATTTGCACATTGAAATACTTCTGCATTCTCATGTAAGGCATAACAATGGCTCTAAATTAATTTCAATTTTCATTACTATTTTACGAAGTAGTGTAGTACTACTTAAGCATTTCACCTGTACCATGCTCTACTAAAGTCTTCCGGATAACAAAGTGTTTTATTTTTAACCTCTAGGTACTTCTAAGACCATACTAATCTTCACAGAAAGTAATTTATGTGAATCTTCCAACATAGCAATTCACCATGTGGTATTTCCTGGAACCTCATTGCTAGTCCTATATCTGAAACAAGTATAATACATTGATTAGTACACAATTAATAATAACAATAACAACAATAACAATAGTAATGATAATCATAATAATATTATTTTCAGGTGTAAACACTACCAACCAGACTGCTAGAAACACTGACAGAAATACTTTAGGAAATTTGTGACAAATTCAATTTTACAATGTCAAAACAAGAATAAACTTTTTAAAATATTAATAATTAGAATGTAGTCATCCATGGCTTCCGGGTAATTCTTCCCTCCACAAGCATGGAAATAAAGGAAAAGCAATGCATAATGTGCTTAGCAGAAAGGATTGTAGGTAATGCCACCCCATCAGCATCATCTAGAGAGGTAGCTATGGTCTGAGATGGGAGTTGTGGAGTCTGAAGATACAAGATGAGATTTTAATGTGGTTGATGGGTGCCATATATGGCTTGAAAATTTTTCTACATCTCCAGTTGTATTGTTTTGTTGTTTAGTGTTAGAAGGAAGCTCATCCAAGATTCTTGTTTACTTTTTTTAATTTCTCTGAGTGCAGCTGCATGTAGACATTTGAATGCAGTTTTATTCTCTATACTTGAATGTTGTTTTAATAAAGTTTTATTCCTTCTAATCGCCTCTGCACAGCTGTCATTTCACAAGGTACCCTATACTCATTTAGCTACAGGGATGCTAAACTCAGCTTTTTTTAGTATAGATGTAGAGAAGTTGTAAACGACATTGTCAATTTTGATCTGAAGCTCGGTTAGCCAAATTCCTTGATAGCTTCTAGGATAAGCTTCCTGTATAATGACCAGTTAGCTTAGTACATCTTCCAGGATGAAGACCAAATGTGATATTGAAATGTGAAGCTGAAGTTGATTATTATGGGGAAACAATCGCTTCCATTAATATATAAACTATTGGAATATGTAGGCTAATTCGGGAGAACAAAGTGTTAATTTGATACTACTGCCGTTATCATCTGCAATGTCACAATGTATAGGAGACGGCGAGTTTAGAATAATTAAGTTAAATGCATTAATAATAGTCTATTAAATTTCCTTTTTGATCAGTCCTAACACTAACGATAAGGGATTGTTGAAATCACCCAACAGCCCAAAAGGTTGCTGTAACTGCTTAATTATTTCAGCTAGAATGTTAACATCAACATTCTGAATATTTGGGAGTTATATATTACAAAAATATATATTCTTAGAAAAGCAAAAACCACTACTGCTTCCTCGGGAGTATTATTTCTCTATGAGGTAGGTTGTCCTGTACGCATGTTGCTATGCCCTCACTGGCATCAGAGTCACGCGGGCTTCCCCGACCAGAACGCAGTCATATGCCTCTCAAAGGCAGCCCAGGGAGACTACTTACACCCAAACTATTCCTCCTCCTGCATAGGTACTGAACTTTCCCAATTCCTCCTCTTCCAATATACCTAATCCCAACCTGTCAGCACCAAACAACCACGATCCCAATCCCTCCCGACAACCCAACCCAGCACCACGGAGCAACCACACCAACCCAAATTCTCCAGCCTATCATGCAGCTTCCAACAACCTGACTCCCTCCCGCATCCAAATCCCCACCTGCACCCCTTCTGAACTCAAGCCAACTCTTTACCTCCCCTTCCGTCTCCACTACCCAGCTCCAGCAATCCCTCCTATTCCCGAAGATGACATTGTACCAGGCCTGCCACGAAGCAGTGAACATCCTCATTCAGCTTCTCACCCAATCTCAGAACACTTACGAACTCCTTGCATCCCATTCTGTGTTTTCGCCCTTTTCACCAATCCTGAAACTAACCTATACAAACCTGAGCCTGAAGTATAATGACCAACCCAATCTTGAAATCATGACGTGGAATACCAATGGGATTTACAGACGAAAAGCTGAACTTTAGACATCTCACACCTACATCAACTAGTCATACTTCCTATACAGGAAACACGACTTGTGAATACCACCAGATACTCTATTCCAGGCAACAAAATTTACCGCACTGACCGGACGGAAGGGGCGGAGGCACAGCTATCATCATTTAAAACACAATTCATCACGAAGCTGCCCTTTGCCTGCTCTCAGCAGGATAGAAACCACGGGAATTTGTCTGCTTAAATCGTACCCTTAAATCGAACACTAGTAATGTCAGCACACAATCCTCCCGGCAACCTAGTCACAACGGACTTAGATGCCCTTCTGGCACTAAATCACACGATCATTATAGTTGGAGATCTGAACGCGAAACACCAAATTTGGAATTCACGTATAACAAACCAAGCAGGTACCATCCTCCTCAGACACGAAAATAACTAACCCAGACTTACTGGACATAGCACTCACTCAAGTATTTAACTACCACTTTGCCCTCGCTGTAGTGGACGAACTCATCCGATCACTTGCCAGTCATGCTCAACCTTGAATGCTCATTAGCTCCAAAGGTACTCCCGCCCAGGCAAAACTGCAACAAAGTCAATTGGCAGCAATTCCAAGCCACACTGACCGCCGCAATTACTCATGAGCCCATCACATGGCATATCTAAATTAGGCAGTCACCAGCCTAGAGAACGGCATAAAATTCACGACCACAAATGCAGTTTTCTTAACAAACTAAGGGTCAGAAACTACCACCGGATATTCAGAATCTAAAGAATCAACGAAACCGCGGCATACACAAGTGATAGCGGCAAGGCAGCCCAGAGAACTTGACGAGCTACATCGCGTTCAATACCTCCTTCGACAAAGCACAACCGAGCACACTCACAACTAGAAAACCTTGACCCCAACCACGCTACTGTGTGGCACATCTCCAAATCCTGAACAGGGAGAAAACAACGTCCCACCCCTTCAAGTGAATCAGTACGTAGCCACCACAGATCAAGAAAAAGCTGAAATGCTTGCGGATACACTACAACTCCAAATTCGATGCGCATTTCATTCATGACATGGAATTCCTTACCCGTGAACTGCACACACAGCAAAATACGCAAAACATGTACCTCGGAAATAAAGTGGCTCATTAGCCAACTACCCAATCGGAAAGCCCCGGAACTTGGTGACATACCAAACATAGTACTTAAAAACCGTCCTGACACGGCGCTGGAAAGGATCACTCAGAGCTTCAAATTCTCTCCTGAGAATGGGTACTTCCCAGACGCCTGAAAACAGCCAAAATTCATTTCCCTAAAAAGGACAAAAATCACACTAACCCAACCAACTATCGGCCTATCAATTTATTAGACTCTAATCAAGCTTTTAGAGAAAATCATTCTAAAACGACTAAACGTGTTCCTGATACGACACAACATACTAATAAATGAAAGTTCGGTTTTCGTGCAAAGCATTCCACCACGCTCCAAATCCTCCGTAAAACTGAGCACATAACTCATGGATTTAACGCAAATAAATCCACAGGAACTGTATTACTTGATATGGAGAATGCCTTTGATCGGGTTTGGCACAGTGGACTATTGCGAAAACTAATCAATATCCGCCTGCCCGACACCATGATCAAATTTATTGCAAACTACCTTCGAGACAAGCATTTTGTCTCAGCGGTAGACAGCGAGATTTCGACCCCACATGCAATGCGAGCGGGAGTACCCCAAGGCAGTCTGCTGGGACCCACCCTGTTCAATATCTACATCAACGATATCCACAAAACACTCAACATCAACCTATATCTCTATGCTGATAACACCTGCACCACAGCTCAATCTGGCAAAACCACGCCAATTCGCAATAGACTTAAAATCGCGTTCACTGCACTACAACCATGGCTTCAGAAATGGCGCATAAAAGAATATAGTTGAAAATCTCAAGCCATTATCTTCACGAAAAGACACAAACATAGATACCCCACACATGCACTCCAGCCATTACACCTGTTTGGCGAAGACATCTCCTGATCGCCTCCTGGGTCTTTCAAAGGACCAGAGTATAATCTGGAAACCGCATATTACAGATTCACGACACAAAGCTCAGGATCAGCTGGTAAACTACATCCGCTCATTAACCTCCACAGTGCCCTTACTCCCCCCCCCCTCAAACTTGGACTCACACTATACAAAACATTAATCCGACCATTACTGATGTATACCTCCTCGATATGGGTCTACGCTGCATCAAAACAATTGATCAATGTCAAAATCTAATTTTACGCCTCATCACAAAAACTCCCAAATTTTGCACCGGCAAGAAAACTACACGAATAACTCAAAATGCACACACTTGAAAAATGCATTTAAAAAAAACTGGCCTCCGACCTCTACGACCGCATCAAGCTACATCAAAGCGTACTGTTCAACAAATAGGCGATTACACCACCGATGGCATCAAACATCATAGACCACTTCGCCTGTTTCACAGATCACTATCCAACAACACCTCAGCAATAGATGTAGCTGTACACCTGTGCAGGCTCTTTAACCCACCTAATTAATTAACTTTTAGATTTTGCACCACAGCAGCAGGCTAACATCAGGATCGCTCAACCCAACCCGGAGAGAAGCCACCAAGGCACTGACAGCTTTAACTACAAGTATCATCAACGACTTTGCCCTAAATCCAGGAAAAGAGCCCAGCAGACGCATCACACGTAAACACACACATCCGATAATAACACCCAAAATACGACCCCCACCAACGCATTCCGGCACTACAGTGCATGAACTCTTTTACTGTCAAGTCCGTCCGCTTCACGTAGCCAATTACAATGTAGAGATTTCAAAAAAAATCTCCAACATCAGGCAAAGGTCACGTCAGTCTCTGCGTTATATCACCTAACACCACTCTTAAACACCTTAATTCCACATTAACATACCTAGCACCAGCACTAACTACCCAGCAACCAACGTACTTGCTTGCGCGCGTGTGCGCCAAGCTAGCAATGTCTGTTCGCCACTAACGGGATGCTCCTCGAAACCCGGACTCTAACGCATGCACTTCAACAACAAAAACAGCACCCCTGCCCTTGCATGTTTCGCATGGTTAGCTTTAGCAGCATGTGTATGAAGAGACGATGTAGCCTCAGAGGATGATCGTCACCGGGGGTGGCGGGTGTGGGACCGCCTCTTTAAAAAATTGGCATGACAAGTATTTATTCTGCTCTTTTTTCAGCTGCGAATATTAACTATGTATTTGTTATGAAAGTTGGTCTCCTATAAATTGACAAATCAAAGTGTCTGTCTTGGCATGAGTAATTGTAGATATTTAGTTTATGATCGATAACGGTTAAGATTCCATTGCCAAATGGCAAAATTGGAATTCATGTTGAAGAATTAGGAGGCGTGCCAGATATATTGCTGGTGGCAGAGTTGTTACTTTGTGTGACGCCTTCCAACAATTTCTTTTCTAGCCGTTGTTTTTTGTTTGTTTGTTACTTGGGATTGTGGATGAATTTTTGAAGGGTTTATGCTAGCGATTTAATATCTGCTGTGTATGTTTTTGAGATGTTTTAACATCCAAACTTCCAACTGCGTTTACATAAAAATTATTAGTTGGATAAAATTAAGGGCATGTTCAACAGGATTTTCCTACATTATGTGTTTAATTGATATCAGTGCTTTATGCATGTTGGGTGATTTCTAAGATTGTCTAGCTTTGGTTTTTGCTGTTTGCTTATCACTAGTATATAAATCCAATTATGTTTGAATTGGTGCAAAATGCATACCATTTTAAATATTAAATTATAAAAATAGCATTAAATAAAGAAAAAACGTTTATGTAATGATTTTATTTAGTAGAATAGGTTTTGACAATCATAAGCTATGTAGAGGTTTAAAGATGTGCCTTTAGGAGACATCAACTTTTTCCCCCTTAGGCTTGCTTTATTGGGGGGCGGGGGCGCTTGCATTTTTTTTATCGATAATAAACACAAATCAAGCATTAAAGCAGATATGTCCCACTATCCCTTGAGTTTTTAATGCAGGATCTTTAAAACGTATGAGATCTAATGCATGTAAAGTGAGGTGAAAAGGTGCTGTGCATTGACAACAGTCCACTTCGGCTCAGCTCGGATTTTTGCATACAAATAACAGGGAAGGTGAGGAAGGAGAAGACCAGAGTGAGAAAGCATGTAAAAAAAAAAAAAAAAAAAAAAAAAAAAGAGGAGCAGCGATATTGGTCATGGAGTAGTAGAGGTTTATACTATGATCATGTCAGGAAAACAGTTTTTCACACCTTGTGCACCAGCACATGTAACCTGAGGAGCTCTGATTTAATGTTTACATTGGCAAAGTCATTAGGCAATGGCAATAACAGTTAAGTTACAATTTTAAAATATAGGATTATTAGTCTTCAGGGGCGGCTCTAGGGGTAGAGCCACCGAGTCATGGCACTGGTTAATAAAATGAAGAAACGCGTTTTTATTTAATAACTGTATACTCATCGATTATATTAAGAATACAGTCAATATGCACGAATGCTTTTTCATGGCTCAATCAAATGGCACATCTGCAAACAGAAAACCATTTACCATAGATGATAGAAACCAAGGAAGTGGGCAAAAGCAAGTTGACAGTTAACAATACCATTATTTTACTATTCTGGAACACAGCCTACAAAATTAGGGCCACGGTCCCAAAAAAGCTCTGTTTCTCAGCATCTAAGGGTGTGGAGAGGCAAAAGGAGCGAATGAAATTAATGGTGGGAGATGGGCCACAGTTGTTGCAAGCCCTACCATTAATGGCAGCAACTCTACCAAACTGTCGAGCAGGACCCCTAAATCAATACGTTGGCTGAAAATTGTGTTTTGTTACAACACATTCGTCAATAATGTTCCATTGGGCATTCTTCCAGCTGAAAATTAAATTAGCATTTGTTTTCTAATAAGCTGCCTGCACTACCAGCAGCATAGAGCAGAAGCAGACGACTGAAAGAGGTGTTTTCTGAGACCATCTCATAGTATCCGTAATGTTGTTAATAGTGGCCGCTACCCACACTGTAAACTTCCGTGTTATCAGCAATCAGCGAAGCTAGCGAAAAAATAAATGCATATTGCCATCTGCCGCCTGCCAGCCTGAGACTCTGTTGTTTATTGGAAGTCTTTAGTGAAAATATTGATGTTTCAATTGGAAGTAAGCAACCACTAAATTAAAAATTAATAAAATACAAATTGTACACGGTAATCAGCTTTCTGCTGTGTCTCTAGAAGATAAGGTGCAAGTTAAAAGTTTAGGGAGACGGAGTCCAGATCTGCAAATAAATAAAGTGCAATCTGCAAAAAATGGGGATGGTCAGCGCGTTAGAAAATTTAATAAAGATATTTATAAGAAAATCAGGTGGATCTGTGGTGGAAAATGTGTTATTCTGCTTTTCGTGTGTGTTGTTTGGTGGTTACAACAACTAAACAAAAAAAGGTGTGGTGGATTTAGTTCACGCGCACGAGAAGTCAAAGCAGTATATGAACAACTTAAGACGTTAGGCATATTAGGCAGCACAAACATACACCTGAACTTAATTCCCAGTATCAACAAGCCATTGTTAAATACAATCAACAAGTAGACAGAAACTTGCACTGCTAAATTTAATAATTAATGCATCCGTTCCTGTGGAAAGCTATAACTTGCGTTAGGAGGACAAGGGCATCATATCATCTACGGTAAAAAGAAGTTTTCATTGCGATGCATAAGGACAAGAAGCTGTTTACCTTGGTCTTGGCTGCCATGAAGTGCAACCACTGAACTTCAGCCAATGAGCCAGATAAACTAATGAGCTACCTAGGTAGATGGACAGTTTCTTTTTAGATAATGTATGTGTAAATACTTTTAATAATCGTACATCTTGCAGAGGAAAAAGTCCCTACAGCGGTAGTAAGCAGTGATGATGATAATAATAATAATAATAATAATATTAATAATAATAATAGTTATGTTATTCATCAGAATACGCTGAAATAGATACAAAAACTTTAAAGGTATGTGCTGACATTATTTCCAAACCTTTAAGCCATATATGTAACATATCTTTCTTAACAGGGACATTCTCAGACAGATACAAATATTCAGTCGTTAAGCCATTATACAAGAAAGGGCAAATCTCAGAAATTCAAACAATAGACCAGTATCTTTACTTGCAGCTTTTTCGAAAATCTTTGAAAAAATTATGTTTAAAAGAATTGATAACTATCTAGATAAGTATAACATTTTAGCAAAAGAGCAGTTTGGATTCAGGAAGAGCCTATCAACTAGTGATGCCATTTTAAGTTAACTAATGGAGTTCTCAAGTCATTGGATGGTAAACTTAATACACTAGAAATATTCTGTGATTTATCAAAGACAGTTAACTGTGTTAATCATCAAATACTTCTATCAAAATTATCACATTATGGTATTAGGGGCAAAGAGTATCAATGGATTACAATGCTGTCGAAAATAAAATAAAGAGCAAAAGGTTATAAAAATACTTCATATGATAGCAATGCATATTCTGAATGGTCTGAAGTAAAGCATGGTGTCCCACAAGGTTATATTTTGGTTCCCTTATTATTTTTATGTATATAATTGCTCTATCTGCAGCAATAAACAACAATGCCTATCCAGCCTAATTAAAGAACACAATGTCAGTCCTCTTCCAGATTCATCTATTAAAATCAATACTTGGTTTGAAAGTAACAAAATACACATACATTTTGAAGAAAAAAACAACAAACTAACCTAACATCCCAAAACTAAGGATAGAATATGAAAATATTCAGGTTGCAGAAGCATTTAATACAGAATTCCTGGGTCTTATTATCGATCGTAACATAAAGTGGAAACACCATATTGATTATATCTTATCCAAACTGAGCACTGCATTTTTTGTATAATCCGATCTTTAATTCAGCTTATAAATAAGAGTATATTTTGGAGAATTCGGTAAATGCTAAAAAAGTGTCCATTGTACAAAAAAAAATCTGATGTATTCCATTCACATGACTTTCTCTATATCTCTGTAACAAATCATTGTTAATAAGCTTATATTTTATTTATTTCATGCTAATCAAGAAAAAGTAGCAGAAATAGTCTTATCTCTTGCTTAATTGTAAGTAGAAGCGAAATAAGGGAGTACCATAATTTAAAGTGAAAGCCAAAAGCTGGTTGCTATGTGACTGATGTTCCTTTGTTTGTATGGACAGGAGTTGACACATTCCTGTATGAGAAAAGTATGTTTTTCAAAGCTGAAACCAAGAAAAAGGAATATCTCAACAACGATCAACTCAAAATGTATATAACAAATTGTGTGTTTTAACGTGCTCTACATTTTTTGTGTCTTAAGTTTTTGTCCATCTCTATTTAGTAGTTATGCAAAATTCATCCAGAATAAAAGTAGTCTTCAGAGGCTATTCCCAGAAAATTCAAGATATACATTTTATTTGTCAGGTAAATATCTTTAATATATGATATTTTAATCAAAATCGTTAGAGCCATTTTTAGAAAATCAACATTTTCGAAAATAGTTTCATGTAAAGGGTAGTTTTGGGTGGGGTGGTTTTTCTCAAAATCTACGTGCCGCATACCTGGAAGATACTAAACTTAAATACCAAGTTTGGTATTTTACCGACTTTTCGTTTTTGAGTTATCGTGTTCACAGACACGTGGACACACGGACCTTTTTCTGAAAATACTTTTTTTGGATACAGGGGATCCTAAAACATATATTTCCGGTGAAATCTCGGTATCGATTTTTTTGGTGGAGTGCAATACATTCTCTATACACGTGTACATAGTGCGTATAGAGAAAGTAAGAAAAGGTAATAAGAATAACTTTAGGGGAAAGACCGTCAACTCACTGCAAACCACCTTTCAAAATTTTTGGAATTTTACCATTTACCTGTGAATATATTATAGCCATATAGTCATTTGTAATAAATAACCCAGAAAAGGTGTCAAAATGCATATATTTATAACAAAGAGATCAGACATAGACAGGACTTAGAATAGATCAACAAATAATTTGCAATTATTCCAATAAAGGGAATGGAAGGGGATCCCACCAAACTTTTTGATATGCAAATTTTATTGATCTAATTTTGATGCAAATTAATTGCTCTAATTAATATGCAAATGAAGAGAGTGGAAAGGGGCCCAGTTCATACCTTTTATAACTACTGACAGTCTTCGTGTCGCTTCCTTGGGAGTTATAAAATTTAAATACCAAGCTTGATGTTTAACACTTCGTTTTTGAGTTATGCTCTACACACACACACACACACACACACACACTCTCTCTCTCTCACACACACACACACACACACACACTCTCTCTCTCTCACACACACATTCACAAACGGGCGCGCGCGTGGGGTTTTTTATTTCTAAAAGTCTAATGCATTACATTCATATTACTTTTTCTACCTGTTCTTCAAATTATCTATTGTTACAAAAGATTGTTCTTTATCAGCAGCATGCTAATCGAGATAAATACTAGTAGAAATGGCCTTGTTACTTTCTTCCTAAGTATAAGAAAAATAAGCAATTGCGCCAGTCTAAAACAAAAGTCTAATATTTTAAAAGCTGGGAGCTATGTGAAATAAAAGAAACTCCTTTCTCATTGCAGGAGCAAAACAAAAGAGAGATGAAACTAACTTCCTGTTTGAGAAAAGTTTTAAGAATTCAAAATTGAAATCGATAACAAGGAATATCTCGGAAACAGTTAATTGTTAAATATACTGATAACTATACAGAAAAAATGTATTTAACATAAAATGTGTGCTTTTTGGAGATTCCTTTTCGTGCAGTACGTTTTAAGTGCTTTTCTTGCGGTTTGCTATGTATACAAAAGTTGTCCGTTATGAAGAGGTTTACAGTGGCTGTTTGCAGAAGATTCAAGATATGCATTTCGTTTGTCATAAAAATGTCTTTAAAATATTATACTTTAATCAAAATCGTTACAACCATTTTCTGAGAAAACAAAATTTTTCGAAAAACCTTTCCTGTAAAGGTGAATTTTTCTGAAAATCTTCATATGGCATTTTTGAAATGTAGTGGAATTAAATACCAACTTTGGTTGTTAGCTCCTTTTCATTTTTGAGTTATGTGTACGTTCACGCACATTTTTTTTTCTTTTTGAACTCAGGGGATCTTAAAACATATATCTGGTGAGGTATCGACATCGAATTTTGGGTGGAATACAATACCTTCTCTACCTACTATATACATTACACATATGTACTGGCGGAAGTAGAAAGTGAATGGCGACTTTCCTTGTGAAAAAAAAATCTGATGTGTTCCATTCACATGACTTTCTCTACTTCTGTGTAACAAATTATTGTTAATAAGCTTCTGCTTCTTATTTACTTCATGCTAAAAAAAAAAGCAGAAATAGCCTTATTACTTGCTCCCTTGCAAGCAGAAGCGAAATAAAGGAGTGCCATCGGTTAACCTGATTGTCAAAAGCGTTTGCTATGCGACTGAAGTTCTTTGTTTGTATGGACAGGAGTTTACAAATTCCTGTAGGAGAAATGTATACGTTGTTTATAGCTGAAACCAATAACAAAGAATATCTCAAAAACGATCAACTCCTCGAAAAAAATGTATGTAACATAAATTGTGTGTTTTAATGTGCTCTACATTGTTTGTGTGGTAAGTTTTTGTCCATTTCTTACGGTTTAGCTGTTATGTAAAATTCATCCAGAATAAAGTAGTATACAGAGGCTATTCCCAGAAAATTCAAGATATACATATTATTTGTCAGGTAAATATCTTTAATATACGATATTTTAATCAAAATCGTTAGAGCCATTTTTGAGAAAATCAAAATTTTCGAAAAAAGTTCCATGTAAAGGGTAGTTGGGGGTGGGGGTTTTCTTGAAAATCTTCGTGTCACATCCTCGGAAGATACCAAACTTAAACACCAAGTTTGGTATTTAACAGTCTTTTCGTTTTTGAGCTATGCTGTCCACAGACACACAGACACACACACACACACACACACACACACTGATACACACACGGACTTTTTTTTTTTTTTTTTTTCCAAAAATGCTTTTTTTGGATTCAGGGGGACCAAAAACATGTACGAGTATTTCCGGTGAAATCTCGGTATCGAATTTTTGGGTGCAATACAATACCTTCACTACACACTATGTACATAGCACGTGTAGAGAAAGTAATAGACGTATTTGAAAATTCAAATAATATCAAAGAAAATCTCCATAACATTTAGCACCACAAAACATATTATATAATATAAAGTGTGTGCATTTAATGACGTCTTCATTTTTTGTGAAGTATGATTTTTGTCTATCATGTAATTGCCAATTACAATTATTCAGAAGAAAATAAAAAGGACTTAAACACTTTTTCATGCAACACAACGTATATATTCATTTGGCATCCAACTATTTTATACATAAGCTATGGAATCATGTTTTAAGCTTATGGTTGGTTAAAATTATTACTATTTTTTTTTTTTTTTTTTTTTTTTTGGAAATCTTCATTTAGCGTTCTTAGAAGACGCTGAGCTTAAATATCAAGCTTGAATTTAACCACATTCGTTTTGTCGTTCACAGATAGACGCAAACCAACCATTCACCTACCTACCCACTATAATTTCAAAACGTGTGTTTTACTTTCTCTACACGTACTAGAGTAGATATTGTATTCTACCCAAAAATTCGATACCGAGATTTCACCGGCATTTTTGGAACAAGTGTGTGTGTGTGTGTGTATTTGTGGACAGCATATCTCAAAAACGAAAAATCCGTTAAATAACAAACTTGGTATTTAAATTTAGTATCTTCCAAGGATGTGACACGAATACCCTTTACATGGAACTTTTTTTCCCAAAATGTTGATTTTCTCAAAAAATGGCTCTTACAGTTTTGAATAAAATATCCTAGACTTCCTAATGAGCAGTGTATAAATATAAATATTGTAGTATCATTATTACTATGCAGGGTTTTTGTTTTGTCCCTCATTTTGACAAGGTTGTGTTTTGTAACGCTTCAAGATATGTGGCACAGAAGATATATAACTTGTTCTCTTTACTGTGCTTATCATTAGTAAAGAGCTTTTAAATATGTCTAAAGGCGTAATATCGATATCTCTTAACTCCAGTTAAACGGCTATTATTTCAGTTAGTTTATCTCAAACTACCGCTTACTGTAATTAGCATTCCAACAATTCATGACTCTTTTCTGAAAATGTCGCATTATCGAATTATTTTTCACACACGCATACATGGTGTCAAGTTATTAGCTTTCTTTGTAATAGGTAAGATGATAACGTCATGTCGTAGATTCAGGTTGTGCATAACGCCTTTTTACTTTCTATACACGTACTATGTACATAGTGTATTGCATTCCACCCAAAATAGGTGTTTTGGGTGCCCTCCTGAATCCAAGAAAAAGCATTTTTAGAAAAAGGTCCGTGTGGGACAGCATGGCTCAAAAACGAAAAGACCATTGGTATTTAAGTTTGGTATCTTCCAAGGATGCGACTCGAAGAATTTTCAAGAAAACTCCCCCACCCCAAACTACTCTTCACTTGGAGTTTTTTTCGAAAACTTTGATTTGATCAAAAATGGCTATTATGATTTTGATTAAAATATCGTATAATAAAAGTATTTACCTGACAAATAAATTGTATATCTTAAATTTTCTGGGAATAGCCTCTGGACTACTTTCTTCTAGATGAATTTTACGAAATTTGCATAACTGGTAAAGTAAGAGATGGACAGAAACTCACCACACAAAAAATGTAGAGCACGTTAAAAACACAATTTATGTTATATACATTTTTTCGTGAAGTTGATCGCATTTACTTCCTCTATACGCACTATGTACATAGTGTATAGAGAAGGTATTGCACCCCACCAAAAAACTCGCTACCGGGATTTCACCGGAAATATATGTTTTAGGGTCCCCTGTATCCAAAAAAAAGTATTTTCAGAAAAAGGTCCATGTGTGTGTGTCCGTGTGTCTGTGAACACGATAACTCAAAAACGAAAAGTCGGTAAAATACCAAACTTGGTATTTAAGTTTCGTATCTTCCAGGGATGCGACATGAAGATTTTGAGAAAAATCCCCCCATCCCAAACTACCCTTTACATGGAACTTTTTTCGAAAATTTTGATTTTCTAAAATATGGCTATAACGATTTTGATTAAAATGTATATTAAAGATATTTACATGACAAATAAAATGCATATTTTGAATTTTCTGGGAATAGCCTTTGAAGACTACTTTATTCTGGGTTAATTTTACGGAATTTTGCACAACTGCTAAACCGTAAGAGATGGACAAAAACTTACCACACAACAAATGTAGAGCACTTTAAAACACACAATTTATGTTATATATATATTTTTTTTTTTTTTCGTGGAGTTGATTGTTTTTGAGATATTCCTTGTTTTTGGTTTCAGCAATAAAAAACATATTTCTTATACAGTACTTTGTGAACTCGTGTCCATACAAACAAAGGAACTTGCGTCGCATAGCAACCAGCTTTTGACCATCACTTTAACCTATGGTACTCCCTTATTTCGCTTCTACTTACAAGGAAGCAAGTAATAAGACTATTTCTGCTAATTTTCACTTTCTCTATACGCACTATGTACATAATGTATAGAAAAGGTATTACACTCCACCAAAAAATTCATTACCGAAATTTCACCGGAAATATGTGTTTTAGGGTCCCCTGTATCCAAAAACAGTATTTTCAGAAAAAGGTCCGTGTGTTTGTGTGTGTCCGTGTGTCAGCGTGTCCATGTGTCTGTGAACACGATAACTCAAAAACGAAAAGTCGGTAAAATACCAAACTTGGTATTTACATGGAACTTTTTTCGAAAATATTGATTTTCTAAGAAATGGCTCTAACGATTTTGATTAAAATATCGTATATTAAAGATATTTACCTGACAAATAAAATGTATATTTTTAATTTTCTGGGAATAGCCTCTGAAGGATACTTTATTCTGAGTGAATTTTACGGAATTTTGCATAAGTGCTAAACCGTAAGAGAGAGACAAAAACTTACCACACAAATAATGTAGAGCACATTAAAACACACAATTTATGTTGTATACATTTTTTTCGTGGAGTTGATTATTTTTGAGATATTCCTTGTTTTTGGTTTAAGCTATAAAAACATCTTTTTTTCTCATATAGGACTTTGTGAACTCGTGTCCATACAAACAAAGAACTTGTCACATAGCAAACAGCTTTTGACAATCACCTTAACCGATGGCACTCCTTTATTTCGCTTCTACTTGCAAGAGAGCAAGTAATAAGACTATTTCTGCTATTTATTTTTCTCGATTAGCATGAAGTAAATAAGAAGCATAAGCTTTCTAACAATAATTATTTGCAGAGATGTAATGAAAGTCATGTGAATGGAACACATAAGATTTTTTAGTTTTCATTGTGTTGTTTTCCCAGGTGGCGCTTAATTTATTTATTTATAGCTTATCTGAATTATGAGCACTAGCTTAGCCAGATAATATTAAGCGATATGTGTTGTAAACATTTTGTACAAAATTAAACGATGAATATTAATAAATATTGTATTTTGCTATTACTTTTTGTTTTAGCAAAAGTGGTCCAACCACAAAACCTCTCCCAACTACGTCCCTATTATGAGGAATTGATAACTTCTTGAAATTTGGGATTATCTGGCATCATTCAAGAAAATTTCTATAGCCTTCTTCATTTCACTATTGAATTTATAATGGCTTTTAGCCAAGGTTCTTCTTAATCCATTGATAACAGTTTGGGAGTATGTGGCGCAAGAGAACTATGGATTAACTGAAATTATTTAAAAATTATATTAATTATAGTAATATTAATACTAATTATTAATAATACAGTACTGAAATGTTAACGTTTTCCATTACTAATATACACACTATTGTTTAATTTGCTCATTGAGCACAAATATTAGTGTGAAAATAGTTATCATGCAATATTTTTATGTTACACGATGTGGGTGCAAGAGACACTAAAACTTTAAACAGAGAAGCAAATATGCAATACAAAAAGTTCAAAATATATGGTAATATAGACTCCATTACTAATGAGCAATGATAAGCATGGTAATAGACACAATAATTATTGATTTACCATTTAAAATACATTTTGGCATGATAGAACAGTGTAACACACACACACACACACACACACACACACACACACACACACACACACACACACACACACACACAGGATGTTCAGAATTCAACTACACAAATTGGCAAAATTGTAGAGGGGTTCTGGATCAACAGTTTGAGATAGGGTACCTACCTATTGTCCCTTTTGCCAAATGTCAAAGTTATGGCATGTTTTCTGGATCGCATATGAACGGCCGTAGATTAAAAGAAAGTGGACGTGTGTGTCCTGTTTCTATTCAGAATTCTCATTTTTTATGCCAGAAGTCGAAGGAATGTAGTGCTGGTGCACAACCAATACAGTATTTAAAATTATTGGACTTGCAACTTTGGAAAAATTGCCTGTTCTTTGAGGGTGTGTGCCCCACTGTAAGGTTCGGTAGATTTTCATATCTAGCCAACTACATATGGCTTTTTTAGTTTTTTTTGTCTTATATTTCTCAAAGAGGTACATAATTTGAGAAGCACTAACACGTTTCTGAAGCCAAGACGATAAACCCTTCATACAAATTGCTTTCAAAAGACTGTGAATGCTATTTACGTAGCGTTCAAAATTAAATGTAGGAACCTGCGTAGATTAATGCAACAGAAAATAAAAATCTGAACTATTATTAGGATTCGAACAGCGGTACTTACATTGTTTCTGAAGGTGGGCAGTATGCCGTTTAGACACGTGAGCTATTGTGGTCTGCGAGAAAATGATTCTGCCTGTACGTGGCAAATGTAAGAGCCGTACATTGTATTCATATTATAAAAGTATGCACATTCTGTGTAAGGATATAAATCGTTTCAACTAACATCCTAAGATAACTAAACTGCCAACTTCTGCTTTTTAGCGCCACGTGGTAGGTACCGTTACGTATGCTGAAGAGCCTGTATCAGATTAACGAGCTCTGACACGAACTTGAGCAGCCTGTAATAAGGTCCACAACACTCCTGGAATTTTTGACAAGGTGCGACGTTTATATTTTCGTAGGTGCAATCTCTGCAGGAATTATATTTTTTAGTTAGATTGTATAATAAATAAAATTGAACTATATTAAATTGGATGTTCCAGGTTGTCAAATCGAACTGATCCTCTGGCGACCTGTTGTATTTTGTGCTTCGGGTATATTATTTCTCGAAGTCTCTTTTCATTTGTCTTTCTTGCAGAACAAGTACTTTCAAAGGTAGAATGCACTTTCCTGACTAGTACATGCTTCTTAATTAAGTTTATGTATGTATTTCTTTTACTACAGAGATAGTCATTCATTTTTACTTTCTCTACACGTACTATGTACATAGTGTATAGAAAAGGTATTGCATTCCGCCCAAAAATTTCATTCTGAGATTTCACCGGAAATATACGTTTTAGGGTCTCCTGTATCCAAAAAAAAAAAAGTATTTTCAGAAAAAGGTCCGTGTGTGTGTCGTGTGTCTGTGAACACGATAACTCAAAAACGAAAAGTCGGTAAAATACCAAAGTTGGTATTTAAGTTTTGTATCTTCCAGGGATGCGACACAAGATTTTGAGAAAAATCCCCCCACCCCCAACTACCCTTTACATGGAACTTTTTTCGAAAACGTTGATTTTCTCAAAAATGGCTCTAAAGATTTGGATTAAAATTTCGTATATTAAAGATGTTTACCTGACAAATATAATGTATATCTTGAATTTTCTGGGAATAACTTTTGAAGACTACTTTATTATGGATGAATTTTACGGAATTTTGCATAACCGCTAAACCGGAAGAGATGGATAAAAACTTACAACACAAAAATGTAGAGCACCTTAAAACACACAATTTACCGTATATACATTTTTTTCGTGGAGTTGATTTGTTATTTTTGGTTTCAGCTTTAAAAAACATACTTTTCTCATTAAGGAATTTAACAATTTCTGTCCATACAAACAAAGGAACTTCAGTCACATAGCAACCAACTTTTGACTATCACTTTAACCAATATCACTACCTTATTTCTCTTCTACTTACATGGAAGCAAGTAATAGAACTATTTCTGCTGATTTTTTCTCGATTAGTATGAAGTACATTGAAGCATAAACTTTTTAACAATAATTTTTGGCAGAGTTATAGAGAAAGTCATGTGAATGGAACACATCAGATTTTTTATTTTAGCGACACATTCCATGGCAACGTTGATTTACCGTTAGTTTTGGTGCTCATTTGATAATGACGCTACTTTGCCATTAAGTAAGTTCGCAAACTAGGGCGGTGGCTTGGAAAATTATTTTGCCTGAGCAAAATCATTTATAGCAGTTAACGTCTGCTTTTACTACAAATGGCACCGCAGGCGACGACACTGATGATACATGGAATGAAGATAAAGCACTGGTGGAATGCGATGTTGGGGGAAGCAGGAGAAGACCCACCCCTGCGCCGCTTTGTCCACCACAAATCTCACATGCAGTCGCGCAACGTCATATGCCTAATGAGTTCTTTGCTCCTTCAGGATTACGCTGGATATAAAAATCACCGGAGTCCGTAAGTTTTTAACCAGTAAAACTCCTGGGGTCAGGAGTCAAATCTGCATATCCGTTTGGTTTTAATTTTAGCCTTTAGCTTTGCAAAAATATCTTCCCCTCCAACCATCGATAGGATTTGATTGGTCAATAAACGTTAAGGTTCCACAAATGCAGCAATAAAAATATTGTAACACAATTAAATGTATTCGTAGCCATTTGAAATAGTTTCAATATAAAAGGCATTCCTATATATAGTGGTCTGTTAAGGTGTCACATCTGTGAAATGTGGAAAAATTGACAGTATGTAAGATATCTTGTTAAAATGTATTCCAGTTATTATACAATATAACAGCGATATTTCTACCTAGTATAAAAATTCTACCTTGCATGGTTTTTTAAATAACATATTTTGCCTAAATCCGTTATTCTACAAAAATGAGCCATGTGAAATATGTTTAAAACCTGATGTGTTCCATTCACATGACTTTCTATACATCTCTGCAACAAATTGTTAAAAAGCTTATGCTTTTCTTTACTTCATGCTAATTGAGAAAAGTTAGCAGAAATTGTCTGTTTGAGAAAAGTAGAAGTTTCAATAAAGCTGAAACCAATAACAAGGCATATCTCATAAACGATCAAGTCCACGAAAAAAAATGTATGTGGCATAAATTGTGTGCTATCGTGATCTACATTTTTTGTGTAGTAAGATTTTGTGTATCTTTACGGTTTACCAGTTATGCAAAATTCAATAAAAATCATCCAGAATAAAGAGGTCTTTAGAGGCTATTCCCAGAAAATTCAAGATATACATTTAATTTGGCATGTAAATATCTTAAATATAAGAGATTTTAATCAAAATTGTTAGTACCATTTTTGAGAAAATCAGAATGTTCGGTTTTTTTTTTCCATGTAAAGGGTAGTTGCGGGTGGGGGATTTTCTTGTCGCATTCTTGCAAGATACCAAACTTAAATACCAAGTTATTGACACGATGATATCACAAGCAATTGCCACTGATGATGCACGAAATGATAATTTGGGAAGGAAGTTTGAAAGGAAACATTCCAGGACTAAGTTTAAGACGTCAGTTATGAAGACTGAGAAGAAAGAAGCTATCAGGGAAATAACTCCTGGCCGGACTTGAACCGCAGACTTTCCGTTCTCAGCAACCCGTGTGGATGAAGTCTATCATGAAATACCAATAAATGTACATAATTCGCCAAAGTAATGTAAAGCCGATGTCCCCCGGTCAAATATTTTGGTCCAATACTCTTCAAACTACAAATTGGATCATGGGACATAGGATAATTCCATTGTATACAATTTCCGTCCTATTTTTTTGGTCCAATTCCAGTTTGCTACAGCAGGATACAGGGGTTTCTAATTTTTGGTCCAAACGTATGAAATCAATCAACGTGGTGATGACGTAATAAGATGGCAGCTAGTGCTGGATCTTCTTTGCCACCCACGTGATTGTGTGAAACGTTGCTGTATCTTGTAGACTTTGTCCTAAACAATAGGGTTATAGTAGCTGAGCTATGGTTGAAATACACACCTTTTTGTGCGGCAGAGATTTATGAAATAATGACTCGGGTATTTATAACACCTGCAAATGCATTTTATCGAATCCATTTGTACCTAACCTTCTTGTCTCAACAAAAATATAAAACGTGATTGCTGGTTGATTTGCTTGTAAGGACTGCCTCATATTTGTGTCTTGGCGAGTGATTTTCGCCTCAACTAAGGACAGCAACTTTCTAAACAAATTTTCGTCCATTCTAAGGAAATTAAAACATTTACAGGGTCAGAAACGAATTCATTTTGTAGCATATGTAGTACACCTCTTCCTTGGCCTGCATTCCTATGTTCCAGCCATGGTCTAGTCCACCAACGCCTGTTTATTCATTTTTTCTTTCTATTATAATATGCTCTTACAATGGATACATAAACTAAGCTTGCGACAGCGAACGTAAATAATTGTGGATCAGCAACCTCCACCATTTTCTATTAGCTGTCCATGTGCATGCGAGAAATATTTGGAACCAAAGCACACTCCCGTGGGAATGGAATGGAGAAATTGTACACAATGTTCACGTTTTATAAAAAAATTTGACCCAATTTTGACCGTGGGACATCTGCTTAAAGAAACCTGACATAACAGTTTGGATGGGACTGTACCGGTAGAACAGGACAGGTCTGCCAGTAGTACACCACGCATCAGTTTTCAGTATTTCCCGATAGTTTGCAACAAGCGGATGGAGCAGAACCAAGGTAAGCCTATCATTTTCCGTTTCTGACCTCGACTTAAGAAATCACTTCTCATTTTCTGTGCAGAGAAAACTTTCCAAACTATAACTTTGGTTGAAAGTCACGTCTCAATTCCCAGCACAAATAACCACGCCAGAAATATCGAGTAACGAAAAATCTTATCTTAACTTTTCCTAGCGATACCAATTAACTGTTGTTTTTACTTTTTACTTTCTCTACTTATACCATATACTTAGTGTATAGGAAGGTATTGCATTCCACCCAAAAAATCGATACAGAGATTTCACCGGACATACACGTTTTAGTACCCCCTGAATAAAAAAAAAAAACATTTTTGGAAAAAGGTCCGTGTGTGTGTCCCTGTGCGTGTGAACACGATAACTCAAAAACGAAAAGTCCATTAAACACAAAACTTGGTATTTAAGTTTAGTATCTTCCAGGAATACGACACGAAGATTATCAAGAAAACCCCTCACCCCAAACTACCCTTTACTTGGAACTTTTTCGAAAATGTTGCTTTTCCCAAAAATGGCTCTAACGATTTTGATTAAAATGTGCATTAAACATATTTATCTGACAAATAAAATGTATATCTTGAATTTTCTGGGAATAGCCTCTGAAGACTACCTTATTCTGGATGAATTTTTGGAAATTTTGCATAATTGCTAAACCTCAAGACATGGACAAAAACTTACCAGACAAAAAATGTAGAGCACGTTAAAACACACGATTTATTATATATATTTCGTGGAGTTAATCGTTTTTTAGATATTCCTTGTTTTTAGTTTCAGTTTTAAAAACTTATACTTTTATATTACAGGAATTTGCCAACTCCTGTTCATACAAACAAAGGAACTTCAGCTACACAGCAACCAACTTTTGACTATCACTTTAACCTATGGCCCTCCTTTATTTCGCTTCTAATTACAAGGTAGCAGGTAATAAGACTATTCCTGCTAATTTTTTCTCGATTAGCATGAAGTAAATAGAAACATAAGTTTTTAACAATAATTTGTGGCAGAGATGTAGGGAAAGTCATGTGAGTAGAACACATCAGATTTTTTAAGGCAAAAACATCCCGGTTCTTGCATTGAAATGTTATGATGCGAGCGCAGACACAGGTTTAATTTATGTAAACATATGTAGGTATTCTTGGCAAGCCCATGTATCTGATACCGCATCTGGTCTTCCAAAGCTGTGTGCCAATGAGTGTCATTGTCATTCTAAAAAGCAGGCAAGGGTAAAAACACACACACACGCGCGAGCGCGCGCCATTTTCTAAAAATTATCCTTTATTCGCAGAACCGCAAATAGCAAATTTCTAATGAAGTCTCTATATTGATTTTTTACTTTCTCTACACGTATATGTACATAGAGTATAGAGAAGGCATTGTATTCCACCCAAAAATTTGATACCGATATAATTTGTTGCAGAGATGTAGAGAAAGTCATGTGAATGGAACACAGAATTTTTTTGCAATATTTCCTATATTTATCATACATACGTGGTAGAAAAATCTGATGTGTTCCATTCACATGACTTTCTCTACATCTCTGTTACAAATTATTGTTAAAATGCATGTTCTTCTTTCTACTCTATGATAATCGAGAAAAACATTAGCAGAAATTGTCTTAATTACTTGTTTTCTTGTAAGTAGAAGGTAAACAAGCGAATACATTAGGCTGAAACGATGGTCAACTCTTTTAAAAGCTGGTTGTCATATGGTTGAAATGTATTTCTATGCAGAGCCAGGAGTTAGCAACTTTCCGTGCGAGAAAAAGTTTAAGTTTTTAAATCTGAAAACAATAACAAGGAATATCTCAGAAATGGTAACTTCCACGAAAAAAGGGTATATGACATAAATTGTGTGTTTTAACGTGATCATACCGTTTACTTATTATGTAATATTCAGCAAAATTCATTCAGAATAAAAAGAGGTCTTTAGAGGCTATTCCCAGAAATTTCAAGATATACATGTTATTTCCATATAAATATCTTTCATATACGCTATTTTAATCAAAATCGTTAGAGCCATTTTTGAGAAAATACTTTTTTTTTATTTGCTCTACATGTACTATGTACATAGTGTATAGAGACGGTATTGTATTCCACCCAAAAATTCGATACCGTGATTTTACCGGAAATACATATTTTGGGTCCCCCAGAATCCAAAATGAACATTTTTGGAAAAAGGTCCATGTGTGCATGTGTGTGTGTGTGGACAGCATAGCTCAAAAACGAAAAGACTGTTAAATACCAAACTTGGTATTGAAGTTTGATATCTTCCAAGGATGCGACACGAATATTTCAAGAAAATCCCCCCATCCCCAACTACCCTTTACATGGAATTTTTTTCGAAAATTTTGATTTTCTCAAAAATGGCCTCAACGAGTTTGATTAGATCACTATATACCTATGTATTAAAATATTTACATCACTGATAACATTTATATCTTTAATTTGAAATGGGG
Organism: Hymenopus coronatus; assembly: GCA_030762935.1. Classification (NCBI taxonomy): domain Eukaryota; kingdom Metazoa; phylum Arthropoda; class Insecta; order Mantodea; family Hymenopodidae; genus Hymenopus; species Hymenopus coronatus. The sequence continues at coordinate 21,360,358 of CM060885.1, forward strand.
AATGGGAAATTGTCAATCGCTTTCCTATATATAAATTCCTGGTGATTTAAAAACAACGGAATTTCAATTCCATAGCGACTTTTCTTTAAAGGATTTGGCTGTCACTTTAGCCTAATATCATATCTGTTTTTCCTTTGTAGGTACACACACACACACGAGCACACACACACACACAATAAGTAATAAGAGCTTTTCTGCTCACGTTTATCTCGATTAGTTTGAAGTAGGGTAAGTTTTATGAGAATGTTCGTTGCAGAAAAGGTAGAGAAATTCATGTGAATGTAACACATCATTTTTTTCTGTTTATCTCTCATTAATCATGATAATACTCGCAAGAGCTTTCATTCAGGTGTAAATTCGTATTTTATAGATGGAGTTAGCATTCAACCAATAAGTTAAACAAGTTAGTACAGCCATTCTACACTAGCCTTTTCTTGATCTCAGGTGAGAGAGAGAGAGAGAGAGAGAGAGAGAGAGAGAGAGAGAGAGAGAGAGCGGGGGAAGGGAAGATAAGTTTGAAAGCTTTCTAACATTACAAACATTGCTTATAAGGTGATAACATTCAAATAAAGAATAGTAAATATTTCGATCCTATTAAAGTTGTGAACTCTTTTATTTGATACAAATAATATATTTTAATGATCTCTGTATTTTCCTTAAATTAAGCGTTTTATCTATCTCCTATGGTTTACAAGTTATACCAATATATGTTAAATTCCTTCGAAGACTGTTGAAACAAAAGTCGTTATATTAATTTTAAACATATTCTAATATATGAAACAATGATCTTTTAATAAAAACAAATAGGCAATTTTTTATTTTGGGTGTGGGGAACTTATTCCAAGATCTTAACTTATGTTCTTAAATGTGAATTTTGATTATAAAATGTCATAATTATTCGTATTTTGTGTTTGAATTGTACTGCACATATTTCAGTACAATGCATGCGGATACCACAGATAAAAACATACTTTTTGCAAATGGGGTAGCTAGCAGAGGTCCATCGAATACGTTTGGTAGGGTAATGCGTATATATCAATACCCTATCAACTGCTTCAGTGATGACCATTTATAATTGTGTTCTGGGCTCGTGAGCCCCATAGGTTGAGGTGTGGGGGAAGGGGAAAGCGATATCTAGTTACCCGGTGAGCTGTTATGCAGTAATCAGTCCTCCAGACATGTATATTATCTAGTATAGCCTGCTTAGCATAGTAAGGTGAAGAAATAATTCAATGCTGTAAGAAGATTTGTATTCTTTTCACCAAGTGTGAAGTTAAGAAATGTAAGGTAGTGCATTCAGAAGGGCATGAAATTATAAATAGCGTTATAGATAAATGTGATAAAGAAACTCTAAATAAACAGTATTTATATCCAGTGTCACAAGCGACGCAACGGGCTGCATATTATTCCGGTGTTTCCATGCAAATGATACAGAGAATTGGTAAGGAGAAGATGAGGTACTAGTGTATTGAGCACTCCTGGAAAAAGAAGAAAAACTAGACCAGAATATATTGTTACGCAAATTGATGACTTTGATACTGCTGTTAAACGAAGACTAATACATGATTTTTATGTTCAGCAGAAACGAATACCCACAGCTAGGAAATTGCTACCCATTATGAAAGAGAGAATACATTTTTCTTGGGGGAAAATTGTTAAAGCTAATTTTGAGAAAATCAAAATTGTCAAAAAATGACACACATACACGGAGTGTGGGTGGTGGTTTTTCTTAAAAATCTTTGTGTCGCATCTTGGAAGATGCTGAATTCAAATAAATACCAACTTTGGTATTTAACGAGCTTTTCGATTTTGAGCTATGCTACCAACAGACAGACACACCTCTTCTTCCTCCTTCTCTTCTTCTTCTTCAGAAAATGAAACAGTGTCGTGTTCAGAATTGGACACGAAATTGACACGGTCACTACTATATTAAGGAAGGCTGCATGTTATTTTTCAACAGCGCTTCTATCTGCGTGTGTCACCTTATCTGTACTCATGTGTGTGTTGTATATGTTAAATGGGTTAAAAGTGCCTGATAAATACACGTTCGTATTTAAATTATTTTAATGAAACAAAAACTGGTTTAAAGTCATTAAAGGCAGTAAATATCTACGGTGTCAATAAAATAGATACTTTATGAACAGAAATTGAAATTTTACAATTTTGGACATCTGTAGCAAAAGTCATTCTGTACATCGTACGCATCTAATTTGTTGATCAGCTTATTTTTGTGTATACGAACGATATGGATATATAGTTGTCTAAGCGAAGTCTCCGGTTCAAGGCTTTATGATTCGGTTTATGCTACCATGCGATAATATTGTGTATATTGTGAACCAGCCAGGCTGTGTGTCGGCATTTTGTATGTATATCTTGATCTTAGAATATTTCACAACCGAAAAGTATAGGGGAACTGCAGCTGCTGTTTTCACTCAGTAATTTAGTTATTTAGACTATCTCGAAGTTCAGAGCTATCTCGGGGTACTTTTAGCTATCGGGAGTTAACTGTAGAGCACGTAAATTGTTAAATCTCAGTGCTAATCATGGCTTCAACTAGTAATGTAGTAAATAAATTAGATCGCATAGGAAGTACACGGGCTTCTGGAATCACATTCAGAAAATGTGGAGGACTTTTTGTTGTATGACAGTGAATTGTATATTGACGGCGAGTTTTCAATGTTGAGGGCGTTATTGAGGATATGAATATGGTAGGAGTGAGGAAGAAAATGGCCCTCTTCCATTAGGTGTTCATGAAGAATCAACTTTGTGCAGTGGTCAAAAGTAATTCCAACATAAATAGACTATGTTACCGAGCACAGCTTCTAAGGTCTGTTCCACATACATTTGTCCGATATCGCTTAGCGGCCACGTGAACTAATGCTTCTTCATTATAAGCTGGGCTTATAGAATAAATTAGAATATTTTTTGCACGATTCTAATGCAAGTAGTTTACGAGAAATCGTCATTTACACAAAACGAGACAATGCATAGGAATAAACTAAAGAAAATAAAGTGGATGAAGTAATTCTGAGGATTCTGACAAGTGAAGAAAAATGTACCCAAAGCTTGTGTTCAAAATGACCACCACCAGCTTCAAATTGGCTCACAACTAATTGTCGAGATGGTTGGCATCTACCGGGATGTTTCCGCTACATGGTACAAGAACGAACTGCATTCTTCCTACATACACCATAAACTATGAGCATATCTGCTTTTACTGCATTGGTAAATCCCATCTTCCAAACACGTTCTACTGCTTGAACTATCACAAAATAACTGCCAGAAAAATCGCAATGCGATCAGTGTAAACAAAACACATTGTAAACAAACATAACAACGTCGTAGCCTAGCAACTGAGCAATTGAATGGAACAAACTGTCGAAGGGTACAATTTTCAAATAACGATTTGTCGTAAACTACTTGCATTAGAACCGTGCAAAAACACCATTCACATTCTAATTTACTCTATTTTTATTTTCTTATTGTCAATAAGTATTGTTCCATTTAAAAATTGTAATTTTTGTAAATAAGTACACTTTCTAAAAATTATAAATATCAGCTGAAAATGCGAGCCTTTGCCTACAGTTCGATTCTGTGAAAACCGAATATCAATAGCACCTACCATTTCAGAAATATTTACGGTACAAGTTACTCACCCTGTATGTATGTAAAAAAATCTGATGTGTACCATTCACATGACTTTCTCCATATCCATGCAACAAATAATTCTTAAAAAGCTTATACTTCTATTTACTTTATGCTAATCAGAAAAAATTAGCAGAAATAGTCTTATTACTCGCATCCTTGTAAGTAGAAGCGAAATAAGGGACAACCATAGGTTAAAGTGATAGTCAAAAGCTGGTTGCTATGTCAATGAAGTTCCTTTGTTTATATGGATAGGAGTTCACAAGTTCCAGTATGAGAAAAGCATACGTTTTTCATAACAGAAACCAAAAATAAGGAATGTCACAAAAACGACGAACTCCACGAAAAAAATGTATATAACATAAATTGTGTGTTTTAATGTGCTCTACATTTTTTGTAAAGTAAGTTTTTGTCCATCTCTTACGGCTTAGCAGTTATTCAAAATTTAGTAAAATTCATCCAGAATAAACTACTCTTCAGAGGCTATTCCCAGAAAATTCAAGATATACATTTCATTTGTCAGGTAAATATGTTTAATATCCGAAATTTTAATCAAAATCGTTAGAGCCATTTTTGAGAAAATCAAAATTTTCTAAAAAAGTTCCATGTAAAGGGTAGTTGGGGGTGGGGGATGTTTCTCAAAATCTTCGTGTCGCATCCCTGGAAGATACTAAACTTAAATACCAAGTTTGGTATTTTACCGACTTTTCGTTTTTGAGTTATCGTGTTCACAGACACACGGACACACACACACACACACACACACACACACACACACACACACACACACACACACGGACCTTTTTGTGAAAATGCTTTTTTTGGATATTGGGGACCCTAAAACATATATTTCCGGTGAAATCTCGGTATCGAATTTTTGGTGGAGTGCAATACTTTCTCTATGCACTGTGCGTATAGAGAAAGTAAAAATGGAAATGGCGTGTTATTTATGGACGCTCTTCAACTACTGTGGTTCTCAGCGTCCCATCTACATTGGGCGTGAAAGACCGCTTAATTTTGCTCAGAGGCCTCTCTATCAGGCTTGAGGTTCTTTTACGTGCCGTAAATCTACGACACGGGTCCAACGGCTTTACTTCCCTTCTGAAGAAAACCATTATAGGGATTTTTACACCCGAAAAAATTCATCGTACTCCACCGGGTTTTACATGTATGTATGTACATCTACGACACGGGATCAACGGCTTTACTTCCCTTCCGTGCTAAGAATTTTTACACCCGAAAAAATCTACCGTCCTCCGCCGGGTTTGAACCCGCGACCTTGGGATATGAAGTCAGCATGGTAGCCATTACACCACAGAGAATCATATCTTAGAATAATAATTTACAGATGTGACATTGCGTGAAAGAAACGTAATTTGACTGAAATGCTCTGAATGCTGAGAATAAATTATTATTTTAACTAGGGAACTAGTTACTATGCAGTTATAAGTCCAGCAGTCAATAAGAGAAGACATATTGTTGATATGCTCCGAATCTGGGCGGTTGCGTTGAATTTTGACTTCAATGTCATAATTAACGATATATTGTTATGTAGATTTTTCTCTACATCAAGTCTAAATCATCAGCTGCTGTCAAGAACGGACAAGCTGATTAATTGTATGTAGTTTCAGATATTCTGGCTCTCTTTGCACATTTCCCTCGCTAGCTAGAAGCAAAGATGCGCGTTGTCACACAATCAGATAAGAGTTACCTTCTCTACTGTGTCCTAATATTAACTAGAAGTGAATACTGCATTCCAACAACAAATTCGATTTCGAGATATCACGCAAAAGCAAGTGTTGAGGTCGCTGGACTCAAAATAGCATCATTAAAACATCTATGTTCCATTCTCATGATTGTATATAACTTAAAGTGTGTGTTAATTTTTGTCCATCTCTTACAGTTTAGCAGTTATGCAAAATTCCGTAAAATTCATCCCGAGTAGTCTTCAGAGGCTATTCCCAGAAAATTCAAGTTGTACATTTTATTCTTCAGGTAAATATTTTTAATATACGACATTTTAATCAAAATCGTTAGAGCCATTCTTAAGAAAATCAACATTTTCGAAAAAGTTCCATGTAAAGGGTAGTTTGGGGTAGGGGGATTTTTCTCAAAATGTTCGTGTCGCATCCCTATAAGATACTAAACTTAAATACCAAGTTTGGTATTTTACCAACTTTTCGTTTTTGAGTTATTGTGTTCATAGACACTGACACCGGACACACACGGACCTTTCTCCGAAAATACTTTTTTTTGGATACAAGGGACCCTAAAACATATATTTTCGGTGAAATCTCGATATCGAATTTTTCAGTGGAATACAATACCTTCTGTATACACTAGGTATGTACATAGTATGTGTAGAGAAAGTAAAAAACAAAGAATTAAAAAAGTAAATACAAAAATAAAACGACAAAGATATTCAATTACAGCAACTTAAACTTACAACATAAAATAAACCATATTCCGATGTATTAATATATCCTATTGTAGTAGACAAATGCACTTAAGAGAAATATATACTACTGTGTCAAAGTTCCGGGAATTGGTCATTGCAACACAAAAAATTAATTATTCATCCAATTGTACGTTATCGCCTTCAAAGTATGCCCCTTTTGAAATTATACATGTATGCCCACGAATAATCCAATGATCAACATGTTTTGTAGGCACTTTCAGGAATCGATGTCAATTGTCGCCGCGAATTTTTCTTTATGTCTTCTATCGACTGAAAACTGGTGCCTCGAAGTGGTAACTTGAGTTTTGGAAAGACAAAGAAATCAGCAGGAGCCAGATCGGGTGAATACGGTGGTTGTTCGATGAAATTTGTTGAGTTTTTGGCCAGAAATTCGTTCATAATAATAGCCTTGTGAGCTGGTGCGTTATCATGGTGCAGAATCCAGGAGTTGTCGTTCCACAAATCTGGCCTTTTTCGCCGCATTTGTTCTCTCAAACGCCGCATAACGCTCAAATAATAGTCTTTATTTACCATCTGACCTTCTGGCAAAAACTCCGAGTACACGACACTGCGATAATGGGAGAAAAAAAAAAAAAAAAAACTGTCAACATGACCTTCGGTTTTGATCTAGTTTGACGTGCCCTTTTAAGTTTCGCTTCAGTTGGAAGGCACCATTCGGAAGCTTGTTGACTGGTTTGAATGTCAAACTCGTAAACCCCACCCAGTTTCAATGCGTTTCATGAATGTGGGGTCGGAACTGGCTCGTTCTAGCATGTCTTCAGCAATCCTTACGCGATTGAGTTTTTGTAGAAAGTTCAAGTCTTTCGGAACTAACCGAGCTGCAACGCGTGTCATGCACAAACAATCGTTTAAAATGGTACTAATCGATTCGTGAGACACAGAAAGTTTAGCGACAATCTCTCTCAGACCTAAATGACGATTTTCAGACACCATTTTTTTACTTTAGCGATGTTCAGTTCAGTTGAAACCGTTGATGGCCGACCAGAGCGAGGCAAATTTTCCACCACATCTCGACCACTTTTGGATGCACTGTACCACTCATATGCACGTGATTTTGATAAAGTCGATTCACCGTAAGCCCTCTGTGACATTTTAAGCGATTCAGCACACGAAATACCATTTGCAATGCAAAAATTGAGACAGATTCTTTGTTCAATAGTTGTATCCATTGTAAAATCGCAAATCAACTTTGAGATGAACTAACAAAATGGCGTACTGTAAACAAACTAGATGACAGATGACGATCAAATTCCGCGTGGGTATAGAGGAAAGTTGTACCAACATAGCGACAACAATAATTTCGAATCCCCTTTTAAACAGGATTTTTAAATGATCAATTCCCAGTATATTCTTGACAGAATGTATACGCACAATACTAACACCAAACAAAACAATGGCCGAAAAGTATGGCATAAAATATATGTAAAACAATTATAATTACTTTTTTTAGCTCTTCACAATGCCCCCCCCCCTGCTCTCTAATCACAGATCTCAACTGTCTCGCCATAAGTAGACATTTTTATCTAGCCCGTCCGCGTCTTCCGTGCCTGCCAGTAGTTCCAACATGCTTCTATTCTCCATTCGCGGTGGTAAAGAATCATGGTAAATATTTTTCCCTCCATTCCTCCGTACGCCTGCATCTTGCCAACATATGGGTCCACGGCTCTTCCTAGTCGCCCTCCGTGGTGTAATGGTTACCATGCTAACTTCATATACCCAAGGTTCAAACCCAGCGGAGGACGATGGATTTTTTTCGGGCGTAAAAATCCTTAGCATGGCTTCCTTCGGAAGGGAAGTAAAGCCGTTGCGTTGGTCCCGTGTCGTAGATTTACGGCACGTAAAAGAACCTCAAGCCTGATAAGAGAAGCCTCTGCGCAAAATTAAGCGGTCTTTCACGCCTAATTTGGAATGGGACGCTGAGAACCACATTAGTTAAAGAGCGTCCATAAATAACACGACATTTTCATTTACGGCTCTTCCTCCTCGCAAATGGCGAAGATTCTCAAACTGTTCTCGTCAGTAATTACCATGCTCCTGCGAGCCCTTCTCTAATGAGTTTGGTGCCTGCTTTGATGTATTGCTCCATAACCCACTCCAGTTTTAGCCCAGACTGTACTTCCAATGAAAGGAACTTGAAACCGACAAATGTTTCTAGATTTCCAAAGACGGAAATGCGGTAAGTGTAGATAAAGGCAGGGTTTTCCAACGTTTGCTTATCGATAACACGATTTACTGAACCATGTGATGTAAATGCATAGTTATTTATGTTTTCAACAGTTATCCGTTGTAGGGTAGCAGTTTAACTCTCAAATAATATTTGTGCCTGCCTAGTAGTTATTAAGGCCGCGTCGTAGCCGAGTGGCTAGACCACTCTCTTCTCACAAATGCTGCCCGGGTTCGATACCAGGCGACCTCATGTGGGATTTATGGTGGACAAAGCAGCGCAGAGGCGGGTTTTCTCTGGGTTCTCCAGTTTCCTCCGCCGTCACATTCAACGGTGTTCCATTTTTACTTTCTCTATACTCACTATGTACATAGTGAATAGAGAATGTATTGCACTCCACCAAAAAATTCGATACCGAGATTTCACCAGAAATATATGTTTTAGGGTCCCCTGTATCCATAAAAAGGATTTTCAGAAAAAGGTCCGTGTGTGTGTCTGTGTGTCCGTGTGTCTGTGAACATGATAACTCAAAAACGAAAAGTCGGTAAATTACCAAACTTGGTATTTAAGTTTAGTATCTTCCAGGGATGCGACACGAAGATTTTGAGAAAAATCCCCCCAACCCAAACTACCCTTTACACAGAACTTTTTTTGAAAATTTTTATTTTCTAAAAATTGCTCTAACGATGTTGATTAAAAGATCGTATATTAAAGTTATTTACCTGACAAATAAAATGTATATTTTGAATTTTCTGGGAATAGCCTCTGAAGACTACTTTATTCTGGATGAATTTTTCATAACTACTAAACCGTAAGAGATGGACAAAAACTTAACCCACAAAAAATGTAGAGCACGTTAAAACACACAATTTATGTTATATACATTTTTTTTTTCGTGGAGTTGGTCGTTTTTGAGATATTCCTTTTTCTTGGTTTCAGCTTTGAAAAACGTACACTTTTCTTATACAGGAATTTGTCCACTCCTGTCCATACAAACAAAGCAACATCAGTCACATAGCAAGCAGCTTTTGGCTTTCACTTTAAATTTCGCTTCTACTTACAATAAAGCAAGAAATAAGACTGTTTGTGCTGATTTTTCTCGATTGCATGAAATAAATAAAAGATAAGCTTATTAACAATAATAATTTACAGAGATATAGAGAAAGTCATGTGAATGGAACACATTAGATTTTTACTTTCTCTACACGTACTGTGTACATAATGTATAGAGAAGGTATTGCACTCCGTCCAAAAATTCGATACCGAGATTTCACCAAAAATATACGTTTTAGGGCCCCCTGTATCAAAAAAAATGTATTTTCAGATAAAGGTCCGTGTGTATCCGTGTTAATGAACACGATAACTCAAACTCAAAAGTCGGTAAAATACCAAACTTTGTATTTAAGTTTAGTATCTTCTAGGGATGTGACATGAAGATTTAGAGAAAAATTCCCCACCCCAAACTAACCTTTATATGGAACTTTTTTTCCAAAATTTTGATTTTCTCCAAAATGGCTCTAACGATTGTGATTAAAATATCATATGTTAAAGATATTTACCTGATAAATAAAATGTATATCTTGAATTTTCTGGGAACAGCCTCTGAAGACTAGTTTATTTTGGATGAATTTTACTAAATTTTGCATAACTACTAAACAGTAAGAGATGGACAAAAACTTACCACACAAAAAATGTAGAGCACGTTAAAACACAATTTATGTCATATACATCTTTTTCGTGGAGTTGGTCGTTTTTAGATACTCCTGTTTTTTGTTTCAGCTTTAGAAAACCTCATGCTTTTCTCGTACAGAAATTTGTCAACTCCTGTCCATACAAACAACGGAACTTCAGTGACATAGCAACCAGCTTTTGATTATCACTTTAACCTATGGTTCTCCCTTATTTCACTTCCACTTACAAGGAAACAAGTACTAAGACTATTTCTGCTAGGTGTTTTTTTTTCTCGATTAGCACGAATTAAATAGAAGCAATAATTTGTTGCAGAGAGTCATGTGAATGGAACACATCAGATTTTTATGCATGAAGGTATCATCACCTCCGGTGCCATAATAGTAAACGCGGACGTTAAACATTACAAAAAAAGTAGTTAATAACTATCCCAAGTAAATTCTTGCGACATTGCATTCCGTAAAAATCTGGTGTACCTAATGAAAAAACGGAGACAAAATATTTCGTTTACAGTACGACCATGCAATGAAATAAAATTGCAATTAAGTAATGTGACAATACTTTATTGTAATGCCTTGACATGTACAAATAGCGCAGATGGTTTGCCGACACCTTAGCACGCATCGTACAACTGTCAATGCGAAAAATACGGCAATTTAAGGTATACTACTGTGTCAAGAAAGTTCCGGGAATTTGCCAATAAAACACAAAAAAATGAATTATTCATCCAATTTTATTTTATCGCCTTCAAAGTAGGCCCCTTCTGAAATTATAAATGTATGCCAACGAATAATCCAATCATCAAAATATTTTTTGTAGGCACTTTTCGGAATCGATGTCAATTGTCGCCGCGAATTTTCCTTTATGGTTTCTATCGACTGAAAACGGATGCCTCGAAGTAGTAACTTGAGTTTTGGAAAGAGAAAGGAATCAGTAGGAGCCAGATCAGGTGAATACGGTGATTGTTCGATGAAATTTGTTGAGTTTTTGGCCAGAAATTCGTTCACAATAATAAGCCTTGTGAGCTGGTGCGTTATCGTGATGCAGAATTCATGACTTATCGTTCCACAAATCTGGCCTTTCTCGCCGTATTTGTTCTCTCAAACGCCGCATAACGCTAAGATAATAGTCTTTATTTATCATCTGACCTTCTGGCAAGAACTCCGAGTGCACGACACCGCGATAATCGAAAAAAGAAAACTGTCAACATCACCTTCAGTTTTGATCTAGTTTGACGTGCCCTTTTAGGTTTCGCTTCAGTTGGAAGGCGCCATTCGGAAGCTTGTTGACTGGTTTGAGTGTCAAACTCGTAAACCCCACCCAGTTTCAATGCGTTTCATGAAGTGGGGTCGGAACTGGCTCGTTCTAGCATGTCTTCAGCAATCCTTACGCGATTGAGTTTTTGTAGAAAGTTCAAGTCTTTCGGAACTAACTGAGCTGCAACGCGTGTCATGCCCAAACAATCGTTTAAAATGGTACGAATCGATTCGTGAGACACAGAAAGTTCAGCAGCAATCTCTCTCAGACCTAAACGACGATTTTCAGACACCATTTTTTACTTTCTCTATAGGCACTATGTACATAGTGAATAGAGAAAGAATTGCACTCCACCAAAAAATTCGATACCGAGATTTCACCGGAAATATATGTTTTAGGGTCCCCTTTATCTAAAAAAAGCATTTTCGGAAAATGGTCCGTGTGTGTGTGTGTGTGTCCGTGTGTCTGTGAACACGATAACTCAAAAACGAAAAATAGGTAAAATACCAAACTTGGTATTTACGTTTAGTATCTTCCAGGGATGCAACACGAAGATTTTGGGGAAAATTCCCCCACCCCCAACTACCCTTTATATGGAAATTTTTTCGAAAATTTTGATTATCTCAAAAATGGCTCTAACGATTTTGAATTAATATTTCGTATATTAAAGGTATTTACCTGACAAATAAAATGTATATCTTAAATTTTCTGGGAATAGCCTCTGAAGAGTAGTTTATTCTGGATGAATTTTACTAAATTTTGAATAACTGCTAAACCGTAAGAGATGGACAAAAACTTACTACACAAAAAATGTAGAGCACGTTAAAACACACAATTTATGTTATATACATTTTTTCGTGGAGTTCGTCGTTTTTGTGACATTCCTTATTTTTGGTTTCTGCTATGAAAAACTTACACATTTCTCATTCAGGAATTTGTCAACTGCTGTCCATACAAACAAAGGAACTTCAGTGACATAGCAACCAGCTTTTGATTATCACTTTAACCTATAGTACTCCCTTATTTGACCTCTACTTACAAGGAAGCAAGTAATATGGCTATTTATGCTAATGCTTTACTGATTAGCATGAAGTTAATAGAAGTATAAGTTTTTTAAAAATAATTTGTTGCAGGAATATAGAGAAAGTCATGTGCATGTAAGACATCAGATTTTTTACTTTAGCGATGTTCAGTTCAGTTGAAACCGTTGAGGCAAATTCCAGAGCGAGGCAAATTTTCCATCACATCTCGACCACTGCACTGTACCACTGTACCACTCATATGCACGTGTTTTTGATAAAGTCGATTCACCGTAAGTCCTCTGTAACATCTTCGGCGATTCGTCACACGAAATACCATTTGCAATGCAAAATTTGAGACAGATTCTTTGTTCAATATTAGTAAATTCGCAAATCACCCTTGAGATGAACTAACAAAATGGCGTACTGTAAACAAGCTAGATGACAGATGACGATCAAATTCCGCGTGGGTATAGAGGAAAGTTGTACCAACTTAGCGACAACAATAATTTCGAATCCCCTTTTAAACAGGATTTTTAAATGATCAATTACCGATACTTTCTTGACAGAAGGTATTCCACACACTTCTAACAATTGACCTGGGATTTATTGTCATTGCGAATGCAAGGCGCACCGGAAACAGAACACGCTTAAATTCAAGTGGAAAGTCGGTTGGTATATGTGGTATTCTGGAATAAGCACATCCTCGCCTTTGAACTGTCCTATGATTATAGTAGATTAAATAAACATTTTCATAATTTTTTTCCGTTGCACAATTTCGGCTGAGTGAGAATGCGTACCATAATTATTACCGAGTCAACCTTGAACTGTAAATTGTGTTTGGTAATAAAATCTATAGACTTAAATTAATGCATTTGTCCATCAATTTCACTCTGGATTTTTATATTCAAACCATCTTCATTCTTATTAGTTGCTGCTAAAATAGCTCGTTCACTCAACCACGCATAGTTTTTGTAATTTACACCAATATTTGGGAACGCTTTCGAAATTAATTCTTGCATCTGAAAAGCGTAATGAAGCGCAATTATCTGCGTAATGTAGTATATGTGATTGGTACTGAGAAAAGGAGGAAATCAGTGCAACTATAAGGTAGTGTGGAAAGGATGACATATGCAGTTAACAGCGAGGGTAAGCAAGAATACCGTTGGCATAATAGCAGTAATGGCAGCGCTTCCATAGCGTGGCGAGTAAACGCTGAAATAAGTAAAGAATTACATTAAGGAAAAAGTCACAAGCTAGATTCATGCTTCTTCTGAATCTCTTTCTTTCCTTTATTCCTAATGTTTTCCACTGCTTTATTTATTTTCTTCTATATCAAAACAAACATTTTTAAGGCTAACAATAACATAATGAATGAGCAAGAAGGTCTGGTTGGGCAAGTGATAAGTTTTTACTTGATGATAGCTTTGTGTTTTAAATTTATCCATTTAACCCAAAATATTACTTGATCAAATGTATTAAGAGCACCGCACTTGCAGTGTGGTTGTGACGGGGATATCTTCGTGTTCTGATGAAATCACCTTTAGCTAACTCATGTACCGCATAATCTCAAATAACCAACATCTGCAATAGGAAGTTAACCTAAAATGGTTTATTATCCGCGTCCCATCATTTCTCCGCCATTTTCAGATTCCAAGAAAGATTATTGGTTATGTGCTAGGTTTATATCTAGTTCATTTTAAACAATTAACACAAAAATACTTATATATTTATTTAAACGGCGTGACCAAGGAAAAGATAGTACACAAGAAATATATTTGATTTTCACTGTTATCTTACGTCATTGACTCCATAACCGGCTGCGTTCCCGTAGCATTGAATGAGGAAGAAGAATAGAGCAGTACCTACTACGCTGTCTAGCGGCAAATAATTAAATACTTACTTTAAGCGTTCGTCGTCAGGAAAGCTTCTTTATTTTAAACGATAGGAGTAAGGAAAGAACAGTTAATACATAAAAATGTATTTGTTTCGTCATTGTCTCGATGGAAATGGAAATGGCGTGTTATTTATGGACGCTCTTTAACTGCTGTGGTTCTCAGTGTCCCATTCTATACTGGGCGTGAAAGACCGCTTAATTTTGCTCAGAGGCCTCTCTTATCAGGCTTGAGGTTCTTTTACGTGCCGTAAATCTACGACACGGGTCCCACGGCTTTACACCCGAAAAAATCCATCGTCCTCCGCCGGGTTTGAACCCGCGACCTTGGGTATATGAAGTTAGCATGGTAACCATTACACCACGGAGGGCAATATTGTCTCGATAAACTGGTGCATTAACTTAATATTGAATTGGGAGGAAAAATAGAGCACTACTAAGGCCATCCAGCGGCAGGTGTTCGTTGCCAGGAAAGCTTCTTTGCTTCTCTATTTTTAACGACAGGGTTCAGGAAAGGACAATTAACACATAAACATGTATTTGAATTTCACTGATGCGTTTTATCATTGTCTAGATAAACTGGTGCGTTATCTTAGCATTGAATGGGGAGGAAAAATAGAGCAGTACGGTCATCTAACGGCAAATAAATAAGTAGTACTCTAGATGTTCGTCGCCGTGAAAGCTTCTCTATTTCTTAGTTTTAAACTATAGGAGTAAGGAAAGGACAGTTAATACATAAAAATGTATGTGAATGTCACTGCTGCGTTGCGTCATTGTCTCGATAAACTGGTGCGTTACCTTTACATTGAATGAGGAGAAAAATAGACAACTACTGCCATTTAGCTATAAATAACCGTCGTATACCACTGCCATCTTGCGGCAATTAACCTAATGCGTTCCCTTGGCACTGTATGCTGATTGATATTATAGACCTTAAAAACCTATTCGTACGATTATTAAACATTGCCATTTACACACATCTTGTCGTGACAATAACGGACACATTAGTACAAAGGCCTGTATGCGTGTCTATGTGAACAGCATAGCTCAAAAATAAAACTTGGTATTTAAATTTAGTATCTTCCAAAGATGCCATACGAAGATATTCAAGAAAGTCTCCCACCTCAAACTACCTTTTAAATGCAAAAGTTTTTGAAAATTTTGTTCTCAAAAATGGCTCTAACGATTTTTATTGAAATATCGCATATTAGACTCATTACATCATAAATAACCTCTGAAGACTTCTTCATTCTGCAAGAATTTTGCACAACTGGTAAACTGTAAGAGATAGATAAAAACTTGCTATACAAAATTTGTATATCTCGTTAAAATACGCAGTTTACGTCATGTACTTTTTTTTCTTCAGAGTTGAGTGTTTCCGAGATATTACTTGTCATTTATTTCAATGTTAAATTACGTAACCTTTCTCAAACGGGAAGTCACCTTTCGTTTCATCTCTCTTTTGTTTTTTTTACCGCTGGCTATGCAAAGTGAATTGGAGCTCAGTTGTTCACATGGCAGCTTTATCGGTTTAGCCTAGTGCACTCTCGAGTGTACATTTTCTTGCTGCTTAGAAGGAAGCAAGTAATAAGCCAATTTCTAAAGTTTATCTCGATTACCACACTGTAGAAAAAAATCTTTTGTAGGAAGTATGTTTGCAGAAAGGTAGAAAAAGTCATGTGAATGGAACACATCAGAATTTTTTTCTTTATTCCAAAGGAGCAGTTAATTGGGCGAATTATTGATTCAAATGTCCCTACAAATTTTGACTAATCTGGTGCGTAAATTTCCAAAAGACGAGAGTTTTGACATACCTACAATGTAATAGTGGGTAGAAGAGGTATTAATTGGGAATAGGTTTTGAGTCCTCCAAAAAACATCTTTCTCTGTGTGTGCACGCGCGCGCGTGTGATGTTGCATTTTCTGGGAACAGCCTTTGGAGACCTTTTCATTCTGGATGACTTTTGCATGACTGGCAAACCGTAAGAGATATACAAAAATTTACTACACAATTTTTTTTTTTTTGTTTTTTTTTTTTGTAGAGTTAACCGATTTTTGGATTATTAGTTTCAATTTTAGCCACTTAAACTTTTCTCAAACGGGAAGACATCTTTCTTCTCGTTTCTCGTTTGTTTATTCCTAGAAGGCAAAGAGATTGGAATTTCAATTGTTTCTCATAGCGACCGGCTTTTAAAGGATGAATCTATCGCTTTCACCTGTGCGTTTTCTTAATTCCCTTCTACTTACAAGGAGCTAATAATAAAACTAATTCTGCTTATGTTTATCTTGATTAGCATGGTGTAGATAATAGATTAACCTTTTGAATAAAAGGTTTGTTTGCCGAACAGCTAGAGAACATCATGTGAATGGAACCATTCGATTTTTTCCCTTCTACTTACAAGGGACCAAGTAATAAGGACTATTTCTGCTAATGTTTATCTCAATTAGCATGATGTTGATAGAAGAATAAGCTTTTTAACAATACTTTTTTTCAGAGATGTAGAAATTCATGTGAATGGAATAATCAGAATTTTTTTCTTTCTTTCTGAAATGAATTTGCTGCAAATAAGAAGTCAATTATGTCCTAAATTCGTATGCAAATGAGAAAGAGAATATAGTGGGAGAGGGAAATCACAAAAATTAGAAACTTAAAATAAAGTGCATATTCTGAAAACTTAAACGTGTTATAACCAAAGGAGAAAGGTAAGGAAAAGCAGTAGGAAGGATTATCTAACTAAATCTATTTCCATAGATTTTCAGTAAAACACCGCTCTTACCGAAATATTAATAAAAATATTATTTACTAAAAGCGTCAATTAAGCTTTTTACTTTCTCTACACATACTATGTATATAATGTATAGAGAAGGTATTGCACTCCACCCAAAAATTTGATGCCGAGATTTCACCGAAAATATATGTTTTAGGGTCCCCTGTATCCAAAAAAAGCATTTTCAGAAAAAGGTCCGTGTGTGTGTCTGTTAACACGATAACTCAAAAACGAAAAGTCGGTAAAATACCAAACTTGTTATTAAGTTAAATATCTTCCAGGGATGCGACACGAAGATTTTCAAGAAAATCTCCCCACCCGCAACTACCCTTCACATGGATTTTTTTTTTAAAATTTTTATTTTCTCAAAAATGGCTCTAACGGTTTTCATTAAAATGTCGTATATTAAAGATATTTACCTGACAACTAAAATGTATATCTTGAATTTTCTGGAAATAGCCTCTGAATGAATTTTACGGAATTTTGCATAATTCCTAAACCGTAAGATATGGACGAAAACTTACCACACAAAAAATGTAGAACACATTAAAACACACAATTTATGTTAGACACATTTTTTTCGTGAAGTTGATCGTTTTTGAGATATTTCTTGTTATTGGTTTCATCTTTAAAAAGCTTACACTTTTCTCCTACAGGAATTTGTCAACTCCTGTCCATACAAAGAATTTCAGTCACATAGCAACCAGCTTTTGACTATCATTTTAACCTATGGTACTCCCTTATTTCTCTTCTACTTACAAGTAAGCATGTAATAAGACTATTTCTGCTAATATTTTGCCGATTAGCATGAAGTAAATAAAAGCATGTGCTTTATAAGAATAATTTGTTGCAGAGATGTATAAAAAGACATGTGAATGGAACGTATAAGATTTTTTAACATTCACTAATTGTCTGAAAACAATACCATTTTTGTTTATCCTGCAGCATGTGGCATAAAATGAGTAAATTAGGTAACGTCATACATTACAAACACACTTAAGCATTATCCGTGACTTAAAGAAGTACGACATTAATCATTATCTGTTACTTAAAGAAGTCCGACATTAATCATTATGTGTTACTTAAAGAAGTCCGACATTAATCATTATGTGTTACTTAAAGAAGTCCGACATTAAGCATTATGTGTTACTTAAAGAAGTCCGACATTAAGCATTATGTGTTACTTAAAGAAGTCCGACATTAAGCATTATGTGTTACTTAAAGAAGTCCGACATTAATCATTATCCGTGACTTAAAGAAGTCCGACATTAAGCATTATCCGTGACTTAAAGAAGTCCGACATTAAGCATTATCCATGACTAAAAGAAGTCAGACATTAAGCATTATCCGTGACTTAAAGAAGTACGACATTAATCATTATCTGTTACTTAAAGAAGTCCGACATTAAGCATTATCCATGACCAAAAGAAGTCAGACATTAAGCATTATCCGTGACTTAAAGAAGTCCGACATTAAGCATTATGTGTTACTTTAAGAAGTCCGACATTTTAGCATTATCTGTTACTTAAAGAACATCGACGTTAAGTATTATCTGTAACTTAAAAATAGCAATTATAGGCCTTCCAATACTTGCATTATATTGTTCATGAAAAGAAGCATCCGCAGTCAGTTTCTGCCACATTTCCAATAAGTTGGCATTCATATTTCGAGTGTGTCAAGAATCTGGGATTGATAAAACCAAAAACTGTGACTGAGTTTTCTATCTACTAGATCGGGGTGCAACCAAAGTGCTAGAGTCAAACCTGAACCCTTCAAGTATATGAAGGAATGATCAGAGATTGGGGATATTTCCTTGAGGAATATTACTTTAACCCTTTTAGTGCCGCCCGAATAGCAAAATGCAGTCTGAAAAGCTCCAAGCATTTTTAGAGGAGAATGCAGGATTTTAAATTATTAGTAATAAAATGAGTACCAAGTGACATAGAAAGTTATTTTTTTTTTCATTTTTAGTAAACTCTTTTGTCTACTGCATAATATACATTATATGGATGAGAAGTCTATTCAATATTTTTAAAAAACTATAAACCAAAGAAAATTTTGAAAATAAAATTAAAATTCCCAACATTAAATAATTAGACATACAAAACCTTATATTTCTGTACTAAAACAGCATTCTGTTTTGTTTGGTATTTTGTTTGTTTAAGATACACAAAATGAATTCACATAACTTGAAGACAGAAAATAGAAAAAAAAAAATCACCAAACACACACATGCACAAGTATGTTACCACTATTTATGAAAACGGCATAAAGCAATAGGTTACAAATGTAACGTAGATTACTGTACAATTTAGCTTTTGTGTTACTGCGTAGCTGAATGGTTGATTCACATTGTATTCGTCGTCTGGTTACACTTCCTATAAATCCGTTTTGATAAGTACACCCGATTATTTGCATGCGTACGAGGCCAGTTGTTATCGGATGCATTTTGAACGCTGAAGCTAGAATATAATACTTATATGTCTTCCACTCTTACGTCGGTGTCAAATTCTTTCATCAAGGTCTGAAAATTCAAAATCACTTGCTTTCTTCTAATACTTCGCGAACTGCAGCTCTGATTTCCTCTTCGGTTCGTAACATTTGGCTAGACGACGCCATCCTTCAACCAACAAAAATAAACGCCGGTTAGAGAAGTTAAATCTGGAGCTAATTTAGCGATAAGGTCATGAAATGCTCCAGCCTTTCTCTGTGGCTATGACATAGAAAGCACACAGAGTTTCCTGCTGGAAAGAGTTAAAACATATGAAAATGGCATCTCGATTAGATCGCGATTGGCAATTCTCGCAGAATTTTCGGTTCACGATTATATCGTGCTTGGCACTGAGAGGGTTAAGACCAGTAAGGGAGTTGAATGTCGAAGCAGGTCATCCTCTTTCACCGGGAACATTATAATGCGGCATGGATTTCTACAGCTGTGCATAGGTAACAAACAAATAAAGTCTTGTAGATATCATATCTCGATCATTCGAGTTTCTGCATCCTGCTAAAGCTTATCAAAGACGTCCACCCATATCGGAAGAAAAGTTCAGAAGTCTTCATGAATTTGAAAAGGCTTTGCTCCAGATAGGCTCAAGTCTACTCGTTCTATACAAATTTACTGAAGGAAACTAGGCAGAAGAAAAGATGATCAAATTTAAAGTAATATGATGTTTATACTTACAAGTTAAGGGATTCAATTTTATTGACTTGTTCTCCTTTTTATACAATAAAAGCTGTCATTTATGGTGATGTGATTTAAACTTTGTGTTTTACTTTTTTTAACACTGGAGTTTTCAAGTTTCAATATAAAAATATTTATAGTATAAATGACAAAAAGCGTTTATATATGAATAAACGTTATTAGGATTGAAACATTATATTTTATATTGTGCAAAATGAGCAAAATATGATATATCTCCCTTTTCCCCTGGGGTCTTTACTTGAATAAATCTTCAGTTAATATAAATGTAACACGCCAATGGAAGTTAAGTGTTGTATCTATATATAATGTTGTATCTATATATAATGCGTGGTTAATCACATTTGGTTTTGATAAAATGCCAGCTTTTAGGGTTTGAATCATAATCGACGAGAAATTCCCACAATGAAATTGACAGTGCCTGATTTTATGATTTAGAACAAAATTACTTCCCAATACTCCAAAAATTCTAATATTTAATCGATATTGAAACCTATAATTCTATTATCCTTCTCCTAAATTGAATAAAGCACCAGCTTCTCATTCACAAGAAGATGTAAAGCGGAAGTCTTCGCATGAAAATAATATAACATTCGAGTAGCAGGTAAAACAGCAACATAGGAATTGATAAAATTCAACAACCACAATATGGAACATACATACAAATATAAAAAATTGGACCAGAAATGAAGCGTGCATGTTTGCCTGCTTATCCAATCGAGTTGAAATGAGCACAGGTGAACGAATATCCTCAAATGAAATACAAAATTTACATTCTCTTGTAAGGTGAAAATTGGCAAGTTTTTTAGCGGGAAAACTGAAAGTAGATCTGTTCATAAATAAGGAGGAGATGATTTTCATTGGGAAATAAACAATTTAATGTACTGTAACATGGTCAGGTTTATCATTTTGCCTGGAAAACGATGGGTCAGAAATGATTTAATGGTCAATGGAACCATTGCATATTCTGAATGTCACAAGGAAGTTTAGTTATTTCATTCAGAGCTTATTTTAACAGCCTACAAATATCAACTCGTCGTTTTACACAGTATTAAGGATTCTATCAACACTCACATCAGCAATTTAGATCATGCGCTCAACATTCAAGCCATACTAGTGTTTATTTTGGAATGTCGAGTATTCCGTTCCATATCCCATCGGCCAGGTAAAACCTTTTGAAGAAGAAAAAAAAAAAAAAAAAAAAACGGCAAAAGTCTCTCCTTTCACCGAATACATAACAGCTCTAATGGTTCTTTGGCAATATATTTTAAATATGAAGATCCTTGATGGTGTTATTTATTGAACTAAATCATAACTTCATGCATAAATGAGATATTAACTTGTGCTCTATAAGTGGTTCTTACAAATCCGGCTTGCTGTTTTACAATGAAAAGAATATCTAGGTTATTGAATGCAAGCTCCAAAAATTTTATTGCCGCTCACTCACAGTATTTGAACATTCTAAAAATCTCGATCATCAGGGTGATTACTCTGAAGCCTTACTTTCACATGATCTATCCCTCTGTTGTAGATGTTCGCCAGCCTTGTTCTGCTGTCGGTGCTACTCTCCTGTGATGCTGCGCGGATCCTAGTGATGCTGCCTAGTCCCGTCCACAGTCATTACATCATGATGGAAACCTACATGAAGACTCTGGCGGCAAGAGGACACCAATTGACTGTCGTCACGCGTTACAAACAGAAGGAGCATGTCGCAAATTTTACCGAAGTGCTTCTTACTGAAGACATTACCAACCTTGTTAATGACAAAGGTTTATCGTTTGAGTACTTGAAGAACTACAATCGTTTCATAAATGTTGTAGGGTTAGGCAAACTTGGAGTTGAAACTTGTAAGGCAACATTCAAAGACAAAGCGTTTAGTGAAATGATGGCCAACCCGAATGTTCATTTTGATGTTGTTATCAACGAGATTTTTAATACGGACTGCTTTCTTCCGCTGGCGCATCGCTATGGTGCTCTCAGCGTACTAGTCAACACATGCATTATGTTTCCTTGGAGCAATGATCGCGTAGCCAATCCAGATAACCCGTCTTATATTCAAAACCTTTTCTACGGATTTTCTCCTCCCATGACATTCAGCGAACGTCTAATAAACACTCTAGCATTATTGTTGCATAAAGTCATGTATCACTTTTTATATGATATGCCTTCTGAAACCTTAGCCAGAGAGTCTTTTGGAGACTCTTTCCCACCTCTCCAACAGCTTGCAAAGAACACTAGCCTAATTCTTGTTAATAGTCATTTCACTTTGAGTAGTGCACGTCCTTTTGTTCCTGGAGTCGTAGAGATTGGAGGTATTCATATCGCCAAACCAAAACCATTACCTAAGGTAAGCACATAAAGGACAATTGCGTCTGTAAAGTACATTAGTGTCCAAAAGTTAAGCATCATTCGGAAAACAGAGAACTGAAAGTGAAAACGGTGAGTGAGCGCCAAGAAACATTATCACAGTATGTGCCTCCCCTTACTGGTGGTCTCTGATAGCTAAGCCGGTTCACGCTTCTAAGGTCAACAAAACCAGCGCAGCAAACCAATGCCAGAGTATCAGACCCAGTGCGTGGCTCATTCGTTATTGTTCTCCCATTGTGAACAGAGAGTAGTTGCTTCGCAAATTGTTCAAGACAGCACCAACATGCCACATCGACTGGACCCTGTTTTGAAGGATAGAATCATCGGACGTCTAGAGGCAGGTCAGATAGAAACCACAGTCTCTCGGGCCCTGAATGTGTGTCACAAAGTGTCATTTCCAGGCTTTGGTGATGGTTCCAAGAAACAGGAGATGTTCGTCGGATCCCTGTACATGGTTGCCCATGGGTCACAACGCCGCAACAGGACCGATATTTGACCATAACAGCACGACGACATTGGAGGATGCCCGGAGTCAACTGTCTTCTGAGCTTACAGCCGCCTCAGGCGTTCGAGTTTCGAAACAAACTGTATAGCGGAAGCTCAGGGCAGTCGGCCTCTATGCTAGACGTCCAGTAGTGTGTGACCCACTCACTCAAATACACATACGGTCCCGTTTACAATGGAGTCAGCAACGTCAACATTGGACCTTGAATGAATGGAGGAACATGCTGTTTACAGATGACTCCAGATTCACTTTGAACAATGATTCTCGTCGCTCAATAATCTGGAGAGAACACGGAACCCGGTTTCATCCCACTAACATCCCATTTGGTGGTGGTGGCATACTCGTGTGGGCAGGCATAAGGTTCAGTGGACGTACAGATCTTTACATCTTCGACAGTGGTACTGTGAATGCCCAGAGGTACAGAGACGAGGTAATGAAACCACATGTGTGACTTTTCAGAGGTGCAGTTGGTCCACACTTCATCTTATAGGACGATAATGCAATTCCGCATAGAGCCCATCTGTTGGACGACTATCTTGAGAGGGAATATATCCAGCGTATGGATTGGCCAGTGATGTCCCCGGATATGAAACCAATAGAGCATGCCTAGAATGCATTAGGAAGCCAAGTTGCAGCCCGCCAGCCCCCACCGAGGACATTTCCAGACCTCCGACGTGCTCTCCGCGAAGAATGGGAACTGCTGCCTGCAGAGCTCTTGAACCACCTTATTGAGAGCATGCCACGGCGCTGCGAAGCCTGTGTAGCCATGAGGGGTCACCACACCCCATATTAATCACCCAGCACCATTATTGTCTTTGTGGAAATAATCGTCAGATTTTGTGCTTGCGTATATAGGTGTCCCGAGGTCAAAATTGTCTGCTATTTCTCATTCTATTGCATTCCAGATCATGTGTGATGCATTGGTAACAACATATTGCATTATGCTTAACTAATGACACTTGTGATAGTTTGATAATAAAATATTGAATTATCCTTAACTTTTGGACTCTAGTGTACTTGGTTGTAAAATACTTAGTGTAAGCAAAGATCTAGATATTCAGTGGGAATTGACAGAGAATACAAACGCATGGTAACCGTTATATGAATATACGGTAAATTTTACCGAGGTTCTGTATTATAGTCATTTGAAGTATTGCTGAAAACGTATACATGTATTCGTGTCTGCAAAATATGCCCAAAATGCTCACTCCGAGTTCTTAGATTTCTGCGTTTCCTTATGTTCATTGCTGTATCTTTCGAAATGCTTAATTTTGCCAGCGAATAACTCCCAAGATATAACTAGGTCCTGAATGTGGTCTTTAAATGATCTCATAGCTAAAACTTAGGGAAGTCGAAGTGGGATTTTCATAATTTTCTTCCATTTTCAGGTTTTAATTGCATATATATATTTCGAATTTCCCGCTCATTTTGCTATAACTTTCATTGAGGTACGCTAATTTTAAATAGGTTAATAATTTTGTTGAATATAATCACTTGCTAAAACAATAATTGTTTCAATATTAGTGATATAGAATTTGTTTTCTGTTTTATCATTTTGATCGGAGAGTTTTGCTTTAGCTATTTGCAGCATTGGCATCTCGCTCATAGTTCCTTTATGCGAAAGTTTCGAAATACTGCGAGGTTGTGTTTCGAAAGTAAGGTTATATATATAATTAAGTTTGAAAGTGTTTCTAAAGAAGTAAAATTGTATATACAAATGCCTCATTATCTCAGAAACTAATTGACATTAAGGGCTGACATTTTTACCACATATTTGCGCCTAAATATACTTTATTTTAACGAAAAATGTTTATGTATATGGATTAGTCATTTTTCAATAACATTTTAAGAGCTTTATTAAAAAAAATCGCATCTTTTCTTCTAATCAACAGAAGTATTATACTATTTTTCATGAATCTACAATAAAAGTATTGCTACAATATACGTTGAAAAATTTAGCTCATTATGTTAACCCTGCTGTTCTGTTCGAATTTACTATACGGATGTACTGTTCGGGTCAATATGACCCGAAGTATTATAAATCAGTATAATCAAATAAAATGAGTCATAAATCATAAATAAGACAGAATATTACACTTTTTATTATTATTATTATTATTATTATTATTATTACTTATTACAAACCACTTGAACCATTCTTAACCACGAATTACTTCATATTGTATAGAACTATTGAAAAAAAAATATTAAACATAATATTACAATAATTACTGAATACAGATTTGACAGATTTTATTCCTCAGAAAGAACAATCTGGACACAAATAAGTAACGTGTACTTTACAAATGTGTTTACTACACTTTCCACATAGCATGTTTGTTTTGTCATTTTTCGATGCACAAAACCTACACCGTGCAGGTTTTACAGTTTTTCTTTCTGGCGCAGAGTTTGATACCTTGACCACATTTTCAGGGGCTTGAATTCTCTTCACTATTTTTAACGATTCTTCTGTCCTTGGACAATATTTTCTGAATGCGATATGTTCCTTTATCAGAGATTTCCCAAGTTCTTCTAGAAATATTAATCTTCTTGTTAATTTGTTCATATTCCATTTAGGGTCTATGGCAAACCATAAGATATATGCATTGAAAGCAGAAACATGAAGAACGTTATAGAAAACAATCATTGGCCACCGATTTGTTTTCCGTTAGCAGGTATATGTACTACTGCTTGATCTAGTGTATCTACTGCTCCTTTACTAGCATAATAATCCAAAATCATTTGTGGCTTCTAGTCGTCCCTGTTGCTTGTTTGAATATTCTGTGTATACTTGTGCTTTCAGAAGATACGATGTATCGCTGTCTCAAAGCGACCATATCTTCATTCCAAATTTTGCGGGTTTAGAAGGGATGTATTGCTTGAAGGGACAGCGTCCTCTAAATCCCATTAAATAGTTGCTGAGATAATGGATCAAACTTTAACATTGGTAAGATAGGGCATTTCCACTCCCCTTAAACGAACTGAGGCTAGAAGAATAAATAGGCCCACGACTAATCTATTTATACAGTTACTGAGATTCTCTGATCCTAAAACTCAGTAGACATTTTATCAGCCCGGCTAAATTGTGCTTAACCAGCAAAGGGTATAGTTGGTTTTGAGTGCAGTGTTGTAACAATGCCTTTCTTCATGAACATTTAGGAATCGTTTACACACTTTTGCTTCGACATTGACAAGCCTCGAAATAAGTGTGAGGCGTGTTAGTTTTACTTTCTCTAGCCCCGTATGTACAATGTACATAGTGTATAGAGAAGGTATTGTATTTCACCCAAAAATTCGATGTCGAGATTTCACCGGACATGTTTTAGGACCCTCTGAATAAAAAAATCTGATGTGTTCCATTTACATGACTTTCTCTACCTCTTTGCAACAAATTATTGTTAAAAAGCTTAAACTTCTACTTACTTCAGGCTAATCGAGAAAAAAAAAATTAGCACAAATAGTCTTATTACTTGCTTTCTTGTAAGCAGAAGGGAAATAAGGGAGTACTATAGGCTAAACAAATAATCAAAATCTGGTTGCTATGTTACTGAAGTTCCTTTGTATGGACAGCAGTTGGCAAATTCCTGTATGAGAAAAGTATGTTTTTCATAGCTGAAACCAAAAACAAGGAATATGTAAAAAATGATCAACTCCACGAAAAAAATGTCTATAAGATAAATTGTGTGTTTTAATGTGCTCTACATTTTTTGAGCGTTAAGTTTCTGCCCATCTCTTACGGTTTAGCAGTTATGCAAAATTCCGTGAAATTCATCCAAAATAAGGTGGTCTTCAGAGGCTATTCCCAGAAAATTCAAGATATACATTTTATTTGCCAGGTAAATATCTTTAATATACGATATTTTAATCAAAATCGTTAGAGCTATTTTTAAGAAAATAAAAAATTTCGAAAAAAGTTCCATGTAAAGGGTAGTTGGGGGTCGGAGGATTTTCTTGAAAATCTTCCTGTCGCATCCGTGGAAGATAGCAAACTTAAATACCAAATTTGGTATTCAACGGTCTTTTTGTTTTTGAGCTATGCTGTCCACAGACACACACACACACACACACGGAACTTTTCCCAAAAATGTTTTTTTTTTTTGGATTCAGGGGGACCCAAAAACATGTATTTCCGGTGAAATCTCGGTATCGAATTTTTGGGTGCAATACAATACCTTCTCTCTACACCATGTACATAGCACGTGTAGAGAAAGTAAAAATTCAAGAGACTTATTTTGTTTGTCGTGAAAATATCTTAAACATATGCTATTTTAATAAAAATCGTTAGAGCCATTTTTGAGGAAATCAAAGTATTCTAAAAATGTTCCATGTAAAGAGCAGCTGGGGTTGGGATATTTTCCTGAAAATCTCCGTGCCGCATCCTTTTAATATACTGAACTTAAATACCAAGTTTGCTATTTAAAGCATTTTTCGTTTTTGAATTATGCTGTTCACAGACATGCGCGCGGCTCTTTTCGAAAAATACTTTTCTTTTCTTGATTTAGGGGCCTCAGAACAAGTATTTCCGGTTAAATCTTTGCAATCGTGGCCAGGCTACTAACACGATGAGAGGAAAATTTGCTCAGAGGCCTCTTATCAGGTTTGAGGTTCTCCTACAATACGGAACATCGGCTTTACTTCACTTCGACGGAAGTCATACTTAAGAATTTTACAGTTGAAAAAAAGTCGCCATCCGCCGTGTCTGAACCTTGGGAACTAAAAGCTAGCATGATAACCTTAGACCCTGGAGATGATCCTTGTTTGTGTGAACGTGGCACAGTATTATCCGTGCAAGTAGACGAGAACGCCGTAAACATGATGCGCAGTGGCATGATTTGATTGCTGCAGTCGGCCGGCAGCCGATATCTTCGTGCGTTTACATAGCCAGGCTATCGCTTCCAGTCTCCGCCTCTTTCCCCCCACTCCTTGTACTGCCAACTTGGCTGCTCACATCTATTTGCAAGGATAATACACGCATCATGTTCATTTCATCATAAACATTTTTTCATTGAAGGAGCAACTATATAGACACAACATTTTATTTTCGATCGACCACAGTATATTAACGCTGATTATATGGGATGCAGTTGAACTGTTTGCACATCCATAATGATAATATTATTATAATCTTACTCCCAGCGCGGGCTAAGGTAGGCAGAATGTACTCGAGGCAGGCCCGGAGTTCAACCAATGGGCAACGTATATTTCAGTAAATGGTGACAGAAATTGTTAAACAGATTTTTTTTTTTGTATTATTTCGGTCACAATTTTTACTAACATAAAAAATTAACTTACTACTACTGTTGCTTCAGCGACGACGACTATTACTACTGCTGCAACAATTTTTCATGGAACAAACTTTAATATCACCTCTTCATTTCATGTTATTACTCACTATCACACAACAACAAACTATAACTATTTTGAATTATAAAAGGCAGTGGTAGTCTATCCACTCACGATTCGAGCGTTCCAATAATTGCCACTAAACTGCTGACAAATGACAGTGAATCCTTAGCATGGCTTCCTTCGGAAGGGAAGTAAAGCCGTGGATCCCGTGTCGTAGATTTACGGCACGTAAAAGAACTTCAAGAGGCCCCTGAGCAAAATTAAGTGGCTTTCACACCCAATATAAAATGGGACGCTGAGAACCACAGCAGTTAAAGAGCATCCATAAACAAAACTCCATTTTACTCACTTATCTTCATTCCTTAAGTTTTCAGTTAAGTTAAACATTCTAAGATAGCATTGCTGCATGTATACAAAATGCTGTAGTACAGAATCTTGGAAATAAATAACCTTGATTTACTTGTTTCTTTAAACTCCAATTATGTAGACATGCATCTTAATAAAATAAATTACCACTTAAGGATATGAGGAATTTTCCTTTTATCTTACTTTATAACTCTTACTTTTCACTTAATGACAAATAAACACATTTCCATAAGATTTTTGAAAATTAAAAATAAAAATGACAAAAGCTAACAAAACTTTGATTGGTGCTCTATATAAGCAATTCTCACAACTTAATTGTGGATGTTAAATTCTAGTGGTCCTGATCAAAATAAGCCCCCTTATGAATAAATATATAAGTAAAGGCATTGGACATCATGAAGCACTGAAAGTATATTGCTCTTATATAATAAAAAGAAATATCTCTTACCAAAAGCAACAGAGACAATATTTTAAAATTATAGCTTATTTATAATCTCCAG
This sequence comes from Hymenopus coronatus, assembly GCA_030762935.1. Lineage (NCBI taxonomy): Eukaryota > Metazoa > Arthropoda > Insecta > Mantodea > Hymenopodidae > Hymenopus > Hymenopus coronatus. The sequence goes on from CM060885.1 coordinate 21,389,556, forward strand.
TAATAATTTTAATTATTTTCTCACAGAAACTGTGTGTAAGACAGAAGTTGAATAGGTAGAGTCAGACTGAAAAATTCAAAGCCATAGTCGGGATTTGAACCACAGATCTCCCAATCTCTAGCCAGTTGCTCTACCACCGAGCTACCATGGCAACATGCCAGCATAGCATTGAATTTTCTCAACTGACTCGCATGCTTCTCAGTAAACCACAAGGTGATCTCAAATTATTTTAAGTTGACAACCCCAATGGCGACTTACAATGTTGTAAGTACTTTAAGTCCCAGGATTCATAGTACAGTCAACTATTATGGACAGTAAAATTGTGAAACCTAAGTTTAATTATTTTCTCACAGAGAACATGCAGATCAGTTGAGAAATTTAATGCTATACCAGTATGCTGCCATGGTAGCTCAGTGGTAGAGCAACCACTAGAGACCAAGAGATCCGTGGTTCAAATCCTGGCTATGGCATTGAATTTTTCAGTCTCACTCTACCTATCCAAATCTCCAGTAATTACGTAGTTATTTTTCTTATATTTTACTACACTACTATGTTCTTGATTTGAGAGATAATTCAACATTTTCACAAATTTTAGCATTTGGCAGATTTTATGAATGGAGCAGAACATGGAGTGATTTACTTTAGTTTGGGCTCAGTACTACTGGCCGAAACACTTCCATCAGAGAAGAGAGATGCATTTGTACAGGCCTTTGCACAACTTCCGCACAAAGTTCTCTGGAAATGGGAGGCTGATATCCTACCTGGAAAGTCGGACAATGTGAAGACTGAGAAGTGGGCACCCCAGCTGGATGTTCTATGTGAGACATTTGTATTTTTTATGAGTTTAGCTGCAAGCTGGTGCTTGAATTTGCCCTTTTGAATTCCATGGATTAAGTGTTCATTTTATTTTGATCCATTATGAAATAGATTTATTTCTGCATGCCAAGTTCAGATTTATAATGTGTGTTTTACAAACAGATGGAATGAGGAAATTAGTTCCACATTCAGATCAGTATGGCGAACAAGTGTGTTCAGAATTATAAACATTTTCAGGGTGCACAAACTCATCAGATGCAGTTTCTGGAAAAAACTAAGGATGAAAGAAAGTAAATTTTAAAAAATCTGCAATTTTGCATTTATATTGCATTTTAGTATAATGTTCGCATTTTCAAAATACATTAAAATGTTGTTTAGAGGTCATGAAAAATGAAAATACAAGAGTAGAAGGCTTTATGAACATTTTGCACTATGCCGAATTTGCGAAAAATCACCACCTCTAGTTATAGGTTGGAAGGAAAAGGTGATAGAATTCCACATTTGGGATTCAATACCCAATTCCTAGTATTCCTATTCATGGACAAAAATAAAATGTAATGCTCTAATGTCTATGATGAAAATAATCATTGTTGTAATTGAAAAAGAATATAGCTCAGTTTAAGGCAATATATTGTAATATTTTTGGGGTACTGAATCATTAATTTTCTTTAATTGCATAGTGAAAGGCAGATTAGCGAAATAACTGACTTTACAAGCTTTGAATAGTAAATTAACCTTTTTGTATGATATAGAACTATGGCCTCAAATTACAAAACATTTTCCAAAAATGAATATAATAAAAGTTTAAACTAATGATCAACATGTTTTTCTGTTGTAAGCATGTCTTTACTCTCTTAATGAAGTTACAACCACATTTTAATCAAAATCAATGAGGTTTGTTTTGAGAAAATAAATAAGAGAAATTATTCCCTCTCTTTCACTCCATGGGACCTTAAAACATATATTATCAGGAAAACTTTGTTTTTAAATTTTAGGTTTAATGTAATACATCCTTTACTGTAGGTAGTAAAAAAAAAAAAAAAAAAAATTAAATAATGTGGGGAAATATTACATATTCTGAAAGCTAAACTTTTCCCACTCTAAACTTTTCTTTATTCTTTTAGAGCTTCATTGTTACCCTACATGCAGTAAGAATAAAACTAATTTCAAAGAGTTTTAACATAAAGTTTAAGATTTACATTTTATTTGTCAGGATAATTACACAAGTCCATTATGTTTCAGTAAAGAAAACAGTAAATTAAATTTGACAATAAATAACAAGAACATAACAGAATTTGGGATTAAAAAAAAAAGTTTATGAGTTGAGGGGGTGGGTAATTCTCTGAAAATATATGCTCTGAACTTTAAATGTCTAACTAAAACACAAAATTTCCTATTTAGAAGACAATGCAAGTACAAAATAGTGCAATTTATAGGGGGGATTATTGCTTTTTGGAGGAGGGGGAAATTAATAGAGTCCTTATATATATTTAGAGTGAAATGCAGTTTCTGTCATGGTTATCATGCTGATAAAGTTATTCTGTTCCCATGAATGCCAGAAACATAATATACTTAAAGGATGTTGTAGTGATGATGCATGCAATTGATGCACCTGCAGTGCCATAGTAGTAAAAGCGGGCATTTTACACTACTAAAAAAGTGCAATTGAAATATTTATATAAATAATGCACTTGATATGATTTTCTCCCACCACCATCCAAAGCAGTGTTCAGAATTACAAATCACATGACATTTGCATGCACAGCAGCAGCTTGCTGTTATTAGCAGGTCAGTTCTGTTTGCTTGTGGTATTCAACAGAACGCTTCATTTTCATATTGTTGCAGTCTTCAGGTCTTTTTACTTTCTCTACATGTACTATGTATATAGTGTATAGAGAAGGTATTGTAGTGCACCCAAAATTTTAACACTGAGATTTCACCAAAAATGCATGTTTTGGGTCCTCCTGAATGCAAAGAAGTATTTTTGAAAAAAGGACTGTGTGCATGTATTTAAGTTTGGTATCTTGCAAGGATGCAACACAAAGATTTTCAAGAATATCCCGCCACCCCCAATTACATGGAGCTTTTTCGAAAATTTTGATTTTCTCAAAAATGGCTCTTAATGATTTTGATTAAAATATTGTACATTAAATATATTTACATGACAATTGAAATGTATATCTTGAATTTTCTGGGAATAGCCTCTGAACCATAAAATAGACAAAAACTGTGTGTGTGTGTGTGGCATGTGAGAGAGATCTTTTACTAAACATGCTTTTTTTTAGATTCAAAGGACCTTAAATGATGTATTTCTGGTGAAATCTCAGCATCAAATTTTTGGGTGGAATGCGATACCTTCTCTATTTACTGTATACATTGTACATATCTGCTAGAGATAGTAAAAATGGTGGGTTATGACATTAGCCTGAACACCATTGATATATGTGACATCTTGTGTTTGTCACACGTTAAATGCTATACTATTAATTCAGCTGTCCTTAATTTAATTCATTAATATGGAATTTAAGTTATTTAACTAAGGCAAAAAAATGTTTAATTTGCTTGTTTTAGGTCACCCCAAAGTCCAAGTGTTTATATCTCATGGAGGTCTAATGGGAACTTTGGAAGCAGTATATGCAGGAGTTCCTGTTATTGGAATTCCTATGTTTGGAGATCAGCATGCTAATGTAAATAACATGGTGGCACGTGGCACAGGTTTCTATCTAGACTACCACAACATTACAAAGGAAACTGTTCTTGAGGCCTTGAAAGCAATTTTATATGAACCAAGGTACGTTCCTTCTTTATTTTTTTAATCCTAGTTAGCCACCATTCAGCTTATGCAACGGGAACTTCAGGTCTTGTATAAATGGCAAGAACAAGAAAAATTAACATCAAATAGTTAATTAAGATAATGGTGCGAAAACTCAAAATGCATTGTGTTACACATGACCTAGAAGCAACTCCTGACAAATATTTTATAGTTTATCTGTTAATACAAAACTTAAAAAAATAAAAATCTTAAACCTGACCCTTATTTGCCATTCTCTGCCAAAGCACAAATAATTTTTACCTGGCCATCTTTTGCTACCTCAGAAGTATTCTGTACCATTTTTCATTTTTGTGATATCACCAGAATAAAGGTTTAGATATGAGAACAGTATTGTGCAATTAATTTTAATATTCTAGGGGAAAGCTTTTCTAAGTTTTTTTGATATGAGACATCTAAATGTTCCACATTATAGTTTTTTTTTTTTACTGATTTAAATGAAAATCTAATGACAGGTGCAGCAAATGTTAATGAAGTGCCTTTATCTTTTGAGTGGATCAACAATAGAACTAACTTAATATTTTTGAAATTATATGAATAGTGTGACTATACCATGATTGCCAAATATGTATGTATAACTTGCTTTGTAATTTACAGCTGATTGTTTTTTTTTTTTTTTTTTGGTAGTGTTTAACGCCCGCTTTAACTACTAATGGCACCGCAGGCGGTGGAAACCGGAGTACCAGGAGAAAACCAGCCCCAGCGCCGTTTTGTCCACCACAAATCTCACATGCGGTCGCACAGCTGATTGTTGACATTCAATGTTACACATATGTATATTAACAGACATGTGCGGTGTCAGAAGGTTCTTTGATGTCAAAGCCTGCACTGGAACACCTACAGTGCAGTTTTGCCAGATAGGCCAAAAAGTTGTGGTTTGGGCTACTAAAATATTGTTCTTCCGACCAATTTTGAATTGAGGTGATTTGCAAATTTTTGGGCTACATCTGAAATCACGAAAATAATTAAATGTATTCCTGGAAAAGTATATTGTACATTGTTTCACAAATTAAGTATTATATTAATGAGTAGACTGATGGTATATTCGTTCTGTCGCTAGTGCTATGAAAATAGTGTAAAATACCCGCAATCTGTATTAACAGACTAGAAATTACTTGCTATATTATTTTCCTTGTTAGCTTTTCATTGTTACATCACTATTATGCAGTTGTACCGAATTCAGGAGAAGAGTTTGAATCAACTGCACTAGTTGAATGCAAATATATCTTAATATTATATGATCGATATTAGTTTTTGAATACATGATATAGTATCTGCAGTTTAAATGCTATATTAATTTGAGTATATAAATTATTAGTAATAGGTAAGTGGGGAAAATGTCATAAACATTTAACAGAGTTGCCTTCCTGCTTTGCAAAGAGTCCCAGGTACGATTCCCGACTGGGGGTGGGAAATTTTCTCTAGCCGATTATTCCCTCTCCTCCCCAAAGTCTGGAAATATTGGTGAGACTGTGTGTAATCTAATGATTAAAATCTAAAGAGAAAATGAAACCAACTATAACACTACACTAAATGAAATGAAATGGAGTTTTATTATGGCGCTCTTTAACTGGGCGCGAAAGACTGCTTAAATTTGCGCAGAAGCCTCTCTATCAGGCTTAAGATTCTTTAACGTGCTGTCAATCTACCACATGGGACCAACGGCTTTACTTCCTTTCCGAAGGAAGCGATCTAAGGATTTTTACGCCCGGAAAAATCCATCGTCCTTTGCCGGTGTAATGCCATTGCCAATAAGCAGTTTATTCCAAAGAGAAATCCTGCAATTATGACTTTGCAGTTGTGAACCTGAAATAAATAAAATGGCTTTAGTGGGTTTCTTGTGATATAACTTTTGTTTTTTATTGTAAAGTTTGCAACTAAGAGTCCAATGATCTGATTGTAAAAAACATGCAGTAAAAAACACAAACAAAATTCTAAACCAAATCTTAGAGACGTTTTTCAACCCACCCTTAAGAAAATGTGAATGTGAAATTGGGCAATTTCAGTATGAATTTTGTGATTTTTAAAATAATTCTGGCGATATTTTGTGAAATGAATCTGGCAACCCTGACATAGTGTTTGCTTGTGGAAATTTCCTGTCACCACAAGGTATGGGCTTGCCATGGTTGTTGAAACTTGGGGCAGCATCCCTTGGTCCAGGTAGGGCAATATAGCCACACCAAAACACCCTTTTGGGAACTTTGGCTGTTGGCCTGCTGGTCATAAGGTTACTCGCTATTTGGATATGCTGTAACACTCTCGTGCATTTCATACAAAATTCTCACTGTAGACAACTGCTGACTGTTCTGCCTTAGGAGGACCTCCAAACATTAGGTTGCATCGTAGAGGCAGATCCCTGCCAAATACCAAATTGGCTGGCGCCAACCCTGTGATATCATAGGTTGAAGAGCAGTAGGCCAGCAAGAAAAGTAGTACCCTCACATCCCAAACTTTCTGGTGATTGGCCACAATCTTTCTCAAATGTTCTTCTAGAGTATTATGTTCTGTGGGGAGATAATGTGTGCATCTTGACATTTCAAGTCGCTCCAGTGTGTCTCGTTAGTAGGGCTGCGACATTGGAGTCGCAACATGAGGAAAGTGTAGAGAATAGGATGGGTTAGGATGTAGCAATAAGGGCTGGCACTGATATGTATGTATGTATTTATTTCTCTGCAAGTGGGTATCACCCGGTGGCAGAGTTATATATGTATACAAGATATATAAACAATAAATCACAGCTGCCAGTTTATGGCGCAGTAATAGTGTACAAATGACTATACCAGAAGAATTACGCATGTCTCGTGAATATTTACTTTATTTCTACAATACTGTTTATAACATTTCTGTTAACTTATATAACTGAAACATCTTTATTAATGCAAATGTGAATTTGCTAAGTGCTCATGGATTAACTTATATGTCTATTTGGAGCAATGAATTACAACCCACATTTTCAGGTTTTCGAACAAAAATGATTGTCTCCTTTCCAATAATACTGACTTATAGCCAGAATATCTGTGTTCCACATCTGCTGAAACCACAGGTGCATATGTAAAAACTGTTAAACACTTTATGTCCACATCTGGGTATCTTAAAACACTGTTTTTGTTTGTAATTACACCAATGTTATACAGTTTATGGTATCCCTTATTTTTCTGTAAAAGATTTTGCAATTTTGCAGTTATTATTTTCTTCCATAGCATTCAGCTTGTCAATTACTCCTTTCATCATGGCCATTTTTTTTTACAAGTTTATCTCCAGACTTTTCTAAAGCAAAGGGAAGAAACCCAAAATTCGAGGTAATGTATGTCAATTGACGTTTAATATCAGGATCACATAAAAGGGTTTGGGTTGTGTTTATTGCAGTTGCAATGTTACTATCAAATGTCTGCACTACGTGTTTACTGGCATGAAAATTTGTAGAATACTATTCGCATGCTTCCAGCCATGTTCCCTATTTTTACTTTCTCTAGCCCCATATGTGCAATGTACATAGGGATAGAGAAGTATTATATTCCACCCAAAAATTCGATACTGAGATTTCACCGGAAATACATGTTTTAGGACCCCCTGAATCCAAAAAAAGCATTTCCAGAAAAAGGTCCATGTGTGTGTGTCCGTGTGTCTGTGAACACCATAACTCAAAAACGAAAAGTAGCTAAAATATCAAACTTGGTATTTAAGTTCAGTATCTTCCAGGGATGCGACACGACCCCCCACCCCAAACTACCGTTTACATGGAACTTTTTTCGAAAATTTTTATTTTCTTAAAAATGGCTCTAAAGATTTTGATTAAAATATCATATATTAAAGATATTTACCTGAAAAATAAAATGTATATCTTGAATTTTCTGGGAATAGCTTCTAAAGACCTGTTTATTCTGGATGAATTTTGCTTATTTTGGCATAACTAATAAACTGTAAGAAATAGACAAAAACTTACTATACAAAAAAAGTAGGCCTTGTTAAAATACACAGTTTACGCCATATACATTTTTTTCGTGGAGCTTACCGTTTTCGAGGTATTCATTGTTATTGGTTTCAGTTGTGAAGTACTTATACTTTTCTCAGACGGGAGTGTCCGGTTTTCTTTTGTTCTACTCCTGGCCAAGAAAAGAAGCGATTTATAATGACAATCAATAACGACAGCTTTTTAAAACATTTGACTATCGATTTAGTCTAGTGTATTCCCTTATTTTCTTCCTACTTATAAGAAACTAAGTAATAAGTACATTGTGCTGAATACCTCGATTAACAAGTTGCAGAAAGAAGACTAATCTTATGTAAGAAGTTTGTAGAATGGCTAGAGAAAGTCATGTGAGTGTAACACATCAAATTTTTAGAACTGGTGCAGGAGGACGAGAAACACCAGGATAAAGATTCCAAAGTATTGCCACACGTGAAGGCATTTTCACAAATATCTTCTTGACAGTCCCTACAAGCTTATCAACGCTAGGAAACTGAGATTATACCTCTTCTGCTAGTCTGTGGCAGGCATGAGCAAAACATGTGCATGTATTAAGTTTCTGTAAGTGATTTGCAACTGCTTTTACCATATTGGTAACTTCATCTGTAATAAATACATACTGTATCATAGAATATTTCTGAGTTGGGTTTGTAGCACTTAAGTATCACTTACATATAGTTTTTCCAGACTGGTTTCGAAGCCATGTGGGCATCATTGTTGATGGTTTCCAACTGAATTTCCACAGAGTGTTCTATGATGAGGTGTGACGGTCCCTGGTGGCTGGGTGAGAACTTCCACGATATATTTTGTGGTGGCAATTCAAAGTTGAGTATGTGGTATTGGTTTTTAATGATGTGGATTTTTTCCCAGACATAAAGCTCTGCCACATATCTGGCGGGTTTTATATGGTGTAAGTTAGATGCTATTTCATGATTAGTAGACCAAAAGTGGTGTGCAACGGCTGATTTGTCATTTTGTTTGTATTTACCTGCTCTCATGTGTTCTTTAAGTCTTGTTTCAAGGTGTCTTTTTGTTTTACCAATGTAAAATTTGTTGCAATCTGCACAATTTATTCTGTAGATTCCTGATTTTTTGTGTTCTGAGATTTGGTCATTTTTTGAACTATGAACTTATTTTGGGGGGCAAGAGGGATTTTATGTTTTTTGAATATTTTTTTAAACTTGTGGTGTAGTTTTGGGTGATAAGTAAACTTTTTGATGCAAGGTTTATGTATTGGTGGGCTCAATTTTGTGGTTTCTGTGATTAATTTCTGGAATTTCTGTTGTTTGAATTTTTTGATATATCACGTTTCATACCCAATGGCCATTATTAAAAATTGCACTTCTGATAAAATAATTTGCAATACTGACTACTTCACTTGTTAGAAGATACAGCTCAAAGAGGCCCTTTGCATCCAGTGCTCCAACAACCACATTTACCACAAATCGCCCAACAGCATCCATTGTTTCATCCATAGAAGGCCATATATTGTAGTTATTTAGGTTCATTCTCATACCATAATAACATTTTTGCACAAAGTATTTACATAATGTTGTTTAGTGTGGAACAGGTTTGCCAGTGTACTTTTCTAAAAATGTACACAACTTTGTATCTAGTAGTTTATGTAACAGAATATTGGCAGAAATAAATGGCGTACACAGCTCTTCATTAAATGTTTGATTTGATAAAAATGATTTTGTTGTAGCAGTGCATTTTGCAATACAAATTCTGTAAAATTCATCCAGAATAAAGTAGTCTTCAGAGGCTACTCCCAGAAAATTCAAGATATACACTTTATTTGCCAGGTAAATATCTTTAATATATGACATTTTAATCAAAATTGTTGGAGACATTTTTGAAAAAATCAAAATTTTCGACAAATGTTCCATGTAAAGGGTAGTTGGGGGTGGGGGGATTTTCTTGAAAATCTTTGTATCACATCCTTGGAAGATACCAAGCTTAAATGCCAAGTTTGGTATTCAACGAGTCTTTTCATTTTTGAGCTCTACTGCACACACGAGAAACCTTTTTCCAAAATTCATTTTTGTATTCAGGGGGACCCAAAACATGTGTTTCTGCTGAAATCTCTGTATGGAATTTTTGGGTGCATTACAGTACCTTCTCTATACGCTAGGTACATAGGGAGAAAGTAAAAAGTCTTACAGATGAAGAAGAGTGTAATCTATTCTTTCTAACTTCTGATGAATTTATGACATTATAAATTTATGTTACAGTAATGTAACACTTTCTCTGTTATTTGAATATGCTTTAGCTGGAGAAAAAATTTAAAATAATGTTCATCTATTTCTCATACATGCAACATAAAATTTATGATACCTTTCTCCAAAGTTGTACCATTCTGTCTTGCATACTATTTTCTGGATAGATGTGCAATTTCTTTTCCAAAGTATGTTGACTGATCTTCAGAAGATCATGGAAACTACATTCCTCTATTGAGACTTTAAAATAGGTAGTACTTAATCCTTATTTATCATCACAACTCAACTTAATGAAATAGGAAACTAGGTTTACCACTGTTTTGTGTTATATAACAATTTTCAAGACAGCAGATATTGTCTGAATATGATGTCACTATAAATCTTGTTCAGGAGATCAATGGATTAACCAGATAAATGCTAGAATGGATATTTTAATACCATGACCAACATATACCTACAGATGAAAAGAATTAGATATACAGGAAGGTGAATCAATTTATGTCATCTGTCAAGTTACTACTTAGGAAGATGATGCAGGAAGGTTGCTAAGCAATTACCATCTGCCTATTATGACAATAAATGTTCAATTCACATGACTTTCTCCACATCTAACAACTTAGAATTAAAAAGCTTACTCTACTCTCTACTTCATGCTAATCCAAATAAACATTAGCTTCCTTGTAAGAAGAAGGGAAATAAGGGAATACACAAGGCTAAAACGATAGTCACACAATTTAAAAGCTGGGTGCTATGTGATCAAAATCTCGTTTTTTTGCATGACCAGGAGTTAAGTTTCCATATGAGAAAAGTTTAAGTATTTTAAAACTGAAATCAATAACAAGGAATATCTTGGAAACAGTCATATGCCATAACTTGTTTGTTTTAATGAGATCTACATTTTTGTGTAGAATTTTTTGGCTGTCTCTTTGGTTTACCAGTTATGCAAAAGAATGAAGAGGTTTTCAGAGACTATTGCCAGAAAATTCAAGATATACATTTATCTGTCTCACATGCATGCGCACACAACTTTCTTTTGGATTCAGGTCATCAAAACATGTATTTCCAGTGAAATCTAGGTATCAAACTTTTGGATGATATACAATACCTTCTCTATACAATATGCACATAGTATATGTAGAGAAAGTAAAAACAAAGCAGCAATCCCAAGATTCTAAAAGACCACCTTCTGATCGACAGCAAATGACATCTCCCAAATTTGTACATGGCACTGTATCAAATTCCAAACACCAAAAAAATCCTATAGATACTGTTGCAATATGACCTGGATTTACTCTTGCCTAGTAATTGGTACTTCCTCATTTGTAACAAAGCAATGGTAGCCTGCCTGGGTAGTGTGGTGGTAGCATATCTGCTTCACATTCATAAGGTTGTGAGTTCAAATCTTGCTTAAAGTGAGTTACCCAAGTGAGTTACTCTGGATTTTGTCTTGAGAACACAAATGTCCAGTAACTTTAAGCTCCATGGACCCTGAAATCATTTGAGCATCATTTCACAAATTTCATTCATCGTCTGATTAATATGAAAAAAAAAAAAAAAAAAAAGCAATGGTCTCATATTTGACAGAATGTGTAATAGCCAGAGTTCTGTAGCTATAACATGTATGTGGCAAACTCCCTAAAAGAGATGAAAAAGCAGTTGTCTTTAATCTATGCAGTTTTTTCTCCGAATATTGTGCTCAGTTTTCCTTATTGCAAAATAATGTGGCACAAGAAGCCACTGGTGAGTTCATACATGTTTCTCTTGCAAACAGGGAAAGAAAGAAGATAGAAACTTGAAAACCCATAAAAAGAAAGAGAAAAACCAGTGCAGTGTTTTGACATAAGTGAGGAATATCATTAAAACACTTTTTTCTTTAAACCATAACTATTTTTTTGACTAGGGAAAGGTGAGTAATAAACAGTGAGCCCAAATTTTAATTGAAATACATCCTACAGGGTTTTGAAGGATATTTGTTGCAGATAGGTGGATTATAAATCTGGAGGAGTGATCAGTTAAAAAGCACCATTTCAGACTGAGCTGGATGCCATAACACAAATTTGAAGAACCCAAAGTTTCAATGTTTGCCAATATATTCCCAAACAATGTGAATGTTCTTTTTTTTTTTTTTTTTTTTTGTTTTTTTTTTTTTTTTTTTTTTGTTTTGATAATCAGAAATTCTCCAGAGAAGGATAACATGATCTAATAACATTTACAGGTGAACAGGTGAGGCTGCTGGGAAAGACAGAATTGTTGCTTGGTATCCAATAGATATAAATAAGATATGTAAAAGCATGAGGAGCAAAGTTAAAAACTGTGTTCTTTAATGAATGTTATTTTTATAAAATTCAAAACATGCATGTTTGTGTTGCAGTTACAAGAGGAATGCCCAGCAGTTATCACAACTATTCCTTGACAGGCCACAATCTGCATTAGATTCGGCTGTATATTGGACAGAATATATAATACGACATAAAGGAGCACCACATTTGCGCAGTGCAGCAATGGACCTCACATGGTACCAATACCTACTCCTGGATGTCCTCGCATTTATTTTTTTTGCAGCTCTGATTTTACTTAGTATGTTCTATTTCATGATCAGGAAATGCACACGAAAACTATTCAATTCAAGTAAACAAACTGTCAGCAAGAAAAAGAAGAAACAATAACATTTCAAAATTACACTCCATTACTAGTTAAGAATGTCATCAAATATATTTCACAAAATAGGTACTAATCAGTGAACCTGTTGGATCAATCGTCCTTACTTTTTGGTAGGGTGAGTGATGGTTGTTCATGAGTGATTTATTCAAATTAATACTTCACATCTCTCATACTCTCTTTATCACAATATTCTTTCTACTTGCAGTTCCTACTGGTTCGTTTTCTTGGACCCATGATTGTGAAGAATTGATTGAATTCATTTTATAGAAATGACATGAAGCATTTTCTGTGGATTTGGGTTCAGATTCAAATTTGTATAAAGAAAGTACTCATGTGCAATACTGCTTTCTCTGTTAAATATGTCCTCAGAGTTAGGATAGATTAGTTCAGAAACAACTGCAATAGACAGGAATTATGTTTGATATGAGTGATTTACAAGGGTTTCAGTTTCAACTAGATAAATACAAACTTTTTCTTAAAGAAGTTTATAGGCAGTTTGCATAACGAAAACTACACAATCTTCTCTTTCATCTACAAGTCCTAAACTGAAGCAGAGTAGCAATTACTGCATGGAAGACTGAAGATATTGGGCCACTGCTATGCATGCCAACAACAATGATATTGTATAAGAACATCAATATTTTGTTAAGATATGAATTTAACTTCAATGTCTAAAATCTGTAATATTGTTTTTGTATTGTATTTTAAAATATTTAAACAAATAAAAGATACTTTACATTCCAGTATTTTTGATGAAGAAAACCAATAAATCGCTGTAACTGTGGTGATTTGCTGAGAAAACATAATTGTGAGTGTTAAACCTATCACATCCAATAGAAATTTCATTCACCAAGTAAGCTTGTACACCAACAACCCTCAGTTCACAATATACAACTGCATAGATTGTTAGAAATGGGAGGGGGAATAAAACATTAATTTTCTCTCACAAATACTCTATGATTAGATTAGATTACATTAGAAAGCATTCTTTAGGTTCGTTTAGGCCAGGAAGCCACTGAACATAGAACTTGTCAAGACATATACATGCATACATATGTTTATATACAATGGAAAAAAAAATGTATACAGCTCGTGCTTAAAGCTTGGGTTACAAAAGCAGCAAAATAGACATATAATAACACAATTTGTATTTGAGGCCTCTACTATACTTAATGTGCTCTATAAAAGCACAAGAACTTTTTTTTTGCAATCACATAAAAACAAAGAGTATCAAAAATTAGTGTTAAAATGTATAAATAAATATAATTTCATTATATGTAACACTAATGTGATGTCAGATGATAGCCTTATAATTATCGACATAATAGTTACTACTAGTAATTATATAAAACTAAAATATGATTATTGTATTATGTACTCTTCATAAATGTCAACAAATTACAATACATATTTACAAATATGTTTCAAATTAACGTGTAACTCACATGCCCAGCTGGATATAAATGAATAGAGTTAGAAATCAATTTTGAATAGCATCTAGAGAAACTTGGTACATCAGAAGAAACCATATTCCAAAAAGATTTCACCAGCAGTTGGTGCATGGTTGTAAAAAAAAGAAAAAAAAATAAAAAAAAAAATAATAATAATAATAATAATAATAATAATAATAATAATAATAATATATAATAATAATTTCTGATGTTCCATTCACATGACTTTCTCTACATCTCTGCAACAAATTATTGTTAATAAAACTTATGCTTCTATTTACTTCATGCTAATCAAGAAAATTAGCAGAAATAGTATTATTACTTGCTTCCTTATAAGTAGAAGCAAAATAAGGGAATAAGTTAAAGTGATAAGTCAGAAGCTGGTTGATATGTGACTGAAGTTCCTTTGTTTATATGGACAGGAGTTGACAAATTCCTGTATGAGAAAAGTATGTTTTTAAAGCTGAAACCAATAACAAGGAATACCTAAAAAAACATTCAACTCCATGAAAAAATGTATATGACATAGATTGTGTGTTTTATCATGATCTACATTTTTTGTGTGGTAAGTTTTTGTCTATCTCTTACAGTTTGTCAGTTATGAAAAATTCCGTAAAATTCATCCAGAATAAAGTAATATTCAAAGGCTATTCCCAGAAAATTCAAGATATACATTTTATTTTTCAGGTAAATTTCTTTAATATACAATATTTTAATCAAAATCATTGGAGCATTTTTAAGAAAATAAACATTTTTGAAATTTTTTCCATGTAAATAGCAGTTGGGGGTGGGGGCATTTTCTTGAAAATCATGTTGCATCCTTGGAAGCTACTGAACTTAACTACCAAATTTGGTATTTAACGACTTTTCGTTTTTGAGCTATGCTGTCCACAGACACACGTACATGCACACACACACACACAGACAATTTTTCTAAAAATGCTTTTTTTGTATTCAAGGGGTCTCAAAACATATTTCTTGTGAAATCTCGATGTCAAATTTTTGGGTACAATACAATACCTTCTCTACATACTATGTACATAGTACGCATAGAGAAAATAATAAATATGACTTAAAACAATTTCCAAGCTATTCTCTAGAGATTTAATAGAATTTTACAATGGACTTTGCATTTGTTATGTTGATTAGTGAATAAATGCATTGCTAAAGCTTGCCATAGATTTGAAATATTTAGCTATAATGTAAGACTCCTGAGAGAATTGTATTACAGTTTAAGATTTTGCCCATATCCAACATTTATGTGTAACAGGGACCATTCCAGTTTATTTGGTGTATAGCATTTTGTGGCCATTTTAAATTCCAAAAAACAAGTGGTGAAAATAGAAGTTTGTATATCATTAAGTGATACTGAACATTTAATTAATTTAGTAGGTCATAATATAGGAAGGATGGGGAAAAAATACATTTAGCCCATGCATTATGTACAAGTAAGGATTTGTTACAACGCACATTTCATTTTCAGAATAAAGTCAAGGATATTATTTTTTACTATTAAAGTGTATTTGTTTCTGAATTTGTCTATCAAGTAGTTTCATTATTCCACTGCACGCTATTAAGCACAGGGATTGCATGAATTCTACCTACTTTATTAAAGTACCTATAAACTTGTATGTAAAATCAAACAGATTCAGTGAAAAATGGACAACCATTTGGATCACAACTTTTTTCAAAGGTTAGCTTGTGGAACCTATGCACACTCACATGTGCTTGATGTTATGCTACAAATGACTGCCATTTTCCACATATGACTTGATGCAGCAGCATTAAAAATTGAAATTAATTAGTTGAGTCGATTTTGTAACACTACATCACTTGCTTTTATTATCAGAAAACATGTTTCAGAAGCCACGTGCTTCCATTGTAAATTCTGTTAATCGACAGCCAGCATTGCTTGCTGTGATGGTTGTCTGGTGGTGTTTGATGAACCTCTGCATCAGTAGGTCGCCTGGTAGGAACTGAATACCACTGTGAACTGGCAAAAATGTTGGACATAGCTACAGAAAATGGATTCTGGGCAGAATTGCTATACCAAAAAGTTATAAATAGAGCCAAAAATAGGAAGAGAATAAAAGAAGTCAGTACACTCACTCCAAATCAGAAAGAAAACAAGATCTACAAGAAGTTTACATACCACACTACAACTTTCTACAAATTCCACAGGATCTTCAAAGACACAACATCCTTCTGGCCCCAAAAACAATTACTGCATAAAAAACATTTTAAATTCTAAATTAAAAATGATAACCCACAAGAAAACAAACCAGGAAATATCAGTTCAGCTGCAATGACTGTGAAAAAATCTACACTGGCCAAACAAAAAGAAACATAAAAACAAGAGCAAAAGAACACCACAGAAATATTAACTCAAACAAGAAGACAAATTTGTGGTAGCCTGGCATTTTTGGAAAGAGTAACACACCATAAATAGGTCCGAAAATACTCAAAAATATCACAGAATTAAAAGTTTGGGAAAACATATACATTTGGAAAAACAAGAAACGCATTTTCAATTTTGAAATTCCACCAGGCAACCTACTGATGCAAAGGTTCATCAAACCACCACTGGGGACAGAGACAACCACCACATCAAGCAATGCAGTCAGTCAACTAAAGGAATTGACAATGGAAGCACATAGCTTCTGAAATATGTTTTCTGATAATAAAAGTGATGTAGTGTTACAACATTGACTCAACTAATTAATGTCAATTGTTAAAACACATCACTGTCACGAGGTCCACCATATATCAGTAAGCATTAAAAATGTTTATGAATTTAAGCAGCAGTTTTGAACTCACAAAAACAAACCATTTCAGTTCATTCATGGAACATTTACATTACAACCGATTACAAAAATTAACAATTTTATTCATACTGAACACTATGTTCAGCACACAAGGCAATATGATGGCCTCCAGTAATATTTTAGAAACAAACTAACCTTTGATATTTGTGTGCACAAATTGAAATTTTTATTACTCTAGCTTCACTTTCTACACCAGAACTAACAGGACATGTGTTGGAGACTGTTCCCTCCATCATCAGCTGATTACTACACTTCTTCCTGTCTCTTGTAGGTGAACTTCTTGGCTGAATTTTTTGAACTTCCATCCAATGGCTTTCCAGAAATTCACAAAAATATTCAATTAACATGGTAAATTCTAGTCCCAATGAACAAGCATTGCTTTAAAACCCATACTTGGGATCAATACAGAGAATAAAATTCCACTGGGAAAAACTTCTGGCATTTATGAAACTGGATGTAAAGATCAAAAATAGTATCCATAGGAAAGATAAAGAGAAACACATACACAAAGTTAAACAGCACATGAGTAATATGAAATACAAACAACTGGAAAAACAAGCAATTGCAGAGCATTTTATGATCACAAACCATCAAGCTGAAAGAGAAACCTAAACTTTTAAAGGCCCTTAGAAAACCAGCAGAACTGCATTTGGGAAAAATTATTTATGCATAGAAATAAACACAATTTATTAAACTCTGATGTCCCATATGAAAAAGATCTCATTGTAGAGTACATCCAGCGAGAAAATGCCTTCTACAAGTCAAGGAGAAGGTATGACTGAATCTTGGCTGTTAAAGACAAGTCTCTGAACATGTCCCAGTAGGTTCTGTTTTAGAAAATTAACCTAGAGTAATAAAATCTTAATTTGTGCATATGTCAAAAACATTTGCACATTAATACTGAGTAATTTACATTGTCACCACTAAAATAAAGCATCTACACCTATAATTGCTGATCCTGTGCAAAATAAATAATTATTTATCCAAAACAATAATTAACCCTACATGGACCAAGGGGGCCATTTTGTGTCCATTTCTTTTTTTAATGAAGAGCGAATCTCCAAAAATAATGAGAGATCTACCTGGGTATTGTGGTGGTAGCATGTCAGCCATTCAACAGGTCACAAGTTTCAATCTTGCTTGACACAGACAGACAATTTCCATATGTATTAATAA